>CM054061.1:219304201-220504201 GCA_028641055.1 Alopecurus myosuroides
TTGAGAACTTCTATCCTGTTGGGTTCCGGTTTACCTGTAAACTTAGCGAGAATGAGGGTGTGCCTCTCCACTATTTTGGAAATGTGTGCGTCAACTTTTCGTGGTCTTTCCGGCAGAGGCTGCACAGTTTTGATGGTAGCAAATTTATTTACCAATTGACCAAAACAATGTAACACCCCCCCTCCCCAAAAAAAAAAAAACCATTTCTTAATTTTAATTGACTTATGACTTTGACTTGATTTCCTTGGATTACCGTTCTCATTAAAATTCTCAAACTTTGGCCAGACTTGAGTGTTGAGTTCTTCATATCTTGCCATTAAGAATTGAAGTATTTCATGTTCCAATCTATTTGTTCCTAACCCAAGTAATAATCATTTTATTTGAGAACTCAGTGCTATCTCACTGGCAAGACACAACGAGAGTTGAGCTCGAGTCCTAGCTAGCTGAGGCATACTCGAAGAATTAAGTCCAATATGATAAATGCTCAAATAAACCGGGCGTCCCACCTGCCTAACAACATATAATCAATGGAAGGATCATTCCCCCCGTTGGCAACATTTTTTTATAACCATTTTTTTGCCCATTTAAAAGAAGCAATTGGAAACTAAAGTATTGCATACCGGCCAATATACTAGTATTTCAAACATTATCTCTTCTAGTAGCAAATAAGTTGGGATGTTTGTATATTGTTTCAGTTCCTTTTAAGAAATGTTCCTCGTCAAAATATGTGGGGTCTTTAAGAGGTTAGAGTGGAAAACGTTATGATATTCCACAGTTTTTTTTTTTTTTGCAAAAAGGCCTAGGGCCAGTGATATTCCATATGTTTTTTTTGCGAAAGGGACTAGGGCCAGTTATATTTCCATATGGTTGTGTTAGAATTAATTGAATCATATTATATTCCTCGGCAAGGCCAGTTTGGAGATCGATACATGTTGTATCAATTTTTGCTGTCGAAGCCTCAAGTCTATTATAACTGAACTTTTGCCCCTGTACGCGAATCACTGTAGATCGGTTCTGCTTTGGAATATAAACAGAAATCTTTAGGAAGCGAGGGGCGCAATATATGCTAGAACTGTCTAAAATGGAACACAGCTAAGTCTCTCTCAAATTCTTCTCAGCTCTGCGATGCTGTGTGACCTGGAGGCGACAGAACCGGCGACTGGCGGGACGATCGGGGCGATCGGCCAGGAATCGGAGGAAGGCAGGGACTGCGTTCCTAGCGCGCGGCTCCCGGAGGAATGCAGAGGATGTCTGTCCTCTGGCGCATCGCCAGTCCACAAGAGGATCGGGGCCCCGACCGAGGGCTCCAAGGATGGGGCGATTGGTGGTCGCTTTTGGTGTCTTCAGGAGGACGTCTCAGATGCGGAGGAAACAAATCAAATTACGAGGAAGCAAGGTACGGTTTTCGATGATCATTCACAATATTTTGCTGATTGCAGGACACCTTCGGATGATTCTACTAGGGATCTCGGATCTACGGGGAAGAAGGTATCTAGACGTTTAGCAAAAATTCAGAGACAGCGGGAAAATATGAATACAGTTCATTCGTTGACGATTGTATCTCCTTTGGCACGGAAATTCCGTATTCCTAAGATCCCGATAATGCCACCATCCTCTTTTGTGGAGGAAGTGTTCATCGAGGAGGATTGGACAACGGTGAATCGCCGGGGAGCATGTCGAGCTGCTAATCGGCGATCCGGTTTTCGCGGATCAGAAAATTCAAATTCTAAACTTTCATTGGGCTTTAGTCGGGCCCGTCCTGGTAACAAAGATGGATCACTTCGTGTGGGCCATAGTTCCAAATCAACATACGATCACAATACAAATCGGGAGACACCTGGCCTAGGGCTTCGTTCTCTCCTGCGTGGTTTCTGGAAACGATCGCTACAGCCGCCGCCTCGCTCCATGGCGAACCGGGGTGGAGGCAGAGGAGGGGATGATCATCGTGGAGGTTTCCATGGATATGGGAGTAACAATGGCAGATTTCCCAACATCGAGGAAGGGGGACCGAGTGGTGCTGCAGCGGGTGCGGATGGCCAGTTCAACGCTGGGGCTTCGTTCCATGCGGGCTCGGGTTTTGGTGCAGACAGAGGAAGACGTGGTGGATATCAAGCTGGTGGAAACTATGGCAGAGGCTACTTTTATGGGAGAGGCAGATCTGCTAATGGTTTTTATCATGGTGTCAACAACTCGTATAATTACAACAGAGGTTATGGTAACTTTGATAATCGTGGTGTGCGTGGGAGATATGGTGATGTTCGTACTGGTGGTCGGATTAATGCTCCAGTCTTGAATTCGGTGGTGCAAAATGCGGGTGTGGTGCAGCAGCCTCCGCAAGCTGTTGTTTCGGCGCCAATTATCACTGCCGCTGTTTCTCAAGGGGCTGCAATACCACCTGTGGTGCAACCTGCTACTTCAACACCTGTTATACCTGTTGTGCAACCTGCTATTTCAACACCAGTTTTACCTGCTGTGCAACCTGCCCCTGCAACCACTAGCCAAGTTCAGAATATAGTCTCTGCCGAAACTCTTGCTACTGCTCTTAACAATGTTGCCCCGAGGAAGGCTAAGAAATGCTATCGGTGTGGCCAAGCTGGGCATCGTTCCAAGGCTTGTACTGTGGACAGGTGTGATATCTGTGAAGGACCGGCTCATGGTGAAAGGAGCTGTCATTTGTTGACAGCACCAAAGCCAAAAATTCAGGTTTACGGGTATGGTAATGAGGAACTCATCTTCTTTAAGTTCCCTTGTACTAAATCTTACAAGCCAAAGTTGGAGAATCATCGTTTGGCTTCGATTGTGGTTTCGGGGGGTGAGTTGACGATTCCCGGTATTATTAGACAGCTGCAGAGATTGGTCCCCGTTGAAAATTTTGTTTGGAATGTCTCTCGTATGGGTCACAATGTTTTTCAAGTGGAATTTCTGAATAGCACGGAATTGGAAAGGCTCAAGGTGTTTGGGAGATGCATTGTTCCTAACAGTTCGTGTGAAATTAGTATTGATCGCTGGAACCAATCACCTCAACCTGAAGATGCTTTGCCTGAAGTTTGGCTGAGGGTTGAGGGTATACCGAGTCCCCACATTGGTGACTACTTGGCTCTCTGGTCCGTAGGGGATATGTTTGGTATGACCCTCGAGATCGACATGCCATTTACTCGGAAACATGGGGTGTTACGTATAAGGATTGGATGTATCAATCATCGGAAAATTCCGAAAAGATTCCAAATGTTTATTAAAGATGGTTTCTATAGGTTATCGTTTGAGGTGGAAGAATTTTCGCCTCCGAGTGATGATGATGTGGATATGACGGATAAAGGAAAGGATGATGAGGAGAGTGATGATGACTCAGAGGGTTTAGGGGATGACTTTCAAGATAAAGTGAACGAGTTAACCGGTAAATCCAAAGGGGCCGCTGTTGCGCCCTCGGGATCGGCTTCTGTTTCTGTTAAGGAGGGAGGTAGTGATAGTAACAAGGTGAAATCTGTCCAGCATGGTGTGGTTTTTTCACCTTCTGTGCGCCGGTCTTTTGATCAAGCTCGTAAGGAGATTACTGTGCTTTTTCCACCTAAGAGGGACTCCTCTGATCAATACGAGGTTGGTCAGAATTTTGTGCAAAAATTGGACTCAGCGGATGTTCTTTCAGTTCCTTCTGTTACTTCGACAGGGAATGCAACTTCGATGGCTAACACCGAGGTGATGGAGGTTTCGTATCCTCTTTCCTCTGTCCAGGTACAGGGACAGCATACAGGAGTTCTGAATTCGGTTTTTGTTGGTAATCTGGAGGCGGCAGATCAGAATACCGAGGTGGCTGCTGTGAGTTTTGAGGCCTTGACAACAAATGATGCGGCTGGTAGCACTGCAGTTACAGCATGCCTTGGTACAGCCACGGCTGGTTGTGCTGCAGCCAAGGCAGACCTGTCCTTCACAGCGGCAGAGGATCTGCTCACGGCAGAGCATTTTTTGCCTACGGCAGGCCCAGTTTCGGCCAGGGACATGCAGTCTTCAGCTATGGCAGCCGGTAGTCAGGTCTTGACTGCGAACTTCAAGGCCACGGCAGGTACCTGTTCTCTTCCTGCTTCACCGTTGCCTCATGCCAAGTGGGTGAGTGAGAGTGCTGTTTCTTCGCCTATGGAGGGATTTCTTCGTGCTGGTTCTCCATTGATCAGTGAAGGCAGTGGGGGTTCGGTCCAGGTTATTGGTTCGGCAACAGTTAATCTGATGGGGGACAATTCATGCATGAGCCCGGGAACTTTGTGTTCTACCCCGCCATTGCCTGCTTTTCCCTTTGGGTCTTCGAGAAGCGTTGATGCAGAGCTATTGAGGAGGAAGGTAGTCGAGTTTGGTGGCATCCAAGATACACGGACTTCGGGGGTTCGATCAAGTGGACGCATCAAGGCTCAACACAATGCTGATGATTCTCAATTGGACAGAGCTATGGCTCGAGCTGCTAGCAGAGATAATTGTCAAGGTACGAATTTAAATAATAGTTTTTCAATTCTGTCTTTTTCGGATAAAGAAGTAATTGATAGGGCTCATAGGTTGGGAATTTCTTTGGGTAATTCTAACCAGGAGGCCATTGACTCTGCTAATCTTATTAAAAGTGCAGAATTAAGTAGAACTGTTTCTATGTTACACAATACTCTCGCTGCTAGTAGTACTGATCAACCTATTAGCCTAATTCTAAACAAAGCCGCTAGCTTAACTGAGGACCTAGTAGAAGAGGAGGCTAGTCTTTTGGATGGGCTAGATGATTGTGGGGTGGATATTTTAAATAATATGAAAAAGACTAGGAAGAAGAAAGACTACTCTAGGTCTACGAAGCGGAGGAGTGCGAGAATTAACTTAAAAAGTAAATCCCAAGATGCATAACTTATGTGGTATGTTCTGGAATAGTGAGGGTTTTCGTGACCCTGCTAAACATAAATTTGTGCAAGAAACAATTAGGGAAAAGAAATTGGATTTTCTGGCCTTGTCGGAGACTGGAAGATCAAATTTTGCTTCGCCTTTTCTTAGCCACTTAGCTTCGGGGCTGGATTTTGCATGGTTTTGTCTGCCACCTAGAGGAAGATCAGGGGGTATGCTTATTGCTATTAATTCCTCTACGTTGCTTGTTAAGAAGGTAGAGGTGGGAGATTTTTGTGTTAAATTGTTTATTAAATCTAAGAATGACGGTTTCGATTGGATATTAGTTTCGGTGTATGGGGCTGCTCAAGATGAGTTCAAACCTATGTTTTTATCGGAGCTAGTTCGTATATGTGATAATGAGACACTACCAATGATGGTGGGTGGAGATTTTAACATAATACGAAATCCGAATGAAAAGAGTAATGATAACTATAACCCGAGATGGCCTATTATGTTTAATGCCATCTTACAAAGCCTGAATTTGAAAGAGATTGAGTTGTCAGGTAGACAATACACGTGGGCTAGTAGAAGGGAGAACCAGACATTCCAAAAGTTGGATAGAATTTTGACAACGGTTGAATGGGAACAAAAATATCCTCTCGTTACGGTTCAGGCTCTAACGAGGACTGGTTCGGACCACACTCCACTCTTAGTGGATTCTGTAGTGCGGGCTCACGTGGGTAATATAAATAAATTCTCTTTTGAGCTTTCGTGGCTCAAGCTAGAAGGTTTTTATGAAATGGTTGCCGCGGAGTGGGCTGTTTTTAATAAAGGTGATTCACCGATTGAAATTTGGCAAAATAAAATAAGACATATGAGACGTTTTCTTAAGGGATGGGCAAAAAATCAGAGTGGAAAATATAGGATTGAGAAGGAACGGTTGATTAGTATTATTGATGAGTTAGACATTCGGGCTGAGAGTGTCCCATTATCTTCGTCAGAGAGAGATAGACTGAGAGAGGCAAACGACAAGCTATGTTTTTTGAGGCGTGAAGAGGAGACCAAGTGGGCTCAGAGGGCTAAAGTAAAACACATTCAGGAGGGGGGTAGTAATACTACATATTTTCATTTAATTGCGAATGGGAAACATAGAAAGAAAAGGATTTTTCAGTTAGAACAAGATGAAGGAACTATAGTTGGCGATGAGAATCTAAAAATTGTATATTTCGGAATATTATAAAAAACTGTTTGGGGATTCGTTACCCAATTCTATTTCTCTCAATGAGAATGTTATTCATGACATACCGCAGTTATCACCATACGAGAATAAAATACTTACAACTGATTTCTTAGTGGAAGAAGTTGGTGAGGCCATTTCGCAGATGGAACTAAATAAAGCTCCAGGACCGGATGGTTTCCCTGCAGAGTTTTATAAAACTTTTTGGGGAGTTATTAAGACA
The DNA here is from genome assembly GCA_028641055.1 of Alopecurus myosuroides. Taxonomy (NCBI): domain Eukaryota; kingdom Viridiplantae; phylum Streptophyta; class Magnoliopsida; order Poales; family Poaceae; genus Alopecurus; species Alopecurus myosuroides. The sequence goes on from CM054061.1 coordinate 219,310,507, forward strand.
GATTTAATGGCAATGTTTCATCAACTAAAGCATGGTTCGCTGCCATTGTTTAAGTTGAACTTTGGTGTCATTACTTTGCTGCCCAAAAAAGATAATGCGGTGCAAATTCAACAATATCGTCCTATTTGTCTTCTTAATGTTAGCTTCAAAATTTTCACAAAAGTGAGTACTAATCGTATTACTCAAATTGTGCAAAAAGTGGTTAGACCAACTCAATCTGCTTTCATGCCAGGGAGAAACATTTTAGAGGGTGTAGTTATCCTGCATGAAACTATACATGAGCTGAAAACTAAGAAGATGGATGGTATTATTCTTAAAATTGATTTCGAGAAGGCATATGATAAAGTTAAATGGCCATTTCTCTTGCAAGCTTTGCGCATGAAAGGATTTGCGCCTGAATGGTGCAAATGGATTATGCAATTTGTGCAAGGAGGGAGTGTTGGTATAAGGGTAAATGATGACATTGGTCATTATTTCCAAACCAGAAAAGGGCTGAGACAAGGAGATCCTTTGTCTCCTATCTTGTTTAATATTGTGGCCGATATGCTTGCTATCCTTATTGCTCGTGCAAAGGAGGATGGCCAGATTAATGGTCTTATCCCCCATTTAGTTGATGGGGGTTTGTCTATTTTGCAGTATGCTGATGACACTGTTTTGTTCTTCGAACACGACATTCAGAAAGCTCTCAATCTGAAATTGATCCTATGCATGTTTGAACAATTATCTGGCCTAAAGATTAATTTTCATAAGAGCGAAGTGTTTTGTTTTGGGAAGGCAGCTGAGGTAGAAGATCAGTACAAACACATTTTTGGGTGTGAGACTGGCCAACTACCTTTTAAATATTTTGGGATCCCAATCCATCATAGAAAACTTCGTAATGCTGAATGGCATCCAATTGAAAGTCGTTTTGAAGACAAACTTGGATGTTGGAAAGGAAAGTTATTGTCATATGGGGATAGGTTGGTACTTGTTAACTCGGTATTAACAAGTTTGCCCATGTTTATGCTTTCCTTTTTAGAGTTACCTAAGGGAGTTAGAAAGAGGCTAGACTTTTACAGATCTCGGTTTTTCTGGCAGATTGATGAGACTAAACGAAAATATAGATTGACTAAATGGAATATAATCTGTAGACCCAAAGATCAGGGAGGTTTAGGTGTGGAGGTACTTGAGTTAAAAAATAAATGCTTGCTCAGCAAATGGTTGTTCAAGCTGTTACATGAAGAAGGAGTTTGGCAAGAGTTGTTGTCAAATAAATATCTTCATAGTAAAACTTTAGCCCAAGTGGAAGTGCAGCCTATGGACTCTCCTTTTTGGAAGGGACTTATGGGGGTAAAGGAGGAGTTTTTCCTCAGAGGCTCATTTAGAGTGGGCAATGGGGAGACAACTAGGTTTTGGGAGGATATCTGGTTAGGTAAAACTCCTTTAAAGGACCAATACCCTGCTCTTTATCATATTGTTCAATCTAAAAATGTTAATATTCATTCTGTTCTTCATCAAGCGCCACCCCTAAATTTAGTATTTACAAGGCATCTTGATGGGAATAAATGGGATATGTGGTCTCATCTTGTTTTAAGGCTTGTCGATGTTTCTCTCTCGGATACGCCTGATCTTTTTCATTGGAATTTAACTTCTAATGGTTTGTTTACTGTGAAATCTATGTATAAGGATTTAATGAATGGACATACGAGGTTTCTTAAAACTTACCTTTGGAAATTAAAAATACCTCTCAAGATAAAAGTCTTCATGTGGTTCCTTGATAAAAAAGTTTTGCTTACTAAAGATAACCTTGTTAAGAAGAATTGGAAAGGAGACACTCATTGTGTTTTTTGTGGGAATGAAGAATCTATTGATCATTTGTTTTTAGCTTGTCCTTTTGCCAAACTTGTTTGGCGAGTTGTTTTCTGCACCTACAATATTCCACCTCCATCCAACGTGACTAACATGTTTGGTAATTGGTTGAATGGAGTGGATTTAAAGACCAAGAATAGAATTCGTATAGGCGTCTCGGCTATTTGCTGGTCTTTGTGGAATTGTAGGAATAATTTAGTGTTTAACAGAAAACAGAATTTTCATGTCTTACAGGTTATCAATATGGCGGTGCACTGGATTCAGCAATGGTCTTTTCTGCTTCCTTCGGACCAGCGCAAGCTTATGGTGGATGGATGCACGAGACTGCTCTCCGTGGCACAGGATTTTTTCTCCCGTCATACGTGGCAGCATACTCCTAGGCTTTTGTAGCTGTAGGCTATCTTGTTGCGTATTCACGGGGTACTTTTTTCTCTTTTACTTTTGTGGTTGAGGAATTGTAAAGGATTTATACTGGCGATACTTTTTAATAATTAATAAACAGCTGTGTGCATCACTCGATGCAGAGGCTGGGGATACCCATTTCGAAAAAAATTAGAGAAGGCAGCACCAAAAAATCAGGAGCAGCCGGAGTAGCGTTAACACTTGAGTCTAGGGTTGGAGAAGCATGTATAGTGGATCCAGAATCATTTGAAACGGAGTACAAGGGGACTGGAAATGCCAGACTGAAATATCTAGCAGTACATTTAAGAATTTGAAACGGAGCGGCCCTGAAAAGTATTACTCTGGTTTCTTTTATAAAACGGAGCGGGTTCCTTTAATAAAAATATATATACTATATCTTGAAAATTATTTCATAAAAATCAAAGATAAGTGGCAACACATCAACACTCAAAAGCAACAACCAGAGAGTGAGCTCTTTTCATTTGGACATTTTTCCCAAATGGAGCTCGGGCTCCATTTGACTTTCCGAAATGGAGCTCAAGCCTCATGTATCTCTTTTTTTTTAAAAAAAAAATCGAAATCAGCAGTTTTAACTTTCAGAAAAATCATAAAAATAATCCGAGATCAACCAGTATGCAAATTTTCAATTTAAAATTCATATCATTACATGCTAAAAAATACAAATCTAGAAAAAGTTAAAGGTTTTTAAACTGTCAGAAAGACGATGAGGCTAGAAGGTGACGAGGGAGGAGGGGAAGACGATGCCGAAGGAGTATCAAGAAGAATCAGATGGGGTGGTGCAGGAACATGAGGCAATAGAGAGGAGTATCAGGGAAAGCGAGAAAGGATATATCGGCCACATAAAAGGTGGAGGTGTAGGACGCGGGTAGAAATGACGAGACTCATCAAAAGTCACATCACGTGAGATGCGCATCCGGCGACCAACATGATCCCAACACCGATAACTCTTATGCTCATCACTATACCAAAGAAAGACACACTCAACAGACTGAGCAGTAAGTTTGGTGCGTTCTCGTGGATCAAGAAGACCATAGCATACACAGCCAAACAACCGAAGTGTCGAGTAATCAGGAGAGCGGTCAGAAAGACGCTCCATAGGAATACCACCCTGTAGGGCAGCCGAGGGCCGGATGTTGATGAGATTGGTGGAAGTAGAAACAGCCTCAGCCCAAAAGTGAGGTGGAAGAGATACGGCAATCATCATCGCACGTGCCATCTCAAGGAGGTGGCGATTCTTGCGCTCGGCCACGCCATTCCGAGCATGGGTGCCGGGACAAGAAAACTTGGCGAGAGTACCTTGCTTAGCAAGAAAGCCACACAATATCTGGGAGATATACTCACCAGCAGAATCATCATGAAACACATAGATAGGCATGGAAAATTGAGTGTGAACCATGGCAACAAAACTCTTATATACAGAGAGAACCTCACAACGAGAAGTCATAAAAAATCCAAGTGTAGCGAGAGAAATCATCAATAAAGATAACAGAGTAGGATGGACCCCTTTCGAAGGCAATGGAACATGACCCCATACGTCATTATGAACTAAGTCGAAAGGACACTCAGAACTGACTCACTAGTAGAATAAGGTAACTGAGTCTATTTTCCAGGTCTACAACCCTGACACTGGAGGGAAACATCTTCTGAGACAACCTTCAGAAGACCCCGACGAACTAAAGATGGTAGGCGAGAACCAAAAATGTAACCAAGACAATGGTACCACTGTTGGCAGGAAGCGGAAGCGGAAGAAGAAAGAGCATGTGAACTCGTGGGTGTGGGTGTAGCGGAATGAACACGGAGTCAGTCGAGCTCCCAAAGACCCGGAGAGTCACGGTGCTAAGGGACAGCCCCAACCAGAACCTGGATGTGACAATCCTGGAGAGAGCAAGAGTCAATGTAAAGAATAACACGACAACAAGAATTAGTAAGCTGAGCAGCGGAAAACAAGTTCGTGGTAAGACGAGGGACATGAGAAACATTTGGAACTGAGAAGGAAGAAGTAGAAAGAGTGTCAGAACTAGCAACATGAAGAGATGTGCCATCCGCAGTGAGAACATCAACAATATAATCAAGAGATTGAAGAGAGGTCAGGACAGAAGAACCAGAAGTCATATGAAACGAAATTCTAGAGTCCAGAATCCACGAAGATGTACCTAACTGTGTGGACGGTGGTCCCCTGATGGTGGACGCCGCAGTCACAGAGGATGCAGCACCCGTCAAAATAGATCTAGAGGAAGCCAGCAGACGCTTGAGCCACACAATGTCCTGATCCGTAAGCGAGAGATTCGAAGAAGAAGTACGAGTCCCAGCTTAAGAGGTGTGCCCACTATTCCGCATGTCCCTCTGCCTCTTGCGGAAATCATACTCTGGATGACGCGACTTCAGAAGTAGCCGCAGAATATACGAGGGTAAGATCGGCCCTCCCCGCCATATGCAAGGTGGCTCACGCCCCCATAGGGTGTGGGAAGGAGCGGTGGAGCACTGGCACCAGAAGACGGCATAACAGGAGGCCGAGCAGCAAGCACAGAGGGGACCGCAAGCAAAACCAACACCTCAAAGGCGTGTCTCCTCAGCACGAAGCTCCGAAAGTACCTCTGAGATAGAAACACAACCAGAAGCAAGCAAGTTAGCACGCCGAGGCTCAAACTCGGCACGAAGACGAGACAAGAACTCATAGACACGCTCAAACTCCAAGTCCGATCTCACTGTCCGACAAGAAGGGCAGGTACCGCAAACAGCAGTGCCGAGGGAGTCAAGCTGACGCTAGATAGCAGCGCTCTGTGTATAGAACTCATTGATAGTGGAGTCACCCTGCTGAAGAGCATGCTCCTGACGTACCACAGATAAGTAGAGAGCATCAGCGGAGGGCACATAGAGCTGACGAATATAAGACCACATCTAAGCAGCAGTCATGATTCTCCAACACTACAGTATGAGGTATAGGAACATAGCCCGCCATGATTACCCAACATGGTATCGAACCCTAGGTTAGGGTTTCCTCCCGCACACAGCAGCTCCGAGATCCTCTACTGCTGCCTCCGCTTATTCCGCCCTGTCACTGGTTCCCCTCTCTCTCTCTGTGTGGCCATTTTCTTCTCCCTCAAGGTCATCTTCTACCTCAAACTGTTTTCCGGACAGCCCTCACTAGATTCCTCCGGCTGGCCCTCAGTGGAAGCCTCACACTGAAACCCCTTATACAATGGGGATATACAAATATGAAGGCTATATATCTCTAAGACTAGCGTCTAAGCTCCTCGCACTCTCGGTTGCACGCATGCAGCTCGCCCCTGTTAGAGATGTATAGCCCTCATATTGTATATCCCCATTGTATAAGGGGTCTTCTGCACTTTGCCACACTTGTACATGTATTGGTCTTTGGCCTGTGTTAATAAAAGTTGCTCATTCCACAACATGGTATGAGAGTTTAGGCTCTCCTCATTCGCACCCAGCAACTCGGTGCTCTCTCCATTGTCTCCGCTGTTGTAGGTTGGCTGCCCGTAGCTTGTGCTGCTCGAAATTCATCCTATGCGGTGTGATGGAGGGGTTAACCTCTTGGGTGGCCCGAATCTTCACGAATAGACCAAAAACACAAAGAACGAACGAAGAACACGATGAACACGAATGGTAAATCAAGGGGAAACGAGGGGAGATAACTAGAACTGAAGCACCCAATCTCCCGTAAACTAAGCCGCAACGGCCGCCTACTGGACGATCGATCCAAGCGAACTCACCTTTTCGGAAACCGCTTCACACCCGTGGCCGGTCCACCACGCCAACAGAATCTCAAGGATTAGTTAAGGAAGATTGGAAAGTCCCTAACTGAATCCGAAGGGGAAAGGATAGGAAACCCGATGATCCTTGATACGATCCTAGATACCAATCGTAGGAGTAGCCTTGATACGGTCCTAGGTACAACCATAGGAGTAGCCTCACAAGAGGGGTACAAGAGCAAAGTTCAAAGTTCTAAATTCATCTCTAAACCTAGATCTAGCCAAAGGGGCTCCATAAATATCCAAGGGGGTAGGTGAGGGGTGAAAAGGGGTATTTTCCCCCAAATCCCGCGGTCTACAGGGGGTCCGGTCTGGTCGGCCCTTTAGGCCGAGGTGGAAGTCGTCGCAAGGCTGACCTGGTGTGCTGGAACGCCGGCCTGGGGCCAGGGTGGAGGCGAGGGGGCGCCGGCCTGGGGCCGAGGTGGAGACGCAGGGAGGTCGGCCTGGGAGCCGGCCTGAGGCCGGGATGGAGGCCGGCAGCTTCGGGTGGCCTCCTGTCCTGGCGCGCGGAAGGGCTGGTCTGAGGCCGGGGTGGAGGCAAGCCGGCTCTATGGGGGGTCCGGTCTGGGGGCCGGCCTGGCCGGGCTTTAAGGCCGAGCTCCCTATTTTCCTCCCTTTTCCTCCTTCTGTTCTTCTTCCTCGATGTCGTCTTCTCGGACTTCTTCCATAGCTTCTTTTGCATCATCTTGGGCGCGTTCTTAGGCCTCCGTGGTGGAGTCACATTTGAGCACGCATAGGGTTGTTCCATGAGGTAGCGCACCGTCCACCAAGTCATCGAAAACATAGCGGGAGAGGAGTGAATTCACCTTTTCATGTATCGCCTTTGCTCGAGATCTTGTCATGGGTCCATTGGGTGTTGGGCTTGGTGGGATGGAGTGTGCTGCATCATCTTCCCCCCTTTAAAAAGAGTCGACCTTGACTCATGATCTTCCTCATCACTTGGATATCCATGGAAGGGAGAGAGATCCTTGACGTTCAAGGAGTCGTGCACGTTGTACTTGGAGGGTGGTAAGTAAAGCTTGTAGGCGTTGTTGTTGATGTGCTTGATGATCTTGAAAGGTCTGTCGCCTCGTGGCTTGAGGTTGGAGTTGCGCTCCTGTGGAAAGCGGTCTTTGCGGAGGTGTAGCCACACGAGGTCACCTTCCTTGAGCACAAATGGGCTTATTGTTCTTGTTCATCATTGATGCATGGTGCTCGAAATGCTTCTCAATTGTAGCTCTTGCGGACTCATGGAGCTTCTGATGTAGTTAGTGCGCTTGTTGATGTCCATGTTGACTTGTTTGCATATATAGAGGCAATGGTAGGATGTCGAGAGCGGTGTTGGGGTTGAAGCCGTAGACGATCTCGAAGGGGCTTCTCTTAGTAGCTTGGTGAAGTGTTCGATTGTAGGCGAACTCGGCATGGGTAATGCATACCTCCCAATTCTTAAGGTTGGGCTTGATCAATGCCCGTAGGAGTGAAGAAAGCGTTCGATTCACCACTTCTATTTGGCCATCCGTTTGTGGGAGATAGGCGGTGGAGAAAAGTAGCTTGACGCCGAGCTTGGCCATCAAAGTCTTCCAAAAGTAGGAGGTGAACTTGACATCGCGGTCCGACACAATTGTCTTGGGCACACCATGTAGACGCACAATTTCTCTTGAAAATAAGGTGGCAACATGTGAAGCATCGTCCGTTCGATTGCATGGAATGAAATGTGCCATCTTAGAGAAACGATCAACAACGACAAAGATTGAGTCCATGTTTGTCTTAGTGCGTGGTAGTCCTAACACGAAGTCCATGCTAATTGCACTCCAAGGGTTATGTGGTGTAGGCAATGGTAAGTAAAGACCATGAGGTTTGGAAGTAGACTTAGCTCGGAGGCATGTAGGACATCTCTTGACAAGGCGTTCAACTTGATGCCGCATCTTAGGCCAATAGTACTGGTTGGAGAGCATGGCGTAGGTCTTATCCCTTCCAAAGTGTCCCATTAGACCTCCTTCATAAGATTCCTTCAATAACAACAAACCAAGAGAGGACTCCGGAATACACAATTTGTTAGCTTTAAACAAGAATCCTTTGTGGAGATAGTAGTCATCAAAACCTCGACTGGGCAAACGTTTCTCGAAAATGGGACCAAAGAAAACATCGAAAGAATATAAGTCTTTTATTTCATCCAAACCAAGCACATCGATTTCAAGGCGGGTAAGAAACAATCCTTTACGGTATAAAGCATCCTCTACAACATTTTATTTACCTTTCTTATACTTAATGACATAAGGAAAATATTCAATGAATTCTACCCATTTAGCACGTCGTTCGTTCAAATTGGCTTGACTTTTCAAATATTTCAATGATTCATGATCAGAATGAATAACAAATTCTTTGGGACAAAGATAGTGTTGCCACACTTCCAAAACTCTAACCAAAGCAAATAGTTCCTTGTCATATATTGGGTAATCGAGTCTAGAAGCATCTAATTTTTCACTATGATAAGAAACGGGATGTCCATTTTGCATAAGAACTCCACCAATGTCTATGCCACTAGGATCACATTCAATTTCAAAAGTTTTCTCAAAATCCGGCAAAATAAGCAAAGGTGCTTCGGGAAAACATTTCTTGAGGGTATCAAAGGCATTTTTTTGAGCATTGCCCCAAACAAACAATATATTTTCTCTGTAAGCTCATTTAAAGGGCAAGCAATTGTGAAAAAATCCTGCACAAAACGGTGATAGAAGCCGACAAGACCATGAAAAGGTCTTATCTCACCCACTGGAGTAGGGTTAGAAAATTTCTAATTGCCTCTGCTTTCTTCTCATCAACTTCAATGCCGTTGGAGGAAATCAGAAAACCCAAGAAAACCACCTTGTTGGTGCAAAAATTGCATTTGGAAAAATTTACAAAAAGTTTTACTTTGCTAATGGCCAACAATACTTGAGAGATATGTTCAAGGTGACTCTCCAATGATTTGCTATAGATAAGAATGTCTTCAAAATAAACCACAACAAATTTGCCAATGAAAGGATGCAAAACTTATTCATGAGACGCATAAAAGTTGGGATTGCATTCAAAAGACCAAAGGTCATGAAAATCCATTCATACAAAACAAGTTTTGTTTTTAAAGTTGTTTTCCAGTCGTATCCTATGCTCATGCGAATTTGGTGATATCCACTTTTAAGGTAAATTTTGGAAAAGATAGTAGCACCATTTAATTCATCAAGCATATCGTCGAGCCTAGGAATGGGATGTCTATATATAACAGTGATAGCATTGATGGGGAGATAATCCATGCACATGAGGGAAGTATCATCTTGTTTGGGGACAAGGATAACCTGGACGGCACAAGGTCTAAGGGATTCGCAGATAAAACCTTTCTCAATAAGTTCTTGGATTTGGCGTTCAATCTACTTAGTATCCTCGGGGTTGGTACGATATGGAGCGCGGTTTGGAAGTGGTGCACCCGGGATGAGGTCAATGCGGTGTTCGATGCATCGTAGGGGAAGGTAGGCCCAGAGGAAGCTCGTCGGGGAACACATCCTAAAATTCTTGCAATAAGGGCAACCGAGATGGAGGAGATCTTGTTATGGGGTTAGCTTCGAGTGCTTCTCCTTTGCACACGAGGACAAAGTGAAATATGGATGGGTCATCTCGTAACTCTCGCATCTCCCTTTTGGTGGCAAGGAAGGCAAGGCCTTTGCGAGCACTCAAAAAAATTTCACTCATGTTTGGCTTGTGGCTCTCACTCTCCTTTAGGTGGATCACTCTCTCACCACTCATCTGAGAGATGTGAGCTCTTCTTAATTGCGTGCAAGGGTCTCGACGTTGTTGGCGATCACTTGGCTAGGATACATTGGACGGAGCACAAATGTCTTCGTTATGACACTTGAAGCTATAGTGGTTGGTACGTCCATCATGAAGAGCACTCTTGTCATATTGAAAAGGTCGGCCAAGAAGAAGATGACACACGGTCATAGGCACAACGTCACACTCAACCGTGTCTTCATAGGGACCAATCTTGAAGTGAACAGTGACCATGTGTTGAATCTTGAAGGTGCCGGAGTCACTAAGCCATTGAACGTGGTATGGGTATGGGTGTTACTTGTAGGTCAATTGGAGTTTATCAGACAGTTCTTTTCTATCCAAATCACGGAAACTCCCTCCATTGATGATAGCCTTGATCGATTTTTCATTGATGCAGGCTCTAGTTTGGAAGAGGTTGCAATGTTTCTCATGTTCATCTTGAGGGGAGGTTGTAAGAACACGTGTGACAACTAGCGATGGATTCTTATCCTCATCACAATAGACACTTTATTCTTCATCGTTTTGGACGTCTAAGGAGTTTAGAGCAACTTGGTGCAAGGCATAGTATTCGTCTTCACTCAGTTAGTCTTGTTCACCATCTTGGTTGACAATCATGATCATCTTGTTGGAACACTCAAAGGACTTGTGTCCAGTTCCACCACATTTGAAGCAAGTGATCATGCTCAACTTGACTTGAGGAGGATTAGAAGCGGTGGTTGGAGATGTTTGTTTCTTGTATGGTTGCGGAGTTTTGTTGGGAGCATTGGACTCTCGAGAGTTTCTCTTGGAGTTGGGCGGTGTTGTTGCTTGAGGCATTTGAGAAGAAGAAGAATACCTTGATGCAAAGAAACCTTTTGCTTGTTGTACTTGAGGAATTTCACAATTTGACGCTTGGCCTTGAGAGCTTGATGGAAAAGTGCAACGATGTCGTCATAGGGTAGATACTCAACAATCTTCCTTATTGGGTAACTGAGACCATTGAGAAAGCTTGCCATTGTTTGTTATTGAGATTCCCTCACATGATCTCTTATCAAAGTGGTCTCCATCTCCTTGTAGTACTCATCAACGGATTTAAATCCTTGTTTAAGCTCTTGAAGCTTCTTGAAGATGTCGCGCTTGTAGTGAGGCGGAACAAAACATGCATGCATGAATTGCTTCATCTCATTCCAAGTGGCAATGGGAGCAATCCGGTTCTTGACTCGTTCATCTTGGAGACGATCCCACCATAAGAGTGCATAGCCTTCAAACTCCAAAGATTCCACAGCAACCATTTTTTTGTCACTAAAGTTGTGGATGCCAAAGAACTTGTCCAACTTGAGAACCCAAGCAAGATATTCTTCAGGTTCATTTTCACCATTTAATTTTAGGATGTTGAAACGAAGGGCACTCATATTGTTGTCTTCTTGTTGTTGGAGAGGTAGATCTTGTTGTTCTCCATCATAGATTGGCGGTGAGAGATCATATGGGTCATCCTCATTGGCTTGGCGTTGGCGGTCATGATGAGGAGGATGACGCCGGTGGTCATTAGGATGATTATGACGTAGGCGTGCTTCACGCCGTTCACTATCATCATTTTCATGGTTGCGTTGTTGAGGACGCTCTTGTTCATTGCGAGGTTGTTGAGGGAGTTCTTGTTCTTGGCGGTCATTGTGTTGGTGACGCGCATTGCGTCTAGGTGGCCTTCGATGTTGGCGAGCACCATCCACAAAGTCATTACGGCCATAGTCATTAGCGGGGCCTTGTGGAGGTGGAGGATGATGTTGTCGAAGGTCTGATCGTTGAGGTTGATGTTGAAGAGGGTCACCATAGCCATGTCGGTGTCTAGGAGGTGGTGTTGGAGAGCTATCTTCATACCAATTTCATCAAGGATCTTGTGGTGGAGGAGGTGGTGGTGGTGGTTTTTGTTGTTGTCCACCATCTTCCACGTTGGGGTGGTGATCATGGCGACGAGCTTGATGATGATCTTGAGTTTGTTGACTTGAACATCATGACCTTGAGGACGCTGATGATCCACGACGATTGGCAAGATTAGCCAAGTTGATGTTGATGCATGTAATTTGATCAAGCAATCGAGACTCTTGCGCCCGGAGTCGACGGTCATAGCGCTCAAACCCGTCTTGCACAAATTAACGTCGTTGGAAGTGGTCATTGTGGGTGACGAAGTTGCGGTTGTTGTTGTTGTAGAATGTGTTATGAAGAAATAATGTCTCACTTACCCAATGTTACCCTTTTAGGTCGTATTGAGGCTAGTGGATGAGGCTAGGTGTAGGGCGGTATATCCAAAGTGAGTCCAAAAAGATCGAAATAAAACCTCAAACGACAACACACACACTCTATATGTGGATTTCAAAATGGGCGAGGAAAATGGCAAGGAAAAATCAACAAATCCGAAGAAAAGTTTGTTGTAGAACATGGAGGAAAACCGAAATGAAATGTTAGCAAAAGAAACAAATCCTAGTAGAGGAAATAAAATGTAACACACACACGCAACTGATTAATGGGTTAGTGCAGCCAATGGACGAGCGGAGACGAAATGTACCTATCAAATACTAAGCTCAGTGCCACACCAACACAAGGAGGACGGTAACTCAAATTGAAAACTATAAGAGGCAACAAGATTCGCACCATGGTAACCGGTCACTCTCTTCTCTTTTTCAACGCAAAGCTACACATTCATACAAGGATAGCACTTGGCATCGATCTTTTTCTTCTTTTTTCCTCTTTTATATATTCTCGTTTCACTTTTTGCTATATGGGGATACAAATGCCAAGCATAGTCGAACTACGCTCTCACAAGTGAAAAACACGCACTCTCGGTGCCACTAGTGCAATGCCAAGCAATATAAAAGAGCTAGTCCGAATGGGCAAGGTACACGAAGGAAGGGTTAACGAAGGGTTAGTTCAAGCGGAAGCAAGTTATACCTCTTTGGTGGATGATCACGGACTTGTGGCCGGGGGTTGTCGATGTCGTGTTGATCCGTTGATATATTTACGTATATTGTGTTGTGAGCTTCACGTGCAAACTTGAATCACTCAAATCGGAGCAACAACGACAAAGAAAAACACGTTTGAAAATCTGTCTAGGAATCGAAGAGTTGAAATTTTCTGTGATTTTTGCTCAAACTCGAAATTCCTTTAAATACAAGAAATTTTTCGGACAAATTCGAGAAAATTGGCTGAATATAAAGGTGGGGAATGGTCTTAGGCAACAAATCCATGGAACAAATGCACGAAAAACTCAACGAATCAACAGATCGGTCGAAATCCCTTATGAGGCTATTTTTGGTGAAATTTTCGAATTTATGGTTTGGGAGAGAAAAAATTTGGTGGAAAGGGGGATTGTGGGGGTTGAATTCGTGCCAATTTAGCTGCTGATACCAGATGATGGAGGGGTTAACCTCTTGGGTGGCCCGATCTTCACGAATCGACCAAGAACACGAAGAACTAACAAAGAACGCGATGAACACGAAGGAGAAATCAAGGGGAAAGAAGGTGGAGATAACTAGTAAGAACTAAAGCACCCAATCTTCCGTCAACTAAGCCGCAACAGCCTCCTATGGGATGTCGACCCAACCGAACTCACCTTTTTGGACACCGCTTCACACCCTACGCCGACCCACCATGCCAATAGAACCTCAAGGATTAGTTGAGGAAGATTGGAAAGTCCCTAAGTGAATCCCAAGGGGAAAGGATAGGAAACCCGATGATCCTTGATACGATCCTAGATACAAATCATAGGAGTAGCCTTGATACGGTCCTAGGTACAACCATATGAGTAGCCTCACAAGAGGGGTACAAGAGCAAAGATCAAAGTTCTAAATTCATCTATAAACCTAGATCTAGCCAAAGGGGTTCCTAAAGAGCCAAGGAGGTAGGTGAGGTGTGAAAGGGGGCATTTTCCCCCAAGTACCACAATCTTCAGGGGTCTTGCTCAGCCTGGCCAGCCCTTTAGGCTCGGGTGAAAGTCGTCACGAGATTTTCCTGGTGTGCTCGCGCGCCGGCCTGGGGTCGGGATGGAGGCGAGGGTGCGCCAGTTTAGGGCCAAGGTGGAGAAGCAAGGAGGCTGGCCTGGGAGCCTTCCTGAGGCCGGGGTGGAGGCCGGCCGGCTCTATGGTGGGTCCGTCCTGGGGGCCGGCCTGGCCGGGGTTTGAGTCCGGGCACCCTGTTTTCCTCCCTTTTCCTCCTTCTCTTCTTCTTCCTCGATGTCGTCTTCTCGGACTTCTTCCATAGCTTCTTGGGCATCATCTTGGGCGCGTTATTGCGCCTCCGTGGTGGGGTCTCACCTGAGTATGCATAGGCTTGTTCCATGAGGTAGCGCACCATTCACCAAGCCATCAAAACAATAGTGGGAGAGGAGTGAATTCACCTTGTCATGTATCGCCTTTGCTCGAGATCTTGTCATGGGTCCATTGGGTGTTGGGCTTGGTGGAATGGGCTGTGTTGCATGAGGTTGTCTTATCTAGCCCTTATTTTCTTGCGCTATTGTTATGTCTCAAGAACTCTCTGGTCGTATCTCCGGCTATTGCCATCTGGCCGGTCAAGCTTGTGTTGTTGTCCTTTGATGTATACGCACGCTTCTCTTCTTGTAGACGGTGTTGGGCCTCCAAGTGCAGAGATTTGTAGAACAACAACAAGTTTCCCTTAAGTGGATTACCCAAGGTTTATCGAACTCGGGGAGGTAGAGGTCAAAGATATCCCTCTCAAGCAACCCTGCAATCAAGATACAAGAAGTATCTTGTGTCCCCAACACACCTAATACAATTGTCAATTGTATATGTGCACTAGTTCAGCGAACAGAGAGTAAAATGCAAGTAATATGGATGATAATAAGTGATAATAGCATTCTGAAATAAAAATGGCAGCAAGCAAACATGTAGAAGAACAGGCGGAAAACGGTGTTTCATTGCTTTGAAATAAGTCCTAGGTCTCCTACTTTCACTAGAGGACACTCTCAACAATGAAAACATCACTGAATGCATAAATATCATTTCTTCACTATGCTACTCTGAACCACTCTCCGGTCGAATAACAAACACCAATCATTGCGTAGGGTTGTAACATCACTACTCAAGTCTATATTCCCTATCTAGGGCACCCCACTCTATCACTATGAGCGCCCTAAATTAGTACTAAACAAACGCCACAATTTTATAGGTTCATCTTCCAACACAAGATATAAATATCATGCTAAACCACACGGTGCACACACTATCACCTTTACACCGCGATCAAAGTGTTTACGCAGATAACAAAACCACTTGAGTAGCATAACAGATGAAGATCACATCTGCATATTCAACTAGATTACAAAGCTCATGATCACATAAAGATCACACCATGGGAGATAGAGATGAACCACATAGCTACCGGTAGAGCCCTCAGCCTCGTGGGAGAACTACTCCCTCCTCATCATAGGAGACATCAATGGCGATGGATATGGCGGTGGAGTCGATGGAGATGTCTTCCGGGGTACTTCCCCGTCTCGGCAGGGTGCCAGAACAGAGATTTGTCCCCCGAAACTTCTCGGTGGCGGCGGAGGAGCTATGGATGTATTTTGTGGAAAAGGTCAATCCTCCCAGGGTTTTCCCTCGGGGGAGTATAAATAGGCTAAAGGGCAATGCCGGGGGGTGGCCGGGGGGCCCACACCCCTAGGTGGCGCGGCCAGGGGGGACCCGCGCCACCCCATGCTGTGGCCACCCTGTGGCCCCCCTCCGGGGCTCTTCGGGACTTCTGGAAGCATCCGGGACTTCTAAGACTTTGGGCTTTCGAATTTTCCAATTCCGAGAATATTTCCAGAACAACTTTTCTGAAACTAAAAACAGCATAAAACATGAAACTGGCTCTATGACATCTTGTTAATAGGTTAGTCCCGGAAAACATGTAAAAGTGACATAAAGTGTATAGAAAACATGTGGGAAACAATAAGAAAACAACATGGAACATCAGAAATTAGGGATACGTTTATGACGTATCAAGCATCCCCAAGCTTAGTTCCTACTCGTCCTCGAGTAGGTAAACGATAAAACACAATAATTTCTGAGGTGACATGCTACTATCATAAACTTGATTCTTATATTGTAAAAGCATATGTACGCTGAGATCATAGATCTTCAAACACAAACATGATAAATAGAACTTTAATAATAAAGCATAGCAATCAATTTGCATCATGAAGAGTATCTTAAATAAAAGATGATGGATAATAATGCAAAGAAAGATAAACTTTTGTTTTAGGTATAGAGAAAGCATGGCAAAGTGGTATTTCGCTAGTCCTTAAGAGTGGGACAAACCATAAATGCGAGGACACTTTCAAAGTTCATGAGGAAGACTAGAACAAATAATTTAAGAACAAATAATATCACATTATGAAGCAATTAGTGATGTTTATGGGACAAATGCACATAGAACTCAGAATGGCAAAAATACTCTCTCAACTGTGCATAAAGTTAGAAGATGGAGACTCAACATAAAAGTAAAAGAAAGGCCCTTTGCGGAGGGAAGCAGGGACCACTCATGTGCTAGAGCTTTATTTTATTAAACAAAGGTATTGAAAACATTTTTAAGAGAGGTGTATGCTTATGTCAACGAATGGTAAACAGAAAATACAGTACCGTCACAAGCCAACTAGATTCACAAGAGCGACTCCCATTGTGAAGGACGCAACTGGTGTGGAAGGTCATCCCTCTTTCTCTTTTGTTTACACAATTATGCTTTGACTGATAAATCAGGGGGGAAAAATAGTGAAGAGAATTTGTTTGTGTTAATTTGGGGCTGGGCACCCCTCTGCCAGCTCTTCTATCATTTGGATAAGCGGATGAAGCCACTAGTCGAGGGTGTGAAATCCAATCAACAAGTGAGATAAAGATTCTCTATTGATGTCCTCATGAGCAAAAACAAGAACATAAAACATGAATAATCTTGAAGGTTTTAAAGGTAACACATGAGCAATTTACTTGGAGTGGCAGTGAAATACCACATGTAGGTAGTTATGGTGTACACAATGGGAAAACTTTGGTTTAAGGAATTTGGATGCACGAGTAGAATTCCATACTCAGTACAGGTGGAGGCTAGCAAGAGACTGGGAGCGACAAATCAAGAGAACATAAGAGTCATAATCATGCACATCGACATAAGCATCATTAATTAAAGCATAAGCGGTATCACAAGTTCAAAAACTAAGTGGTCATGGAGGCTATTCGTGACTGGTTTGTAGTCATAAACATGGTGTGAGCATGCTCCATGTCAACCAAATAAAACATTCGAAAGAGAATACCATATATTGATGCTTTACTATGACAAGAACAACTCATGAATCTTTAAAGACATATTAAACGCTCTCATCTATTTAAGACTATTCATGCTACTCAATAACCACAAGGCTTTAAAACTAAAATAACATTTAGCATGATATGAAAAAGTTCTAGCCACAATCTATACAAGATTCTACTTGCACCATTAAAAATTCTACTTCAAGCAACAGTTTCTTTTCCCAACAAGCACCATACAAGATATGTTTTAACAAAAATTATCTACATCTACAGCAAGAAAACATGATAGTAATCATATGAAACTACTAAAACTAACAACTCTGAATAAGATATGCATGAAAACAAAGGCTAAACGTAGTAATAGCAAAAAGTGAGCACTCACAGAACAATAAGAATGAAAACTTGAGTGTTCTAAGCAATGAAAACGGAGCGTGTCTATCTCCCACACAAGTATGATAAGATCCAACCATTTATTACATCAAAGAAAACCAAAAAATATGGAAAAAAAAGACGCTCCAAGTAAAGCACATAAGATGTGACTGAATAAAAATATAGTTTCACTAGAAGTGATCTGATAATTTGTCGATGAAGAAGGGGATGCCTTGGGCATCCCCAAGCTTAGACGCTTGAGTCTTCTTGGAATTTGCTGGGATGTACCTCCAGGGCATCCCCAAGCTTAGGCTTTTCACTCTTCTTGATCACATCATATCATCCTCTTCTCTTGACCCTTGAAAATTTCCTTCATACCAAACTTCTCACAATCTTCATTAGCAACGTTAGTGCAATCGAAATACTAAATTCACATGGTTCAGTTTCAATATAATACTAACACTCATACACAAATTATCTACTGTCACAACTTCTTTTAAAACTCTTTTTTGCAAAAGAACACCAAAAGAAAGAGATTAAGATGCAAATGCAATTATTGGCAGAAATCTGTCAAAACAGAATAGCAGGTAAAGATGATTCTTTTCGAAAATCTTCTGTTGCTCAAATAAAAAAGTGGTAATCTAAGTAAAGTTGCGTCATTATCTTAGGAATAAGCACAAAAAAGGTCAGATCATTCTGATATTCCAGGATTTTATACGATGTTTTATGGTGGAGAGAAGAAATCTGTTTTCTGCACAGAAATCCGAAAACCAACTCCAACTTTCATCAGAAAACTTTACTTGGCACTAATAAAACATGAAAAGAAAGATACAATGGAGTTTATACAGAAGTATACAACCCCTTGACTCAAACATAACAGAAAAAACAATGCAAAAATTAAACATGGGTTATCTCCCAAGAAGTGCTTTTCTTTAAAGCCTTTTAGCTAGGCATGATAATTTGAGAAGATTCTCACATAAGAGATATGAATTGAAAAAAAAAGAGCATCAAGAAGAAAATTTAAAACAAATTTAAGCCTAAACCACTTCCTATGAAAAATAATCTTGTATTTAAACAAGTCATGAAAACACAAAGCAACAAGCATAGAAAAACAAAACAAGTGCAACTTCATAATTTTCAACATAAGGAGGGGAAACTTGATATTGTTGAGATGCATAAAACCATGTTTCCCTATCTCATAATTAATTTCAGTAGCATCATGAATAAAATTATAAATATAACTATCACATAAATCACTCTTATCGTGAGCCACATGAATAAAAGAATTATTACTCTCCACATAAGCATAGTCATTTTCATTAATAGCACCGGGAGAAAATTTAACAAAATAGCTATCATTATCATTCTCATCACCATAATAATAAAAAATAGGAGGCATTTTGCAATCATAATTATTTTTTCTCCTTAATAGTAGGTGGACTGAAAATATCATATTTATCATTGTAAACATGTGGAACTAGAATACCACAATCATTATAATCATCATATATTGGAGGAAAACTATCATCAAAGAAAATTTCCTCCACAAAACTTGGCGGACAAAAAATACCATATTCACCAAAACTAGCTTCCCCAAGCTTAGACTTTTCCATAGCATCAGCAATAAGGGTATTCAAAAAATTAATGCTAACAACATTGCTACTAGCATGCAAATAAAGTTCCATAGGTTTTTTAATTTTCTCTTCAAACACTTCATGTTCTAACTCAAGATAAATATTATAAAGATATCTCATATTTTTGTTATTTTCCATTAATCCTACCTAGTGAAAATAAAAACAAGAAACAAAAAGATATAATTGCAGGATCTAAAGGAAATAACTTCGAGCAATCACACCCGAGGATGTGAGTACCTTTTACCTTACCTCCCCGGCAACGGTGCCAGAAAATAGCTTGATGTCTATGCACTCTTCTATTCTTGTAGACAATGTTGGGACTCCAAGTGCAGAGGTTTGTAGAACAGCAGCAAGTTTCTCTTAAGTGGATTACCCAAGGTTTATCGAACTCAGGGAGGTAGAGGTCAAAGAAATCCCTCTCAAGCAACTCTACAATCAAGATACAAAAAGTCTCTTGTGTCCCCAACACACCTAATAAAATTTTCAGTTGTATAGGTGCACTAGTTCGACGAAGAGAGAGTAAAATGCAAGCAATATGGATGATAATAAGTGATAATAACAATCTGAAATAAAAATGGCAGCAAGCAAACATGTAGCAGAACAGGCGGAAAACAGTGTTTCAATGCTTGGAAATAAGGCCTAGGGCTCCTACTTTCACTAGAGGACACTCTCAACAATGAAAACATCACTGAATGCATAAATATCATTTCTTCACTATGCTACTCCGAACCACTCTCCGGTCGAATAACAAACACCAATGATTGCGTAGAGCTGTAACAACACTCCTCAAGTCTATATTCCGTCTCTAACGCACCCCCACGCTATCACTATGAGCGCCCTAAATTAGTACTAAACAAACGCCACAATTTCATAGGTTCATCTTCCAACACAAGATATAAATTTCATGCTAAACCACACGGTGCACACACTATCATCTTTACACCGCGATCAAAGTGTTTAAGGAGATAACAAAACCACTTGATTAGCATAACAGATGAAGATCACATCTACATATTCAACTAGATTACAAAGCTCTTGATCACATAAAGATCACACCATGGGAGAGAGAGATGAACCACATAGCTACCGGTAGAGCCCTTAGCCTCGGGGGAGAACTACTCCCTCCTCATCATAGGACACAGCAACAACGATGGAGATGGCGGTGGAGTCGATGGAGATGGCTTCCGGGGGCACTTCCCCGTCCCAGCAGGGTGCTAGAACAAAGATATGCCCCCCGAAACTTGTCGGTGGCGGCAACGGAGCTACGGATGTATTTTGTGGAAAAGGTTCGTTCCTCCTAGGGTTTTCCCTCGGGGGAGTATAAATAGGCGAAAGGGAGATGCCGGGGGTGGCCAGGGGGCCCACACCCCTAGGTGGCGCGGCCAGGGGACCCGCGCCACACCATGGTGTGGCCACCCTGTGGCCCCCTACCACAACTAGGAAAAAGGGCATCAGTGGCGCACCACTTTGGACAGTCAGTTGCGCACCATGGTGCGCCACTACTATCGTGCCACTGATACTCCATAGCATCCTGGTGCGCCACTGATTCCTCATCAGTGGTGCACCTGCTTGGTGTGCCACTGATTCCCCCATTTTTTACTTTTTAAATGTTTTTTTCTTCACTCAAATTTCTCTAGCCCAATTTTGGTCAACTTACCACTAGGTCACCCATCCCCAAATTGCTCCAGCCCTAGCACGCTTAACATCTTAGTTCCATTCGACTGCAGTCCCGGGAAAGAACTTATACCTTATTGATATATGTATCATATCAATCCTATTAATCCTTTGAGCATGATGTCCCACATTTACCGTTTGAGTTTGATAACAATAATTTGAAAAGTTTGACCCAAGTTTGAATAGTTTGACCACACATTGACTAGAGTTTGACCACACATTGACCAGAGTTTAACCATAGTTTGAATAGTTTGACCATAGTTTGAATATACATTGAACACACATTGACCAACGTTTGACCATAGTTTGAATAGTTTGACCAGAGTTTGACCATAGTTTGACCACATGTTGACCATAGTTTGACTAGTTTGACCACCCATTAACCAGAGTTTGACCAAAATTTGGCTAGTTTGACCATACATTAACCACCATTTGACTACTTTGCCCATAGTTTGACCAGAGCATCAGTGGCGCACTGCTCACTGGTGCGCCACTGATACCTGGCACCCATGTATGTCCATTAGTATCAGTGGCACATCATGCATGGTGCACCACTGATTCTTCATAGCATTAGTGGTGCACCATACACCATGCGCCACTGATGCCTCACACCCATGTATGTCCATTAGTATCAGTGGCGCATCATGCATGGTGCACCACTGATTCTTCATAGCTCAGTGGCGCACCATACACTATGCGCCACTAATACTAATGGACATACATGGGTGTCAGGTATCAGTGGCGCACTGTGCACGGTGCGCCACTGATGCTATGGAGAATTAGTGGCGCACCATGCACTGGTGCGCCACTAATACTAATGGACATACATGGGTGCCAGGTATAAGTGGTGCACCTGTGCACGGTGCGCCACTGATTCTATGAGCACCAGTGGCGCATGAATACATGGTGCGCCACTGATGCCTGAACCTGTTTCCTCCCAACCATATCAGTGATGCACGGCTACATGGTGCGCCACTAATGCTAATCCATCTATAGACATTTTCCTAGTAGTGTCCGGGGCTCTTCGAGACTTCTGGAAGCATCCAGTACTTCTAAGACTTCTGGCTTTCGAATTTTCCAATTCCGAGAATATTTCCAGAAAAACTTTTCGGAAACTAAAAACAGCTGAAAACAGGGAACTGACTCTGTGGCATCTTGTTAATAGGTTAGTCCCGGAAAACGTATAAAAATGACATAAAGTGTATAGAAAACATGTGGAAAACAATAAGAAAACAACATGGAACATCATAAATTAGGGATACGTTTATGATGTATCATCCTATCTTTCCAAAGTCCGGCGGTCGCCGTCAGCTATTGTTTCAGCCTCGGCCACTACTCTCTTCTCCCGTGCCTTCCCTAGGTCGCGGATGTCCGTCACGATTCGACCGATTCCGGTGAATATCCCAACAAGGGCCGACTCCTCTCGGCTGACTCCTGCTGATTTCGGGCCCTGCCCCGGCCGGACTTAGCCTTGGACGACCAGATTTGGCTCCGATTAGCCTCCTACTACTTGGGATCGAGATCCTGTTCGTGTACGCTCCTCTTAATCTGAGTTGACTATAAAAATGGAGAGAAAATCATGGCGGATTATGTTCCTATACCTTGTTGCTCAGTGATCTTTGATGGTACCAACTATGCTGAGGTATAGTATCTTCTTATGCTATCCGGCATCATCTTGACTCCCTCCGCAGTGTTGTTTGTGGTACCTTCCCAAGTTGCAGAATGTGAGATCATACTTGGAGTTTCAGCGTGTCTTTGAGTTCTTGTCTCGCCTTCGTACCGAGTTTGAGCCTCGGCGTGCTACCTTGCTTTCTCGTGACCGTATTCCTATCTTAGTGGTACTTTCGGAGCTTTGTGCCAAGGAGACATGCCTTCAGGTGCTTGTTTTCTTGCGGTTCCCTCTATGCTCGCTTCTCGGGATCCTGTTATGCCGTCTTCTCATCCGAGTGCTCCGCCGCTCCTTCCCATGCCCTATGGTGGGGGGGGGGTAAGTCCCCCTACTTCTGGTGGAGAGGGCTGATATCTCCCACATATCTTTTGTTGCTACTGCTCGAAGTTGAGCCATCCATAGTCTCGTTGCCGCAAGAGGCTGAGGGACATGCAAAATAGTGGGCACACCTCTTCAGCTCAGACTCGTGCTTCTTGTTTGACTCTATAGCTTTCGGATCAGGGCATTGTGCGGATCAACCGTCTGTTGGCTTCCTCTGTCTCTACTTTGATAGGTGCAGCCGCCTCTGTGACTGCGGCGTCCACCATCGAGCGACCACCGTCCACACAATGAGATACATCTTCATGGGTTCTAGATCCCGGAGCTTCGTTTCATATTCTTCTGCTTCTTCTGTTCTGGCTTCTCTTCGATCTCTTGAGTTTCGTGTCAATGTTCTCGCTGCTGATGGCACACCTCTTCCTGTTGCTAGTCGTGGCACTCTTGCTACTTCCTCCTTCTCAGTTCCAAATGTCTCCCATGCCCCTCGTCTTATCATGAACTTGTTCACCGCCGCTCAGCTTACTGAATCTGGTGGCCGTGTTATTATTGACGTTAACTCTTGCTCTATCAAAGATCGTCACACCCATGTTGTGGTTAAGGATGGCCCTTTGCACCGTGACATTCCGAGTATTTGGGAGATGAACTGACTTTGTGTTCCTTCCGCTGCACCCACATCCATGAGTTCACATGCTCTTGCTTCTTCCGCTCCCACTTCCTTCCAGAAGTGGCACCATCGTCTTGGTCATATTTGTGGTTCTCTCCTATCGTCTTTAGTTCGTCGGGGTCTTCTTGGGGGCTGTCTTAGGAGATGTTTCTCTCTAGTGTCAGGGTTATAGACTTGGCAAACAAACTGAACTAATCTATCCTACCAGTGAGTCAGTATCTCATCGTCCTTTCGACTTAGTTCATTGTGATGTATGGGGTCCCGCTCCCTTCCCTTTGAAACTAAGCCATGCTACTATGTTATCTTGATTGATGATTTCACACGCTACACTTGGCTTTGTTTTATGACTTCTCGCAGTTTGGTTCTCTCTCTATATATAAACGTTTTGCTGCCATAGTTCAAACTCAGTTTTCCATGCATATCCGTGTGTTCCGTGTTGATTCTGCTGGTGAGTATATCTCCTAGATGTTGTGTGGCTTTCTTGCTGAGCAGGGTATGATGACCCACAAGTATACGGGATCGCAACAGTCTTAATAAGTGGGCCGTCAATTCACCTACACCCGAAAGTGGACTTGTTCGCAGTGGCTTATCAGTAGTAACAATTTTATAGTAGCAGTAGTATTGAAATAATAGTAGCAGTGAAATGAAAAAAACAACAGAATTGTTTGAAGTAAACATTGGGATTAAAATACTGTAGGCATAGGGATAGATGAACATGCGTTGCATGGATAAGATAGATCATATAATAGTCAAGACATGGGCATTGTAGATAAATAAGATAAAGCATCCAAGTACTAAGTAACCATAGGCATATTTTCCGTAAATAGTCGTACGTGCTCGCAATGAGAACTTGCACACTATCTTTTGTCCTACCAGCCCGTTTTCAGCGGGGCCTCAAGGGAACTACTGGTAATTAAGGTGTTCATTTTAATAGAACACCGGAGCAAAGCATTAACACTCAGTGAACACACGTGATCCTCACATCACAGCCATCCCCTCCGGTTGTCCTAATTTCTGTCACTTCGGGGCCTCGGGTTCCGGACAACGATATGTGTAAACAACTTGCAGGTATTATCAAGAAACAATAATTATCATCGTGATTCAATACCATGTTCAGATATGAAATCATGGCACTCGGGTCCAAAGTGACAAGCATTAAGCATAACATGTTGTAACAATGTCAATAGCACTAATAGAGGATACTAGGCACTATGCCCTAACAATCACGACATTATAACATGAAGAATCTCATCCAATCCCTATCATCCCCTTGAGCCTACATCGGGGGAATTAATCACACATGGATGGGGGGAAACATGGATGGTCGATGGAGAGGCATTGGTGATGACGATGGCAATGATATCCTCCAATTACCCGTCCCAGCAGGGTGCCAGAATAGAGTTTCTGAACCCCGAAAAAGGATTCGTGATGGTGGCAGAGCTACGGACTTCTTTCTGGAAAACAATCGAACCCCCTCGGGTTTTAGGGTTGAAGGCAATATATAGTCAAAAGGGGAGCCCGAGGGGTCTCTGGGTGGCCCACACCACCAGGTGGCGCGGCCTAGGGGCGCTAGGGGGTGGTGTGGCCCCCCTCTGGATCCTCTCCTGGCGCCCTTCTAGATCCCGAGGTGTTCCCGTGTTTTAAGACCAATGGTGTCTTTTCTGGGAAATTTCCCAAAAGTTGATTTTTCTGTAGAAAAACGAGACACCAAGCTAATTCTGCTGAACACCGTTAGTCCGTGTTAGTTGCATTGAAAATACACAAGTTTAGAGGAAAATAATAAGAAAAGTGTTCGGAAAAGGAGATACGTTTTTGACGTATCAACTCCCCCCAAGCTCAGCTTATTGCTTGTCCTCAAGCAATTCAGTGACAACTGAGTGCGATAAAAGACTTTTACGAACACATTTGCTTCATATGATGTAAATATATTCACTATATGATCAAATACTATATTATGCTCATGATAAGATACATGAAAGATACTGTCACTTAATAGCTATGAAAACCATGAAGAGATAACAACATATTAATAATAAACAACATGAAGCATAACTATTTGCAAGATTGTAACATTCATAATAGGATCTGATAAAGTAGTATCTCGCTTGCCCTTATGTGTGGGGGCAAACCATAAATTCCAGGGCACCTCTGAAGTTCAAGGGAAGACTAGGGGTAAAGATATCAAAGATGCAAGTATCAAAGTTATACCACATTCAACTGTGCTTTGGGACAAATACATCACACTAAGAATGACAATTATGCTCTCAAGAAAGTGCACAAAGAATATGATGGAGACTCAACATAAAAGTAAAAGAAAGGCCCTTCGCGAAGGGAAGCAGGGATCACTCATGTGCTAGAGCTTTTATTTTATTAAATAGAGGTATTAAAAGTTTGACACTCCTCCCATCCATCTTACATAGACCATGGCTAACCGAATCCTCGGGTGCCTGCCAACAATCACATACCATGGAGGAGGGTCTATATTTTAAGAGAGGTGTATGCTAGTGTCAGTGAATGGTAAACAGAAAATACAGTACGTCACAAGCCAACTAGATTTCACAAGAGCGGCTCCCATATGAAGGACACATATGGGTAGAAGATCATCCCTATTTCTCTTTTGTTTACACAATTATGCTTTGACTGATAAATCAGGGGCACCCTGCTACCAGCTCTTCTATCAATTGGATAAGCGGATGAAGCCACTAGTCCAGGGTGTGAAATCCAATCAACAAGTGAGATAAAAATTCTATATTGACGTCCTCATGAGAAAAAACAGGAACATAAAACAGGAGTAATTTTGAAAGTTTTAAAGATAGCACATGAGAAATTTACTTTCGAGTGGTAGTTAAATATCACATGGGAGTTTATAGTGGACTCTATGGAATAACTTGGTTTCCAGGGAGTTGGATGCACGAGTAAAGCTCATACTCAGTACATGTGGAGGTTAGCAATAGACTGGGAAGTGACAATCAAGAGAGCAAAAATTACCATAATCATGTTTGCGACAAAGTAAAATTAACTGAGGCATAAATTTGATATTAGAACTCTGAGGCAAAATAAATCATCGAGGCTTATTGACTTTTTGTTTTCAGTCTTAGCATGCGTGAGAATGTGCCAAGTCGATTCAAATGAAACAGTCGGAGGAGGCTACCACAATGTCATACCCTTCTACGAATAGAACAAATATTTATACGACATGTCATTTACTATTAATAAATTGGAACAAAACATGAGAGAGGACGAACTATTAAGCAACCATTAAGTCACATATATCTTATACGAACAAACTAAGCATGCTCACATGGATGGATATATGTACAATAATGAAAACCAAGCTCTAATGGACTCACAGACGACTGTTGAACTCTGCAGCAAAATTTACAAAACCAAAGAAGAACAACAATTTTTTTTGGGGTTTTCAACTAATGCAAGAACAGAAAGAGAACAAGCAAACAAAGCAAAATATTTTTGGATTTTTTTAATTATTAAACCGCAACTAAAGGATAAAGCAAACAAACTAAAGAAACAAATAGAGAGAAACAACAGAAATATTTTTGGTCCTTTTGTGTTTTGGAAAACAAAAACAAGACAATAAAAACAAAAGAAATGAAAGAAACAAAAAAAGCGAAAGAAACAAAAAGAAACGAAGAAACAACAACAAACGAAAGAAAAGAAAACATGGATATACAAAGAACCGACCAAACATGATATATAAATGAGTGTGATGTCGGTAAACCTCCCCAAGCTTAGGCTTTTGTCCTAAGTGGAGATCAATCACCAAGGGGACCATGAGGTGGCGCCCCCGTAGTATGCTGAGGAGAGGAACCCTCCTCCTGATATGTGCTCGAGGATGCGCCCATGTACTGTGTGTTGTGGTCCTCGGGAGGCGCGTCTCGCCTCTCCTGCTACCTGTGAAAATCCATGGTGCTCAGATGCTCTTCTACCTGCTCCTTGGAGAGCAACCATGGCGACTTGTCAATCTTAAACAAAACAGGCTACGACAAAGTAACTTTTGTCTCCTCTACATCTATATATAAAACTCTATATACTAAATGTTCAGCAGTAGAATTAGCAGTGACAAACTGATGGGACTTCATGGCATTAAGGTTAAGCCTACATGGAGCAATTATTTCATCATTACGGTCAATGGAAATATTTAAAGCAGTTTCTACACGTGTAGCAATAATGCCGCCAAAATATGCCCAGTAGCAGCAAGGCGGCGTGCAACAAGTGCACCAAGGTTATACTTCGTGCTACGGTTCAGCGTAGCATCAATGAAAGCAAGGTGGTAACTAGAAATGTTGCTAGTGTTCTCCCTACCAAGGATACTAGTAGCAAGATAGTAAGTAAAGTATCTAAGAGCAGGAAGTTGAATGTTTCTTATCTTCCCACTCTAGGATGAGAGACCGTCATCGTTGGTGATTTCTCGGTAGAGCCCCTGGAGGCCTGCTGGTTTATCTTGAATCTTGCTCCTTGTCCCGGTGGCGTTGATACCTATAATAGCACAAAAATCTACCAAGGACAAAGAAACAAGACTACTATGTAACTTGAAGGCAATAGTTGGACCAAAATGTGTGTTCTGAAATTTCAAGCTCTTAACAAAAGTTTTTGTGAGAGTGGCATAATGAGGGCTTTCATCCTCCATAAAGTTGATTAGACCAACTCTTTAAATAAGCATACGAAAGTCATCTAATAAAGCTGCACTTCTTAAAAATGTACTGCAAGGAAAGCTAGATGGGTTAACGATACCATCACCTCCCGCATCGTCAATAGTCGGTGCAGTAACGTCTTCATTGTACGATGGACTCACTGAAGTGGATGAGTGTGAGGGCCTTGTCCTTCTAGGATCATCACTCCTAAATATTTATCCAAAATTATAACTATCCATCTCTGAAATTTTTCAACAATTCATCACAAAAACTAATTTCAATCAACTATAAGGTGGAAACTACCATAGGGACTTATATGGGAGCTAAACATGCATCAAAAATACATTATTTCTACTCAAATCAAGCAAGCAAACTCACATAAGATGTCACCTATAGTACCAAAATACTCAAGAAATACTTCACGAAACAAAATTCTACTTGGATAATTAGAGGAGTCACATACCAGAGATCAAACACACCAAATCTCAGCACAAATGATGGTTGAAGAAGGAGATTGAAAATCCAGCGGAAGAACAACAAGAACACGGGTTCCAGGAAATGTTCTCAATTTGGGAGGTGAGAGATAAGACTTTGGCAGGGGAGAGAGTTAGTGGGGGGCCAGGGGGCCCACACCATGTGTTGGCGCCACCAGGGGGATGGCCGCGCTACCCCATGGTGTGCCTGACTGGTGGGTCCCCCTGGGGCCTCCCAGGTGGCTTTCTACCTCATTTTTGACGTAAAAATTTATTATAATTTTTTTGGAATTTTTCGAGAAACTTTATTTTTGAGGTATTTCCAGAATTTCAATAATTAATAAAAACCAAGAAAAAGAAAGTGAAAAGGTGGAAAACGAAACCAAAACCAGCACTACTGAGGTTCTATGACACTCTAATGGAAGAATATCCAAAGAAAACAAAGGTGGTAGTGGTGAAAACAAAAGTATGGATGGTGAAAACATGCATATCCTCAAAAATCAGAGTGAAAATATCAGGAAAACATGCATAAGGATGGTGGAAAACATGATTGTACTCATGTAGCAATGTGATAACAGAAGTAAACATGGTGAAAACATAATGGGGAAGGTGAAAACATAGTGAAAACATTGCCCTCTTCATTGAAAATCATTTTGTTAACAAGGGTGATCAAGTCTTGTTACCAGAACAATTTTCATATCAAGAATAACTTTGCTAATGACTAAATAATTATGTTATCTCAACCTTGATAGACATAGTCCCAATAATAATAATTTCATATTCCTTTGGTGGCACTAGAATGGGACAATAGAATTCTCCAATCTTGATGGTGTAAATATTTCAATTGAATTTAGACCATATTTCTAATATTCTTGGGAAAATAAACAGCGTGCTCTTTATCATTAACATTAAAAGTAACTTTTCCTTTATTGCAATCAATAACAGCCCCTGCAGTATTAAGATCTTTAGGCATTTCCAACACAACGAAGTCAGTTAATACCAGACAATTATTAGCAACTTGAACAGGAACATCCTCACATATACCCACATGATATAAAGGATCTTATGTAGCAATACCACTTCTAGTTATTATTTCATAAGCATGTTTTTCTTTAGAAGCATTAACTAGCAAATCCTTTTGCACTTTAGCAAGTTGATCAATTTGAGTTTGAACCATTTGAAAATGTTTAACAAGCATTTTAACATCATTATAGGTTCTTTCTATAATACCATGCAAATTATCAATGTCTCTAGAGTTTTCCATTGGGTGATTTTGCACTCTCATATTGAAATTATCTTACTTAATAACATAATTCTCAAATTCATCTAAGCATTGATCAGGAGGTTTATTATAGGGAATATCTCTACTATCAAAATGTTGGAGAGAGTGTACCTAAATTGTGGATGAGTGTGGGATTGGCTTACATAATTCTTCAATAGGTGGAAGATTCTTCACATCTTCAGATTTAATACCCCTCTCTTTAAGAGATTTCTTGGCTTCTCTCATCACTTCATCATTTAACTCAATCATTCCCCTATTCTTGGGTGTTGGTGTTTATAGTGGAGTAGGGGTTGGCTCAGGATCAACCATAGTCCAATCATCATGATTTTGGTTTATTTTAGCCATTAATTCTACAGCTTCATCTGGAGTTCTTTGCCTGAAAACACAACCAGCACAACTATCCAGGTATGTCCTAGATTCAACAATTAGTCCATTATAGAATATATCAATAAGTTCATTATTTTCTAGCTTATGCACAAGTGTAGCCCTAACTAAAGAACAGAACCTTGCCCAAGATACAGGAAATTTCTCTCCATCCATTTGCTTGAAATTAAATATATTTTGTAAAGCAGCATGTTGAGCACTAGCAGGAATATACTTCTAAAAGAAAGCATTAACCAAACCGATAGGACTATCAATAGATCCTGGAGAAAACTTATTAAACCAAGTTTTAGCTTCATCTTTTAATGAGAAAGGGAATATTTTAGCAACAAAGTAGCTACGTTTCTTAAGACCATCAGAGAATAAACTACTCAAAGTGGAGAGCTCATTCATATGTTTCATATCACTTTAATTTTCAGTACCACAAAAAGGTTCTTTCTCAACAATAGATATATATAAGATAAATCAAGAGAGAAATCATAATCCTTATCCTTAATATTAATAGGAGGGGCGGCAAACTTAGCATCAGGAGATAATTTATATTTAACAGCGCGACTTTCAATAAGACTTATAACAACATCTTTATCCTTCATAACATGTATTTCATCAGTAATATCATCATTAAGTTCAATATAGTAATCATCAAAATCATCACTAGGATTTTCTCTAAGCTGCCGTGAAACAGCATGAGTAACTGGATTTTTATCAGGAGTTTCAGTGTTTGCAATATTTTTAGCTTTAGCAATAGTAGCATCTAATAAAGGACCGAGAGAACCACTCTCATCAAGGACAGTAGAAGCATCATCAAAAGTATCAGAAGTATTTTCAGATTCAGCAGAAGTAGCACGTGTAGCATGTGTATGTGGTGGTGTAAGATGCTTACTCATAACAAACGGTGAATAATTAAAGAGCAACAGATGTGTTCAGAGTTGTACCTCTTCTTGTAGTGGATGGTAATATAGGAACCTTTCCATCATGATTCTTACCCATGATGAATGATTGGCAGTAGATAATAGTACTCTCCGGTGAGATCACAAATAAAGCTATGCTCCCTGGCAACGGCGCTAGAAAATAGTCTTGATGACCCACAAGTATAGGGGATCGCAACAATCTTCGAGGGAAGTAAAACCCAAATTCATTGATTCGACACAAGGGGAGCCGAAGAATATTTGTGAGCCTTAACAAGTGAGTAGTCAATTCACATGCACCTGAAAGTGGACTTGTTCGCAGTGGTTTATCAGTAGTAACAGTTTTATAGTAGCAGCAGTAGTAAAATAATAGTAGTGAAATGAAACAGCAGCAGAAGTGTTTGAAGTAAACAACGAGATTAAATACTATAGGCATAGGGATAGATGAACGAGCGTTGCATGGATAAGATAGTTCATATAATAATCAAGACATGGGCATTGCAGATAAATAAGATAAAGCATCCAAGTACTAAGTAACCATAGGCATGTGTTCCGTAAATAGTCGTACGTGCTCGCAATGAGAACTTGCACAACATGTTTTGTCCTACCAGCCCGTTTTCAGCGGAACCTCAAGGGAACTACTGGTAATTAAGGTGTTCATTTTAATAGAACACCGGGGCAAAGCATTAACACTCCGTGAACACACGTGATCCTCACATCACAGCCATCCCCTCCGGTTGTCCCAATTTCTTTCACTTCGGCGCCTTGGGTTCCGCACAACGATATGTGTAAACAACTTGTAGGTATGATCAAGAAACAATTATTATCATCATGATTCAATAACATGTTCAGATCTGAAATCATGGCACTCGGGCCCAAAGTGACAAGCATTAAGCATAACAAGTTGCAACAATGTCAATAGCACTAATAGAGGATACTTGGCACTATGCCCTAACAATCACGACATTATTACATGAACAATCTCATCCAATACCTACCATCCCCTTCAGCCTACAACGGGGGAATTACTCACACATGGATGGGGGAAACATGGATGGTCGATGGAGAGGCGTTGGTGATGACGATGGCGATTATCTCCTCCAATTCCCCGTCCCGGTAGGGTGCCAGAATGGAGTTTTTGAACCCCGAAAAAGGATTCGCGATGGCGGCAGAGCTACATACTTATTTCTGGAAAACGATCGAACCCCCTCGGGTTTTACGGTTGACGGAAATATATAGTCGAAAGGGGAGCCTGAGGGGGTCTCTGGGTGTCCCACAACACCAGGTGGCGCGGACTAGGGGGGCGCGCCAGGAGGTGGTGTCGCCCTTCTCTGGCTCCTCTCCTGGCCCCCTTCTGGCTCCCAGGGTCTTCCGGTGTTTTAAGACCAATGGGGTCTTTTCAGGGCAATTTCCCGAAATTTGATTTTTCTTCACAAAAATGAGACACCAAGGTAATTCTGCTGAAAACAACGTGTTAGTTGCATTCAAAACACACAAGTCTAGAGGAAAACAATAAGAAAAGTGTTCGGGAAAGGAGATACGTTTTCGACGTATCAGGGTACTCTCGCCAAGTTTTCTTATCCTGGCGCCCATGCTCAGAATGGCGTGGCCAAGCACAAGCATCATCACATCCTTGATATGGCTCGTGCGATTATGATTGCTGAATCTCTTTGATACATCATAAATGTATCCCTAATTTATGATGTTCCATGTTGTTTCCCACATGTTTTGTTTACACTTTATGTCAATTTTTACACGTTTTCCGGGACTAACCTATTAACAAGATGCCACAGAGCCAGTTCCCTGTTTTCTCCTGTTTTTAGTTTCAGCAAAGTTGTTCTGGAAATATTCTCAGAATTGGAAAATTCGAAAGACATAAGTCCTAAAAGTCCCGGAAGCTTCCAGAAGTCCCGAAGAGCCCCGGAGGGGGGCCACACCATGGGGTGGCACGGGTCCCCCTGGCCGCGCCACTTAGTGGTGTGCCCCCCTAGCCACCTCCCGGCATCGCCCTTTCACACATATATACTCCCCGATGCATAAACCCTAGGGGAATCGACCTTTTCTGAAAAATACATCCGTAGCTCCGTCGTTGCTGCCGACAAGTTTCGGGGGACATATTTCTGTTCTGGCACCCTGCCGGGACAGGGAAGTGCCCCCCGAAAGCCATCTCCGTCGACTCCACCACCATCTCCATCGCCGTTGCTGTCTTCTATGATGAGGAGGGAGTAGTTCTCCCCCGAGGCTGAGGGCTCTACCTGTAGCTATGTGGTTCATCTCTCTCTCCCATGGTTTGATCTTATCTGAGCATGAGCTTTGTAATCTAGTTGAATATGTAGATTGATCTTCATCTGTTATGCTACTCAAGTGGTACAATGATTAGTGTTCGTTATTCGACCGGAGAGTGGTTCGGAGTAGCATAGTGAAGAAATGATACTTATGCATTCAATTATGTTTTCATTGTTGAGAGTGTCCTATAGTGAAAGTAGGAGCCCTAGGACTTATTTCCAAGCATTGAAACATCATTTTCCGCCTGTTCTGATACATGTTTGCTTGCTGCCATTTTTATTTCAGATTATTATTATCACTTATAATCATCCATACTACTTGTATTTTACTCTCTCTTCGCCGAACTAGTGCACCTATATACCTGATAAGTATATTGGGTGTGTTGGGGACACAAGAGACTTCTTGTATCTTAATTGCAGGGTTGCTTGAGAGGGATATCTTTGACCTCTACCTCCCTGAGTTTGATAAACCTTGGGTGATCCACTTAAGGGAAACTTGCTGCTGTTCTACAAACCTCTACACTTGGAGGCCCAACACTGTCTACAAGAATAGAAGTGTGTGTAGACATCAAGATCTTTTCTGGCGCCGTTGCCGGGGAGGTAAGGTAAAAGGTACTCACATCCTCGGGTGTGAGTGCTCGAAGTTATTTCCTTTAGATTGTTCAATTATATCTTTTTGTTTCTAGTTTTCACTAGTTAGGATTATTTTTACTCGCTTCTTGTTTTTATTTTTACTAGTAGTCTTAATGCAAAACAACAAAAATATGATAGAACTTTATAATATCTATCTTGAATTAGGACATGATGCTTTTGAAGAGAAAATTAGAAAACCTATGGAAGTTTGTTTGCATAATTGTGATGGAAATGTTATTAGCATTAATTATTTGGATACCATTATTTCTAGTACTATGGAAAATTCTAAGCTTGGGGAAGCTAGTTTTTATAAACTTTTTAGTTTTCCACCTTTAGAGGAAATTTTTTGCTCTGATGATACTTTATCTCCCATATGTGATAAACCTAATGATGCTTGTGATATTTTAAATCCTCCTACTGAAAGCATTCCTTTTAAAATACCCAAGAAAATTGTTGAACTTGTCATGGATAACCGTTATTTTGGAGATGGAGCTGTCTATCCTAGTGATCATTTAAACTTTATGCATGTATTATGCGAGTTATTAAAGTGTGCAGCTATCTCAACGGACCAAGTTAAGAGGAGGCTATTCCCTTTGTCACTTTAGGACAAAGCAAGGGAGTGGTATAAACTACTAGATGATCCTCACGATTTGGAGTGGAAGGAACTTGAATCTCTATTTTACTATAAATTTTATCCTTCTCATGAACTATATTTACATAGGCATTACATTTATAATTTTTTGCCTCATGATGGAGAAAGCATTGCCCAAGCTTGGGGAAGACTGAAAACATTAATACTCAAATGTCCTAACCATGAGCTTCCTGAGGAAATAATTGCTACTAATTTTTATGCAAGGCTTTCAGGACATTGGAAGGATTATCTAGATGCTTGTTCAGAGGGTTCTTTTTGTAGTAAGAAGGTTGAAACTAAGTGGGATCTTCTTGAGGGGATTCGAATCAATAGTGAAGATTGGAATAACAACAAAGGTAAAGAGTCAGGTATAAACTATATGTATGATTGCATTAAGACTTTTGCTGAAACTGCTGATTTTCATGATATTAATGCTAAATATGGTCTTGATCCTAAAATAGCTGTTGGTTGGTATAGATCCTTTGCATCTTATCTTAATATTCCGAAAGAAAATTGGGACATATATCATGAACCTTTTAAAGGCACTTGCATGGAAAATAAAATTGTTATTGATGATTGCAATAAACATGCTCAAACTTCTGAAAGTACTATTTCTTATAAGCATGTTAATTTTTGTGGAGCACTTAGACCTTGTGAAAAGAATCAAATTGAAGAATAATATTGTATCCATCATAGGAATGAAAAAACTAGAATGTGGAGTAGGGCTCTAGATGATTTTTGTGAAAAAGTTTGTGCCCTCTATCCTTTTATTTGTGAACTTTGCTATGAAGTGGGTCATTTTAATTTCCAATGCTCAGGCCATGATAGTAGGCTTTCGAATCCTATGAGTACTGCAAGTTTGTATTGTGATGACATGATCACCCCTAATGAGCATGATGAACTTACATTATTTTGGGGGTGTGAAGAGTTATTAAGAAAAACTTCTTTGATAGATATGAGTGCTTTTGATATGAATAGTGTATTGCATGGATGGCATCTTTATTTTGTTGATAGTTGCCATGCAAATACTTACATAAAAAATATTATAAAAGAGTAGACTTTACCAAAATATGACAGGACTAATATGTGTTTTGCTCTTATTAATGAAGAGGAGAAATCCTCCAAAGTTCTTTCTATTGTTTCTGATAATAAACCAGGGTATGTGGAGAAGCTCCCTTTTAAGCCTCTCCCTCCTAAAGAGGGGAAGAAGAGGAAGAAGAAGAAGAGGAGGAGTAAAAAGAGAGAGGTAATATTATCTCCCTCTAAGCATTTTTCTCCCATTATAGTTTTTGATGAGTCTAAACTCGATGATCTTCCCATGCCTGTTATTTATCAAAGTGATCATGGTTGGGATAAACACACTACTTTTGATATTGAAAATTTGTTTGGTACCAATTCTTAAAATGATGAAAATAATTGATGTACTATTAGTACCATCCATGTTCCTTCCAATGATGATATATAAAGCTCTAAACTTGTGGATGATGTGTTTGAAAACCCCTTTACTATTAATAATTACATGCTTGATACATCTCCTCCTAGTAAAAATGATGATGTGTTTACAAATGAACGCATTTTGGAAGACAACTATTTTATCGCTTGTGATGATACTATGCCTCCAATAGATGATGATTTCAAGGATGAATATGATATTTTTTTCCACCTACTATTGAGGAGAAAATTAATTATGATTTCATTATGACTCTAGTCTTTGATAATTATTATAGAGAAAGATATAACATAGGCTATAATTACAATCATCCTCATGAAACTTGCCATAGTTATGGTCGGATTACCCAAAACCATCTCTCTAATATGCAACTTGTCTATCATGTTTGAGTACTTTATGATAATCCTACCCCCGTTGTTATTAATAAGAATGACTATGCTTATGTGGAGAGTAATAATTCTTTTATGCATGTGGCTCATGATAAGAATGTTTCATGTGATAGTTATATTGTTAATTTTATTCATGATGCTACTGAAAGTTATTATGAGAGAGGGAAACATAATTTTATGCATCTCAACAATATCAAGTTTTCCCTCTTTATGTTGAACATTTTGAAGTTGCACTTGTTCTTCCTTCCTATGCTTGTTGCTTTGTGCTTTCATGACTTGTTTTTCTACAAGATTATTTTTCATAGTAAGTGGGTTATACTTAAATGTGTTTTATATTTTCTTTTTTATGCTCTCTTATTGTTTCAACTCTTATTATTATGTGAGCATCTTCTCAAATTATCATGCCTAGCTAAAAGGCTTTAAAGAAAAAGCACTTCTTGGGAGATAACCCATGTTTCAATTTTTTCATTGTTTTTCTCTGTTTTATTTGAGTCAAGGGGTTGTATACTTCTGTAGAAACTCCTTTGTATTTTTAGTTTCATGTTTTAGTAGTGCCAAGTAAAGTTTCTGACGAAAGTTGGAGTCGGTTTTCGGATTTCTGCGCAGAAAACAGATTTCTCCTGTCCACCGTAAAACGTAGTATAAAATCCTGGAAAATCAGAATGATCTCAAACTTTTTGTGCTTATTACTCAGCTAATTCCGCAACCTTTATTAGTTTACCACTTGTTTATTTTAGCAATAGAAGACTTTCAAAAAAATCATCTTTACCTGCTGTCCTGTTTTGACAGATTTCTGCCAATAATTGCATTTGCATCTTAATCTCTTTCTTTTGGCGTTCTTTTGAGTAAAAAAAGTTTTAAAAGAAGTTGTGACAGTATCTAATGTGTTTATGAGTGTTAGTATTGTGTTGAAACTGAACCATGTAAATTTATTATTTCGATTGCACTAACGTTGCTAATGAAGATTTGGAGAAGTTTGGTGTGAAGGAAGTTTTCAAGGGTCAAGAGAAGAGGATGGTATGATGTGATCAAAAAGATTGAAGAGACTAAGCTTGGGGATGCCCCGGTTTTACATCCCAGAAAATTCCAATAAGACTCAAGCATCTAAGCTTGGGGATGCCCAAGGCATCCCCTTCTTCATCGACAAATTACCAGGTCACTTCTAGTGAAACTATATTTTTATTCGGTCACATCTTATGTGCTTTACTTGAAGCGTCTTTTATTATTTTCTTTCAGTTTGTTTAGTTTTCTTTAATATAGATTATGGTTGGATCTTATCATACTTGTGTGGGAGAGATACACGCTCCGTTTTCATTGCTTAAAACACTCTAGTTTTCATTCTTATTGTTCTATGAGTGTTCACTTTTTGCTAGTACTGCGTTTAGCCTTTGTTTTCATGCATATCTTATTCAGAGCTGTTAGTTTTAGTAATGTTATGTGAGTACTCTCATATTTTCTTTCTGTATCATAAAGAGTATTTTTGTTAAAACATATCTGGTATGGTGCTTGTTGGGAAAAGAAAACTGCTGCTTGATGTAGAATTTATAACAGTACTAGTAGAAGCTCGTATAGACTGTGGTTAGAACCTTTTTCATGCCATGCTAAATGTTATTTTAGTTTTAAAGCCTTGTGGTTATTGAGTAGCATTAATACCCTTAAATAGCTGAGAGTGTTTAATATGTCTTGAAAGATTCATGAGTTGTTCTTGTCATAGTAAAGCATCAATATATGGTATTCTCTTTTGAATGTTTTATTTGGTTGACTTGGCGCATGCTCACACCATGTTTATGACTACAAAACAGTCACGAATAGCCTCCATGACAACTTAGTTTTTGAACTTGTGATACTGCTTATGTTTAATTAATGATGCTTATGTCGCTATGCATGATTATGGCTCTTATGCTCTCTTGATTTGTCGCTCCCAGTCTTTTGCTAGACTCCACCTGTACTGAGTATGGAATTCTACTTGTGCATCCAAACTCCTTAAACCAAAGTTTTCCCATTGTGTACACCATACCTACCTACATGTGGTATTTAACTGCCACTCCAAGTAAATTGCTCATGTGTTACCTTTAAAACCTTCAAAATTGTTCCTGCTTTGTGTTCTTGTTTTTGCTCATGGGGACATCAATAGAGAATCTTTATCTCACTTGTTGATTGGATTTCACACCCTGGACTAGTGGCTTCATCCGCTTATCCAAATGATAGAAGAGCTGGCAGCGGGATGCCCAGCGCCAAATTAATACAAACAAATTCTCTTCACTATTTTCCCCCTGATCATATCAGTCAAAGCATAATTGTGTAAACAAAAGAGAAAGAGTGATGACCTTCTACACCAGTTGAGTCCTTTACCTTGGGAGCCACTTTTTTGAATCCAATTGTCTTGTGACGTACTGTATTGTGTGTTTACCATTCGTTGACACTAGCATACACCCCTCCGAAAATATAGACATTCCTCCACAAATGTCAAACTTTTAATACCTATGTTTAATAAAATAAAAATTTCTAGCACATGAGTGATCCCTCCTTCCCTCTGCGAAGGGACTTTCTATTAATTTTATGTTGAGTCTCCATCTTCTAACTTTATGCACAATTGAGAGAGCATTTTTGCCATTCTGAGTTCTATGTGCATTTGTCCCGTAAGCATCAATAACTTCATGATGTGATATTATTTGTTCTTAAATTATTTGTTCTAGTCTTCCTCTTGAACTTTGAAAGTGTCCTGGCATTTATGTTTTGTCCCACTCTTAAGGACTAGCGAAATACAACTTTGCCATGCTTTCTCTATACCTGAAACAAACGTTTATCTTTCTTTGCATTATTATCCATGATCCTTTATTTAAGATACTCTTCATGATGCAAAGTGATTGCTATGCTTTATTATTAAAGTTCTATTTATCATGTTTATGTTTGAAGTTCTATGATCTCAGCGTATATATGTTTTTACATTATAATGTTCAAGTTTATAATAGTATCATGTCACCTCAGATTTTTTTTTTATCGTTTACGTACTCGAGGACGAGTTGGAACTAAGCTTGGGGATGATTGATACGTCATAAACGTATCCCTAATTTCTGATGTTCCATGTTGTTTTCATGTTGTTTCCCACATGTTTTCCTTACACTTTATGTCATTTTTACACGTTTTCCGGGACTAACCTATTATCAAGATGCCACAGAGCGAGTTCCCTGTTTTCTGCTGTTTTTAGTTTCAGAAAAGTTGTTCTAGAAATATTCTCAGAATTGGAAAATTCGAAAGCCAGAAGTCCTAAAAGCCCCGGAAGCTTCCAGAAGTCCAGAAGAGCCCCGGTGGGGGGCCACAAGGTGGCCACACCATGTGGTGGCGCATGTCCTCCTGGCCGCGCCACCTAGTGGTGTGGGCGCCCCTGGCCACCTCCCTCCATCGCCCTTTCGCCCATATATACTCTCCGATGCATAAACCCTAGGGGAATCGACCTTTTCTGCAAAATACATCCGTAGCTCCGCCGCCGCCGCCGACAAGTTTCAGGTGACAGATTTCTGTTCTGGCACCCTGCCGGGACGGGGAAGTGCCCCCGGAAGCCATCTCCATCGACTCCACTGCCATCTCCATCGCTGTTGCTGTCTCCTATGACGAGAAGGGAGTAGTTCTCCCCCGAGGCTGAGGGATCTATCGGTAGCTATGTGGTTCATTTCTCTCTCCCATGGTGTGATCTTATGTGATCATGAGCTTTGTAATCTAGTTGAATATGTAGATTGATCTTCATCTGTTATGCTACTCAAGTGGTTTTGTTATCTCCGTAAACACTTTGATCACGGGGTAAAGGTGATAGTGTGTGCAAAGTGTGGTTTAGCATGATATTTATATCTTGTGTTGGAAGACGGGCTTATGAAATTGTGGCGTTTGTTTAGTACTAATTTATGGCGCTCGTAGTGACATTGGGGTGTCCTAGAGAGGGAATATAGACTTGAGGAGTGTTGTTAAAGCCCTACACAATGATTAGTGTTCGTTATTCGACCGGAGAGTGGTTCAGAGTAGCATAGTGAAGAAATGCTATTTATGCATTCAAATATGTTTTCATTGTTGAGAGTGTCCTCTAGTGAAAGTAGGAGCCCGAGGCCTTATTTCCAAGCATTGAAACACCGTTTTCCGCCTGTACTGCTACATGTTTTCCTGCTGCCATTTTTATTTCAGATTGTTACTATCACTTATAATCATCCATACTACTTGTATTTTACTCTCTCTTCGCCGAACTAGTGCACCTATATACCTGACAAGTATATTGGGTGTGTTGGGGACACAAGAGACTTCTTGTATCTTAATTGCAGGGTTGCTTGACAGGGATATCTTTGACCTCTACCTCCCTGAGTTCGATAAACCTTGGGTGATCCACTTAAGGGAATCTTGTTGCTGTTCTACAAACCTCTGCACTTGGAGGCCCAACACTATCTACAAGAATAGAAGCGTGCGTAGAAATCAATCTTCCACCTCATTTTTGGGCTAAGGGTGTTTCTACTTCCACCTATCTTATCAACATTCAACCCTCGGCTGCCTTGCAGGGTGGTATTCCTATGGAGTTTTTTCTGACAGTTCTCCTGATTACTCGGCGCTTCGGTTGTTTGGATGGGTATGCTATGTTCTTCTTGCTCCATGCGAATGCACCAAACTTACTGCTCAGTCTGTTAAGTGTGTCTTTCTTGCGTATAGTGATGAGCATAAGGGTTATCGGTATTGGGATCCTATTGGTCGTAGAATACGTCTCTCACTTGATGTGACTTTTGACGAGTCTCGTCCTTTCTACCCGCGTCCTTCCTCCTCGACTTTTCTGTGGCTGAAATATATTTTCTCGCTTTCCCTGATACTCCTTCCACTGTGCCTCGTGTTTCGCAGCACCTCCTCTTAGTCCTTTTGTTCCTGATACTCCCCTGACATCGTCTTTCCCTCCTTCCTCGTCTCCTGGCTCACCACCCTCCGCCCCGATGTCTTCCTCCCCTCTCGTGCCTCCTCCTCTTTCTCCATTTCCGTTTCACTATTGTCGTCGTCCATGTATTGTGGATGATCATGTCGAGGCGCCTTGTACCTCTAGTCACCGTCTTCCCCATCTATGCCGATTCATAACCTACGTGATCGGTCTCCTATTCCATCTGATCGATATTATCCTACTTACTATGGTATTTCTTCTGTCCTTGATCCCACTTCTTACCGGGATGTTGTTGCTCATCTCGAATGGCAAGTCGCAATGACCAAGGAGATTTCTACGGTTGAGCACACTAGCACGTGGGATCTGGTTTATCGTCCTCCCGGTGTTTGTCCTATCACGTTCAAGTGGTTCTATAAGATTAAGACTCGCTCTAATGGTTCTCTTGAGCGTTACAAAGCTTGTATTGTCGCATGTGGCTTTCAGCAGGAGTAGGGACGTGACTATGATTAGACTTTTGCTTCTGTGGCCCATATGACCACTGTCTGCACCTTTCTTGTTGTGGCTTCTGTTCGTCATTGGTCTATTTCTCAGCTTGATGT
Source organism: Alopecurus myosuroides (assembly GCA_028641055.1). Taxonomy (NCBI): domain Eukaryota; kingdom Viridiplantae; phylum Streptophyta; class Magnoliopsida; order Poales; family Poaceae; genus Alopecurus; species Alopecurus myosuroides. Next base: position 219,352,501 of record CM054061.1, read on the forward strand.
TCAAAATACTTTTCTTAATAGTGAGTTACGTGAGGAGGTTTACATGTAGCCACCACCCAGATATTCGGTTCCTGAGGGCATGATTTTCCGCCTTCAGCACTACCTCCATGGCCTTAAACAAGCCCCCACGTTCGGTTTGAGCATTTCACCTCTGGTGTGACTAATGCTGGCTTCTCGCCCAGTGATCATGATCCGGCGTTTTCTGTCCACACCTCTTCTCGTGGCCGCACTCTCCTCCTCCTATATGTTGATGACATGATCATCAGTGGCGACGACTCTGAGTATATTTCCTTTGTTAAGGCACGTCTCCGTGAGAAGTTATTTATGTCTGATCTTGGTCCTCTTTGCTACTTTCATGGGATTGAGGTTTCTTCTACCTTCGATGGCTTCTACATCTCCCAGGAAAAGTACATCCAGGATCTCCTTGCTCATGCTGCTCTTGGTGATGAGCGCACGGCTGAGACAGCTACGGAGCTCAACGTCCGTCTTCGTGCCTATGATGGTGATTCTCTTGCTGATCCCATATGCTATCTCCAACTCGTTGGGAGTCTTGTCTAGTTAGTTGTCACTCGTCTGAGTCAGTTCGTTTCCGCTCTCACCTTGGTCCACTATAGTCACCTCCTCTGTGTTCTACGATATCTTCGTGGCACGATCTCTCGTCGTCTATCATTCCCTCGCTCCATCTCCTTACATCTCCGGGCCAACTCTAATGCTACATGGGCTAGTGATATTTCGGATCGCCGATCACTTTCGGCTTACTGTGTTGTTTTTGGAGGTTTTGAGGTGGTGCACGACATCAACTTGGACTTGCGCAATGTGGGAAACCCGTCCTTGAGAAAATGTACCCACACCATGTCTCCTGGCCGAAACGGAACTTCTTTTCTCTCCTTGTTGACACGCTCAACAACATGTTTTCCTTTGTTCTCTATAGCTTTGTTGGTCTTCTCATGTATCTTCCTCACAAAATCAGCACGCTTCACAATCTCCATATTAACTCTCTCATGTAAAGGTAGCGACAACCAATCAAGTCGAGTAATGGGTTTGAAACCGTACACCACCTCAAATGGGCATAACTGACTAGTATAATGCACAACCTTATTGTATGCGAATTCAACATGTCAAAAACACTCCTTCCACTCCTACAGATTCTTCTTGATCATGGATCACAACAATATTGATAATGTGTGATTCACCACCTCCGTTTGTCCATCAGTTTGGGGGTGACAAATAGTTGAAAACAACAGCTTTGTTCATAGCTTCCCCCATAGTTTCTTCCAAAAGTAGCTTATACACTTCACATCACGATCAGAAACAATAGTCCTTGGTACTCCATGAAATCTCACTATGTCCCCAAAAAACAGATTAGCAATATGCGACGCATCGTCGCTCTTGTGGCATGCAATAAAGTGTGACATCTTAGAGAATCTATCCACTACTACAAATGTAGAATCATGTCCTCTTTTAGTCCTTCGTAATCCTAGCTCAAAATCCTCCCATGGTGTAGTAGGTGTTGGAAGAGGAGTATACAAACCATGTGGTTTCAATTTTGATTTTGCCTTGCTGCAAGTGATGCAACGTTGCACAAAACTGTACACATCACGCTTCATGAGTGCCCAATAAAAATTATCCGCTAACATAAGCAATGTTTTCTCACGTCCAAAGTGTCCCATCAATCCACCACCGTGAGATTCTTGCAATAATAACAAACACACAGAACACTCGTGAACACACATTTGTTAGCTCCAAATAGATAACCATCGTGAATATGATATTTATCACATGCTTTTACATCAGTACACTTAGCAAAGGCATAAAAAACTCAGTATCATTAGCATATAATTCATGTATACTCTCTAAACTAGTAACTTGCACATCTAATTTTGTTAATAGCATGTTTTTCCTAGATAGAGCATGAACAACCACATTATCGAATCCCTTCTTATGTTTAATGATGCACGAGAATGATTCAATGAATTCAACCCACTTAATTATCATGTCTCTTATTAAAACTAGATTGGCTCTTTAAAATTTTCAAAGCTTCATGATCAGAACGTATGATAAATTCTTTTGGCCACAAATAATGTTTCCAAACCTCAAGAACTCTAACAAGCGCATACAATTATTTATCATAGACAGAATAATTCAATTGTGCACCATGCAATTTCTCAAAAAAAAAAGGTTTCTTATCTTGCATCAACATGCCTCCAATACCAATACCACAGCATCATATTCAATTTCAAATTTCTTATTAAAATTTGAAAGCATCAACAATGGTGCATAAATCAATTTATTTTCCAATATATCCAATGCAATGTCTTGTGCAACACCCCACTTGAAATCTACTCCTTTCTTAGTCAAATCATTCAAAGGTGCAGGAATGGTACTAAGATCTTTCATAAATCTTCTATTGAAACCAGCAAGACCATTAAAACTACGCACTTGACTCACATTCATGGGAATAGGCCAATTTTTAATGGCTTCAATTTTAAAATCATCTACTTCTGTCCCATGTTTAGATACAACATATCCAAGAAATATGACCTTATCTTTGCAAAAAGTGCACTTCTCTAAATTACCAAACAATTTGTTTTCTCTTAGCATATGCAAGACTTGCCTAATATGATCAATATGTTCAGTTTTATTGTGGATATATAAGAGAATGTCATGAAAATAAACTACTACAAACTTGCCAATAAAATTATCAAAACATAGTTCATTAATCTCATGAAAGTACTAGGTGCATTAGTTAAACCAAAAGACATCACTAACCATTCATGTAAAACAAATTTTGTTTTAAAGGCCATTTTCCACTCATCCCCCCTTTCATTCTAATTTGAGGGTAACCACTATGCAAATAAATTATTGAGAAAATAGCAGCACCACTGAATTCATCTACCATGTATTCCAAATGTCGTGGTGTGGTGAAGACAGATGCCATGGGATGGCTTAAGTTTGGGGCCGATGGACGCTGTAGGTATCCGGGGAGGGATCGCACGCTGATTAGGCGCGCATAGAACAACTGAAAACACCACAATCTACCCAGGTTTGGGGCCCTCGTGTGGAGGTAACACCCATACTCCTGCCTATCTCTCTGTATTATACTGTGCCGAGTACATAAGTTACAACCTCTCGGTTTCTTGCTCTCTGCCGAGTAGCCGGTTCTTAGCTCTCTCTGTGTGTGTGTGACTAAATGAATAATCCACAAAGTGAGCGACTGGGCGACCCTCGCGCATGACGTGGAAGGCCACCTTATATACTGGTGGCCAGCCAATACTCTACGAATAAAAGTACTTATGGGACTACTCTACTGTGTGAACGGCGCACGCCTCCGTGTTCCCGCTGACGCCGTCACTGAAAGTCTCTGCTCCGTGCGGCTGATAGGTCTTGTCCACTCTGTCAGCTCCCTAGGGTAGGTCACTGATATGTCTTGTCCCCCTTGTCAGTGACAAGACTTGACAGCTACCAACCCGTATTGTTTCCACGTCTCAATGCGGATAACCACGTGTCTAGTAAGTTGAACCGCACGCCGGTACGGCCTTTGGATACGCGGGATCTTCCACAACGGCGACATTGACTTTGTGCCCGAGTAGAATAGCTTCTTGTCTATCTGGCTCACCCGAGCTCTACCCGGCTGATCCAGAACGACACTTGTATCTCCTCTGGGCCTTGTATACTTCTTGCCGAATAGTGCCTACCGGATACCAGATTATCTGGATAGCCGCCTACTCGGTTGAATCGTATCTTGAGCACTATTTATCACCTGCCTTACCCCTACTCGGGGGGTAGCCCCCCGACATTAGTCCCCGAAGCTGGTAGAGTCCAGCGAATTCGGTCGTTGGACCCTGCCAGCTTTAACCAAATAGCTTCCTCGATGAAGTATGGCCGAATTGCACCTCAACTCGGACGCCCATAATCTGAACTCGGACCCTTCTTATTGTGGTCCTTGGAGTTTTCATCCTCGTGCCGAGTAGATCAAGCAGTGTTGGGTTCCGCTGATAACTCAACACTTAGCCAAATTTCCAAGATTTTTCCGCCCGATCCAAAGCAGTTCTATCTTCTCGTGTAAGGTTGGGCACGTGTCACCCAACCACAGTCCGCGACGCCTCGGTTCTGGTGCGGATGCACGGCACGCGCCCACCACTGCACGCCGGGACCACAGGCCGTCGTGTCACTTCACACAGGTACTCGATAGCCCAGGATCTGCGATGTGGGATTAACTCCTCACCGCCCCTTGTCCAATCTTCCTCATCACTTTCCCCTTGCGCCGCTCTCTTTTCGCCTCCCTAGTCACAGCGAGTACACAGCGCCACCGCGAGGCCACCGCCTGCCGCCGTTCTGCATGTAGAGAGAGACATGATTCATCCCCGCGCGCTGCCGCTCACCGGAGAGTGCTAAATCGCGACCGAGCCTTCACCGCGCGGCGCCGTCCTCTTCGACCTTGCGCCGCCGTTTCCATCTCCGACCTCAACACCTCATCGCCGGAGAAAACCAGATGCAGCTCGAGCCCGCCGCTGCAGATCTGCACCAGGAGGGTCCTCCCTCGATGCGGGCCGCCTGGGAGGGCTCCGACGTCAAGGCGTCGGACTGCGAATGGCTGGTGAACACCAGCCGGGTGCCTCCCGGCGTTATCTGTCGTCCTCCCGACAAGAAGTTGGTGCCCACTCCTGGACCTGGTGAGTACGTAGTGTTCCTTAGCCACTTTAAGCGTGGATTTGGCCTCCCAATCTCCAAATTCATGCAGGACTTCCTGCGCCATTTCGGCCTCCAACCACATCATCTCCCCGCCAACGCTATCGCTATGCTCTCCACCTACGCCACATGCTGCGAAGCATTTCTTGGTGTCTACCCCACGGTAGACACCTGGGCGAAATATTTCTTCCTTCGCCAACAGCTTCATCCCAACACCTCCAATCCTATTGCCCCCAAAGAGATGACTCAGACGGGGGCCGCCATGATGCTTCAACGCCCCACAGGTATTCACCCGCGGGTACTCGGACTGGATACCTGCCGGAAATGGCAGAGGGGGTTCCTGTACATCAAGAACCCTACTCCCGCAGAGGGCGAGCAGGCGGTCGACCTCATCAAGCTGCCCGAGTTCCGGAATGTGCCCCCCACCGAGATGAGGAACTGGGGCTACCATCCCAGGAAGACGGTGAATGACGTCAACCGAGTTGACGAGCGACTGCAAACATTGGTGGAAAAGGGACTCCATAAGGACGACCTGATCTCCTGCTGGGTGGAGCACCGGGTTCTCCCTCTCCAAGAACGAGTGCACAAGATGTGCTACATGGGCGGAGCCCGAGACTGCACTCGGACAACTACCTTTGAGCTCACCAAAGCACATGTAGCTATCTGGGCCAAGTCCATCCTCAGGGTCACGCTCTCGGATACCTGGTTTTATGGCTTCGTACCGTATAGCCACATCAAACCAATTCCCCAAGTAAGTACTCCTCTCTGTGCACTTAGTTGATTTCAATTCTTGCCTCTTGAATTCATACCGAGTATGAAATGCCTTAGACTCTTTTCCTTCGCCCAATTTGCTTTGTGTTTGCACTCTATAGCGAGTAGAATTTCTCTGTTAGGGCTTAGCTCTTTATGCTTTATGTGTTGCATGCTAGACTGAGTAGAACTCCTCCGTTAGGATTTAGCTTATTGTGCTTTGTGTTTGCACGCTAGGCCGAGTAGGACTCCTCTATTTAGCTTATTATGCTTTGTATATGCACGCTGCTCAGAGTAGAGCCCTTATTCGGTTACCTTGACTCTATCATTTCCCTTATGCCTTGTGTTTGCATCCTTAGGTCCTTCCTCGCCAGAAGAATTAGGACAAGGCCATCTTCGAGAAAAACTGGAAACCGGATAGGACCGAGGACGACACAGAGGCGTTTGACGTCCAGGATACACTCTCTATCCCTCTTGCTGGTCAGGATGGTAAGTCCCGAGATTACACCTCTATTCGGGACTGGTCTGAGGATGATGAAGGTGACCGAGTTCACCAGCGTGCACGTTGCAACATACCTTGACCTCTTTTATGTCTTACTCTCGTACTTGTTATTTTCATCCACAGACGAAGTGGAGGAGGAGGAGCCACTTGATGTGCAACCTGTGTCAATAGCCGCCCCCGCCGGAACCAAGAAGAGGTCAGGCAACGGAGCATTGGATCCCCCTGCCAAGAAACCAAAGAAGACCGCCAGGAAGAAGACTGTTGGGCGCAAGAAGCGCCCTAATGTGGATGGGTAAGCCCTTCCGAGTTGCCCTTAGTACTTGCATCCCACAGTCTTCTCTGTTCCTTCTCTTCTCTTTTTCTTTGCACCCATCTTATTTCTCTTCCTTTCTTCTCTTTTTCTTTCACCGAGGCCCTCGACGCCGAGGCCGCCAACGAGCCCCCCAATACAAGTACGCCCCGGGAAGTCATGGACCTCACCAACGACGAAGGGGATAACCAGCCAGAGGATAGGACCCAGATGTCCTCTCCTATTAAGGAAGACCAAGATCTCGGTGCCGAGAACACTGGCACCGGGATGGAGACTGATCAGGCTCCAGAGCCACCGCAGCCCAACTCTCAACAGGCTTCACCGGAGCCTGCTGTCGAGAGACAGCCATCGCCACCAGCGGCTTCCGTCGAGGAGCCCTCAGAGACCCCTGCCGAGCAGCAGCAAGATGATTCCGCTGTGGAGCAACAAGACTCCGCTGCCGAGCAGCGGGAAGAGTTCCACGCCGAGAAGCGGCAAAAGACCCCACCGGTGCAGGACCGGGTTGCGGAGCAGCCACCGTCCCAGGACCAAGTTCAGCATGATCCTGGGCAGGCTAGGCAACCACAGGCGCCGCCCAAGGAAACACCACAGCCGGATGCCAGGCAATCCGGCCAAGAGCCACCCAGAAGGCCTCCTCGAGCATCACAGGCGCCACCCCCGACTCCAAAGACCCCTTTTGCTGCTCCGGGTATAGCCAAGCCGCCAACTACTCCCAAACCTTCCAAACCTTCAGATGGTGCGGCCGCTAGTGCTGAGAAGACTGCCGCTAAGACCGCCAAAATCATCAAGACCAGCGGAAAAAAAGGTCCAAGCCAGACCTACCGTATTCCGGCCGCCACTGCCGGGAACACCCCTACTCCTCCTGCATCGAGAAGCGCGCTCGTGCCCACCAAGAGTGGTCCGGTTACCCGTAGCACCAAGCTGATCCAGACTAATATCAAATTCGCCTCTAAGGAGCAACAGGCTCCCGGAGCAGGCGTCAGCGGCACCGCCAAGGCTCTGAACTTTCCGGATCACTGGCGCGAATTGCAGGAGTTGCATAAGATGAAGAGGAAGCAAGAGGACACGCGGCTGGTGGAGCTGAAGGAAAGGAAATAATTGGCCCGCTCTAGGACAATGGGTAAAGCACCTTCCTTTCGCATTGAGGATATGCCGCCCCCCTCGGAGTACGAGCTCCGAGAAGACACAGAAACAGTCCTCGACCGGATAGGATACATCGAGAAAGACTGGGACAGCAAAAGGTATGGCCGCCCCGAATGGGATGGTGTGCGGCTCAATAACATTGACAACTATCCACAATCCTGGAATAAGGCTGATGCCCTCTTACAACAGCATTCTGACGCATAAAATGTTCTGCCTGCGCAAAGCTGCTGAAGACGCCGAGAACACCAACCGAGTAAGTGGGTTTCCCTTTCTATCCGTATTTCTGAGTTGCCATTTCTCTCCACTTTAGTCTTTTTCTTTATCCACCATCCAGTCCCCGAGATTCGGGCCGAGTAGCTAAAGCTCAACCAAGTTTCAATCTACTGGGCCAAATCTTCCAACTCACAATTGTTTCTTATTCTCTGCAGGAGTGCACTGAGACCCGGACCAAAATCTTCCGCCAGCTTCTGTGGTCACGTCGGGAGGTGAGGACGAAGAACCGGGAGCTGGAGGCCGAGAAGGGTGACAGGGCGATCCCGGAGAAGAGTGTCACGGACACTATTACCAAGCGGTCCTCTGTGGAGAGTAAGTACTAGCATTTTGGTTTATGCGTTTTGTGTTTACGCTCATTTTCTGTTTTTGTTCAACTTTTGTCTTCTCTGCAGGTGAGCTCAAGGCGCTTGCTGATGCACATTAAGACTGCAAGGTCATGGCCGCATCCGCGCAGAGCAAAATCTCGTCTCTGGAAGGTAAATTGACCCTTCTTTTCCATTCACTTAGGTTCTCTTTCTTCCTCATGCTTCTAACCTGGTTGCTTTTCCCGCAGAAGAGTACAAATAAGCCTTCCGTGAGCAGCACCAAGGGTGCCTCACCCCGGCCGAGGCGCAGCAGCAGGTGCATGCCCGAGAGGCCCAGCTGGAGAAGAACTTGGACGCCCAGAAGGCTGAAGTCCATAAGATCAAACTTGAGCTTGCTGATGCCCTCAAGACTGCACTGCAGGCCGGGAACGAGAAGACTAAGGCATTTAACCGGGCTGCCGCAGAGAAGCTGGAGCTTGAGAGGGAAATTAGGTCTCTGAAAGAGAGAAATCAATCCCTTGACGCCATGGTGAACGATTCGCACCGTCTCCAAGACAGGCACCTCCGGCTCGCTGAAGACTGGACGAGCCGACTAGGGGCCCTTGTTCTGGAGTTGTGGTGTGAGTTACCGCTACTCTTTATCCGGTTTTTATCTTTCCATTTCTTCTATTCTGTTTTTCTTCTTATCGGTTCCCCCTTCTGACTCAACCCAGCATGCCCCACACTAGATACCTTCCTGAACTTCAACACTGCTGCTGAGACTGTTGTGGAGAAGGCTAGGAGGTTGATGGCAGCTTCAGGCCTTAATGTGGATGACTCGGCCACTATGGATGATCACATCGAGAACAACAAGACCCGGGTAATCTCCCTCAAGGGCATGGGCACCTCCATGGTTTCAACCGCCATGCGCCTGCATAAGCTGTTCTAGCCGGAGAAGCAGATCCCGGATACTATCAAGGAAATGGCCGCTGACCTAGACCATGTCAAGGAGGAGCTGAAGAAGTCGCGTGCCTCCGCAGCCCGAGCTGGTGCGGATGAGGCCCTTCACTTCGTGCTATCGTGGTACGAGAATCTCGATCTCGAGAGGATCAGCACCCTCCGGAATGACTCCAAGTGGACCAACAGGGATGAGTGCATCTTGCGCCGCAAAGAGACTGCCTATGAGCTTGCATCCTACGCAAATACACAACAATACATCGACGGTCCCACGGAGCCGGATACTGATATTGAAGATGAAGAGGATGATGCTAAAGACGACGGTGCTGATGCCGGCGAAGATGGCAGCGTGGGTGATAATGAGGAGGAGCAGGACGACGCTGGAGAAGAGGCGACCGAGTAGCGCAACGCTGCGGAGGAGTCCACGATGGACGTCGACTCGGAAGTGATCAAGCCAGGGGATGGCTCTGATGAAGTCCCGAGCGAGTCACAGGCCACTGCCCCGGATGGAGCTGTCACAACCGAGATGGTGATCGACACTCCAGCCTCCAAGTTGGGCGCAACTGGGGCTGCAACCGAGAACACCGCCTCCGGGCCAGCTCCTCCACTCGGTGACTCCGCTACCCAGGACTCCAACACTGCATCTGAGCCAGCTTCCACGACACCGGCCTCCGAGTCCACAGAACTCTCCGACACCAAGACCAACTCCACTCTATCCGTAGCGGTCTAGGTTCCTGCACTTACTTTAATCCTCAAACTCTTATTAGATCCCCGGTATGCAGGGTGCAGATGTAACAAATACTTTATCGTTCCTCGAGCTACTCAGTTTTATCCAGTTTATTAGCAAGACTGGCTCAATGCCGGATTTCTTTAAATGCAAATCCCCGAGTTGCTTTTCTTGTCCACTCAGCTTTTTTGTCTTTGCTCTTACCTGCCACTTGTGGCTTTTTGGTAGTCGAGTCACAAGATTTCCAAAACCAAGCTTCTAATACTTAACCACTTTGAGAATTAAAATTAACACTGCCCCACACTTAGCCGAAAATACAGAGAAGGAAAGACACCCTACTCGGTTGATGTACCCTTTTTTCCTTAGCAGTTTTTTCATGTGTTCACTGACCTTTGGCTTGTTCTCTTGCTTGTCATGAAGCCGGGTTGCGGACAGCAGCAGAGTCAAAGAGTTGGCCCTTAGGTTTAAACACATTACTTAAACGTACGCGTGAGATTTTGAGTAGAAAAACCGAGTAGGCAAGGTAAATGAAGTAAATGACATAGAGCAAGTTTGGCACAGGCAGTCCCCGAGTTCGAATTCGGAGTGCCGACTTGAATTTAACTTAGTTGAGGAGATATACATTATTTGCTCAGGAATGAAAACAGCGGAGTAGAGCTACATTCCAGGGACGCTTGAATTCCTCTCCGGATTTATCCGACCTATTCTTCTGTGGTGCCTGTGCGTCCATGAGATAATAGGCATCATTGTGCAGAGCCTTGCTCACAATGAAAGGTCCTTCCCATGGAGGGGATAGCTTGTGCATCCCGGCTGTGCGCTGCATAAGCCTAAGGACCATGTCTCCTTCTCGGAAAACCCTTGGGCTTACTTTCCGGCTATGATAGCGTCTCAGATTCTGTTGATATATAGCTGAGCGTGACAGAGTTAACTCTCTTTCTTCTTCGAGCAGGTCAACATCATTTTCTCGGGCTTCTCTTGCCTCTGCCTCAGTATAGAGGGTTACTCTGGGTGAGTCATGCTCAAGATCAGTGGGCAACACAGCCTCTGCTCCATATACCAGGAAGAATGTTGTGTATCCGGTTGATCGGTTAGGGGTTGTCCTTAGACTCCACAACACCGCCGGCAACTCGTCCAGCCAACAACCAGTGGTTTTCTGTAATGGATCAATTAGACTTGGCTTTATTCCGGATAGGACCATGCCATTAGCTCTTTCAACTTGCCCATTTGAAGCCGGATGCGCGACTGACGCAACGTCTAGCCAGATCCGCTTCTCCTTGCAGAATCTCGCAAAGGCTCCCTCAGCAAAGTTTGTTCCGTTGTCCATGATGATCCCATGCGGGTACCCATACCTCAGAATAATGTCTTTCAGAAAGCTCACAACTGTGTTTCCATCACATTTCCGGATAGGCTTTACTTCAATCCATTTGGTGAACTTATCAACCATGACTAAGATGTGAGTCATGTTGCCTCTAGCTCTCTTGAAAGGTCCACCATGTCCAAGCACCATACGGCAAATGGACAAGTAATAGGGATGGTCTTCAACTCGGATGCTGGTGTGTGTATTTTGCTAGCATACCTCTGGCACCCGTTGCACTTTCTTACTAGATCTTCTGCTTAACGTAAGGCGACGAGCCAAAAGAATCCATGCCGGAAAGCCTTGTTGACTAGAGCCCGAGAAGAGGCATGGTGCCCGCATTCTCCTTGGTGTATTTCTCTGAGGATCTCTTCTCCTTCCTCTGGCTCTACGCAGCGTTGGAGCACGCCAGTAGGACTTCTCTTGTGCAGCTCCTTGTTGATGATGGTGTAGGCCTTGGCTCTTCTCTGTATTTGCCGGGCTGTGACCTCGTCACTTGGCAAGGTGCCATCCATCAGGAAGGACAATATAGGCAGAGCCTAGCTCGGCGTGGGACGGATAAGGAATATAGGTTCATCCACTTCCATTGGATCAACGACCATAACTTGCTCCAAGTTGGAGACGAGTCCCCGAGTCCCCGAGTACTGAGAAATGATCCCTTCAATGAAGGCGACAGTCCCCGAGTTGGGAGGGGCAGTCCCTAGGTTGGAGACGGCAGTCCCCGGGTTCTCCTTTGCGTTCTCCGAATCAATCTCCATGGGAACGACCTCTGAGCCCGGCAAACATGGAATGTGTATCGACTCCGAGTTGGGTGATGGCTTGATAGATGGCTTCCTCAAATGCTCCAGGGAGATCCCAGGCAGAATGAATTGCCGAGAAGACCCCAACTTGGACAGAGCATCCACTGCATCATTTTCAGCTCGGTGAATGTGATGAAATTCGCACCCATCAAAGAATCCAGTCACTTTTTGAAACAGACACTGGTAGGAGGCCATGTTGGCATCCAAAGCATCCCAAGACCCCGGGACTTGTTGGACTACCAGGTCCGAGTCGCCATAGCATACAATCCGCCGGATTCCAATCTCCTTGGACACTCTCAGGCCATGAACTAGGGCTTCATACTTGGCTACATTGTTGGATGCCGAGAAGTGGATCTGAAGCACATATGTGAGTTGATCCCGCTTGGGATAGGTGAGCACTACGCCGGCACCGAGCCCTTCTTTCACTTTAGAGCCATCAAAATGCATCCTCCAAAAGTTTGTTTCCGGCAAGGGAGGCTCATACTGCATCTCGGCCCAATCCACCAAGAAATCTGCCAGAGTCTGAGACTTGATTTCTTCTCTTCTTGCGTACAACGGGGTGTACGTGGCTAGCTCAATTGACCATTTGGCCACTCGGCCGCTTGCATCCTTGTTGCCCATGATCTCCGAGATGGGAGCAGTGCTCACCACTGTGATGGGATGCTCCTAGAAATAGTGCTTGAGCTTCTTGGCACCCAGGTACACGCCATAAGTCATCTTCTGGTAGTGTGGATAGTTTTGCTTGGACCTGGATAGCACCTCGCTGAGATAATACACCGGCTGCTGCACGGTTTTGCCTTCCTCTTCTCGCTCCACTATCACCACTACACTCACTACACGGCTGGTAGCTGCAATATAAAGCAGCATTGGCTCCTTAGGTAGAGGGCTTGCTAGGATGGGAGCGCTACCCAGCATGGTCTTGAGTTCCTTGAAGGCCACATTAGCTTGTGGTGTCCAGACAAACTTGTCATTTTTCTTCATGAGGTGTGTTGGGAATATGCCCTAGAGGCAATCATAGATTATGTAATTCCCAATGTATTCATAAAGTTATTAAGTTTTCCTTTGGTTTGAACATCTGATATATGTCATTGAATATGTGATTCGATTGTGGAACTATGTATTCATGTTGTTCATACTAACTGTCCTTGGTCGTTAAGGTTGTGCTGGACACACACCCTAGACTAATGTGAGTGTTGGCTGATGACACGGTTCCACTTGTCATGGGCATGGTGATGCCATTCCAACATTCACGGACTTGGCTAAAGAGTTTAGCAAGTCAGACTGACCCACATTGAGATGCAACAATCAAGTCGTCATTTGCATGTCTCAATCAATGTAATCCTTAGACCTGAGGTTGTCGCACAATCCGAGTTGTGGATCACCGACTTAGGTTCTGTCAAACGTTGTTCTGTGACAAGGCAACTATAAAGGCAGAGTTCGGGTCGAATGAGAAGCAAGCTGCGTGATGTGGATAATCAAGATGGGATTTTGCCCCTCCTAATGGAGAGATATTCTCTGGGCCCTCTCGAGTGATATGATTCAGGAAGCATGGCCATGCGCGATTCAGTTAAGTGTTAACTGTGTCGGTTGACTAAGAGTTAATCAAATGAATCGCATATCACGGATCGAGAAGAGAGTTGAACTATTTAAGGGATGACGATAAATCGCCTATAGTTCGACAAGGTATACCGTGAGGAAAAAAGGACTAAGATGAATATCACATTGAAAGGTATGTTGTAATGACTCAATGGAACTTGGGAGTCGGCACGTTCTGCTAGGAGCCGCTACCGATTGATCGATTGAGAGTAGGACTCCAATCGTGTCCAAGTTGCCATGAGCCTGCAGGGTCGCACACTTAAGAGCGGGAGCAAGTATTGGTCGGGTTGGACCCGAACCGGAAATGGACTGGTTTTGTGAGTCGGACTCACAGAGGGAATGGGCCACAAGTGTTGTGAAGCCCATTACCATACGCTATATAAAGAGGGGCGCAGGTTGCCCAGCGGGCACGTTAGTCCACTCTCCCATGCGTTGGGAACCCTAGCCCCACTCAGTCCAGCCGTCGCACCAGACCTAGCAGTCTGCCGTCGGAGCTCCTCCTCGTACGTGTGGATACCGGCAGAGGTGTTGTACGTTCAGCACTTCGACGTTCGAGGGATTGGATCGGCCGGACCGGATCGTGGGACTGCACTGCCCCGACGCGCTTCACCGATAATCCGCAACCGCGCGTCTAGTGGTAATCATCGTGGCCTTCTACCTCGGCTAGATCTTGGAAGTACCGCGTAGGAAAAAGTTTTCGTTTATCTCTACGCGTTCCAACAGTGGTATCAGAGCGGTAGCTTCTGGTATTAGGCCCGAGATCCGTACATATGTGATATGTAGTTAGCGTTAGATGTGATCTAATTGCTGTTTTGGTGGTCGTTCTATGAGATAGATCGGTTTTGTACAAGGTTGATTGGATCAATCGTACTCGGGGTTAATGGATGATCAGGTTTCCGTGATCATACCGCTAAGGTCGTGAAACAACATACCCCTACCGGTCGGTTTCCGCCATCGGGGTATACCGTGACACATAAATCCAGTTGTGGTGATCGAAGATCAAAGAGTTTGGTCGAATCGGAATACGGATCATATTCGGGTAAAATCGTTTTATCCGATGAAGAAATCCATGATCGGAATGCAGATGAGATCTGCGTTTTCCGAAATCGTATCTATGCATAACTTGTTTTTGCAGGAAGTTGTGAATGGTATGGCTTATGTGCATGTGATGTGTGTAATCCATACATGATCTGCGTATCATGTTTATGTCAGCCGGCTGGAGCCTAGGTGCTGTCATTTTATTGTATACCGGCCTGCGTGTCGGATTCTCTATGTAAATTTTGATTTACTAGCTAGTGTAGCTTGTTGGAGAACCCGGAAGGCATGCAAGTCAATGTACAAGTCGACTACATGGAGCAAGATGGCACGTGACAAGAGTTGGCACGAGCCGGCTTGCAAGCTTCCTGGAGATGGAGATCACCATGAAGAGAGCCATACCATTTCACATTATAATTGCTTTATTTGTGTTACTGTTATGTCTCTATTTACCTCTATAGATAGTTGGTAGATTCTTTAATCCCTCAAAGAAGGTCTAGTCGGTCACCCGCCAGTGCTGCACCATCACAAGTCGGACATTCTTGGTAGTGGGCTCATAAAATTGAGGTGCTACCAATTCTTTCCGGTTAGGTTGGTTTTAGTCGGACTCTTACAAGCAGAAGCACTTGGTAATCTAGACGAGTCCATCACAATGGTTGTGGGGCTCGGGGCGAGGTAGGTTGGGAGCCGGGGCATGTGATGTCACCCAACTAACAGGAGTCGTATTGGATACGCTTGGCAAGGTGTTGCCTACCTAGATCACTTGACGGCTAGCGGTGATGCTAAAGCTCACTAGTCGGCTTGCTTATTTAGGATCTTGAATCACTTAGCGGCCATCGGAGGGATGTTGGTTCTAGTGGGAGCATAAGTATTAAAGCGTTTAATATGCCTGCTCTTTTATGAATACATGTCTTAAGTGTTTTTGCGTATTTTCTGTTGTAGATCAATGGCACCTAGCAACCTTCCTCAGTTGTCCGCATTTGCGTTGAGGTCAATCCTAGAGAAAGATAAGCTTAATGGAACTAATTTCACCAACTGGTATCGTAATCTGAGGATAGTCCTCAAGCATGACAAGAAAGAACATGTTCTAGAAACTCCACTTCCAGAAGAGCCTGATGACGATGCGACTGTCGCAGTCACCAATGCCTACCGTAAGACTAGAGATGAGTCTACGGAGATTAGCTGTCTTATGCTTGCACACATGGAACCGGACTTGCAGCAGCAGTTCGAGAATGTTGAGGCCTACGATATGATCGAAATCCTGAAAAGTATGTTCCAGGCTCAAGCAAAGACTGAGAGGTATCAAGTCTCTCAAGCTTTGCTTGGCTGTAAGCTGAAAGACGGCGATCCACTGAGTCCGCATGTAATCAAGATGATTGGTTACATACAGTCTTTGGATCGGCTGGGCTTCCCAATTAACGAAGAGTTCGCTACTGATATAATTCTGAACTCTCTTCCTAGTGCGTATGGTTCGTTCATCTCGAACTACCATATGCATGGTATGGATAAGAGTATCACTGAATTACATGGGATGCTCAAAACGGCAGAGGCTGATATCAAGAAAGGCACCAGTCAAGTGTTGATGGTGCAGAATAAGGCTAAGTTCAAGAAGAGTTCTTGGACTAAGAAGAAGAAGGATAAGTCAGGAGGTAGCACCCATGGCCCTGTCCAGAGTGATCCCTCAAAGACTAAACCTTCTCCTACAGCCGGAGCCAACTGCTTCTATTGCAAGCAAGATGGCCACTAGAAGAGGAACTGCACCAAGTATTTGGCTGACAGAGCCAAGAGTGGAGGTGTGACTTCCAACTCAGGTACGCTTGTGTGCAATGTTATAGACATTTATCTTGCTGATGCGCCTAATAGTTCTTGGGTATATGATACCGGATCAGTTATTCACATATGCAACTCGTTGCAGGGACTGGTAAGAACTAGGAGCGTGGCAAGAGGAGAGGTTGACATTCGGGTCGGCAACAAGGCGAGAGTCGCTGCGTTGGAAGTCGGCACGATGCAACTTCATTTACCTTCAGGATTTATTTTGGAACTAAATAATTGTTATTATGTTCCAGCGCTTAGTCGAAACATTATTTCCGCCTCATGTTTGATGAGACAAGGTTATGAGTCGAATATTAAGAATAATGGTTGTTCTTTATATTTGAAAGATATGTTTCATGGCTTTGCACCCGTTCAGAACGGGTTATTTATTTTAAATCTTGATAGTGAATCAGTCTATAACATAAATGTTAAAAGGTTGAAACCAAATGATCTGAATATGACTTACTTTTGGCACTGTCGGCTTGGTCATATAAGTTGTAAGCGCATGAAGAAGCTCCATGATGATGGACTTCTAACTTCGTTTGACTTAGAGTCATTCGAGACATGCGAATCATGCCTACTAGGCAAGATGACCAAGACACCTTTTGCAAGGAGTTGTGAAAGGGCGTCCGACTTGTTGGAACTAATACATAGTGATGTATGTGGACCAATGAGCACGACAGCTAGAGGTGGTTATGAGAACTTCATTACCTTCACTGATGATTTGAGTAGGTATGGATATATCTATTTAATGAAACACAACTCGGAAGCCTTTGAAAAGTTCAAGGAATTCCAGAGTGAGGTACAAAATCAACTCGGCAAGAAAATAAAGTTTCTACGGTCGGACCGTGGGGGCGAGTACATGAGCCATGAGTTTGATGACCATCTAAAGAGTTGTGGAATAGTTCCTCAACTCACTCCGCCGGGTACACCGCAGAGAAACGGTGTATCGGAACGGAGAAATCGGACCTTGTTGGACATGGTACGATCAATGATGAGTCGGACAGATCTACCTTTATCATTTTGGGGTTATTGTCTAGAAACTGCAGCTTTCACACTAAACAGAGTACCATCAAAGTCAGTAGAGAAGACACCACATGAGATGTGGACGGGCAAAAAGCCAAGTTTGTCTTTTCTTAAGATTTGGGGTTGTGAGGTATTTGTCAAGCGACTTCAGTCGGACAAGCTCACGCCCAAGTCGGATAAGTGTATTTTCGTGGGGTATCCGAGGGAAACCTTGGGGTACTACTTCTACAACCGGGAAGAGGGCAAAGTGTTTGTCGCTCGGAATGGTGTCTTCCTTGAGAAAGAGTTTCTCAGTCGGGAAGTCAGTGGGAGCACGGTGCAACTCGAAGAAATTCGAGAGGAACCAGCTAGGGGCGAGTCGGCAATGGCCTTGGAGGCTGAGCCGGTCGTGGTACCTACACCGGTTACGGCACCTGAACCTCGGAGATCTGCCAGATTACAGAGTGCTCGAGATGTTTTACTGTTAGACAGTAATGAGCCGGCAACTTATTCGGAAGCGATGGTGGGATCTGATTCCGAGTCATGGCTTGGAGCCATGAGATCCGAGTTAAAGTCCATGGATGAAAACCAAGTTTGGAATTTGGTTGATCTGCCTGACGGTGCAAGACCCGTCGAGTGCAAATGGGTCTTTAAGAAGAAAATTGATATGGATGGAAATATTTCCGTCTATAAAGCACGACTTGTCACGAAGGGGTTCCGACAGGTTCAAGGAGTTGACTACGACGAGACCTTCTCGCCCGTAGCGATGCTTAAATCAATTCGGATCATGTTAGCCATAGCAGCCTATTTCGACTATGAGATATGGCAGATGGATGTCAAGACGGCTTTCCTTAATGGAAATTTAACTGAGGACGTGTATATGATACAGCCCGAAGGTTTTGTCGATCCGGCTAATGCTGACAAGGTATGCAAACTTCAGAAATCCATTTATGGGTTGAAGCAAGCATCTCGGAGTTGGAACATTCGCTTTGATGAGGTAGTCAAATCGTTTGGCTTCATCAAGAGCGATCATGATTCTTGTTTATACAAGAAGTTTAGTGGGAGCAGAGTGAACTTTCTAATCTTATATGTGGATGACATATTACTGATTGGAAATGATGTCATGATGTTGCAAGAAACCAAAGAGTCATTGGAAAGGAGTTTCTCAATGAAGGATTTGGGTGAGGCAACTTACATATTAGGAATCAGGATCTATAGAGATAGATCAAGGCGGCTCATTGGATTGAGTCAGAGTACTTATCTGGACAAGGTTTTGAAGAAATTCAAAATGGAAGAGTCCAAGAAGGGATTCTTACCGATGTCCCATGGCATAAAACTTAGCAAGACTCAGTGTCCTTCGACAACTGATGAGCGAAGTCGGATGAGTGTGATCCCGTATGCTTCGGCAATTGGATCCATCATGTATGTCATGATTTGTACTAGGCCAGATGTTTCCTATGCTCTAAGTGTTACGAGCAGATACCAGGCTGACCCTGGCGAAGCCCACTGGGCAGCGGTTAAAAACATCCTTAAGTATTTGAGAAATACTAAGGAAATGTTCCTAGTTTATGGAGGTGATGAGGAATTCAGTGTAAAGGGTTACACGGATGCAAGTTATCTCACCGACTCAGATGATTCTCGTTCGCAATCGGGATACGTGTTCGTAATGAATGGAGGAGCTGTGAGCTGGAAGAGTTCCAAGCAAGATACGGTGTCTGCATCTACAACAGAGGCTGAGTATATTGCTGCCTCAGAGGCGGCAAAGGAAGCTGTTTGGATCAGGAACCTCCTGATGGATCTTGGTGTGGTTCAGGGCGCGTCCAATCCTTTGGACGTTTATTGTGACAACAATGGTGCTATCGCACAGGCCAAGGAACCTAGACAACACCAGAAGAACAAACCTATACTCATGCGGTACCACCTCATTCGCCAGTTTGTCGAACAAGGTGATATCAAGTTATGCAAAGTACACACGGATGCAAACATTGCAGATCCGTTGACAAAGGCGCTACCACAGCCTAAGCATGAGGCGCACACGAGAGGTATGGGCATTAGATGCCTAGGCATATGATGCCAAGATGATTGACTCTAGTGCAAGTGGGAGACTGTTGGGAATATGCCCTAGAGGCAATCATAGATTATGTAATTCCCAATGTATTCATAAAGTTATTAAGTTTTCCTTTGGTTTGAACATCTGATATATGTCATTGAATATGTGATTCGATTGTGGAACTATGTATTCATGTTGTTCATACTAATTGTCCTTGGTCGTTAAGGTTGTGCTGGACACACACCTTAGACTAATGTGAGTGTTGGCTGATGACACGGTTCCACTTGTCATGGGCATGGTGATGCCATTCCAACATTCACGGACTTGGCTAAAGAGTTTAGCAAATCGGACTGACCCACATTGAGATGCAACGATCAAGTCGTCATTTGCATGTCTCAATCAATGTAATCCTTAGACCTGAGGTTGTCGCACAATCCGAGTTGTGGATCACCGACTTAGGTTCTGTCAAACGTTATTCTGTGACAAGGCAACTATAAAGGCAGAGTTCGGGTCGAATGAGAAGCAAGCTGCGTGATGTGGATAATCAAGATGGGATTTTTCCCCTCCTAATGGAGAGATGTTCTCTGGGCCCTCTCGAGTGATATGATTCAGGAAGCATGGCCATGCGCGACTCAGTTAAGTGTTAACTGTGTCGGTTGAGTAAGAGTTAGTCAGATGAATCGCATATCACGGATCAAGAAGAGAGTTGAACTATTTAAGGGATGACTATAAATCGCCTATAGTTCGACAAGGTATATCGTGAGGCAAAAAGGACTAAGATGAATATCACATTGAAAGGTATGTCGTAATGACTCAATGGAACTTGGGAGTCGGCACATTCTGCTAGGAGCCGCTACCGATTGATCGATTGAGAGTAGGACTCCAATCGTGTCCAAGTTGCCATGAGCCTGCAGGGTCGCACACTTAAGAGCGGGAGCAAGTATTGGTCGGGTTGGACCCGAACCGGAAATGGACTGGTTTTGTGAGTCGGACTCACAGAGGGAATGGGCCACAAGTGTTGTGAAGCCCATTACCATACGCTATATAAAGAGGGGCGCAGGTTGCCCAGCGGGCACGTTAGTCCACTCTCCCATGCGTTGGGAACCCTAGCCCCACTCAGTCCAGCCGTCGCACCAGACCTAGCATTCTGCCGTCGGAGCTCCGCCTCGTACGTGTGGATACCGGCAGAGGTGCTGTACGTTCAACACTTCGACGTTCGAGGGATTGGATCGGCCGGACCGGATCGTGGGACTGCACTGCCCCGACGCGCTTCACCGATAATCCGCAACCGCGCGTCTAGTGGTAATCATCGTGGCCTTCTACCTCGGCTAGATCTTGGAAGTACCGCATAGGAAAAAGTTTTCGTTTATCTCTACGCGTTCCAACAAGGTGGTAGAGAGGCAAGGCCTTCTCACCCATTCTTCCCAGGAAGCGGCTAAGGGACGCCAGGCACCCGGTGAACTTCTGCACATCCTTCAATGATCTCGGCAAAGACATGCTCTCAATAGCTTTTATCTTGGAAGGACTGTCCTCAATGCCCCAGCTAGACACAAAAAAACCGAGTAGCTTTCCAGCCGGGACGCCAAATGTGCACTTAGTCGGATTCAATTTCATTCGGTACTTCCGCAAGTTTGCGAAAGTTTCCTCAATGTCACTCAGCAGTGTGTGTTTTTCTTTGGTTTTGATGACAATGTCATCCACATACACCTGCACATTTTTGCCTATGTGGTCATGCAAGCATTTCTTCATGCACCTCTGATATGTAGCCCTAGCATTTCTCAAACCAAAACACATGACACGATAGCAATAAGCCCCGTACGGGGTAATAAAATCAGTCTTTATTTGATCAGCCGGGTTAAAATGAATCTGGTGAAAAACAGAGTAGGCATCAATGAAAGACAAAAGCTCACATCCGGAGTAGCGGGAACGGGTCCTTGGGGCAGGCCGTGTCCAAGTCAGTGTAGTCGACGCACATGCGCCACACCACAGCAACCTTCGGATCCTCCTTCTTCTTTTCCACCATGACCGGATTGGCCGGCCAATCCGGATGCAGCACCTCCATGATAAATCCACTTGTCATCAGCTTTGTGATCTCGTCACCAATGGCTTTTCTTCTCTCAGCCGCAAAGCGGCGCATTGCCTGCTTAACCGGCTTGGCGTCAGGGCGCACATGCAACGAGTGCTCAACCAACTCCCTCGGGACACCAGGCAGATCCTGATTGGACCATGCAAACACATGCCGATTCTCATGGAGGAAGTGGATGAGCTCGCTTTCCTATTTCTCCTCCAACCCAGCGCCAATGATGGCAACATGCTCCAGGAACTCCGGGTCAATCTGCACCTTCTTCGTTTCTTGGGAGGCCTAGAAAGTGGCTCCGTACTGAGAGCTTGGCATGCCAGGCATACCGACTTGAGCCGCCTGGGCCATGGCCACCACCTCATGTATCTTCTTTTTCTCGGCAGCAATGACCAAGGATTCGGCTAGCCGAGATCCGGCAGATGTGCTTTACAGAGAGCGCTTGTAATCACCGAGATGGTGATGATGCCATTGGGACCGGGAAGCTTCATCTTCAGATAGGCCGCATGGGTTGATGCCATGAACTTGGTGAGAGCGGGTCTGCCGAGTAGAGCATGGTAGGGGCTCTGAAGGTCAACCACCTCAAACTGCAGGCACTCGGTCCGGCAGTTCTCCCGGGTGCCGAAAAGCACATCAATCCAGATGCGACCAATTGGAGCACAAGATACTCCTGGCACAATGCCATGAAAGGTGGTTCGGCTGGGTAGCAGCATGTTCTCGGCAACGCCGAGCTTCTCCATGGTATCTCGGTACATGATGTTGATCCTGCTCCCATTGTCGATCAGCACCTTGCTGAACTTCACATTCTTCTTGGACCCCAGGAAGGTAGGGTCCACCACCAGAGCATATGTACCCGGGTTGGGCATGACCTTGGGATGATCAGCTCTAGACCATATGATATCCTTGTCGCACCAGTGCATGTAATCTAGCACTGCCAGCATCACAGCATTTACCTCCATCGCGCGCCTGCGCTGGAACTGCTTGTCATCCGGCTCGGTGGTGAACACCATTTAGCTCTCATGATGTTCCTGGTATTGGTTCCGGTCTCCACCACCATAATTGCCGTTGTTGTTGTTGTTGTTGTTGTTTTTGTTTTTGTTGTTGTTGTTGTTCCGGTTGTTGTTGCGGGTGTAGTAGTTGTGGTTGTTGTTGCGGTTGTTGTAGTTGCGGGGCTCCCTGAGCCACTTGATTCACATTCTCCCTCCTCTGGTTCTCGGCTGGCCTAGGAGCAGCTTCGCGGATAGGCTGCGCATTGGAGCCCAAGAGCGGAAGAGGAGGAGGAGGGGAAATTGGCCAAAACCTTCACTCTTGATGCGATCCCACCAGCTGCACTGCCGACTTGTATGATTGGCTGGCCTACTCGGATGCCGAGTATGAAAGCTGCAAGGCCCATCCTTCATGGTCTCAAAGATAAATCTCTGAGCAGCATCTCCGGCTTCCTGAAGTTCTGGCCCTGAGTATGGTTTTGCCCGTACTGGGCTCCAGCACTTTTTTCCTCTGGCTGCTCCCGGCAGCCGCAGTATCCTGGTTCACATCATTCACCTGCTCCGATCCATAGCGGGCATCAGGGCGATCATCTCAGTGCTTGTTGTGGAAGTCTTGGCGGTCATTGCGCCGTTTACTATCTTGGTTTCTTCTTCTCGTCTCGAACGAATCGAGCAGGGGCTGAGTAGGGTCACCGAGTGCATACATATCAGCGATCTTGATCGTCTCGGCGAGTGTACTCGGCATCTCCCTCTGCAGCTTCTGCCACAACATGCTGCCATGCCTGCAGCCTTGAGCAAACCAGGCAATCGCCTGTGACTCATTCACACCTTCGCAGGTGTTCCTCAGCATGCTCCACCGAGTAAGGTACTCGCGGTCAGTATCCTCTTCCCTCTGCTTGCATGCCGAGAGCTGTTGCGCCTATTTCGCCTCTTGTAGGTGCTGGTGAAGTTGCTGATGAATGCTTCCGAGAAGTTGAGCCAACAATTGACACTGTCCCTTGGCAAGTTGTTGAGCCAAATCCGGGCAGGGCCCTCCAGCATCTGGGGCACATATCTCACAACCCATCTTCTGTTACCGCCAGCGATGTGCATGGCGGTGACGTAGTGGTTCAGCCAGTCATCTGACTTGGTGCTTCCATCATAGGTCTTGGTTCCCCTTGCCAACTGGAACTTGGACACAACAGGTTCCCCCATGATCCTGGGACCAAAGCAGCTTGGTCCAGGTGGGCCTCTTGCTTCTATCTCTTTGGACCGGTAAATCCGGTCTAGTTTGTACCTTGCATCGCTGGGCTCCAGCATTCTTCCTCCCAACCGAGTAGAAACATCTCTTCGGTCGGCGTACCCGGCTTGCTCCATTGCCGAGTACCCGTCGTCGTAGTGATCCTGGTGCACCGGACCGGGTTGAGCAACCGGGTTGGCCGCTGCCACCACTGCCTGCGGCTGAACTGTCTGCTGGACCGGGTTGGCAGCCTGACGCCGAAATGGACCATCTCGGTTTCCTACTTGTCCCTCTTGGGGAGCTCGGGCGTCCTGATAGCCATTACCTGCAGCATTGTGCTTTTGGCCGGGCTGCTACTCTACAGCGTGCTGTTTTCTGGCGATAGCCGGGTCGTACACCTGCATCTGTTTGTTCTTTCCAGAGTTCACACTCTGGACCCTCTCAGTGCCGGGAAGTGGCAATGAGGCATGTCCCACAGATCTTACCCCATGCGGGTGAACAACATGCGACCCACCGGCTCCCGGGTTGGCCTGCCGAAAAGCCTCATTCTGCCTGCCTGCCTCTAGAACCAACTCATTGAGCCGGTCCTGCTGCCTAGCGCGAGCCTCACCACTGAGATGCGGCAACTCGGCCGCGACTACCTCAGCAGCCCTAAGTGTTTTGGCAGGGGAGCTGTATTTCGGCCTACCAGTAGTGGTTAAACTAGCTGATTTGCTAGCAGTCCTACCATCCCTAGCTAGCTCAGCACCTACGTTGCGGCGAATAACTCCTATCTTGCTAGGATTTCTGGATACAGGAGTAAAACCATGTTCTCTATTGTACTCGTTTTTATCTAGGTTAAAGTCAAGCCTAAGCTTCTCCAGCTCCTGGGCCTCCTGGAGCAAAGCCTGGCACTGCTGCTCGAGTTGCGCCCTCACACAGCTGCTCCGCGACGCCAGCGCGAGCAGCCGGTACCGCAGTTGACGTGGAACGGTCCACGTAGCCCGGTTGGTCTGGGGCATGTCGTAGGTCTTGTGGCACCTACGAGCAGTTGGCTCATCGACGACTTCAGGTGCGGCGGGCGCGCCTTTCCCGACATCGATAGCCGGGCCAGTCATCATCACCGCCACCCTACCCCCAGAGCACCCGGCCGGCTTCCCGCGGCCAGCGAGAACAGCGGGAGGGTCCTCAGCGACGAGCACCTCCTCAGGATACTCACGGATGACGGTGGTGGCGACGTACACCAAGTGCGCGCCGAAGGAGAGTACGGAGCCGCCTGCAGGCACGGGCCTGCCGCCGAAATCGCCGGCATTGTCGGTGACGAAGTCGAAGGAGACGAATCTGTGGACAAGGCCACAAACCACGCGCTCCCCCGACGGAGAAACAGGTCCCGTCCGGATATGCACCCCAGCCATCGTCGCTGCTGGCCCCACGGTGGGCGCCAACTTTCGTGGTGTGGTGAAGACAGATGCCATGGGATGGCTTAAGTTTGGGGCCGATGGATGCTGTAGGTATCCGGGGAGGGATCGCACACCGAATAGGTGCGCACAGAACAACTACAAACACCACAATCTACCCAGGTTCGAGGCCGTCTTGTGGAGGTAACACCCCTAATCATGCCTATCTCTCTGTATTATGTTGTGCCGAGTACAGAAGTTACAACCTCTCAGTTTCTTGCTCTCTGCCGAGTAGCCGGCTCTTAGCTCTCTCTATGTGTGTGTGTGACTGAATGAATAATCCACCAAGTGAGCGACTGGGCGACCCTCGCGCAGGAGGGGGCAGGCCACCTTATATACTGGTGGCCAGCCAATACTCTACGAATAAAAGTACTGATGGGACTACTCTACTGTGCAAACGGCACACGCCTCCGTGTTCCCGCTGACGCCGTCGCCGAAAGTCTCCGCGTCGTGCGGCTGACAGGTCTTGTCCACCCTGTCAGCCCCCTAGGGTAGGTCACTGACATTTCTTGTCCCCCTTGTCAGTGACAGGACTTGGCAGCTACCAACCCATACTGTTCCCACGTCTCAGTACGGATAACCACGCATCTAGTAAGTTGAACCGCACGCCGGTACGGCCCCTGGATACGCGGGATCTTCCACAACGGCTCCATTGACTTTGTGCCCGAGTAGAATAGCTTCTTGTCTATCTGGATCACCCGAGCTCTACCCGGTTGATCCATAACGACACTTGTATCTCCTCTTGGCCTTGTATACTTCTTGCCGAATAGCTCCTACCGGATACCAGACTATCCGGGTAGCCGCCTACTCGGTTGAACCGTATCTTGAGCACTGTTTATCACGTGCCTTACCCCTACTCGGGGGTAGCCCCCGACACCAAATGTGGTATAGAATAACGATAACAAATAGTGATGTTGTTAACTGCCCTACTATCTTCACACATGCGCCATGTACCATCTTTCTTAGGCACCAACATAACAGGAACAACACAAGGAGATAAGCTAATTTGAATATAACCTTTATGAAGAAGCTCTTGTACTTGTTTCTGAATTTCCTTTGTTTATTGGGGATTTTTCTTATAGGGAGCTCGGTTTG
Source organism: Alopecurus myosuroides (assembly GCA_028641055.1). NCBI lineage: Eukaryota > Viridiplantae > Streptophyta > Magnoliopsida > Poales > Poaceae > Alopecurus > Alopecurus myosuroides. The sequence goes on from CM054061.1 coordinate 219,378,601, forward strand.
GCAATGATGAACCATGAATAATATTAGTTTGGTGCTCAATCCCTCTCAATGGTGGCAGGCCCGAGGGTATCTCTTCTGAAAAAATATCACCAAATTCCGGCAAAACATTAGAAACACCAATAGAAAGAGGAGTCATGTCATTAGAAACCAATATTTCCCTCTTGTGCAAGAGCACTATAGGTACTAAACTAGAATCCTCACTAAACTCTCTCAAGTCCTATTTTGTGACTAACATGCATAAAAGGCTCACTCCCTCACTTCTATTTTACCACTCGGCTTGACTTTATTTTTTCGCCCACAGAAATTTTGTTTTCACTCTTCTCATCTCTCTCACTCTCCATCTCGAGATTCACTTCAGTTTTTTGACGAGGCTCATTTACAATTTGTTGTGTTGTCATAAGCCTCAAAATAATGTCCTTCCCATACCAATTCAATTGATATGTATTTTCTCTTCCATTATGTATAGCACTCCTGTCAAATTGCCATGTTCTACCCAATAGCATGTGGCTAACCGACATAGGAACCACATCACACTCAATGGTATCTTTGTATGGTCCAACCTGAATGTCAGACCCCGGACCCAGGGATATACATACTGTTCTGTGCTCCTAGTCATGGACCCACAAGGGCTTCAGTGTTACCAGCCCCGGCCGCAACAAAAAACGACAGGCAGACCGGATTCATCAGCACGCAGGCCGGAACACCATGGTTCTACTACTCCTTGTGTCCATACTAGTCATAACCAGTTATGCATAACCAAGAGTCCACGAGTCGGATGAAACTGAAGGAACGAGGCCAAAGCTATACAGAGCTGCTATGTGTCCAGAAAGTGCAACAACAATCGAGGGTTACTGGGGTTACCAAGCCCCAGGCCGAATCACATCGGTAGGCGGGCTCGGACATGGATCATCGGCTCCACAACCCCTCGACTGCGACAACTATGCAGGCATAGCCAAAACTGTATAACAATGAGCTCGAAACCAACAACTGATCAAAGCAACACTCTAGACATGGAATTCTATTAAACAAGTCTTACTAGAGTATAGAATTACACGCAGAGGTTACAGAACCAACATAGGTAAAGTAACCCAACATTACAACAAACAGCAGAAGAATATATGTTGCTGTACAACAAGACTACAAAAGGACTAAGAGTCCGAACATAAGAAACGTAGTCAAACCCATACTACAGATACCAGTCTGCCCCCTGGGAACCCCGAACTACTCATCGACGTCAAGGTAGAACCCTTCTTCAGTTGCATCACCGTAGTCTGAAACAAAACTACAACGAGGCAAGGTTGAGTACAAAAGGTACTCAGCAAGACTTGGCTTCTAAGTTCTTTGCGTAAAGCCACTTTTGTTTGCCGAAGTCGAGGAAGAAGAAGCACGTATAATAGAGAATTTCTAAAACATAGGAGGAATCTACTCAACTACTAAGATCATCATGTTCTTTTGTTCCACCAATACTTTCTCATTCCCAGACTATCTCGTGCTACAAGAATCACCCCTCTCAATGTAGTCGAGGAGGCATCCTTCATTCGTTGACAACAAGTCTTAATCATTCCGTTAGAGTTATCTATGACCTCGTGTCTTTCACCAAGTCGTCCTTAACCGTGGACACATCTTTCCGAAAGATTTATCCATGCAGGATGGTACACTTTACCCAGACGTATCGACCGACTCTTAGTGCGACCAGGTAACACTCCTCTCTAAGAGCGCGGCAGAGGGTGGTTGACCCCGGCCTTTACCTTGCTTAACCCTATCCATGAGTCAACCCAAACAGGGACACCCCGTCAATAGGGAGTTAGTCGCCTCCTGACGGCACCTGTTCTGTGAGTCGGGACAAGATCCGTGTACGTCCATCACTGCTCCCGGTCACTCCCTAGTTTTCTCCAAAACATTTTATAACACACCCGCAAATGGAAAACTCAAACTATGTGACCCTGGAAGTGATTAAACAAGTTAGTCAGCCGAGCGGGGTTCATTGGCCCGCGTGTGGCTGCACGCTCAGTCTTGGCTTCCGCGGCGAGACCTTAATTCCTAGGGCTGGCGAGTACGGAACGAATAACCACTACCCAAGTGGCCTCCCGTGCAAGCCTTAGTCATTTCACATGCTCAGCACTCACAAACATATCAACATAAAAGGTTATCGAAGTGACCCGATCATCAAACGGATGAATTAGATCAGAACACTAAGCATGGCTAAGCATAGAACACACAAGGCTCTAGCGATACTCAAACAACCCTAGTCATACTAGGAGGGTAAACATGTATGAAGGTGACATAAAGGGGATCATGCAGTGGATAGGATAACTCTAAAGGACACACAACTTAGTTGAATCGCATGCATAAGTAAGAGGTTTAAAGTACTCAAAACATGGGTGGAGCCATGAGTTTGTGCTTGCCTTGCTCGTCGAAGGAGGAACTTGGGTTGTCGTAGAAGGCTGGATCAACCTCCGGGTCACGGTCTACAGATAACGAGGAACACCGGAAAGAAGGCAAACATTCAATACATGGTAACCGTGCAATGCACAATATGTATGCATGATCAAAACAATGCAAAGGATGTAAGCCCTAGAAAGGAAAACATATTGCTAGGGTTTTACGTCGAAAAACGATGATCACCGGAGGGGAAAAAACCCTACTTTAGAGGTGTGTCCAAGATTAGTTGCTCAAATGACTTGGAGAACCCCGTAACTAGGTTTCATTTGTCTTACTAATCATTTTGGTATATTACACTTAATATTCTGATTTTATTGAATAAAAACATTGTTTTTATTATTTTAATGCCTTTAATTCAAATTCAAATATGGCCTCATTTTTAACTTTTTCAAACATGAAAAAAAAATGATGTAAACAAATAGGTTACATTTTTCTAAACATTTTGCATATTTTTTCATAATTTTTGGAATCATAAATTAAAAGTTATCTAATTACAAGATTTAATTATTTTGTGTAATTAAATTAAAGTGGGGCCCACATGTCAGTTTGAATTTCATTTAAAATAAAACCCCGAAAAACAGGTGCCAACATGTGTTCTGGTGACGTCATGATGACGTCACCCCCACGTCAGCCCGGAGGCGGGTCGTGGACAGACACGGACGCAGGCAGCGATTCTGGCCACCTTAGCGCGCGCGGATGGGCTCGTTGGACTCGTCTCGACGAGTGCTACCTACTCGTGGTGGCTCCGCCCGCGTGAGGTCAACGACGGCGAGGCACCATGGAGGAAGAGCGGTGGCTCTCTCGGGCTCCGGCGCATCCGTCGATTCCGAACACGAGGGGGGCAACGGGGTGGATGGAAGGTGGCTTAGCTCACCGTGAGCTCAACGGGACGACGAGTGGAGTTGGGGAATCGCGGGAGTGGCGGCGCCATGAATAAATGGCCGGCGGCCGGTGCGGAGGGAGACGGCGAAATTGACGGCGACTAGTCCATCCCGGCTCTCCCGCGTGCTCGTGATCGAGGAGGAAGCCGCGGCGGTTCTCTGGAGCTCTTCAACGCAGCCGCAAGTGGAGGGGAACGATAGCGACGGAGGATCTCCAACGGGTTAGGGTTTCGGGCAAGCTCGGGGAGGGACAGAGAGAGAGGAGGCGTGCGAGGGAGGTGGTTCTGCGGGGGGAGGGGGGCGCTCGATCTAGACGACACCCGGGGTCGTCATCCCCTCGCGAGATCAAAGCAGGAGGTGGCCGCGGCCACCTCATCGTCGTTCTTCTGTCCTTCTGGCCGGAGAGGAAGAAGAAGGAAAAGAAAAGGGATATTTCAGAAAACCCCCTGGAATTCTGAGATTTACCAAGAGGTTCTTCTAGGCTGAAAACATATAGTTTTTCATGTTTTGGGGGCCTTTTTGAAAACCAAGAATTACACCAAAATAACCGTTGGAAAGCTCTTAAAAAATGTGACATTTGCATCATTTTTTGATTAAATTTGAAGAACTTTTTAGAACAAGTTTCTGGAAGGCTAGATTAAGTGATTTTTACCATTTCACTGATTATTTTTCAGATGCAAATTTTTGGTCCACATTTTCATGCATGTATGCCATGTACACAACACCTCACTTTATATTACACAGAAGTAGGGATGTTACAAGTCTATCCCCTTACAAGAATCTCGTCCCGAGATTCCTAGGTTTTAGAAAAGAAGTTGGGGTACTTAGATCGCAAACGATCCTCTCGTTCCCAGGTTGCTTCGTTCTCGGAATGATCTGACCATTGAACTTTGAGGAACTTGATGGTTTGGGTGCGGGTTCTTCGTTCGGTTTCATCGAGAATATTGGCAAGATCCTCTTTGTAAGAGAGATCATTCTTGAGCTTGATAGTCTCGTGGTCCACACCACGGACGGGATCTTTGAAGCAACGTTTCAGTTGGGAGATATGGAAGACATCATGAACCTCCGGAAATCCTGGAGGCAACTGCAGCTGATATGAAACTTGACCTAGTTTTTTAATGATGGGGAAAGGACCAATGTAACGAGGAGCTAGTTTTCCTTTGATTCCGAAACTTTTTCCACCTTTCAGAGGTGTGACTCGAAGATAAGCTTTCTTGCCAATTTTGTAATGAACATCTTGGTGATGACGATCATAATAACTCTTCTGACGAGATTGAGCTATTTCGAGTCGTTCACGAATGATGTGAATGGTTTCTTCTGCTTCCTTTATTGTATCCAGACTAAAGAATGATCTTTCACCGGTTTCAGACCAATTCAGCGTAGTTCGGCATTTACGGCCATACAGAACTTCATAAGGAGCCTTGCCCAAGCTAGATTGATAACTATTGTTATAGATGAACTCGGAAAATGGAAGGAAGTTCTCCCAATCCTTACCGAACGATATAACGCAAGCTCGGAGCATGTCCTCAAGAATTTTATTGACTCTCTCAGTTTGACCACCGGTTTGTGGATGGTAGGTAGTGCTGAAGGATAGACGAGTTCCCATGGATTCTTGAAGACTTCCCCAGAATCTGGAGATGAACAGACTGCCTCTGTCTGAGACAATCCTTTTTGGAACTCCATGAAGACTGACTATTCGTGAGATATATAGATCTGTCAGCTCAGAGACTCGAATACTCTCACGAACAGGAAGGAAGTGAGCAACCTTTTACAGACGATCAACCACTACCCATATTGCATTGTGACCCTTCTTGGTGTTGGGAAGGCCGGTAATGAAATCCATACCAATCTCATCCCATTTCCATTCAGGAATAGGTAGGGGTTGAAGAACACCGGCTGGTCTTTGATATTCCGCTTTCACACGACGACAAACATCGCATTCGGAAACATACTAAGCGATTTCTCGTTTCATTCGGGTCCACCAAAACCTCTGACGTAGATCTCGATACATTTTGGTGCTACCAGGATGAATCGAAAGAAGTGTATCATGAGCCTCTTGGAGTATTAGCTTTCTGAGATTCCGTCTCTTTGGCACAACCAGACGGTTACCAAAATAAACAGTACCTTGATCATCGATGGAGAAACATTTAGCAGCTTCGTTAGCAATGTTCTTATTAATGTTGGCAATTCCCAGATCCTGCCTTCGAGCCTTCTTGATCTGGTCTTCGAGGGAGGGTTTCACCTCAAGATTGGCCAAGTAGCCAGAAGGAATGATTTCAAGGTTGAGTTTGGAGAACTCCTCATGAAGAGAAGGTTGGGCTTGTTGTATCATCAAGTTGTTGCAATAAGACTTCCAACTTAGCGCGTCAGGGACGACATTTGCTTTGCCGGGTTGATAGATACAGCAAATATGCTCACTTTATATCTCCAAAGCATCCAATTACAATTAGAACAGTGGCCAAAGTATTTGCTGATCATGTTTTCAAATATCATGGATTGCCTATTGTTATTGTGATAGATAGAGATAGGACATTCACTAGTACCCTATGGCAAAGCTTGTTCACAGCCCTTGGATTCAAATTGCATTTCAGTACATCATACCACCCTTAAATTGCATTCATGCAATGTGCTGACTGATAAAATGGGTGAACCTGCCAGTTGAAGAAGCCATTTAGGAGGATACAAGCTTCATTCGGAAGGCGTTTCCTTATTTTACGTCTTGACGAGAAGTCGGCTCTTAAGAATAAGGGAATCGTGAGGCTCTGTATCTGTGAAACAAGTGACACACTAGCTGTTCTGAAGATGAGTTCAACTTCAGCCATTCCTTGGACATCGGACGGTCGAGATCACTGGATACTGGTTCGCGCCAAGATGGGTGAAGCTCCTTCGTCGATCGCCCATCCAATGGCTGATGCTCCTCCATCCATCTTGTTCATCTTTTTTTTTGAATGGTCACCGGGGGAGGGACAAAACCCTCCACCTGAATAATATTCATTTTTTCCTATAAGGGTTTGCAGCCTATTACAAGATGGGTTCAAGCGAACCAGAATTTACAAGGAGGAACGGGAGGGAAGACAAATAAAAACAACACACACCAACACACAGATGGGGGGTGGGCTACAGGTGCACTTGAGAAGCATGATTCAACCTTCTCGCAAGACGACCATCACCAGGAAGAAAGACATGGGCAGTGCATCGAGGAGTGCCACTGACGCCATCGAAGGGTATCACAGTCCCTAGACCTCGCAGATTGCAGCACCACCACCAGCTTGCATGGCGGCTATCCACTAGGTGGCAAACCAGGAGCATATGGGAATCGACGAGTGAAACTGGCATTGTCGAAGGGCCTTACTCCGCCGAGAGAACAATGTAGAAACGAAGCTCGCCGAATGTGAGTGCCAGAATTGCGAGGAGTTTCTGTCAATGTCTTCGAAGGGCATTGTAAGACCGAGATTCCACCGGCACCACGAACCTCAACCGCAAACTCAGCCAAAGGGACAGCCCCAAGCACATTGTGAGGAAAGGAGCCGACCTGCGCCGTCGAAGGGGGCCAATCAACCGAGACCGCACCAGGAACACGAAGCTCACGACAATACCGCTACCCATCACCATTAGATTTAGTCAAGCTTGCACGGCCAACAAGAGCTGAACTCAAGACACACCTCATGATCCCATGAATCTCACCAGCCAAGAGGTTCCCAGGAGACGCCTTCAAGAAGGAAAAAGACGCCAGAAGGCGCCATCGTCGCTGAACTTTCGCTCGGAACCACCGCCAAAACACCATCAGCAAGGTGCACATGGGGCAAGACTCTACTTTGGTCGGAGGTGCATCTCACTGACCACGCCCTCAGGAAGGTAAACGACGCAAAAGGGGCCGCCGTGGTCTGCTCGAACACAAGCTAGAGCAGGGATTTCTCCCAGAGAGACACCTCACTGCATCTCGCCGCCGCAGCCGCGAAGAGTCCACGTCGTGGCCGCACCAAATCTACCGGAGCAGAGCTTGGGGAAGACGGGCGGACGAACCGAAGCAACCAGGAGCAGAGAAGCCTGCCACCGTCGGAAGAGACCACCGCGCGAGAGGAGCCTGACCCCCCGGGCGGACAGGTAGGTGACCGGTCGGAGGACCAGATCGGACCTGTCGCCGTGAGGCCACGAGGAGCAGTAAGCTGGAGCCAAGAGGTCGAGCCTCGAGCGAAGGGGTGCCGGACCTGATTCAGGGCGCGGATCCGCGGCAGGGCACTCCCGCGCACCGACGGTGATTTGGGGCTGGATGGAGGAAGATGGGGGAGAGACGGGGTTTTGTGGGGCTAAAATCGTGGGGAGAGGCGGCGCGCCGCCGCCGTCGGCCGGCCGGGGAGGCGAGCGATGGCGGCGGCGAGGAGATCTGGTGGTGGCGGTGGCCCGGGAGTGTGGCGGCGGGGGACGCCTCGGAGCCGCCTAGGAGCGACCCGGAGGCGAGGTCTTCCTTAAAAAATCGTCTTGTTCATCTTTTAGCTGCTTTAGACCTGTAACCTGAAGCTACCCACACCTTGATTGCCGTTTTACTTCTTGTAGACTATTTAGCTGCGATCTACCGGGTCCTTCCTTATTGAAAAAATCTACCGGCTCCTTTGTTTGTCGATTTACTTCTTCGTATATTCTAACTACATGCTGACCTCGTTCTAGCCAAACACGAGATCGCGTGACGTGCCACTGCATGCCTCCACTTGCGCATTTAATTACAAATTTCAAGAATTTGAAATGTTTTCTAGCACATACCGTTTATCCGATTCAATATCCGTTTTCACCGTTGAACTAGTCGCGAGGAGATCTTCGAAACTAGATCCCATGTCGATATGTTTTGACGACTTTTTTTTGAGGATGTAACTTTGGAGAAGTAACTTTGCTGAATGACGTAACTTTTCTCTGAAAACTCGATGTAACTTTTTGCTGGATGTAACTTTTTGCTGAAAAAAAAGTTGTCAAAACATAACGACATGGGATCTAGTTTCGAAAATCTCGTCGCGACTAGCCCAGCGGTGAAAACGGTTCTTAAATCGGATAAATGGTTTGAACTAAAAAACATTTTGAATTTTCGAATTTCGAAATAAAATGCGTGCGATGAGTAGTGTATTTACCTCTTTGGTTGCGTGTGGAGGTGTTCTTTCCATTTATGGTATGTCGGAACTGACCTCCCGTTAGACTAAATCTAGGTTTGAGCTCGATGTAGCACGGTCCTTACTTCTTCTAGAATATTTAGCTGCGACCTCCCGAGGGTTCCGGCATCATCCTAAGAAGAAAACGTGCAACTATTGGATTTCCCTAAACAAATTTGCATAGCTACCGGATATAGCTTTTTTTTTTGACTTGTGGATGAATATAGCTGTATAGGTTGGCAACTTCCGCTAGAAAAAAGCCGCAGCACGGCAACATCCGAACCAATCTGCCTCTGCCTCTCTTCCTCTTCCTTCCGACAACACCACCATGGCGTCTGATCAGAAAGCACCCGACTGGTTGCAGCTTCCCTTCGATCTCCTGGAGCCCATCGCCAGCAGATCCCGCGACGCCATCACCGGACACACTGTGTTCCGCTCCGTCTGCCGGACATGGCGCTCGGCAGTAGGACAAGCGCCGCGTCTTCTGCTTCCTGCTGCTCTGGACAGCGTTACTCCCCGTGCTGGTTCAGAACACGCCCTCGTCTTCCCTTTGTCGCGCGGGTGGTCCGTCATTGTTGATGCCCGTGATGCATCCTGCCGCCTGTTTCACCTAGCCACGGGAGCTACCGTTGTGCTGCCCAAGATCAACGCCTTCCGCGACCCCTTCGCCACCTCCGGCATCACGCATGTGAAATATGTGCATTATACTGACGATGAAAGCGGTCGTGGAATCCACTGGGGTCCTCTGACCAAGATCAAGACGGAGCCGTCATGTTGGATGCATTTTCTTAGTTATCTTGAATTCTCGGATTCCTTCCGCTTCGCTTTGCATTTTCCACCCGGTACTCCTGCAGTAAGCACAGATGGCATGATGATCATGATGTGCCACAGGTGGCTAGCAGGCCAAAGAGGCATGGTGTTCTGCCGGCCTGGAGATGCGGCTTGGACAGAGATAGCAAGATGTTCATCGTGTCACAACGACTACATTGATTTCGCCTACTTCCGAGGAAACTTCTATGGCTTGAGACACAATGGGGTCACAAATGTGTACGAAGCCACGACACTGAAGTTCCTCCACCTGATTGATCTACCACAAGCCACCTTCAAACTTTCCTCCTATTTGAACTTCCCCGATTTTGACGAGTTCCATTACTTAAATCTAGTTGTGTTGCCCGGTAAGGTGCTCTTGATCAGGACCAGAGGAAAATCATCGGGGTTGGAGGGATTCGACGTCTTTGAGTTAGGGTCAAAGTCTGAGGATGACAGGATCGCGTGGCGCAAAGTAACATGGGAAGGCATCGGTGGCAATTACGACTTGTTCCTGGACAGCTACCACACGGACTTCCGCAAGAACAACACAACAAGCGGAACTCGGATCTACTGTGTTCTGGGCCGGCACCGTGAACCCACTACAGCAACATACTGCTATGACATGCAAGAGAATAGAATTGATTGCATATACAAGACTCCGGCCAACGACAACGTAGAATATTCAACCAAACCCAGTTGGTTTGTTCCCTAGCCACTTCTTTTTATCTCAATGTAATTACCTACCTAGTTATTTTGCAGTGTGATGAACTATGTAAATGGCGCGCGCATGTTTTTTAAAAGTCTGATTACAGTATTTTGAGTAAATATGTGTTGTACGACCGTCGGTGTTCATACCATGCATCGTTAAACTTTCCACGCCTTTTAGTATTTCTGGTGAAAAACGGTACAACCATTCGTGCGAGGTGGTATCTCATGTGGTTAAACGTTTTCTGAAGTCTTCTTTTCTCTGGAATTGTTTAAAGGGTCTAAATTTTCAGTCTAATACACAAACGAGGCACACATATATCGTATAGATAAGTTAAGCTGTCATGATACTCAACAATTTTAGTTCATAATAACGAACAGGTTACCTTTTCTTGCCCTCACTTTTGGAATCTTTAACTATATACACTAGTACAGATTGCCTCATCTGTGACGCACCAAAAACCCTTTCTGTGGCGAAATTTTTTCTGTGGCGCAACCTGGCCGTGCGCCATAGAAATGTCAATTCTGATTCTGTGGCGCACCAAGTAGGGGTGCGCCACAGATTTTTTTTTTGAATTTCAGGAAAAAAAGGCGGCCAGATCTGACCGCGGGAAATTTTCGAAATTTCGCCGGATCTCGTCGGATGCTCGCCGGAGTTGGTGGGTGGAGCATGGGGGTCACCGGAGTTGGTGGGGGAGGAGAAGGAGGAGCTCGCCGGAGGTGGTGGTGGTGGAGGAGGAGGAGGAGGAGGAGGAGGGGTGGTGGTGGAGGAGGAGGAGGAGGAGGAGGAGGAGGGGTGGTGGTGGTAGAGGAGGAGGAGGAGGAGAAGGAGGAGAGGTGGTGGAGGAGGAGGAGGAGGAGCTCGCCGGAGGTGGTGGTGGAGGAGGGGTGGTGGTGGTGGAGGAGGAGAGGTGGAGTAGTAGGTGGAGGTGAGGAGAGGTAGAAGAGAGAAGGGAAGATGAGAAGTGGAGGAGAAGTGGAGGGGAGAAGGGAAGAAGAGGAGGGGAGAAGGGTAGAAGAGGAGAAGGGAAAGAAGAGTAAGAAGAGGAGGGGAGAAGGCTGGATTCGAAATCCTGCCTCAACAATTCTATGGCGCACCAAATGAAGGTGAGTGAGGTTGGGTTACTTTTTCTCTCTAGTTTTTTTTTTATATCTTGATCATTTTTTTTCGACATCGTATGCAAAAGTTATGCCCATTTTACTTTTTTTAACGAACTTTTGCTCAGAAAGTCGAAATTCATATTTCAAAATTTGATAAAAAAAAGTAGACCTTAAACTCTTCGTGCATCTATAAGGGATTTATTTTTTGATACTTTTTAGACCGCCAACTCTTCCGTCAAAAACTAGAAAAGGCGTTCGGGGGGGGGGGGGTGAGTTCGTGCATGTGGACAGAAATTTTGGGGATGAGAATTCTGTGGCGCACAGGACAGTGGTGCGCCACAGAAATGTCATATTTCTGTGGCGCACTAACCACCATGCGCCACAGAATACGAGTGGAGCAATGATTGGGTTGGGCCCCAGCATATTTCTGTGGCGCACCCCTATCCCGTGCGCCACAGAATTCCTCTTTTCTGTGGCGCACCCCTGCCCCTGCGCTACAGAATGCCTCTTTTCTGTGGCGCATACCCACCCGTGTGCCACAAAAATATATTTCTGTGGCGCATGGCTTCTTGGTGCGCCAGAGAATCTGTTCCATAGAAAGGCACTTCTCTACTAGTGATATACTCTTTATTTAGCAATAGTAAAGCAAAAACAAACATGATTTCACATGGGTTCTCTTTCACGAAGTGATTCTATTTTTTCTCGTTTAGCTTGACCACGTTGATGATAAAAATAAAAAATAAAAATCGGTAAGCATATATACACATCCCAAAGTTATTACCCTTCAACGTCCTACCTTCCTTGCGGTAAAATTTAGAATTCTTCCTATCTGGAAGAGTGAACTAGAAAAGGATCTCACAAACGGCACTTCGAATCTCATGTTTTCTTCCTAGATTTTATTAAATATTTAACCCCTCTCTGTTGGAATATATGTCGAATATGTGTACGAGTAGGGCTACGCTAGGACCTGTAATTAAACGGAAGGTTAGGTGTTTGAGTCGGACACGTGTAACCTGGCCTAATATATAAAGGCACCGGGAGTAGCCCAAATAGACACGACGAAAGTTGGTAGGCTAGACACAAGATCACGAGGGGACGGTCCGGCGTCCGTGGCAGGGGCGGCCGGACCGGCGTGGCGTTGAGATCTGGTGCGTCTGTATTGCCTCGGCGGGCTTGTCGCCGGTGGTATTTTGACTAGTACATGGGAGGAGCGCCCGTAGTCATGCCCCGCAGATGTAGCCGTTGAGCGCCGAACTGCGTTACTAAATCTCGGTGTCGTGTTTTGCTATGATTGTTTGTCCTCGGTAGATCGACTAAGCGCCTCAGATTTGTAACAAGTGGTATCAGAGCAAGGTTCGAAGGTCGCGGTTTGTTGATCTAGAGGAAGAACGACGAAGGCTAACCGCGGATGATCATGGTGCACGCGAGAAGATCGCGAATTCGCAGGATTATTCGGCGGTCATCGGAGATCGTCGTGTTGAGAAGCAATCAGCAAGGCGTACGGTGGAGCGTTGCAGACTGAATCGGATAAGTATGGCGGCGTGTATACGGGGCGCTGGCGTTGAGCAAGTTTGCGGCTGACTCAGAATCGAGCGGCGGCGGTACGCGCGATGCAACAGGCATAGACGCGGTCGGAGTGCCCTAGTTATGCATGTGGCCAAGGAGCAGCCTTGTGTACGTACATGGGTTGGCTCATGGAGGCCTTGATGGATCAGAAGCTGATGATGCAATGAGATTTGGAAGAAAAAAAGTACGTGTCAGATGTATATACATGCATGCCATCGTGTTGGAGAAAAGAGAAAAAAAGAGGAATTGATTTAGGAGCCTTTGGAGTGCACGTGTGCTATTTGAACCTGAAAGGTACCAAGGATTTTTCCTTTGGATTTCTTTGCTCAGTGCACCGATGGTGCATGGGATGGCTACGGTAGATACAAGTGATGCGGAGTGCGCAAGTCCGTGACGGACTGACGCGGCGAGGATGATCATGCATATACGGGGCGCTTGTGCACGGTAATTTGCCGGGTGTACTAGGCGCAAGGTGGAACATGGTTGCAGTCGGATGCGTTCGGCTGGGTTGGACTGGACAGTCTGACGAACAGAAAACGGTGAAGATCAGCGACGACGACTTAGGAGCGTGACGGCTGATGGTGTCCGAATTCTGTGGCGTGGCAACACGTGGCGCATGGTTATGCGTGCTTCGACATGCAATGGCGCAGGGTTGATTCAACATGGAGCGCAATCGAGATCTTGAGGTCGACAGGGCGCGGGGTGGACTGATCATCTACCATGGAGTCATGTTGAAGGTGGAGATGGAGTCTAACGATTCCACTCGGCTGATGGAGTGGCTACGGCGTAAGCGCGGAGAGTCGAAGCCTAGTCAGCGGGAAAGCGAGAAGCACGTTGTTTCGGACTGGAGCTCAGGGTTCGGAGAGATGCGTGGAATCGGCATTGGTCAGGTATGACCGATGGTTATCTGCAGTTGAGCCTGGAGGTGGTGTGGGTTACCTACCCTGTAGATCTTGGCCAAGATTGCGGATGCTCGACGCGGTAATAGCGGCGAGGCGTGCGGTAAGCACGGGACACGGCGACGGGACGAGGCACGGACGGTCGGACATGAGGTTTGACATGTGTGCAGGGGTTCTGAAGCAATGTTGGCGAGTACCAGGTTCGAGTTGGTGACTGGGTCTATCGGGATTGACATCATGTGATGGACATGAGTCGGCCATGGAGAATCTGCGAAAGCGGTGATGAGAGAGTTGTGAATTTGACTGGAGATGACTGAAGGCAACGGCGAAATTTCTTCAAGGTTTCAGAGATGCAGTCAACAATAGCGAGAATGATGAGTTCAGGTAACTCTTATTTCTGACACCTAATATGTGAGTTGTTCACCTTCACATAGATCAAGGACGAGGCTACCAATGTGACGATGCAACGGTGAAAGTGCAAACGCGCTTAAATCATCTTGTTTTGGTGTTTGTTAACAACACATGTAATCTAATAGGTGTTTGATGTATTTCAGGGGTTTACTTCAACATATTATCATTTGTGGTGATGAGGTACAAAAAGGAGCTGTTGTCCAAAATCTCTGTTCTCTGGAGTTTTCTCCAGGCCGGAGTCTCCGGTCTACCAGACCGGAGTCTCCGGTGTGGATATTTGCTCCAGGGAATTCGCTAAGGAATTTTTGGTGTCGCGCACTGTACCCACACCGGAGAGTGACCGGAGACTGTCCGGAGTCTCCGGTGTGGGATCTTCTTCCAAGAATTTCGCTAAGGACTGGATGGTGTCGCGCACTGTACCCACACCGGAGACTTGCCGGATACTTACCGGAGTCTCCGGTGTGAGTACAATTCCCCTTCGCTCGCAAGACCACAGACAGCCTCTGCGCCTTTTCGAAGCACCAAGACCGGAGTCTCCGGTCTACCAGACCGGAGTCTCCGGAGTGAATATCCGCTGAAGAATTGGGACACCGGAAACTGTCCGGAGTCTCCGGCCCAGACCGGAGTCTCCGGTCTTTACACCGGAGTCTCCGGTGTGTTTTTCGCCAGAAAAGCTCCAACGGCTCTTTGCATTTATGGGGGGTATAAATACCCCCTCCCCTCCACCAACCTCAAGCTAGCTCGACCAGACTTAAAGACTCCATTGTTGAAGCTCAACCACCTTGCTAGATCTCCCAATCCAACCACCCAAAAGCCTAGATCTTTGGTGGATTGAAGGAGAAGGCCCCGATCTACGTCTTCACCAACCGGATTTCATTTCCCCTCTCCTTTGCTTGAGGAATCTTGGCCTAGGGTTTCCTCATGTGGAGAACCTAGGCTTCTTGCTACTCTTGGTGATTTGTGAGTGTTGGGAGCCCCCAATTAAGTTGTGGGTGTGTGCCCCAAACTTGTTTGTAAAGGATTCGATCCCCGCCTCAAAGGGGTTCTATAGTGGAAGGTGAACTAGGCCTTTGTGGCGGAGTTCATCGGAGAATAGGGTGAGGCCTTTGTGGCGTTGAGTAGGCCTTCGTGGCGAGCTCACACCCCTCCAACGAGACGTACTCCCTTAACAAGGAGGAACTCGGGAATACATCGTGTCTCCGTGTGCTTCCATCGGTTATCTCGTTCCTCCCTATTTACTTCTAGTACTTGTTACATTTATTGTTGTACTAGTTGCATTAAGTGTTGTTCTAGTTGCCTTAATTGCTTGCCTTGTCATATAGGTAAATTCACCCCTAGTTGCATAATCTAGAGAATTTACCTTCTTGTCAAGCCTAAATCTTAAGAAAAATTAAAATTGGTCGTAGCACCTATTCACCCCCCCTCTAGGTGCCTATACTTTACTTTCAATTGGTATCAGAGCCTCGGCTCTTCTATCGGGCTTAACCGCCTAAGAGTTTAAGTATGGGTGATGAGGATGACGCTCCGTCCGAAGGAAATGTGTCCATGAATGATCTCAATGCTTTGAGAGAATCATTGACCTCATCCATAGACACTAAATTTGAGGAGTTGCGTCTACTCATGACAACACTCCTCAAAGCCAAGGAACCGGAGGTGGTCGACTCATCCCCTCCGAAAACGGAGGGTGCCAAGATTGGGGTTGATGGTGAACCACCTAAAACTGCTTCCGCCGAACAATCCTCTAAGAAGGGTGCGAGTGGAAAGGAAGGATATCATGCCGTAGAAGGCTCATATTCTCCCGATCCTCCCATCCCTTTTCCTCATATAATTCCTAGGGGAGATCCACCTAAAATTGATGCATATTCTTTTCGTGAATGGCAATACTACATGGAGACTCACTTGAACTCTTCTTGTATAGATCTTTGGAGAATCACTCGTGATGGATACAAGCCATATGATCCCAAGAATCTCACAAGAAGAGAGGTTGTAGATTGCCAACTCAATTACACCGCTTTATCCATCCTTCATCAAGCCGTGGGCCCCAATCACATGCCGCATCTTCAACACTTCTCCACCGCCAAAGAAACATGGGATGCACTTGTCATCATGTTTGTTGGGAATGAAAGCATGCAAAGAAATCGCTATGACACCTTGACCAATGAGGCCGAAGGATTTTTCATGCGTGATGGAGAAGATCACGTTGACATGTATCGGAGGCTCAAATCTCTTGCCACCGCTTTCTCTAATGCGGGTGCAACACATATTGATGATGCTTGGATCAAGAGGAAGTTCATAATTGCCGTGATGCCTTTTGAGGGCACGGATATGAAGAGCATTCAAGGGAGACATGATTTCTCCATCATGACCTCTACCCAAGTCATGCAAGAATTGAGCTCCTACAAAGTGCAAACCAAGAATGCTCTTGACAACCGTGCTAGGGCCATTGGGATGCATCAAGGAGCTTCCGTTGCTTTGAAGGCCAAGGTGTTGGCAAGAGAAGTTGAGAATGATGAAGATGGTGAAGAAGCATTGCCTCCTTTGAAGGAACAAGAATATGATCCCGTTCTAAAGGATCTAATAGCTCTCACCGTGCAAAAGTTTTGGAACAATCCCCCAAATGGCAATAAATTTGTTGAGGAAAAGACCAAGTCTCGTTATGGTAATGATGGGGCTCAAAGAGTGAGATCTTGCTTCAATTGCCAAGACAAGTACCATTTCATTGCGGAGTGCCCCTATGAGAATAGAGAGAACCATAGCGGGAAGCTCATCCGCAAGGACAAGTCCAAGGTTGAATACAAGAAACCTCACTTCAAGAAGAAACCTTTCAACAAGAAGACCCCCACCAAGTTTGTGCTCTTGACTCAAGAGGAGTATGATTCCGGGAGTGATGAAGAAGAAGAAACCACAAGTGAAGTGGCCGCTCTAGCTATTGCTTCCACTACATCTTCGTCATCTCTCTTTGAATCCCCCAATGAAAATCTTCCTCAACGCAATGCCAAGTGCTTCATGGCTAAGACCACGGAGGTATCATCTTCTCCTAACTCTAAGACCCCTAGTGAACTAGAACATATTGCTAGTCTTAGAGAAGAAGAGGAAAGGGCCTCTTTGGACCGATTTATGTCTAACATGCAAGGGGAGACCAAGAAGTACTTTGAGCATCTCATGAGGCAATTGGGAGAGGCCCAAGAGTCCCTTGAGAAGAAAGGTGAGATTGAGAGAAGGGATGCGGATGAAATTGCATCCCTCTCAATGACTCTTGAAGAAGAGCATGATGGTAGAGTTTCTCTAGAAGATGAACTTGAAACTATTGAAACTACCCATAATGAACTTGTCTCTAAAATCATTAAGGAACGTGATCTTGCTATTGCTAAATATAAAAAGGCTAAAAAGGATAAAGTAGAGTTTGGGGTTGGTCATGGTAAACTAACCGAGGAGTTTGAAAAGCTAACCATTGCTCACAAAGCTTTGGAAAGCGAACACTCATCCCTCAAAGAGTTGCATGAACAACTTCAAACTCAACTTACTCAATCTAACCATCCTAGCACTTCTACTTCTTCTTGTGATCATGCAAATATTATTGAAGAAAATGCTAGGTTGAAGGATGAGCTAGCAAGGCTCAAGGGCAAAAGCACTCAAGTTGAAAAGATGGTGCTTACCACCCCACAAGTGGTTGCCCCAAGCTCTAATGTGGTCATTTCTAGATCACAATTGAGTGCTCCCAGGCAACAAGTGGGCAAGCAAGGTCTTGGCTATGTTGCCAAGAAAAAGAACAAGAAGAAGAAGAACAAGAAGAAGAACAAGAATGGTGCTTCGGGTGGTATTGTCATTAGGGACAATCCTACTCGTAGCACACCCGCACAAGCAAGCAATGGTGCCTCAAGTAGTAATGTCATGAGGGACAACACTACTCGTAGCACCTCCGCGGGAACTAACAACCCACACCATTTCTTATATGTTGATTATTATGGTGTTGTGCAAGCTAAATATGTTGGTCCTATTGAGGGTTTTATTGACTACACTATATGGGTTCCAAAGACCCTTGTTGCTAACATGAAGGGACCCAACTTGGGTCCTAACTCTAGTCAATGATCTCTTGCAGGACTATGCTTCCGGTGGGACTAAATGGATTCTTGATAGTGGATGCACTAATCATATGACCGGAAGCAAAGAACTTGTGACGGAGTTGTAACCAAATGACATCCAAGCAACCGTCACCTATGGGGACTCGTCCAAGTCTAAGGTATCCGGATTTGGCAAGGTTGTGGTGGCTCCCGATATCACTATCGTGAACGTCATGCTTGTCGAATCCCTTGGTTACAATTTACTTTCCGTCCGTTCTCTTAGTAAGATGGGTCTTTCCGTCTTCTTTGATGGTGATATTGTGGTCCTTTTGAGAAGCAAGACTCTTGACGTCGTTCACGTGGGACATGTTGAAAATGAGTTGTATGCGGTGGACTTTTCGAAGTCAACCAACACTCAAGCAATGTGTCTTTTCGGGAAGGCGGACTTGGGATGGTTGTGGCATCGCCGCCTATCCCATGTCAACATGAGAACTTTGGAAAGTCTTCACAAAAGTGGCCTTATTGTTGGACTAAAAGAAAATGTTTCCTTTGCAAAGGATCGTGTTTGTAGGTCGTGTGTTGAAGGGAAGATGCATGACATTGTGCACAAGGCCAAGACTATTATCTCATCAAAGAGGATCTTGGAGCTTCTCCATGTTGATCTCTTTGGTGCCGTGCCCGAGGCAAGTCTTGGTGGCAAGAAGTATTGCTTGGTGATTGTCGATGATTACTCAAGATGCACTTGGGTTTATTTCTTCAAGTGCAAGAGTGAGACCCAACAAACCATCATCGACTTCTCCAACGAAGTGCAACGTCAACACAATGTGCAAATCATGGCTATTAGGAGTGATAATGGTTCGGAGTTCAAGAACGATACATTGAATGAATTTCTTAGTGAAGAAGGCATTCGCCACCAATACTCCGCCACTTACACTCCTCAACAAAATGGTGTTGCCGAAAGGAAGAATCGCACTCTCTTGGATATGGCAAGGACCATGTTGGCGGAGTACTCTTCTCCCCAATATTTATGGGCCGAGGCCATATCCACCGCATGCCACTCCTCCAACCGCCTCTACATCCGCAAAGGCTTGTGCAAGACCCCATATGAGATCCTCACCGGCAACAAGCCCAACGTATCCTACTTCCGGGTATTCGGTTGTAAGTGCTTTTATTTGATCAAGGGTATTAGGTTGTCGAAATTTCAATCCAAAACTATTGAGGGTATTTTTGTTGGTTACAGTGTCGAATCCCACACTTATAGAGTCTATGACAAAGCCTCACGGATTGTCATAGAATCTTGTAGTGTGGTTTTCGAGGAAAATGACGGCTCCCAAGTGGCGCAATTTCATGTTTCAAATGTAGATGTTGAAATGCCTCAAGAAGCCATAGGAAGGATGGGTGTGGGATTCTTCCGCCCCATCGAGGGACACCTTATGGCGACTCGAGAAGGACTATGCTCTACCCAAGTGGAGCCCTCCTCTACATTTGAAGATCAAGCCAAGGAGCCAACCACTACACCTAACCGAGAACATATTCAAGACCCTCCTCTCATTGATCAAGTGACTCCGCAAGTCGTACCCACTCCTCTCACTAATGCGAGTCAAGATCAAGGCCAAGATCATTCATCCTCGTCATCCTCTTCTCAAAATGAAGCTAGTTTTGAAGATATTGTTGTTGACAATGTTGATGATCAAGGCCATGACGGTCAAGATGGGGACCCAAATGATCAAGATGATCAAGTATCTCCTCCTCGCAATAATGAGGAGATCGAAGCCCGTCGCATCAAAAGGATAAGAAGAGCTTTGAAGCTAATTGATGCCCAAGATGACAAGGTCTTGGAGGATGTTCAAACTAGAAGATCCACTAGAAGGCAATTGGCTCATTTTTGTGAGCATCAAGCTCATATCTCTATGGTGGAGCCTAAGAAAGTGTTTGAAGCTCTTGAGGACTCCGATTGGGTTGAAGCTATGCATGATGAGCTCAATAACTTTGAGCGCAACAAGGTTTGGAGATTGGTTGAGAAACCCAAGGATTGCCACAATGTTATTGGCACCAAGTGGATATTCAAGAACAAGCAAGATGAGAATGGCATTGTCATTAGGAACAAGGCAAGATTGGTCGCTCAAGGTTACACCCAAGTTGAAGGCATTGACTTTGATGAAACCTACGCGCCCGTGGCTCGCCTTGAGTCCATCCGTATCCTCCTTGCTTATGCATCCTCACATAATTTCAAATTGCAACAAATGGATGTGAAAAGTGCTTTCTTGAATGGTCCTCTAAAAGAGGAGGTATATGTCAAGCAACCTCCGGGGTTTGAGAATCTCAACTTTCCTAACCACGTTTACAAACTTGACAAGGCTCTCTATGGTCTCAAACAAGCACCTCGTGCTTGGTATGAGCACCTTAGGGAGTTGTTAGATGATCGTGGTTTCGAAGTTGGGAAGATTGACCCCACTCTCTTCACCAAGAGAGTAAAAGGAGAGCTTTTTATATGCCAACTCTATGTGGACGATATCATCTTTGGCTCAACTAACCAAGCTTTCAATAATGAGTTCTCTAAGCTTATGACTGACAGGTTCGAGATGTCTATGATGGGTGAGCTTAAATTCTTCCTTGGCTTTGAGATCAAGCAATTGGCCCGTGGTACCTTCATTTCTCAAGCCAAGTATACTCAAGACATGCTCAAGAGGTTTAACTTCCAAGAGGCAAAGATCAAAACCACTCCTATGCAAGTCAAGTGTCATCTATCACGCAATCCAAAAGGGAGTAAGGATGTGGATCAAAAACTTTATCGTTCTATGATTGGTTCTTTGCTCTATCTTTGTGCATCTAGACCCGATATCGTTTTGAGTGTAGGTGTGTGTGCAAGGTATCAAGCGGCTCCTAAGGATTGCCACTTAGTGGCGGTTCATAGGATCTTTCATTATTTGGTTCATACCCCAAGATTTGGTTTGTGGTACCCAAAGGGGGCACAATTCTCTCTCAATGGTTATACGGATTCCGATTGGGCGGGTGATCAAGATGATAGGAAGTCAACTTCCGGGGCTTGCCAATTTCTTGGTAGGTCCCTTGTAAGTTGGTCCTCGAAGAAACAAAATTGCATTTCACTCTCCACCGCCGAAGCCGAGTATGTTGCCGCCGCTAGTGCATGCACCCAATTGTTATGGATGAGGCAAACTCTTAAGGAATATGGTGTCCATTTGGACAAAGTGCCTCTTTTATGTGACAATGAAAGTGCCATCAAGATTGCTTACAACCCGGTGCAACACACAAGGACGAAGCACATTAAAATTCGCCACCACTCACTACAAGAAATATGCTATCTTGTGACTCACCATATTGGTCACCGAATGGTCACGTAAAATCATTTGCGACCTTTCTGTGACCAAAATCTCTTGGTCAGGTTACGGGCGTCGCAATTGAACCAATGTGACCTTTTGTAGCCAAAATGGATGGTCATGCAGTATGTGACCAATTGTTTTGGTCGCTCGTACTCTGGCCAAGCCACATCAGATCCAACGTGGCAAAACTGACGTGGCAAGTCCAACTCAGCCTTTTATATGGGCCTAGCCCAATTATTCATCAAATCATAAAAAAAAATCTTTCCATTTTCAACGTCTATATGGGCCAAGTCGCTATCAATTCTGGTTAGATACATGGGCTATGTGAACAATTCGGCCTTCCTATTTTCTGGGCCAAACCATCGATTTTTTTAGCGTCTGTTTTTGTCTTGGTTTTTCTCTATACCGTCTTTGTCCAATGTAACCTGGGCTACAGACTTTTACCGGCCCATGTATCATTCGGCCCAACCAGTACTTATCACGGCCCAACTTCAAACAAATAGCACATACCAGATTTACCAACAATTGATATCTTTTCATCAGCAAACAATTACACATTTCAGGTCTAAGCAACAAATCCAAGGTCTTAAGGCCAGCAAAATTGCTTTACAATTTTTATGTATACACAAAGCAATGGAAATATCATACATTCAACACATAAATGCAGAAAATAAAAGCAAATGCTGCATGATCTTCCTCTTCAATCTTATAATGGAGCTATGCAAGGTTGGTGAGGTTGCTGCTTCAGCCTGCAATGCACACTTCAGCCTGCAATGGACATACAGGAAAAAAAACATGAATAACACGGAAAACACCAAATGATTAGCAGCAACGAGCAACCGAGGAAGGCCTTAATTGCACAACAGTATGTCATGTAACAGCGACCTATCAATCACATAGCTAAGGATAGAATGAGAAAAACTGAAGACTTGCCTAATCCAGAGAAGGAAACAGCCACAATTTACAGTGAGAAATCAGCCGCTGCATGTACATGTGCACTTGCAAGGCCATATTTTCAAGGTTGTCATGTCAACTAGGTCGGCCGCCACGCCGTCGGCAACGTAGCTCCTGCAGCAGCAATAGATAGCTAGTTATTGGCATGGGAAGATCAGTGCTACAGCTCAATCCCAATCAAATACTAAGATGGATACAAACTATAGCCATGATAACAATACATCCAAGGAGTTGTTGACTTGAAGAATAACAAAGACATCAGGCTAGGCTTAACATAAGGCTCAAACTTAATTAAGTATAAGCAAACAGTATAAACCAATACATGGTTAGGCGACACACATAGATAGTAGAGGCAGAAACATTGGCGATATGTGTAGCATATAATCAATATACATTTGCTGTGTGGATATATATGCAACATAGTTATAAGACAATATAGTTTATTCGTTTTGTTTATATGCAACATAGTTATAAGCAACAGAATTAATAGATGGCAGCATTGTGTCAGAGTCATATAACAATACCATGGGGTCCTAAATTAGTTGCAGCAGCTGGTTGGAGCTGTGGATAGCAGCAGCAGCTCGAGGGCGCAGTCCAGTACAACACTGGCAGCAGCTCTAGAGCTCTTACCGGCAGTTGCTGGAGGCCACAACCAGCCCAGAAGAAGCAGCTCGAGGGCGCAGTCCAGGACAACACTGGCAGCAGCTCGAGGCCACGGCTAGCCCAGAAGCAGCAGCACCAGCAGAGCCCTTGCCGGTAGCCGCAGCTCGAGGTTGCACGGGGAGGCGCTCCGAGACCACTTCCAGATGTGGGCTCCAAGACCGCATCATTGGCCTGCAAACAGGAACACAAGAACATGATATTGAGAGTGAGAGTTGGTTCAATAGCAACATTTCTACTAATGCAAGAATGTTGGTTCACAGACATAAGCGTTGCGAACAGGGATTGGTGCTTCATATGCATAAAAAACAAACAAATCAAGAAACTGAGCACACCCGTTTCCTATAACATCTACTGCCTATGCACACACCAGATTTGCATCCATAGCATGTTTTAGTACAAATTGATAGCTTAAGATAATGAGCAAAACATGAGCAATCTGCA
Source organism: Alopecurus myosuroides (assembly GCA_028641055.1). NCBI lineage: Eukaryota > Viridiplantae > Streptophyta > Magnoliopsida > Poales > Poaceae > Alopecurus > Alopecurus myosuroides. The sequence goes on from CM054061.1 coordinate 219,402,011, forward strand.
CAATCAAGAGATGCAGATCCAATAACCCAGCAACATGGAAGAGATGCCAGCACCTAACAGTATTTATTTTGGCACCTAAAGTAACATGCCAGTACCTAACAGTTCATGTTTCTACAACACAAATAAGAACTACGAATTGTAAATTCACCAGCCAGTACAGAAAACTAGCGAGATGGGGATGGATCTCACTAGGCAGCATCGGTGGGAGGGGAGAGAGGAATCGATGGGCCGCTGCGGTGGGAAAAGAAACCATAGAGAGCTGCGGCGAGCCATGGCTGCGACTGAAGAGTATAGCCGACAAAAAACCCTAGGAGTAGAGGCGGTGCGCGCATCTCCGTCCTTGCCGGAGGACGCGAGTTCTTTCTGGTCTGCGAGAGCACGAGCGAGGTGGGGGTCAGTAGGGAAAGGATGCAGAGGAGGAGACAGTTGGGGATTCCATTACCATATTCGTCCTTGTCGAAGAGGCGTACTGCAGTGCCGGCCGTGGATGGTAGCGCCGCCGTGAGCTCCTCGGATCTGGACTCACCCAGCCCACCATCGTCCAACGCCCCTTCCTCACAGCGCACCTTCGCAGCCGCGAGGACTGTTGCGGGGGAGAAGGTGGCGGCGGAGCGCGCCCATCCTGCGAATCAACGAGGGGAGCGTGTCGTCGATCTGGAGGAAGGCGCCGGTGCTATGACGTGGTTGGAAGGTGGCGTCTCTCCGACCCAAGAGAGGAGGATGCGACGACGACGGGGCGAGTAGGTGTGGAGGGACGACGACGACACCAGATTGAGGGACGCTAGGGTGGATCTCGATCGAGAGAGGTGTCCGGCGGCTGGATCGAGAAGTGGGGAGGCAGGAGGGTTTCTTGTCTGAGGAGGGAGGAGGATTTCTTGTGCTGGCGGCGCGAGGAAACCCTAGCGAGGAGGGAGGGCGGTTTCAACCGGTTAAGCATAAGGCGCGGGATGCGATTGCGACTCGCGCGCGCCCGTATCCAAAAACAATTCGGCTTTTCATTCTCACTTTTGCATCTCACCACACAGTGGCTGCAGCTGGGACCTTCAATTTATTGGCCCCGTTGAACAGTTAGTCGTTTGGTACTAACAATTAACTAGTTTTGGTAAAAAAAAAAAAAAAAAACTTCAAAGAATTATAATTAAGAGTTTCATTGTAAAATGTATTTTTAACTCCAACATGCTTTGTAGGCCTATGGGTTCAAGCTAATACAATAAATAGGCATAAATGTGTTTAAGTCATAAACAACACAAAAATTATACCTCTATGTGCCTTCAAAGGTGAGTTTACTAAATATTTGTTGCAAAGGCATACATATTGGACACAATTGTGCATCTAGGAACAACGAACAATGTTGCCGAAGAAAGTTTACTTTTCTTCGAATAAAAATACAATTTCCCATTTTTGGAGTGTCGAAAACGGGTTTTTTTGTGAAGCATCTACCAAAAATATGTTGCAAAATTGTACCACATAAAATTTTAAAAATATTAGACCAGATTTTATCTACAAATAACCAAATTAGTTTCTCTAAAAATCTTTCCATCCACCTCTTTTAAAAAAGACAAATTTCAGTCGATTCAGTAGAAACCGGGCCAAATTTGAACTACAGGTGCCTCGTAGTTTTCTCTTTATTTTTTTAAAAAATCATTTTTAGGTACCCAAGTACCTATTTCAACATAGATACATCAAGAGTTCATCAATATTCAACCCCTAGGTACGAAAGGTCATGTCCCCCGTTTTGACCGTTTCCCGAAACCGGCTTAGAAAATTCCAAAAAATTCAAAAAAACTCGAAACGATGCAAGACCTTCGCGTGGTGTTGTTATATATGTCCTAGTATCCACAAAAAAAAAAAAAAATTGGAATACGACAATTTGGTGGAAAATGTATTCACAGAAATGAGCTATCTCGTACGAAGATTCATGGCTTTCGGGCGAAATGACGGATGTTTTGGCCACATCAATGGCATAGTTTGTTTAAATGTGACCATATTCCACACAAAGATGCATATTGGAACAACTAACAATGTTCACGAAGAAAGTTTTATTTTCCGGTGAATAAAAATACCATTTACCATCCCCGGAGTGTCAAAACTGGCTTGTTTTGTGAAGCACATACACAAAATATGTTGCAAAAATGTACAAAGTAAAATTCTAAATATATTATGTCATGTTTGATCTACAAATAACAAACTTACTGCCTCTCAATATCTCAAAATACACCTCCTTTGAAAAAGACAAATTTCCGCCGATTCAGCTGAAACCGGGCCAAATTTGAACTACAGGTGCCTCGTAGTTTTCTCTTTATTTTTTGAAAAAATCATTTTTAGGTACCCAAGTACTTATTTCAACATAGATACATCAAGAGTTCATCAATATTCAACCCCTAGGTACGAAAGGTCATGTCCCCCGTTTTGACCGTTTCCCGAAACCGGCTTAGAAAATTCCAAAAAATTCAAAAAAACTCGAAACGATGCAAGACCTTCGCGTGGTGTTGTTATATATGTCCTAGTATCCACAAAAAATAATAAAATTGGAATACGACAATTTGGTGGAAAATGTATTCACAGAAATGAGTTATCTCGTACGAAGATTCATGGCTTTCGGGCGAAATGACGGATGTTTTGGCCACATCAATGGCATAGTTTGTTTAAATGTGACCATATTCCACACAAAGATGCATATTGGAACAACTAACAATGTTCACGAAGAAAGTTTTATTTTCCGGTGAATAAAAATACCATTTTCCATCCCCGGAGTGTCAAAACTGGCTTGTTTTGTGAAGCACATACACAAAATATGTTGCAAAAATGTACAAAGTAAAATTCTAAATATATTATGTCATGTTTGATCTACAAATAACAAACTTACTGCCTCTCAATATCTCAAAATACACCTCCTTTGAAAAAGACAAATTTCAGCCGATTCAGCTGAAACCGGGCCAAATTTGAACTACAGGTGCCTCGTAGTTTTCTCTTTATTTTTTGAAAAAATCATTTTTAGGTACCCAAGTACCTATTTCAACATAGATACATCAAGAGTTCATCAATATTCAACCCCTAGGTACGAAAGGTCATGTCCCCCGTTTTGACCGTTTCCCGAAACCGGCTTAGAAAATTCCAAAAAATTAAAAAAAACTCGAAACGATGCAAGATCTTCGCGTGGTGTTGTTATATATGTCCTAGTATCCACAAAAAATAATAAAATTGGAATACGACAATTTGGTGGAAAATGTATTCACAGAAATGAGCTATCTCGTACGAAGATTCATGGCTTTCGGGCGAAATGACGGATGTTTTGGCCACATCAATGGCATAGTTTGTTTAAATGTGACCATATTCCACACAAAGATGCATATTGGAACAACTAACAATGTTCACGAAGAAAGTTTTATTTTCCGGTGAATAAAAATACCATTTTCCATCCCCGGAGTGTCAAAACTGGCTTGTTTTGTGAAGCACATACACAAAATATGTTGCAAAAATGTACAAAGTAAAATTCTAAATATATTATGTCATGTTTGATCTACAAATAACAAACTTACTGCCTCTCAATATCTCAAAATACACCTCCTTTGAAAAAGACAAATTTCCGCCGATTCAGCTGAAACCGGGCCAAATTTGAACTACAGGTGCCTCGTAGTTTTCTCTTTATTTTTTGAAAAAATCATTTTTAGGTACCCAAGTACTTATTTCAACATAGATACATCAAGAGTTCATCAATATTCAACCCCTAGGTACGAAAGGTCATGTCCCCCGTTTTGACCGTTTCCCGAAACCGGCTTAGAAAATTCCAAAAAATTCAAAAAAACTCGAAACGATGCAAGACCTTCGCGTGGTGTTGTTATATATGTCCTAGTATCCACAAAAAATAATAAAATTGGAATACGACAATTTGGTGGAAAATGTATTCACAGAAATGAGTTATCTCGTACGAAGATTCATGGCTTTCGGGCGAAATGACGGATGTTTTGGCCACATCAATGGCATAGTTTGTTTAAATGTGACCATATTCCACACAAAGATGCATATTGGAACAACTAACAATGTTCACGAAGAAAGTTTTATTTTCCGGTGAATAAAAATACCATTTTCCATCCCCGGAGTGTCAAAACTGGCTTGTTTTGTGAAGCACATACACAAAATATGTTGCAAAAATGTACAAAGTAAAATTCTAAATATATTATGTCATGTTTGATCTACAAATAACAAACTTACTGCCTCTCAATATCTCAAAATACACCTCCTTTGAAAAAGACAAATTTCAGCCGATTCAGCTGAAACCGGGCCAAATTTGAACTACAGGTGCCTCGTAGTTTTCTCTTTATTTTTTGAAAAAATCATTTTTAGGTACCCAAGTACCTATTTCAACATAGATACATCAAGAGTTCATCAATATTCAACCCCTAGGTACGAAAGGTCATGTCCCCCGTTTTGACCGTTTCCCGAAACCGGCTTAGAAAATTCCAAAAAATTCAAAAAAACTCGAAACGATGCAAGACCTTCGCGTGGTGTTGTTATATATGTCCTAGTATCCACAAAAAATAATAAAATTGGAATACGACAATTTGGTGGAAAATGTATTCACAGAAATGAGCTATCTCGTACGAAGATTCATGGCTTTCGGGCGAAATGACGGATGTTTTGGCCACATCAATGGAATAGTTTGTTTAAATGTGACCATATTCCACACAAAGATGCATATTGGAACAACTAACAATGTTCACGAAGAAAGTTTTATTTTCCGGTGAATAAAAATACCATTTTCCATCCCCGGAGTGTCAAAACTGGCTTGTTTTGTGAAGCACATACACAAAATATGTTGCAAAAATGTACAAAGTAAAATTCTAAATATATTATGTCATGTTTGATCTACAAATAACAAACTTACTGCCTCTCAATATCTCAAAATACACCTCCTTTGAAAAAGACAAATTTCCGCCGATTCAGCTGAAACCGGGCCAAATTTGAACTACAGGTGCCTCGTAGTTTTCTCTTTATTTTTTGAAAAAATCATTTTTAGGTACCCAAGTACTTATTTCAACATAGATACATCAAGAGTTCATCAATATTCAACCCCTAGGTACGAAAGGTCATGTCCCCCGTTTTGACCGTTTCCCGAAACCGGCTTAGAAAATTCCAAAAAATTCAAAAAAACTCGAAACGATGCAAGACCTTCGCGTGGTGTTGTTATATATGTCCTAGTATCCACAAAAAATAATAAAATTGGAATACGACAATTTGGTGGAAAATGTATTCACAGAAATGAGTTATCTCGTACGAAGATTCATGGCTTTCGGGCGAAATGACGGATGTTTTGGCCACATCAATGGCATAGTTTGTTTAAATGTGACCATATTCCACACAAAGATGCATATTGGAACAACTAACAATGTTCACGAAGAAAGTTTTATTTTCCGGTGAATAAAAATACCATTTTCCATCCCCGGAGTGTCAAAACTGGCTTGTTTTGTGAAGCACATACACAAAATATGTTGCAAAAATGTACAAAGTAAAATTCTAAATATATTATGTCATGTTTGATCTACAAATAACAAACTTACTGCCTCTCAATATCTCAAAATACACCTCCTTTGAAAAAGACAAATTTCAGCCGATTCAGCTGAAACCGGGCCAAATTTGAACTACAGGTGCCTCGTAGTTTTCTCTTTATTTTTTGAAAAAATCATTTTTAGGTACCCAAGTACCTATTTCAACATAGATACATCAAGAGTTCATCAATATTCAACCCCTAGGTACGAAAGGTCATGTCCCCCGTTTTGACCGTTTCCCGAAACCGGCTTAGAAAATTCCAAAAAATTCAAAAAAACTCGAAACGATGCAAGATCTTCGCGTGGTGTTGTTATATATGTCCTAGTATCCACAAAAAATAATAAAATTGGAATACGACAATTTGGTGGAAAATGTATTCACAGAAATGAGCTATCTCGTACGAAGATTCATGGCTTTCGGGCGAAATGACGGATGTTTTGGCCACATCAATGGCATAGTTTGTTTAAATGTGACCATATTCCACACAAAGATGCATATTGGAACAACTAACAATGTTCACGAAGAAAGTTTTATTTTCCGGTGAATAAAAATACCATTTTCCATCCCCGGAGTGTCAAAACTGGCTTGTTTTGTGAAGCACATACACAAAATATGTTGCAAAAATGTACAAAGTAAAATTCTAAATATATTATGTCATGTTTGATCTACAAATAACAAACTTACTGCCTCTCAATATCTCAAAATACACCTCCTTTGAAAAAGACAAATTTCCGCCGATTCAGCTGAAACCGGGCCAAATTTGAACTACAGGTGCCTCGTAGTTTTCTCTTTATTTTTTGAAAAAATCATTTTTAGGTACCCAAGTACTTATTTCAACATAGATACATCAAGAGTTCATCAATATTCAACCCCTAGGTACGAAAGGTCATGTCCCCCGTTTTGACCGTTTCCCGAAACCGGCTTAGAAAATTCCAAAAAATTCAAAAAAACTCGAAACGATGCAAGACCTTCGCGTGGTGTTGTTATATATGTCCTAGTATCCACAAAAAATAATAAAATTGGAATACGACAATTTGGTGGAAAATGTATTCACAGAAATGAGTTATCTCGTACGAAGATTCATGGCTTTCGGGCGAAATGACGGATGTTTTGGCCACATCAATGGCATAGTTTGTTTAAATGTGACCATATTCCACACAAAGATGCATATTGGAACAACTAACAATGTTCACGAAGAAAGTTTTATTTTCCGGTGAATAAAAATACCATTTTCCATCCCCGGAGTGTCAAAACTGGCTTGTTTTGTGAAGCACATACACAAAATATGTTGCAAAAATGTACAAAGTAAAATTCTAAATATATTATGTCATGTTTGATCTACAAATAACAAACTTACTGCCTCTCAATATCTCAAAATACACCTCCTTTGAAAAAGACAAATTTCAGCCGATTCAGCTGAAACCGGGCCAAATTTGAACTACAGGTGCCTCGTAGTTTTCTCTTTATTTTTTGAAAAAATCATTTTTAGGTACCCAAGTACCTATTTCAACATAGATACATCAAGAGTTCATCAATATTCAACCCCTAGGTACGAAAGGTCATGTCCCCCGTTTTGACCGTTTCCCGAAACCGGCTTAGAAAATTCCAAAAAATTCAAAAAAACTCGAAACGATGCAAGACCTTCGCGTGGTGTTGTTATATATGTCCTAGTATCCACAAAAAATAATAAAATTGGAATACGACAATTTGGTGGAAAATGTATTCACAGAAATGAGCTATCTCGTACGAAGATTCATGGCTTTCGGGCGAAATGACGGATGTTTTGGCCACATCAATGGAATAGTTTGTTTAAATGTGACCATATTCCACACAAAGATGCATATTGGAACAACTAACAATGTTCACGAAGAAAGTTTTATTTTCCGGTGAATAAAAATACCATTTTCCATCCCCGGAGTGTCAAAACTGGCTTGTTTTGTGAAGCACATACATAAAATATGTTGCAAAAATGTACAAAGTAAAATTCTAAATATATTATGTCATGTTTTATCTACAAATAACAAACTTACTGCCTCTCAATAGCTCAAAATACACCTCCTTTGAAAAAGACAAATTTCCGCCGATTCAGCGGAAACCGAGCCAAATTTGAACTAAAGGTGCCTCGTAGTTTTCTCTTTATTTTTTGCAAAAATAATTTTTAGGTACCCAAGTACCTATTTAAACATAGATATGCAAAGAGTTTCTCAAGATTCAACCCCTAGGTACGAACGGTCGTGTCCCCCGTTTTGACCGTTTCCCGAAACCGGCTTAAAAAATTCCAGAAAATTCAAAAACACTCGAAACGATGCAAGATCTTCGCGTGGTGTTGTTATATATGTCCTATTATCCACCAAAAATAATAAACTTAGAATATGACAATTTGGTGGAAAATGTGTTCACAGAAATGAGCTATCTCGTACGAAGATTCATGGCTTTCGGGCGAAATGACGGATGTTTTGGCCACATCAATGGCATAGTTTGTTTAAATGTGACCATATTCCACACAAAGATGCATATTGGAACAAATAACAATGTTCACGAAGAAAGTTTTATTTTCCGGTGAATAAAAATACCATTTTCCATCCCCGGAGTGTCAAAACTGGCTTGTTTTGTGAAGCACATACATAAAATATGTTGCAAAAATATACAAAGTAAAATTCTAAATATATTATGTCATGTTTGATCTACAAATAACAAACTTACTGCCTCTCAATAGCTCAAAATACACCTCCTTTGAAAAAGACAAATTTCCGCCGATTCAGCTGAAACCGAGCCAAATTTGAACTACAGGTGCCTCGTAGTTTTCTATTTATTTTTTGAAAAAATCATTTTTAGGTACCCAAGTACCTATTTCAACATAGATATGCAAAGAGTTTCTCAAGATTCAACCCCTAGGTACGAACGGTCGTGTCCCCCGTTTTGACCGTTTCCCGAAACCGGCTTAAAAAATTCCAGAAAATTCAAAAACACTCGAAACAATGCAAGATCTTCGCGTGGTGTTGTTATATATGTCCTAGTATCCACCAAAAATAATAAACTTGGAATACGACAATTTGGTGGAAAATGTGTTCACAGAAATGAGCTATCTCGTACGAAGATTCATGGCTTTCGGGCGAAATGACGGATGTTTTGGCCACATCAATGGCATAGTTTGTTTAAATATGACCATATTCCACACAAAGATGCATATTGGAACAACTAATAATGTTCACGAAGAAAGTTTTATTTTCCGGTGAATAAAAATACTATTTTCCATCCCCGGAGTGTCAAAACTGGCTTGTTTTGTGAAGCACATACACAAAATATGTTGCAAAAATGTACAAAGTAAAATTCTAAATATATTATGTCATGTTTTATCTACAAATAACAAACTTACTGCCTCTCAATAGCTCAAAATACACCTCCTTTGAAAAAGACAAATTTCCGCCGATTCAGCGGAAACCGAGCCAAATTTGAACTAAAGGTGCCTCGTAGTTTTCTCTTTATTTTTTGCAAAAATAATTTTTAGGTACCCAAGTACCTATTTAAACATAGATATGCAAAGAGTTTCTCAAGATTCAACCCCTAGGTACGAACGGTCGTGTCCCCCGTTTTGACCGTTTCCCGAAACCGGCTTAAAAAATTCCAGAAAATTCAAAAACACTCGAAACGATGCAAGATCTTCGCGTGGTGTTGTTATATATGTCCTATTATCCACCAAAAATAATAAACTTAGAATATGACAATTTGGTGGAAAATGTGTTCACAGAAATGAGCTATCTCGTACGAAGATTCATGGCTTTCGGGCGAAATGACGGATGTTTTGGCCACATCAATGGCATAGTTTGTTTAAATGTGACCATATTCCACACAAAGATGCATATTGGAACAAATAACAATGTTCACGAAGAAAGTTTTATTTTCCGGTGAATAAAAATACCATTTTCCATCCCCGGAGTGTCAAAACTGGCTTGTTTTGTGAAGCACATACATAAAATATGTTGCAAAAATATACAAAGTAAAATTCTAAATATATTATGTCATGTTTGATCTACAAATAACAAACTTACTGCCTCTCAATAGCTCAAAATACACCTCCTTTGAAAAAGACAAATTTCCGCCGATTCAGCTGAAACCGAGCCAAATTTGAACTACAGGTGCCTCGTAGTTTTCTATTTATTTTTTGAAAAAATCATTTTTAGGTACCCAAGTACCTATTTCAACATAGATATGCAAAGAGTTTCTCAAGATTCAACCCCTAGGTACGAACGGTCGTGTCCCCCGTTTTGACCGTTTCCCGAAACCGGCTTAAAAAATTCCAGAAAATTCAAAAACACTCGAAACAATGCAAGATCTTCGCGTGGTGTTGTTATATATGTCCTAGTATCCACCAAAAATAATAAACTTGGAATACGACAATTTGGTGGAAAATGTGTTCACAGAAATGAGCTATCTCGTACGAAGATTCATGGCTTTCGGGCGAAATGACGGATGTTTTGGCCACATCAATGGCATAGTTTGTTTAAATATGACCATATTCCACACAAAGATGCATATTGGAACAACTAATAATGTTCACGAAGAAAGTTTTATTTTCCGGTGAATAAAAATACTATTTTCCATCCCCGGAGTGTCAAAACTGGCTTGTTTTGTGAAGCACATACACAAAATATGTTGCAAAAATGTACAAAGTAAAATTATAAATATATTATGTCATGTTTGATCTACAAATAACAAACTTACTGCCTCTCAATAGCTCAAAATACACCTCCTTTGAAAAAGACAAATTTCCGCCGATTCAGCTGAAACCGAGCCAAATTTGAACTACAGGTGCCTCGTAGTTTTCTATTTATTTTTTGAAAAAAATCATTTTTAGGTACCCAAGTACCTATTTCAACATAGATTCACCAAGAGTTCATCAATATTCAACCCCTAGGTACGAACGGTCATGTCCCCCGTTTTGACAGTTTCCCGAAACCGGCTTAGAAAATTCCAAAAAATTCAAAAAAGCTCAAAACGATGCAAGACCTTCGCGTGGTGTTGTTATATATGTCCTAGTATCCACCAAAAACAATAAACTTCGAATACGACAATTTGGTGGAAATGTGTTCACAGAAATGAGCTATCTCGTACGAAGATTCATGGCTTTCGGGCCAAATGACGGATGTTTTGGCCACATTTATGGCATAGTTTGTTTAAAAGTTACCATGTTCCACACAAAGATGCATATTAGAACAACTAACAATGTTCATGAAGAAAGTTTTATTTTTCGTTGAATAAAAATACCATTTTCCATCCCCGAAGTGTCAAAACTGGCTTGTTTTGTGAAGCACATACACAAAATATGTTGCAAAAATGTATAAAGTAAAATTCTAAATATATTATGTCATGTTTGATATACAAATAACAAACTTACTGCCTCTCAATAGCTCAAAATACACCTCCTTTGAAAAAGACAAATTTCCGCCGATTCAGCTGAAACCGGGCCAAATTTGAACTACAGGTGCCCCGTAGTTTTCTATTTATTTTTTGAAAAAATCATTTTTAGGTACCCAAGTACCTGTTTCAACATAGATACGTCAGTTTTTTCAGAATATTCAACACCTAGATACCAACGGTAATCTCCCACATTTTGACCGTATTTCGAAATGGGCATAAAAGTTTCAAATTTTCAAAAAAAAATAGACTTTGTATTTTATTGGCTAAAAACATTCCTTAATACTCTACAATGACATAGGACATTTTTACAAAAAAAATCAAAATTTATTTTGTTGAAATTGGAGTTTAAAATAAAAAACTATAAAACAAAACGGAAAAGGAAAAAAAAAAGCAGGAAAAAAATGGACCCAATCTGCCCAGCCGCAGCTCAAACAAGGCAGGCCAAACGTTGCCTATTTATTCTGTGCGAGCAGGCCTAGGCCCATGACAGGAGCCTGTGTCTTGTTTCCCTCGGGAGGCCAAGGCCCATCAACGTTCTGTACGGTAATATAGATTCTGACGTATGTGCAAACGTGAGCTGTTCGATAGCCTGGTGGTTCGAGCGAAAGGGAGGCAGCGCGTGGGCGCTGGTTCGAATCCCCGGCTCCCCCATTTTTGCTGAATTAATGCGCATGCTGAAAGGCTGTGCTGAGTTGTATTATAAAGCTCCTGATGAACGTACAGACATAATGTGCGTGATGTCGTGGTGGTGGGAGTGCAAGTTCAGGAGCGCGAGTTCGCTGGTTCGAATCCCGGATGCCCCCCTCGGTTGCCCCTTTTTGCATAATTATTAAGCGCACGCAAGCTGAGTTGGCTGCTCCAGCAAGACAGTGCTGAGGTGGGTCCAACCATGACACATAGGATAAGATTTGCCACCTAGGCAAAAACATCACATATGAGGCAACATGACCATTTAAATTGGTCTCTATCTGGGCAGAATAGGAGAACACATACATGATGTTTGGATTGTGACCAACTCATGTACAAGTTTAGACCCACTTAAACAATTGGCTCCAGATATGTGACCAATTTTTTCAAAGTCACCGACAGATGGTCACTAGTTGACATATTTCTTGTAGTGACTTCATCCGTGATCACGTGGCAAGAGGAGACATTGCACTAAGTTATGTGCCCACCAAGGACAATCTTGCGGATATTTTCACGAAGCCACTTGATGATGCAAGATTCTTGTTCTTGAGGAATGAGCTAAATGTGATTGATTCAAGGAGCTTGACTTGACTATCTTGCACACACCCCTATAGATGAAACGTTTTTGAGTCTAGGTGTAGGCATGGACATAGGGGGAGTGTTATCCTAACACATTGGGTTCTCCCTCCCCCCATTATGCCCAAAGCAAAAATTCATTGTAATCTCTCTTTTTCTAATGTTGAATTGTGAGCTTCAATGTTGAGTAATGGCAATGCCCCCAAGATATATCTTCGCGGTTGCATACCATAAACTCTTACATGGTGGCCTAGGCCACCAACCTCTTCCGTCAAGAATTGGTTCTTATTTGCGAGCTTTTGGCACTTTTTTTGTTAAGGGATGTACTCACCATTTGATGTTCTTCATTTCCTTCTCGTTGTTTTTTGAGTACATTTTTCCCTCCTTGTGTTGCTTCTGTGTTTCGTGCCAAAAACTCATATTTGGTGTTTTCGAGCATTACATGTTCTTTTGGGTCGTGTTTCTGGTGAAAGACCGGAGACTCCGGTGTACCATACCGGAGACTCCGGCCAGGCCGGAGACTCCGGTGTTAACACCGGAGACTCCGGTGTGCTGCGGGTGCTATTTAAACTGGGGGCTGAGGGAAGTTAGGGTTTCATTCCCCACTTCCCCCACGCCCCCCAAAGCACTGCTGCGCCGCCGCCTTCGCCAGGAGCCGTCCCGGGGCGATTTCCTCCGCCCCCAACCTCCCCCTTGCCTCTCCCATCCGTGGAGGGACAATGGCAGGCCAAGGAAGCAAGGGTACATCTTCTCCCCCCCCCCCCGTGTTTTCTCTGTTTTTCATCTAGATCTGAAAACCTAGGTGATCTCTTTGGGGATGATGCACTTTCTGTTGGTAGAACTTCCTATGGCTAGTTTTTTGTGTGCAGAACTTGCTTAGATTCACCAGTAGAACCCCCTGTTAAGAACCCTGCACTTTGCTGTTTATCAGACCGGAGACTCCGGTGTCTCAGACCGGAGACTCCGGTGTCTCAGACCGGAGACTCCGGTGTGGTTCTGACAGATGCGTCTTCTGGTGCATCTGTAGTGTTTCTGCACCTCGTTGGACATGTATGCTCATTTTCTTTGTTTTCTCTGTTGTTGTTCTGTTTGTGTTGGATTTCAGGAAAAAAGCTGAAGGCCGTGGTCAAGCGTAAGTCTCGTCCTCACTCCCGCAACTATATGGTTGTTGATGAAGCCACCGGTCTTTATGGTCAGAGGGGTGCCTTTGAGAGTGAGAGGCGTCAGAAAAACAAGCACGAAAGCAGAATGAATGCTGAAATTGCAAAGAAGGCAAGATATGATTCTTTATCCTCAGTGGTTTCCTTGAGCAAGAAGGAGTACAGGCTTATGAGGGGTCGTCCTTTCTTCGAGATGCCCCGCACTGCTCATACAGCCCACTATTGGAGGAGGGAGTCCGAGTTGATCATGGAGGAGATCTATTCTCAGTTCAGGCAGCCCGTATGTCCACAGAAAGTCCTTGACTTAGAGGCAATTGGCAGATCTGAGTACTTTGAGGAGGCAGTCTGGATCACTAGGAAGCTGGGTCTCGAGCAGCTTGTGGGCATTCAGCAGAACTACAACCCTCCTATTATCCAGCAGTTCTTTGCCACTGTCACTCTTGCTGAAGATGAGAAGGTCACTATGAAGTGGATGTCTGGGACAGTGGAGTGCGAGTCGTCCATGGAACGATTTGCTGAGCTTCTTGGTTACCCTTGGGGAGAAGGGAATGGTGAGCGTATGCACGTTCATGGAGTTGCTTATGATAAAAAGCGCATGGCTCCTATGTATGACAAGCTCTCCAGCTGCGGCACTGCCAAGAATCTGAAGAGGGTCTACAACATTTGCCTTCGTCTCTTTCGCTGCAACATTGCTCCCAAGGTGGGGAATGTTGATGCTATTCGTGGTGGCCTAGTGAACCTCCTTTATCAGGCCTTCCAGTGTCACCTTGCTGGCCCTGATGGAGAGGGGTTTGAGATTGATGTGATGCACTTTATTAAGGAGGAGATCTACTGTGCTATGATTGAGATCAAGAAGGTGCCTGTCTATGCTCCATATGTGATGAGGCTCATTCTTGACCAGCTGCCTGGCTTAGCCCACGATACTGTACACCCTGTTGGCTCCCTCCAGATTCTGACCGGACGCTCTCGTGATGATGATGACACTCCCATGGGGGATGTTGAGGCACCTTCTGGCTCTAGGAGGAAGAATGCCGATCCTCCCTCTCGCCGCTCTAGCAGGGAGGAGACTCAGGATGAGATGAAGAAGCTCACGTGGTTCCAGCGTAACATTCTTTGCATGACTGTGGCTGTGCACAAGGAGAACCATGTTGCTTATAAGGAGAGACGCGAGCTGAAGAAGATGATCACAAAGCTGCATGACCATGCGGGCCTTGGTGCTACATCTCCCATGGGCACTCCTCCCACTACTCCACCCACCCCTCCCACCGCTTCTGTGACTATGTCCTATGAGGGGTGGAACATTGATCAGTTTCCTTGGGGTGACTTTGAGGATGTCACCTCGGCTCCTTCTACCTCGACTCACCGTGCTAGGACCCCGGAGATTGAGGAGGACCTTGTTGATGATCAGCCTGAGGATGATCCAGAGGATGAGGACCTTGGTGACTTTGCCTCCGGTGATGATGATGATGATGCTGGGAGTGGAGCTGATGATGATGATGGTGACACAGAACCAGGGGAGGATGATGATGAGGACTACGAGGATGAGGACTGAGCTTGTTGGACCACGGTGTTCTCTTCGCCCCTTTTTGGTGTCTCGATGCCAAAGGGGGAGAAGTAGCTTTGGCTTGGCTTCTCCACTTTGCTTTATTTGCTTCGGAACACAAGTCGTTGAACTTGATTTGCCTCTTATGGCTTGTGTTCCCACTATCTTAGTTGATTTTGATTTAGTGAACTTTGATTGTTATTTGTGAGAGACCTTGTGGTGAAGCTATCGTATATTTATCATATCCTTGTCTCTACTACTTGTAATTGTTCACTAATGTTTGTTCAAGTGGGGCTTTGTTTGTGAAAAATAGGGGGAGCTCACTTGTGAGTGCTCTATCTTTTACAAACTTAGCCTAGCTATGTTTTAATTGCCATTTTATGTGTGTTGTCATCAAACACCAAAAAGGGGGAGATTGAAAGTGCAAACGCGCTTAAATCATCTTGTTTTGGTGTTTGTTAACAACACATGTAATCTAATAGGTGTTTGATGTATTTCAGGGGTTTACTTCAACATATTATCATTTGTGGTGATGAGGTACAAAAAGGAGCTGTTGTCCAAAATCTCTGTTCTCTGGAGTTTTCTCCAGTCCGGAGTCTCCGGTCTACCAGACCGGAGTCTCCGGTGTGGATATTTGCTCCAGGGAATTCGCTAAGGAATTTTGGGTGTCGCGCACTGTACCCACACCGGAGAGTGACCGGAGACTGTCCGGAGTCTCCGGTGTGGGATCTTCTTCCAAGAATTTCGCTAAGGACTGGATGGTGTCGCGCACTGTACCCACACCGGAGACTTGCCGGATACTTACCGGAGTCTCCGGTGTGAGTACAATTCCCCTTCGCTCGCAAGACCACAGACAGCCTCTGCGCCTTTTCGAAGCACCAAGACCGGAGTCTCCGGTCTACCAGACCGGAGTCTCCGGAGTGAATATCCGCTGAAGAATTGGGACACCGGAAACTGTCCGGAGTCTCCGGCCCAGACCGGAGTCTCCGGTCTTTACACCGGAGTCTCCGGTGTGTTTTTCGCCAGAAAAGCTCCAACGGCTCTTTGCATTTATGGGGGGTATAAATACCCCCTCCCCTCCACCAACCTCAAGCTAGCTCGACCAGACTTAAAGACTCCATTGTTGAAGCTCAACCACCTTGCTAGATCTCCCAATCCAACCACCCAAAAGCCTAGATCTTTGGTGGATTGAAGGAGAAGGCCCCGATCTACGTCTTCACCAACCGGATTTCATTTCCCCTCTCCTTTGCTTGAGGAATCTTGGCCTAGGGTTTCCTCATGTGGAGAACCTAGGCTTCTTGCTACTCTTGGTGATTTGTGAGTGTTGGGAGCCCCCAATTAAGTTGTGGGTGTGTGCCCCAAACTTGTTTGTAAAGGATTCGATCCCCGCCTCAAAGGGGTTCTATAGTGGAAGGTGAACTAGGCCTTTGTGGCGGAGTTCATCGGAGAATAGGGTGAGGCCTTTGTGGCGTTGAGTAGGCCTTCGTGGCGAGCTCACACCCCTCCAACGAGACGTACTCCCTTAACAAGGAGGAACTCGGGAATACATCGTGTCTCCGTGTGCTTCCATCGGTTATCTCGTTCCTCCCTATTTACTTCTAGTACTTGTTACATTTATTGTTGTACTAGTTGCATTAAGTGTTTGTCGCACCCTGATTTCTAGGGGATACTCACCGTACGAACTGGATAGCAGATGCTTGGATTATGGGGCATAACTGCTCCCACGTCCCAGCTTCCTGGTAGGCCTGCGCTTATACGCGACAACACAAGCCCTGCTATTCCATCGTCGATGTAAACTATCCACTAGAGATCAAAGGCACTTCCGTCGACGTACTTCAAACCATACACACATGGTACGTCAACGGCGTTTAACAAGTGATATCACAACAGATCTCTACGACACAAAAGATTGAAATAAGTTGCAAATGGCTCTCATTAGAGCAGAGATAGCAAATACAATCATTCAGAGGGCACATGCCCCAACAATACATCATTACAATACAGCGGAAGCATTCAACATGTCTGAGTACAGACAAGAACCAAATAGGCCTAAGAGGCCGGAAACGAAAAGACGGAGCCCATCCACGAAGTCTCGGATCCTGCCCGGGTCCGCTATCTACTCGTCAGCAGTCTCGTCATACTCCACGTAGTAGCCACCATGTAGATCCTCGGAAACGTCGTCTGCGTAAACCACAGCCCCAAAGGGGTCAGTACATAAACGTACTGGCAAGCAAGACTCACAGTTCACCAAAGTGTAACCCGTCAACACCAAGCACAGATGCCTTGGGTTCAACGGAAGAAAGGGGATATAAAAGATGCTGCAACTGGCTGCGCTAACCAACTACCGAGATTCTACCACTTCCGGCTATCAGAAAGGAGATAAGATCGAGGATTGTAACCAACTGAAAGATAACTTCAAACAAACCCATCCTGGATCTTGCCCCTTATCCAAAGAAGCGATCCGAGGATAACTCACACAGTTGTGATAAGGTGAATCAAGTTTTTGTGTGAATAACCTATTACTAGGCAGGTTATTAATCATTGGGTGAAACATGATTGATAGTTATGTTGAAGTTGTCCTGAGTACTTGTTAGCCAGTACTTTCACCAAGTAATCCATAACCGCGGAAAACACGGCTTCTCGAGAAGATTATCCCTGCAGGGTTGCACCAATTTGGCCGTACACTCATGAATAACCCGCCAGATGGAAAGGCCCTTCCACCAAGCGGGGTACTCAACACAACCAACCATTCCTCGCATCAAGCCCAAAGAACCTTGGGCGCACGGCTAATCAAGCCCAGAAGAAAATGGACCATCATAGCACTCTAAGACCGTGTCCCCCTATATGCCGACTACGAAAGTTCCACCCTGGCCTGGGCTCGCAAAAACATGATGCGGCAAATGGAAAACACGAACTAAATGAGGCGATTTGGACGAGATGCGAATCAGGTCAAGTTGAGGGGGGCGCCCATACTCGCTTCCCAAATGCGGGTAGTGCGCTCATCATGGATCAGTAGACAAGACCCTTTTCCTATTAGGGTCGACACTAGCAGGCTTCAAAACCTCTCATGGGCCTCCTGCCGGTGCCTTATCATCAAATTTATTATTTAACAATATCATTGGCATGATTGATTGATTAACATCGAGTCCCCAGAACATAATAGAATATAGTAACTGAAAGTAACGGGTAACAGACTCGAGCAAAACAACCTAAGCATGCTAGTAAGACACGGGCAACAAGCAATGGTTATAGGTATGGAGGTGAGGCAATATCAGGGTTAAAGGATACATGTGATAGGTTCGCAACAGAAACAACTACTACTAAGGCTAGCAGAAATAGACAACGGAAAGTATCGGTAACCAATGTTGAAAGGAACACAGTGGTTCATGTGAGTGATAACTTGCCTGCAAACCCAGTAGCCTGGTACTGAGCTAAATCCTTAGAAGGGGTGTCGTAAGTATCGTCGGTCCCAACGTCGTCGTGTATCCGGGAAGAAGCAAACAAACATTGCAGAAAGATAAACAATCAATATCATGGCATAGGTGCACAACCAAAGATGATGCATGACAGTTTAATTGATGCATCCAAAAGGAAATAGTTGACAAGATAGAAACAGGATTAAAATGGACCCATATGCAATTGGATTGCATATGGAAAGCCCATGAATTATGGTTGAATTAATTGTTTTACAACTAATCAAATTGTGTAAGTGAATTAGCATGATGCATGAATGAGGAAAACAACAAAATAACAACAATAGAACCAAATGGAAATAAGGCTAAACAAGTTTGGAAATTCATTTGTTAAGGTTGGGAATTTTGGTTGATTAAAGGTGTCACACAAGCAGTTGTTGTTTTCACCAATTTTAATTGTTCAAAATAGATAACAAAGTTCATATTTGAAAAGGTTATGCTTTTATGGTTTGAAAACATATTTTATATGTCCCAAAAGAATTTGTTTTGATCAAGTTATGAAATTACCAATATTAAATGATTTAAACAAGGTTTAAATCATTTAACCAATTTTAATTATTCAAAACATGAAACAAAATTTATATTTGGAAAGAGGGTTTAATTTTGCATGGAAAACATATTTCATTTGTGGAAATTGGATTTAAAATGAGCAAGTTATTATTTTGGCAATTTTAAATGCAATAAACAAGAAACAGTTGTTTTCAGCAATTTAAATTATTCAAAACACTAAACAAAATTTATATTTGGAAAGTACATGAAAAATTGATTGGAAAACA
Source organism: Alopecurus myosuroides (assembly GCA_028641055.1). Classification (NCBI taxonomy): domain Eukaryota; kingdom Viridiplantae; phylum Streptophyta; class Magnoliopsida; order Poales; family Poaceae; genus Alopecurus; species Alopecurus myosuroides. Next base: position 219,421,191 of record CM054061.1, read on the forward strand.
TATTTAGTTTGTGAAATTTGGAATTTTTATGAACAAGTTATGAATTTTGCAATTTTAAGTGAATTTGACAAGTTTTCAAATATTGCACCAATTTAAAATATTCAAAACAGTAAACAAATTTTATATTTGGATAGAACATTTAATTTGGTATTGAAAACATATAAAAAATGTTGAACTTGGAGTTAGGATGATTTATTTATGCAATTTCCAAAATTGGGTGCAAAGCTGCCATTTTTTATGATCTAGGGACTTGGAAATTATTTTTACAGGCCTAGAAATAATGTGTAAGGGCCTAGTTGTGAATTCCCATAAGTTATGTGACCAAAACATTGCAAAACAAAAATGTTTTTAATTGTGCAGGGGGTGGGATTTGATCCCTGCACCTCCTGCTGCGCTGGGGGAACAGAACCAGTGGGCTACTGCTGTTTGTTGTGGTTAGGAAGGGGATCTCGGGAGGATATGGTTTCAGACTGCGGCCTAACTGAACTTAAACGAGAAAAAGAGGAGCAGAAAGAGTGGGGGGCTGGGATTCGATCCCCCCACCTCGCGGGTGCGCGCACTGGGAAAGAACCAGTGCGGTGCGCTTCGGGTTTGTGTCAGAAAGGGATGCAGAGGGAGGGTAAGCTGTTGCTTCGAGTGTTAACTGAAAAATTCAGTTCGCAGAAACTGGATCGAGCGGACACAGAACAGCAGGGTCGCCGGCAGCGATCTCTCGCGGTGGCCGGAGGGGTGCTGCGGCGGGCGCTTGCTGCGAGGGGAAAGCGGCCAAGGGAGGAGGAGGGAAGGCGAGGGGAAGGAGGGGAGCGGTTGCTCACCTTGAGCGCTCGATGGAGGAGGTCGGCAGGGAGCAGCAGGAGCTTGGCCGGCGGCAAAACGGCGACGGCGGCGGCGCTGTGATGGCTCCCGGCCAGCGCCGCGGGGTGGGGAAGGAAGAGGGTACTGGGGCGTTTCCATTCCCGCCATGGGGAGCTCCCGGGAACGCCTCCAGCGACCACGCCAACCTCCACAATTTTCGGCCATGGTGGAGTTCGGTGCGGTTCAGAGAATTGGGTACAGAGAGGAGGAAGATGGGAGAGAAGAGAGAGGGTGGCGGCTTGAGGGAGAAGGGCTAGGGTTAGGGTTTGGCTCGGAGGGGAGAGGAGGAGATATAAAGGAGGGGGAAAGGACCATCGGATGGCTGAGGAGGAGGGGCAGGTCGCTGTCTCCATGGCGTCACCTCCTGTACGGAGGTAGGAGGAGACCGAGCGGGCTGCCCCTTGTGGGCTGGGCTGGCTGGCTAGGTGGGCTGCTTCCCTCTCCTCTCCTTTCTATTTTTTTGTTGTTTGTTTTATTTTATTTTTTGTAGAAAACCAAATGGAAGAAAAGAAATATTTTAGGTTAGTAAAATTGTAGGAAAAAGAGGCTAAGTCAATTAGGTTAAAAGAAAACACTCCCAAGTTTTTGTTTTATAGAAAGTTTGAAAATAATTGATGTTTGGGATTTAAACCAAAATTGAAGGCATTTTAATATTACTTAAACATTATGAAAAACAAGCATTTTAATAGGGTGACCCCTATATATTAAAGGTTTGAAATTAGTTGATTTGTTTAGGGATTTCAAAAACTCAAGTGGGTTGTTGTTTGATGACTTGGATTTGCAATTGTAGATGATTTGAATTAATTGGTGGAATTTAATTGATTGATTTAAAGCAACAATTTAAAATAGTTTGAACCTCAGATTAATGGGAACAAATCATTGATTGGTTTTGCAATTTTCATAGCTTTCAAAAGGGTTGTTGTTTTGGAAGGAAAACATAATTGAAATTGAGAAGGGTTTGATATTAAATGAATTTTTGATAGAACAAAACAACAGTTTTGAAATCACACTTTAATGGAAACAATTGGTTGTTTTTATTTGAAATATCATTTTGGAAATTGTAACATCACAAGGATGAAACAAAGGGTTTGAATTTTGGTTTAGAATTCAAATAGAAAACAAATGAAAACAGAGGAAAACAAATGGAAAACAAACAAAACAATTGCAATCAACATGATGCCATGATGCAAAACATAAAATAACAGGGAGCAAACATTCTAAAGGCTATTTTTTCAGACTTGGGATGTTACAAAACGCCCCCCCTTGAAGGAATCGCGCCCCGAGATTCCTACTGAGAAAAGAAAAGGTCCGGAAACTTCTTGGGAAGATCCTCTTGAGCTGTGACACGTGAAACACATCGTGCACATTGGATAGACGTCAGGGAATTTGCAAACCACCGGAACATTTCAAGTAAAGGGGAGAGATTTTGCACCAAGGGTGTATAGCTGAATGGAACTTGATTCTTTTGGAGAATAGATTATCTGGTTAGAATGGTGGAACAGAATTATTGACATCAATGGAACACCAAGGATGATATCAATGTCAGAATCAGCAACATGAGAGTAACGAGGAATATGTGGCCTCTCATTAGAATTGGATTGTTCTTACTTATCTTGGAATTCAACATTTGAGATCCCGAGGGGTGAACAGAGATTTGATTGCTTAGTGGAATCAGAATTAGGTTGTATGTTGTGGAAAAGATTGTTGACACAAAGGAATGTGATTCTCCGGTATCAAATAGCACCTTAGCTGGACAAGAGTTTACGAGGAAGTTTTGATTAGACGCCGGTAGAAGATTTGAAGTGGAAAACAACAACAAGATTTCAACGGACGAAAAGGATGTTGAGAAGAACAGGATAATGAAGCAACTCCGGGAAAACGAGAACAAAACTCCTGAGGTACTACAGGAAACCCATCCGGGCTTCTAAAGGATCAATATCTACTGCTTAAGGAATAGAGGATCTGCTTCCGGGGCTTACACGCCTCCGTTCTCAATCGTGAGTAGGCAACATGATAAATCATGTCACAACCACCTCCATTCCTATGGTCTAGTAGATATAACCATCCTAGCGAAACCCGAATACGTGAAATCCTAACTTGAAAGTTTAGATGAGAAGAGAAAAACAACGTTGCACTTCCTTACCAGAAAAAGGGAGGGTGGGTGGGGAAAGGAGAAAAAGAACAGAATTCCTACTCTCGCGTTTCATTTTTCCTATATAGCTACAAAATAGTTTCTAGACTCAACTGCGACCAGTAAAAAGGGATCCTACAGGCAGACAGGCTCTGATACCATTTGCCGCACCCTGATTTCTAGGGGATACTCACCGTACGAACTGGATAGCAGATGCTTGGATTATGGGGCATAACTGCTCCCACGTCCCAGCTTCCTGGTAGGCCTGCGCTTATACGCGACAACACAAGCCCTGCTATTCCATCGTCGATGTAAACTATCCACTAGAGATCAAAGGCACTTCCGTCGACGTACTTCAAACCATACACACATGGTACGTCAACGGCGTTTAACAAGTGATATCACAACAGATCTCTACGACACAAAAGATTGAAATAAGTTGCAAATGGCTCTCATTAGAGCAGAGATAGCAAATACAATCATTCAGAGGGCACATGCCCCAACAATACATCATTACAATACAGCGGAAGCATTCAACATGTCTGAGTACAGACAAGAACCAAATAGGCCTAAGAGGCCGGAAACGAAAAGACGGAGCCCATCCACGAAGTCTCGGATCCTGCCCGGGTCCGCTATCTACTCGTCAGCAGTCTCGTCATACTCCACGTAGTAGCCACCATGTAGATCCTCGGAAACGTCGTCTGCGTAAACCACAGCCCCAAAGGGGTCAGTACATAAACGTACTGGCAAGCAAGACTCACAGTTCACCAAAGTGTAACCCGTCAACACCAAGCACAGATGCCTTGGGTTCAACGGAAGAAAGGGGATATAAAAGATGCTGCAACTGGCTGCGCTAACCAACTACCGAGATTCTACCACTTCCGGCTATCAGAAAGGAGATAAGATCGAGGATTGTAACCAACTGAAAGATAACTTCAAACAAACCCATCCTGGATCTCGCCCCTTATCCAAAGAAGCGATCCGAGGATAACTCACACAGTTGTGATAAGGTGAATCAAGTTTTTGTGTGAATAACCTATTACTAGGCAGGTTATTAATCATTGGGTGAAACATGATTGATAGTTATGTTGAAGTTGTCCTGAGTACTTGTTAGCCAGTACTTTCACCAAGTAATCCATAACCGCGGAAAACACGGCTTCTCGAGAAGATTATCCCTGCAGGGTTGCACCAATTTGGCCGTACACTCATGAATAACCCGCCAGATGGAAAGGCCCTTCCACCAAGCGGGGTACTCAACACAACCAACCATTCCTCGCATCAAGCCCAAAGAACCTTGGGCGCACGGCTAATCAAGCCCAGAAGAAAATGGACCATCATAGCACTCTAAGACCGTGTCCCCCTATATGCCGACTACGAAAGTTCCACCCTGGCCTGGGCTCGCAAAAACATGATGCGGCAAATGGAAAACACGAACTAAATGAGGCGATTTGGACGAGATGCGAATCAGGTCAAGTTGAGGGGGGCGCCCATACTCGCTTCCCAAATGCGGGTAGTGCGCTCATCATGGATCAGTAGACAAGACCCTTTTCCTATTAGGGTCGACACTAGCAGGCTTCAAAACCTCTCATGGGCCTCCTGCCGGTGCCTTATCATCAAATTTATTATTTAACAATATCATTGGCATGATTGATTGATTAACATCGAGTCCCCAGAACATAATAGAATATAGTAACTGAAAGTAACGGGTAACAGACTCGAGCAAAACAACCTAAGCATGCTAGTAAGACACGGGCAACAAGCAATGGTTATAGGTATGGAGGTGAGGCAATATCAGGGTTAAAGGATACATGTGATAGGTTCGCAACAGAAACAACTACTACTAAGGCTAGCAGAAATAGACAACGGAAAGTATCGGTAACCAATGTTGAAAGGAACACAGTGGTTCATGTGAGTGATAACTTGCCTGCAAACCCAGTAGCCTGGTACTGAGCTAAATCCTTAGAAGGGGTGTCGTAAGTATCGTCGGTCCCAACGTCGTCGTGTATCCGGGAAGAAGCAAACAAACATTGCAGAAAGATAAACAATCAATATCATGGCATAGGTGCACAACCAAAGATGATGCATGACAGTTTAATTGATGCATCCAAAAGGAAATAGTTGACAAGATAGAAACAGGATTAAAATGGACCCATATGCAATTGGATTGCATATGGAAAGCGCATGAATTATGGTTGAATTAATTGTTTTACAACTAATCAAATTGTGTAAGTGAATTAGCATGATGCATGAATGAGGAAAACAACAAAATAACAACAATAGAACCAAATGGAAATAAGGCTAAACAAGTTTGGAAATTCATTTGTTAAGGTTGGGAATTTTGGTTGATTAAAGGTGTCACACAAGCAGTTGTTGTTTTCACCAATTTTAATTGTTCAAAATAGATAACAAAGTTCATATTTGAAAAGGTTATGCTTTTATGGTTTGAAAACATATTTTATATGTCCCAAAAGAATTTGTTTTGATCAAGTTATGAAATTACCAATATTAAATGATTTAAACAAGGTTTAAATCATTTAACCAATTTTAATTATTCAAAACATGAAACAAAATTTATATTTGGAAAGAGGGTTTAATTTTGCATGGAAAACATATTTCATTTGTGGAAATTGGATTTAAAATGAGCAAGTTATTATTTTGGCAATTTTAAATGCAATAAACAAGAAACAGTTGTTTTCAGCAATTTAAATTATTCAAAACAGCAAACAAAATTTATATTTGGAAAGTACGTGAAAAATTGATTGGAAAACATATTTAGTTTGTGAAATTTGGAATTTTTATGAACAAGTTATGAATTTTGCAATTTTAAGTGAATTTGACAAGTTTTCAAATATTGCACCAATTTAAAATATTCAAAACAGTAAACAAATTTTATATTTGGATAGAACATTTAATTTGGTATTGAAAACATATAAAAAATGTTGAATTTGGAGTTAGGATGATTTATTTATGCAATTTCCAAAATTGGGTGCAAAGCTGCCATTTTTTATGATCTAGGGACTTGGAAATTATTTTTACAGGCCTAGAAATAATGTGTAAGGGCCTAGTTGTGAATTCCCATAAGTTATGTGACCAAAACATTGCAAAACAAAAATGTTTTTAATTGTGCAGGGGGTGGGATTTGATCCCTGCACCTCCTGCTGCGCTGGGGGAACAGAACCAGTGGGCTACTGCTGTTTGTTGTGGTTAGGAAGGGGATCTCGGGAGGATATGGTTTCAGACTGCGGCCTAACTGAACTTAAACGAGAAAAAGAGGAGCAGAAAGAGTGGGGGGCTGGGATTCGATCCCCCCACCTCGCGGGTGCGCGCACTGGGAAAGAACCAGTGCGGTGCGCTTCGGGTTTGTGTCAGAAAGGGATGCAGAGGGAGGGTAAGCTGTTGCTTCGAGTGTTAACTGAAAAATTCAGTTCGCAGAAACTGGATCGAGCGGACACAGAACAGCAGGGTCGCCGGCAGCGATCTCTCGCGGTGGCCGGAGGGGTGCTGCGGCGGGCGCTTGCTGCGAGGGGAAAGCGGCCAAGGGAGGAGGAGGGAAGGCGAGGGGAAGGAGGGGAGCGGTTGCTCACCTTGAGCGCTCGATGGAGGAGGTCGGCAGGGAGCAGCAGGAGCTTGGCCGGCGGCAAAACGGCGACGGCGGCGGCGCTGTGATGGCTCCCGGCCAGCGCCGCGGGGTGGGGAAGGAAGAGGGTACTGGGGCGTTTCCATTCCCGCCATGGGGAGCTCCCGGGAACGCCTCCAGCGACCACGCCAACCTCCACAATTTTCGGCCATGGTGGAGTTCGGTGCGGTTCAGAGAATTGGGTACAGAGAGGAGGAAGATGGGAGAGAAGAGAGAGGGTGGCGGCTTGAGGGAGAAGGGCTAGGGTTAGGGTTTGGCTCGGAGGGGAGAGGAGGAGATATAAAGGAGGGGGAAAGGACCATCGGATGGCTGAGGAGGAGGGGCAGGTCGCTGTCTCCATGGCGTCACCTCCTGTACGGAGGTAGGAGGAGACCGAGCGGGCTGCCCCTTGTGGGCTGGGCTGGCTGGCTAGGTGGGCTGCTTCCCTCTCCTCTCCTTTCTATTTTTTTGTTGTTTGTTTTATTTTATTTTTTGTAGAAAACCAAATGGAAGAAAAGAAATATTTTAGGTTAGTAAAATTGTAGGAAAAAGAGGCTAAGTCAATTAGGTTAAAAGAAAACACTCCCAAGTTTTTGTTTTATAGAAAGTTTGAAAATAATTGATGTTTGGGATTTAAACCAAAATTGAAGGCATTTTAATATTACTTAAACATTATGAAAAACAAGCATTTTAATAGGGTGACCCCTATATATTAAAGGTTTGAAATTAGTTGATTTGTTTAGGGATTTCAAAAACTCAAGTGGGTTGTTGTTTGATGACTTGGATTTGCAATTGTAGATGATTTGAATTAATTGGTGGAATTTAATTGATTGATTTAAAGCAACAATTTAAAATAGTTTGAACCTCAGATTAATGGGAACAAATCATTGATTGGTTTTGCAATTTTCATAGCTTTCAAAAGGGTTGTTGTTTTGGAAGGAAAACATAATTGAAATTGAGAAGGGTTTGATATTAAATGAATTTTTGATAGAACAAAACAACAGTTTTGAAATCACACTTTAATGGAAACAATTGGTTGTTTTTATTTGAAATATCATTTTGGAAATTGTAACATCACAAGGATGAAACAAAGGGTTTGAATTTTGGTTTAGAATTCAAATAGAAAACAAATGAAAACAGAGGAAAACAAATGGAAAACAAACAAAACAATTGCAATCAACATGATGCCATGATGCAAAACATAAAATAACAGGGAGCAAACATTCTAAAGGCTATTTTTTCAGACTTGGGATGTTACAGTGTTGTTCTAGTTGCCTTAATTGCTTGCCTTGTCATATAGGTAAATTCACCCCTAGTTGCATAATCTAGAGAATTTACCTTCTTGTCAAGCCTAAATCTTAAGAAAAATTAAAATTGGTCGTAGCACCTATTCACCCCCCCCTCTAGGTGCCTATACTTTACTTTCAAACGGCGTTGTCGATATGGTGACTTTATGATCGTTATGTGATGGCGGTGGACGGATACTCCAGAGAGTTGGGAGCACAAGACAAGAGTGAGAAAGAACTTAATTTTCGTGAGAGCATTGACTGTGGTGAAACAAGGAAGAAAGTACGGTTGCAGGTGGAGTCATTTGGAGTCAAGGGAGTAGGAGCTGAGCTCATGATTAATGGTTCAAGTCCAGGTATACAAAGATTCGGCATGACGGCTTCAAGATGGCGAAGGGCATATTTGCCAAGGTGGAGTTTGTTGGAATATATGTCGAATATGTGTACGAGTAGGGCTATGCTAGGACTTGTAATTAAACGGAAGGTTAGGTGTTTGAGTCGGACACGTGTAACCTGGCATAATATATAAAGGCACCGGGAGTAGCCCAAATAGACACGACGAAAGTTGGTAGGCTAGACACAAGATCACGAGGGGACGGTCCGGCGTCCGTGGCAGGGGCGGCCGTACCGGCGTGGCGTTGAGATCTGGTGCGTCTGTATTGCCTCGACAAGCTTGTCGCCGGTGGTATTTTGACTAGTACATGGGAGGAGCGTCCGTAGTCATGCCCCGCAGATGTAGCCGTTGAGCGCCGAACTGCGTTACCAAATCTCGATGTCGTATTTTGCTATGATTGTTTGTCCTCGGTAGATCGACTAAGCGCCTCGGATTTGCAACACTCTCAAGTAGGGATTAGCTAATATGATGGGAGCAATTGTATTCTTCAGGCATCAACAATAAAAAGTAAAAAACGTGCAGGGCACCCCTTGATTTTAATAACAATATTTTCTTTAATACCCTTATACCCACATCTTGTTCAAAAGTGAAATCAGCTATACGTGATTTTAGAATAAGCACCAAGGTTTAACCTAGCATAGAGTGTTTAAGAAAGATATAGACACTAGCACCTAGATGAGAAATTGCATTAATCTAATTAATAACCTTATGATTTTAATGAAAGGTTCAAATGTGTCGTCTTGCTTAGCTGGAAGTTTTTTTGAGAGTTTTTTATATTCTAGTTCCTACTCCCGTAGCTTTAGTTCTACCTGATGGATAAATTACTTGTGTGCATCGGCATCTTCTCCTATTGTGTTCATCATCCTAACAAAATCGTCCATGGTATATATATATGTGGGTTGGAGCATGAGTATAGTCAAACTCTAAAGCAATTGCTTCTTCCGCGCTTCCTCATCATTTTGAGAACTTCTATCCGGTTGGGTTCCGGTGTACCTGTAAACTTAGCGAGAATGAGGTCTGGCTCTCCACTAATTTGAAAATTTGTGCCTCGACTTCTCGTGGTCTTTCTGACATAGGCTGCACAGTTTTGATGGTAACAAATTTATTTGTGAGTTGACCAAAAAGTGTAGCACCCCAAAAAAATTAATTTCTTAATTTTAGTTGACTTATGACTTTGAATTGATTTCCTTGGATTGCCATTCTCATTAAAATTCTCAAACTTTGGCCTGGCTTGAGTGTTGAATTCTTCATACTGCCATTGAAAATTGAAGTATTTCATGTGCCAACCTATTTGCTCCTAACCCAAGTAATAATCATTTTCTTTGAGAACCGAGTGCTAGCTCAGTGGCAAGAGGTAGCAAGTGTAGGGTTCAAGTCTCAGCTGAGGCATACTCGAAAAATTGAGTCCCAGCTGAGAAATACTCGAATAAACCGGGTGTCTCACTTACATGTATAACCAATAGAGGGATCATTCCCTTATTGACAACATTTTTTTATAAACATTTTCTTTGCCCATTTAAAAGAAGCAATTGTAAACTACAGTATTGCATACCGACCAATGTAGTATATTTCACATATTATCTCTTTTAATAGCAAATAAGTTGGCATGTTTGTGGTTTCAGTTCCTTTTAAGAAATTTTCCTCATCAAAATTTGTGGGGTCCTTAAGAGGTTACAGTGGCAAACGTTGTGATATTCCATAGGGTTTTTTTGTGTGGAAAAAGACCTAGGGCCAGAGATATTCCTTTTTTTTTCTTTTTTTTTTGCAAAATGGCCTAGGGCCTGTGACATTTCCATATGGTTGTGTCAGAATCTATTGAATCCTACTATATTCCTCTGCAAGGCCAGTTTGGCGATCGATACATGTCGTATTAAGTTTTGCTATGGAAGCCTCGAGTCTATTATAGCTGAACTTTTTCCCCTGTAGGTGAATCACTGTAGATCGGTTCTGCTTTGGAATAGTACTATATCAACATCTGTCCTAAGAAGACGTGCAGCTACCGGATTCCCCTAAAGAAAGAAATTGCGTAGCTACCGGAGCTGCATGGCTTTTCCAGGCCTGAATATAGGTCGGCAACATCCGCTATAAAAAGCCGCCGCATCTACCGGACAAATCTGCTTCTTCGTCTTCCTTCCCACGACAATACCATGGCGTCTGATCAGAGACTACCCGACTGGTTGCAGCTTCCATTCGATCTCCTGGAGCCCATCGCCAGCAGATCCCGCGATGCCATCACCGGACACACCGTGTTCCGCTCCGTCTGCCGGACATGGCGCTCTGCAGTAGGACAAGCGCCGCGTCTTCTGCTTCCTGCTGCTCTGGACAGCGTTACTCCCCGTGCTGGTTCAGAACACGCCCTCGTCTTCCCTTTGTCGCGCGGGTGGTCCGTCATTGTTGATGCCCGTGATGCATCCTGCCGCCTCTCTCACCTAGCCACGGGAGCTACCGTTGTGCTGCCCAAGATCAACGCCTTCCGCGACCCCTTGGCCACCTCCGGCATCACGCATGTGAAATATGTGCATTATACTGACGACGATGAAAGCGGTCGTGGAATCCACTGGGGTCCTCTGACCAAGATCAAGACGGAGCCGTCATGTTGGATCTACTTTGACAATTATCTCGATTTCTCGGATTCCATACGCTTTGCTGTGCATTTTCCACCCGATACTCCTGCAGTAAGCCCAGATGGCATGATTATCATGATGAGCCACAGGTGGTTAGCAGGCCAAAGAGGCATGGTTTTCTGCCGGCCTGGAGATGTGGCCTGGACAGAGATGGCAAGATGTTCATCGAGTCGCTTCGACTTCGTTGAATTCGGCTACTTCCGAGGCAACTTCTACGGCTTGCGACCCAACGGGGTCACAGAGGTGTACCAAGCCACGACACTGAAGTTCCTCCACCTGATTGATGTACCAGAGGCCACCTTCAAACTTTCCTCCTATTTGAACTTACCCTATGATGGTCATCTTGGCGAGTTCCATTACTTAAATCTAGTTATGTTGCCGAGTAAGGTGCTCTTGGTCAGGGTCAGCGGGAAATCGTCGGGGTTGGAGGGCTTCGACGTCTTCGAGTTAGGGTCAAAGTCTGAGAACGACAGGATCGCGTGGTGCAAAGTAACATGGGAAGGCATCGGTGGCAATTACGACTTGTTCCTGGACAGCTACCACACGGCCTTTTGCAAGAACAACACAGCAAGCGGAACTCGGATCTATTGTGTTCTTAGCCGGCACCGTGAACCCACTACGGCAGCATACTGCTACGACATGCAAGAGAATAGAATTGATTGCATATACAAGCCTCCGTCCAACGACAACATGGAATATTCAACCAAACCTAGTTGGTTTGTTCCCTAGCCACTTCTTTTTATCTCAATGTAGTTACCTACCTAGTTATTTTGCGGTGTGATGGAACTATGTAAATGAAGCGCACATGTTTTTTCAAAGTATGCTTACAGTCTTTTGAGTAAATATGTGTTGTACGGCCGTCTGTGTTCGTACCGTGCATTGTTAAACTTTCCATGCCTTTTAGTATTTTTGGCGAAAAAGAGTACGACCATTCGTGCGAGGTCGTATCATGTGGTTAAACGTTTTCTTTTTTTCGCGAAAAAAGAAAACGTAAAAACTTTATGTTTCGATGCATTTGATAGATAAGAAGAGTTAATGTACAAGAAACAACTCAACCCATGACCTGAACTAGGGGAGAAGGAGGGCGAGACCGCTGGCCCCCGCGCTCACCCACAGGCGAGCCTCGGTCTTGATGGTTTCCATCAAAGCGCCAACCAAGAGCGTGGCGTTGTCGAAGACGACTGCGTTCTTGTGCTTCAAGATCCACCAAGCCGAAAGCATAATGGCTAAGGAGGTGCCCTTGTGCAGTAGGCGGGGAGGGGGGGGGGTCTTGAGCATTAGCTTCCACCAATCCTCAAAGTTGTCTTCCACAACTGGGGGTCGAGCCGTCGATCGGACCCAAGAGAGAACCTCGTGCTAGGCTGTCGTGGTGGTGTCACGGTAGATGCCATAGGATGGCTAAAGTTGTGGGGACGATGGACGCTGGAGGTGCTCGGGGAGGGATCACGCAGCGAGTAGCCGCGTGAGTGTGAAGCTAACACTGCAAACAACAAGATCTACCCAGGTTCAGGGCCCTCGTGTGGAGGTAAAACCCCTACTCCTGCCTTTCTCTCTTTATATTTGTGTCTCACCGAGTAGCCACAGTACAAGTGTTTACTACTACCGAGTAGCCACCCTTCTCCTTACGTGATGAACTAGGTCAAGAAAGTGAACCAACTCTGGGATCCCTCGCGCAGGAGGGGGCAGGGCACCTTATATACTGGTGCGCAGCCAGATACAGCCAAGATGTCGACATTGTGTGCACACTGTGCACTTCCGGCTTCCCGCTGACACCTTTACACCTTTTGGCTTCCAAGTTTGTCTCCGTGTGCAAAGTCGTTCCGCAGAACCGAGGAACTGATCTGATGAGGACATCCCTAGCTCTTCACCAACAAACACACATGATAATGTTGCTGCTCAAGATAATACTAATGGAGTGAGACTTGGACCTATGACAAGATCAAGAACAAAGTTATTAGAACAACAGGTGAACTCACTCTTAATAGAATTTGATGTTTGTGATCATGATAATTTTATACTGCCTAAGTCTATGCATTTATGTATGATCAGGGTTGTTGATAACACAAACATGAATGGAGAGGAGCATCAAGAGGAGCTGGAAAACAACAAGAACAAGCTGGAAAACAAGAAGTACATGCTGGAAAACAAGAAGGAGCACCTGGAAAACAGAAGCCACAAGATGGGAAACAAGTTGGAGCTGCTGGAAAACAAGGGAGAAATAGATGGAAAACATCAAGGGGGCGCCCCACACCTTGTGGATGCGCCATAGAAAGAGTCCTGGTAGTTTAGGAGAAGTGGACCTGCGAGTCCTTATTTCATAGGACTTTTCTTTTAAATTTCGGATTGTAATAAAAGGGGGGATAGAGTCCCACCCGAACACAACTAGGGGGGGTGCGCCCCACCTCTTTGGCCGCACCCCAACCCCTCATAAATAGCCGGCCCTTGCGCCCCAAATAGGTTAGATTAAGTTTTAGACAATTTCCCTTACACCTCAGATTGTATTGCTTGTTTAAGCTTTCATCTTGAAGTAAAGATCCGTTGCAAATTTTGCGTGTTATCATCTATTCCATTGGGAATTAGAAGGTACAGGACCACTTGTAGTCGGTTGATTACATTGTGCAAGAGTGTGTAGTTGAGAATATCCACAGGGATTGAAAGCTGTTGCATTGGCAATCAGGTATCAATCCAGGAGAGATCTCAGTGAACCACTAGTTATCATATCAATTTGTGTTGCTCTTTGAGAAGATCGGGCCACCCCATATCATCTTGGTATCAGATTTCCAGGTTGCCTCTTTGAGCAATTTCGTTTTCATTCGTTTTTTAGATTGTTTTCTTCCTATCCAGAAAAAGCCACACAAAAAGAGAGATTGGAGATTTTGCCATAGACTAGATCAACACCAATTTGCTTCTTCTTTTACTGTTTTCTGTTGATTTTGTGTCCCTGTTTTTCTTTTTGTGTCTTTGAGTTTCTAGGTTTAGGTTTCTAGTTCATCTTGTTCGAGTTCTATCTTATTTCTATTCAGATCTATACCAGAAAAAGTCACACCAAAAATATCTTGCAGTTGCAAGAACATTGGAGATTGGATCTATTGCTCTCAGGAAAACAACCATAGCCCTTGCAAAATTTGCTTGTTGGCATTGTTCCGAAGCAAGATCTATTTCTATTCCGAGATTGGAGATTGTTCCAAGTTGGTTCGGTTCATATACCCTGCCACGAAAAAACTTCTTCAAATTCCATACGGAATATTACTCCTAATCGGATCCGAGTTGGACTCCTTCCCGACACAAAAACAGGAGAATTCCTGCCGTGAGAACAAGTGCTGCCGTGGGCAAATATTTGGTTTGTTTTTCTTCGTTTTCTTCCCGTGTTCTTTAGGATTTCCTTGCTGATCTTTGTGAACTATAGCCAAAGCCATTCTACATCACAAATACTAGGAACTTTCCTATAAGACTGGCATATTTTGTGCTTATCAGGCTGCTCAATTTCTCCGCGGTGCGACATATTGTGGTCAAAAAGAGAAGAAGAAATTTCTTTTTGTCCGTACAGTCCGTACAGATTGGACAAATTGGGCCATAAGAGTGAAAAAATAGAAGAGAAAAAACAGAAAAATCAAAGAGAAAAGAGGCCCCCCAAAGTACTGATCATTGCCACACGTTTGGAGCTGTCTGCACTACTATTTTGAGCAATCTTGTGCCTGATTTACATTGAGCTTTTGCTAGTGTCTTTCGAGTGCTTGCAACAAATTCTACCATATAGTTGCTCGCCACATTTGTCTCCGAAAGAGTGTGTGTTTCCGGGTCAATTGTTATATCACATTGGACAGTTATTTGGAGTTACTTTTTGGTGTTGTTAGGTATCCCAACCAAGCCCCACCATATATCCTGATTATTGTCTTGTGATAACTGAGATCCCTGATATTCTCTTCTCACACTTGGTACATATAGTTGCCACTATTTGTTGGTGAAGTATTTCTCTATTCACTCTGGAGAAGTGAGATACACCATTATCTTGCTGGATTGAGTGACTTGAGAGAAACAAACACCCACCTATACTTGTTTTGTTTTCACTAACATAATGGCTTCTGCTAGTACTGCTGATGTGCAGGCAAAGAAGAAACCAGAGGATTTGGTGCAATGGAATGAGTATGAGGCACTAAGAGATACCATGTACAAGAAAATAGCTACAGAAATAGACAAAAATGATGATGCATTGAGGAAAGAACTAAACACTCTAGATCTGAAGATAGAAGCTGCTGCTACTCAAGAATCTGTTGATGTGCTCCAAGAATCTGTGACAAATTTAACAAGACAGATTGCTAATTTAGCTACTCTAGTAGAACAAAGAGCTCATAATGCTGGTGCACACCTACATGATGAGAATGCTCTTGATAATGGCCGAGGCAATGCTGGCCATGGCCGTGGAGGAAATGCTTATGCTCGAAGAGTTCAAGCCCCAGAAAACAATAGGGAAGATGATGGTTTGGGAAAACCTAAATTTTCTATCCCTCCTTTCACATTTGATCATGATGATGTGGAAGAATATTTGTTATGGGAGCTGAAAATAGAGAAGCTATGGAGATTGCATGATTATACCGAGGATAGAAAAATAAAACTTGCATCTTCTGGGTTTGATGGCTATGCTCTTTTGTGGTGGGATAATATCACCCAATTGAGAGCAGAACTAGGTGATCCAGAAATTGTTACTTGGAGAACTATGAAGCAAGTAATGAGGGACAGATTTGTACCCAAGAATTACATTAGAACACTATATGATAAACTCCAACAGTTAAAGCAAGGCTCATTGTCAGTTGATGCTTACTATAGGGAGATGGAGCTGATTCTCCAAAGAGCTCGAGTTAGAGAGGAGCCGGAACACACTATGCAACGCTTTCTCTCAGGGTTGCAATTTAAAATAAAGAGCATTGTGAGGCATCTCCAATATAATGACATGAATGAGTTATTACATCATGCTAGAGACGCGGAAGCACAATTGGCCGAGGAGGCTAAGCTGAGTGCTAGAAGGAGTTTTCCTCCTAGAAATTCTTCTTTTTCATCACCATCACCACAAGGGTCTCAATTTCGTGGTGCACCAACCTCCAAACCTGAGACTACCACTTCTAATAGCAAGAAAACATCCCAACCAGCTGCAAGTGCAGGTAGTTCTACCATGTCCACAGCACGAAATAGAGATATGAGCTGTCACACATGTGGAGGAAAAGGGCATTTCAAGAGAGATTGTCCTAATAAAAAGGTCATGCTTGTTAATGAGGATAATGAGTATGAAACTGGTGATGATGCTGATCCCGATGAGGAGAATAATGATGATGTAGATGGTCCAGTTGATGCATATGCTACGCATTATCCCACTATTGTTTGCACACAAAAATCAATGGCGTTGAGTGTTACACCAAGTCCAGAAAATCAGAGATGTAATTTGTTCCAAACTAAAGCTATTGTAGGCCCTCAAATGGCTTGCAAAGTTATTATTGATGGAGGAAGTTGCAGAAACTTAGCAAGCAAAGATTTATGTGCAAAGCTAAAGTTGAAATATATCCCACACCCTCATCCTTATTACATTCAATGGTTAAGTGATAAAGGAGAAATGAAGGTGAGCTACATGGTGAGAGTTGAATTTCAAATTGGACCATACACAGACACCATTGAGTGTGATGTGGTACCAATGTCTGTTTGTCACATGTTGCTGGGAAGACCATGGCAGTTTGACAGGAATGCTATTCACAATGGAAGGTCAAATACATACCAGTTGAATTGGCATGGGAAGGACATCATTCTGAGGCCTATGACACCACAGCAAATTGTAAATGAATCTCGTCAAAAAACAGAAGTGAATTTAGAAACTGAGAGTGAGAGAGATGAGATGAGAGGAAACAAAAATACTGTGAGTGATAATAGCAAAGCCAAGCTGAGTGGTAAAAATAAAAGTGAGGGAGTGAGCCTATTATGCATGTTAGCCACCAAAGATGACTTGAGAGAGTTTAGTGAGGATCCTAGTTTAGTACCTATAGTGCTCATGCACAAGGGAGAAATTTTGGTTTCTAACGACATGACCCCTCTCTCTATTGGTGTTTCTAATGTGTTGCAGGAATTTGATGATGTGTTTCCAGAGGAGGTACCAGCAGGGTTGCCACCATTGCATAGCATAGAACACCAAATTGACTTGATACCTGGAGCCACATTACCAAACCGAGCCCCTTATAGGACTAATCCCCAGGAGACGAAGGAAATTCAGAAACAAGTACAAGAGCTCCTTGATAAAGGGTATATTCGCATCAGTCTTAGCCCTTGTGCTGTTCCTGTGATTTTGGTTCCTAAGAAAGATGGTACATGGCGCATGTGCGTAGATTGTAGAGCAATAAACAACATCACTATTCGTTATCGTCATCCTATTCCAAGATTGGAAGATATGCTAGATGAATTAAGTGGTGCTACTGTTTTTTCTAAGATTGATTTGCGTAGTGGTTATCATCAAATTAGGATGAAAGAGGGGGATGAGTGGAAAACAGCCTTTAAGACAAAATTTGGTTTATATGAATGGTTAGTGATGCCTTTTGGTTTAACCAATGCACCTAGTACTTTCATGAGACTTATGAACCATGTTTTGCGTAACTTTATTGCCAAATTTGTGGTAGTCTATTTTGATGATATTCTCATATATAGCCACAATGAAACTGAACATATTGATCATATTAGACAAGTCTTGCATGTGCTAAGAGAAAACAAATTATTTGGTAATCTTGAGAAGTGCACTTTTTGCAAAGATAAGGTCATATTTCTGGGATATGTTGTTTCTAAACATGGGATTGAGGTAGATGATTCGAAAATAGAAGCTATAAGAAATTGGCCTACCCCCATGAATGTGAGTCAAGTGCGTAGTTTTAATGGTCTTGCTGGTTTTTATAGAAGATATGTTAGAGATTTTAGTACCATTGCTGCACCTTTGAATGATTTGACTAAGAAAGGAGTTGATTTCGAATGGGGTGTTGCTCAAGATATGGCATTTGATGAGCTGAATGTTAAATTGATTTCTGCACCATTGTTGATGCTTCCAAATTTCAATAAACAATTTGAGATTGAATGTGATGCCAGTGGCATTGGAATTGGAGGAGTACTTATGCAAGAAAAGAAACCTATTGCTTATTTTTCTGAGAAATTGCATGGTGCACAATTGAATTATTCTGTCTATAATAAAGAGTTGTATGCGCTTGTTAGAGTTCTTGAGGTTTGGAAACATTATTTGTGGCCAAAAGAATTTATCATACATTCTGATCATGAGGCATTGAAGTTTCTGAAGAGCCAATCTAATCTTAATAAGAGACATGCTAAATGGGTAGAGTTCATTGAGTCTTTCCCATATATTATCAAGTATAAGAAAGGATTGGACAATGTGGTTGCTGATGCACTATCTAGAAAGAACATGCTTCTTACCAAACTAGATGTGCAAGTTCCTGGTTTAGAGAGTCTACGTGAATTATATGCAAATGATACTGAGTTTTCTATGCCTTTTGCTAAATGTACTAGTGTAAAAGCATGGGATAAATATCATATTCATGATGGCTTTCTGTTTAGAGCTAACAAATTATGTGTTCCCGAGTGTTCTTTGCGTTTGCTGTTGTTGCAGGAATCTCATAGTGGAGAATTGATGGGACACTTTGGACGGGAGAAAACATTACTCATGTTAGCTGATAACTTCTATTGGGCACATATGAGGCGAGATGTCTATAGATTTGTGCAGCGTTGCATCACTTGCAACAAAGCAAAGTCAAAATTAAAACCTCATGGGTTGTATACCCCTCTTCCTGCACCTACTACACCATGGGAGGATATTAGTATGGATTTTGTGCTAGGATTACCAAGAACCAAGAGGGGACACGATTCAATATTTGTGGTAGTGGATAGATTTTCCAAGATGTCACACTTTATTGCATGCCACAAAAGCGACGATGCGTCGCATATTGCTAATCTGTTTTTCAGGGACATAGTGAGATTACATGGAGTACCCAAGACTATTGTTTCTGATCGAGACGTGAAGTTCATGAGCTATTTTTGGAAGACACTTTGGGGGAAGCTGGGGACAAAGTTGCTGTTTTCAACTACATGTCACCCCCAAACTGATGGACAAACGGAGGTGGTGAATCACACATTATCACAATTGTTGCGCACCATGATCAAGAAGAACCTGCGGGAGTGGGAGGAGTGTTTGCCTCATGTTGAGTTCGCTTATAACAGGGCTGTACACTCCACTACTCAGCTATGCCCGTTTGAGGTGGTGTATGGTTTCAAACCCATTACTCCACTAGATATGTTGCCGCTTCCTATATATGAGAGAGTTAACATGGAGGCTTCGAAGCGTGCTGATTTTGTAAAGAAGATACATGAGAAGACCAAGATGGCTATAGAGAAGAAGGGACAACATGTGGCTGAACGCATGAACAAGAAAAGGAACGAGATGATATTTCGGGATGGTGATATGGTTTGGGTGCATTTCCGCAAGGATAGATTCCCAAAATTACGCAAGTCCAAGTTGATGCCACGAGGAGCAGGTCCATACAAAGTTCTTGGTCGAATCAATGATAATGCATACATGATAGATCTTCCAGCTGAGGAGTTTGGTGTTAGCAATTCCTTCAATGTTGCTGATTTGACACCATATTACGGAGATGACCTTGATGCCTCGAGGTCGACGCCTTTTAAAGAGGGGGAGGATGATGAGGACATCCCTAGCTCTTCACCAACAAACACACATGATAATGTTGCTGCTCAAGATAATACTAATGGAGTGAGACTTGGACCTATGACAAGATCAAGAACCAAGTTATTAGAACAACAGGTGAACTCACTCTTAATAGAATTTGATGTTTGTGATCATGAGAATTTTATACTGCCTAAGTCTATGCATTTATGTATGATCAGGGTTGTTGATAACACAAACATGAATGGAGAGGAGCATCAAGAGGAGCTGGAAAACAACAAGAACAAGCTGGAAAACAAGAAGTACATGCTGGAAAACAAGAAGGAGCAGCTGGAAAACAGAAGCCACAAGATGGGAAACAAGTTGGAGCTGCTGGAAAACAAGGGAGAAATGGATGGAAAACATCAAGGGGGCGCCCCACACCTTATGGATGCGCCATAGAAAGAGTCCTGGTAGTTTAGGAGAAGTGGACCTGCGAGTCCTTATTTCATAGGACTCTTCTTTTAAATTTCGGATTGTAATAAAAGGGGGGATAGAGTCCCACCCGAACACAACTAGGGGGGGTGCGCCCCACCTCTTTGGCCGCACCCCAACCCCTCATAAATAGCCGGCCCTTGCGCCCCAAATAGGTTAGATTAAGTTTTAGACAATTTCCCTTACACCTCAGATTGTATTGCTTGTTTAAGCTTTCATCTTGAAGTAAAGATCCGTTGCAAATTTTGCGTGTTATCATCTATTCCATTGGGAATTAGAAGGTACAGGACCACTTGTAGTCGGTTGATTACATTGTGCAAGAGTGTGTAGTTGAGAATATCCACAGGGATTGAAAGCTGTTGCATTGGCAATCAGGTATCAATCCAGGAGAGATCTCAGTGAACCACTAGTTATCATATCACCCCATATCATGATCTGTTATCACTGACACTGTCACGGGGTAGGCCCCCCTTAACCTGCGACGCCCTGCTGACACCCTGGCACGGATAGGCACGCGCTCGGCAGATGAACAGTGCCGCAGTACGGACCCAGGATACGCGGGATCCTGTGTCAGAACGGCTCCTTTGACTTCTGGCCCTAGGAGGAGACCGCCCTCTCTACTCGGTCCACTTCCTCTACTCGGAGAAGAGTAACTACCTTGATTCTTCCTCCTGGCCATCAGTGTGTAGGGCCGAATAGCGGACGACCGGGTAGCGAGTACCGGGTAGCCGCTACTCTGCCAAACATCTCTTCTGATCTTGCCCCTTAGCACTTGCCTTTACCCTACTCGGGGGTATCCCCCCGACATTAGTCCCTGAAGCTGGTAGAGTCGTGCGAACTTGTTCACTGGGCTCTGCCAGCTTAAAAACCAATCTTGCCTTTGAGCCTTGGGTTGCTGAGTAGAACCTCCGAGTAGCCCTTGATTCTATCTCGAGTTTCTTCTCTTCCGAATAGGGCCACTTCTCTTCCCTGTCGCCGAGTAAAATGACTTGGCGAGATTTCCAATCAGAATCTCTGCGTGGCAGAGCAAAATCCGGCTTTCGACAGCGCAACTGGGCACGTGTCACATTCCCGTACCCCCGACGCCTCGGTGCCCGGGATCTGACAGGCCACACGCCCAGTTTTCACGGCCCGGGCCCACTAGCCCGTTATGTCCCATCAAGCGTAGTAATTACCCACGATCGCGTCGTGGGATAAATTGCGGCCGTTACGCGCGCGTCCTGCGCTGTGTGCGTTTCTAACCGGCCCGCACACCCCACGCCGCACGATCTCTGGGCGTAACTGATCCCATTACCTCTAATCGTAACGTCAACCCGAGGGGAGGTATAAATACCCCCTCGGTAGCTCCTTTCTCCTCTTCCTGCCTTCACTCTCCCCCTGCCTCTTCGTTTCTCCGCCGCCGTCGAGCTATTCGCCGCCGTGCATCTCACAGCGCCGAAAGGCCAGTTCTTTTCGCCAGATTCCACCAAATCCTCATCAAACTTCCCCTCCAGCTCGATGGCTCGCGACGATGACGCCCGGCGAGCTGGTGAACACCCGGCGAGTTCCTCCCGGTGTCCGCTGCCGGCACCCCGATGGCGAGCTCGTCCCCGCCCCGGAGGCGGACGAGCACGTGGTGTTCCTCGCGCACTTCGCGCGGGGATTCGGGCTGCCCGTGTCAGATTTCTTCCGCGGCTTCCTCGACCACTTCGGGATCCAGCCGCACCACCTGCCGCCGAACGCAATGGTGATGCTCGCATACCACGCTGTGGTGTGCGAGGCGTTCCTGGGCGTGCGCCCTACACCGATGACCTGGGCGCGCTACTTCTTCTTCAGGAAGCAGAGCAAGGCCAAGCCGGGTAGCGCGGATAGCAGCCGCGGGATGACCGAGACCGGCAGCGCCATGATGGTGCAGCGCAGCGGGACCTGCCATCCGTGCGTCAAGGGCCTTGACTCCGTGCGCAAATGGCAAAAGACTTTCTTCTACGTGAAGAATATCCCTGTCAAGGAAGGCGAGCCCCTGGTGGACCAGATCAATCTCCCCCGGTGGACCAATACGCCTCCTACCGGGCAGAATTGGGGATTCAAGCCCCCGCTAGACGGCGACATCAAGCAGATCAACGCGCGCCTCGCCCAGCTGAAGGAGAAGGGGCTCAAGGATGACGACCCCATCGCTTGCTGGATCTCCAGGCGGGTGCTCCCGTTGCAGCGCCGCGCACACCTCATGTGCTACATGGGCGGCAACAGAGATTGCACTCGGACGACTACGTTCGAGCTCAGCAACGCGGACGTGGCCACCTGGGCGCGCTCCATCATGAGCACCGGCCTCACCGACCACTGGCAGTATGGCTTTGTGCCGTACAGCCGCACGAAGCCAATCAAACGGGTTAGTACTTCTTATTCTGTTTCCTGCGTATCGGTTCCGAGTAGGTAGCCTTCTTATCCTGATATGCTTAGCATCCGCACTCTGTGCCGAGTAGGACACTTAGCCGTATCTCTTTAGGCTTCATGTGCTTTATGTTTGCACTACATGCCGAGTAGAACACTTGCTACTACCTGTTAGGCCTCATGTGCTTTGTGTTTGCACGCCTCATGTGCTTTATGTTTGCACCACATGCCGAGTAGAACCCTTGCTACTACTCTGTTATGCTTTGTGCTTGCATCCCGTCCCGGGTAGAACCCCTTACACTGCTCAACTGATTGGTATTGCTTGCTTATGTCTCCAGCGCCTTGCTCGCCAGCTCGCTGAGAGCGAGGAGCGCTTCGAGGCCAACTGGCACGAAGATCGAAAGGAGGATGACGAGGTCTCCTACGACACCGTGGACACCCTCTGCATCCCCCATGCCGTCCAGCCGGGTAAGCATCATGTCGACACGTCCATTCGGGACTGGTCCGAAGACGACGACGAAGGTGATCGAGTCCACCTTTTTGGTCACGAGTAGCGCAACTTGGTTTCTTTCCGCTTCTCAACCGTTTTCTTCTTTCCTATTCTGCAGAGGAGGCTAATGCTGACGAGGGAGAGGATGAGGACGCCCTCGAAGTCGATCCGCTTGCGGTTGCCGCTCCCGCCACTCGGAAGAGGGCGGGCAGTGGTGCCCAGGAGCCCACCGCCAAGAAGGCCAAGAAGGGTGAGAAGAAGACCAAGCAGGTCTCTGGGAGACGGCTACCCCCTTCACGTGCAGGGTAAGTGATTTTCTTCCCAGCTGCATTCCGCTGTCACTGCTTTTCCTGAATTCCTTGTTCCACCGCTGCTTCTTGGTTTCTTCTTTCTCTCTTCTTTTCCTGAATCCCTTTTTTCTCTTCACCGCCCCCTTGGACGCTGATGCTGCTGCCGCTCCCTCCAAGTCCAAGAAGAGATCCGCCATTGACGTCGACAAGCTCATCGACCTCTCTGAAGAGGACGAGCCCGCGGCAGGGGATGAGGCGCGTGCGCCCTCTCCCGTGAAGGGTGAGGATGAAGACGACGCCAACGTCCAGGATATGGACACTGGTGCCCAGGACGCCGAGCAGGAGCAGCAGGCCCGCGCGGAACAACAAGCGCAGGATGCTGCTCACGACGAGAGACCCCCTTCTCCCCCAGCTGCCACAGCTGGGGAGAGCACAGAAACAGCCACCGAGCATCCAGACCGTGCCTCCCTTGAGCGGCAGGAAGAAAGCCAGGAGCAGCAAGACACTGATGCTGCTGCCCGAGATGACCCCGCGGCCCAGCCGCGGGTAGATAACCAAGACGACGTACTGCAAGACCCCGCTGCCGAGCAGCGGGTTGAGACAACTGCGGTGGAGCCGGAGCTGCAGAGCCACGCGCAGCCGGACACTGTGCCCGGTAGCCAGTCCTTGGCGCCGGGTGCCCAGCAGGCTGCTCCACCAACTGCGCCAAGCTCCCCGCCCATGAAGAAGACCAAGACCACCGACAGCCCTCCAGCCAAACAGATCATCAAGAAAACTGCTTCTGATGCTACTGGCAAGAAAGATGCAGCCGAGAAGAAGGCTGTCGAGAAGAAAACTGTCGAGAAGCCAGCCGCCGAGAAGCAGGCTGTCGAGAAGCCAGCCGCCGAGAAGAAGGCCGCCGAGAAGCAAGCTGCCCAGCCAGACGCCCCCGTCCGCAGGAACCCTTCGCGTGGCGCTGCTCAAGATTCTGCCGTGATGCCGCCACCTAAGCCAACTACAAAGCCTGCCGCGAAGAGTGGACAGCTCACCATTGGTGCTCCCGGCAGTGGTGCAGGCACAGCCGCGGGATCGAGCGTTCAAGACCCGCCTGCCTACCCGCCTTACATGACGCAGCTGAGCAAACAGTATAGCATCGGTCTGACCAAGACCGAGAAACAGCTCGCTCTCACGAAAGGCAAGCAGGTCCATGCTGTGAATTCCAAGCTGCCGGCCAAGGACAAGGCCCAATCGATCTTCTCGCGCGAGATCCAGGAGACAGAGGTGGTGTCCCAGGGTCTCGAGCAGATAATCGACCGGGTGGGCTTTATCGACGCCGAGTGGAATAGCGCGTTCCTTGGCAACGAGACCTGGAACGGCCTGGCTTTGGGCAAGTTGGACCATTGGGGCATTGTCGAAGCTCTGGCTCCACAAATCCCTCGGGTGACCCTATCGGGTTTCGACTAGGAGACGTCATAGGCGCTGGTGAAATCGTCGGCTTGACAGGGGGGCGAGATTTACCCAGGTTCGGGGCCCTCGTAGAGGTAAAACCCTTACTCCTGCCTTCTGTCGATCTGTATTAGATGATTAGATCGGTTACAGGATGCTCGAATCGAGAGTAGATCTCGAGTTTCAAGGCTTTTGTGGTCGTGCGGTAATACTTGGTCCTCTCCTTGGGGGCTCTCCTGGATTTATATAGATAGCCAGGTCTCGAGTTCAACCCGGAGAGGATACAAACCCTAGCTTAGGTCGGTTACAAGTTCCCTAACTTAACCCGCAAGTTTAATGCGGGTGGGCTTCAGGTGGGCCTTCTGGAGTCTTCCAAGGGCGCCTCTTCTTGGGCCTTGACCTTGGGCCTGAGAGGGGGTGTCCTTACCTGCAGGGTCCAAGATCTATGTCTTCGTCAGTAGCCCCCGAGCGTTTGCTCGACTGGGATTTTTTCCAGTCGGGTAGACGGTCAGACCTTTCTTGATCTTCTCTTGAAGGTTCAACTCGATAGTTGTCGTTTTTCGAAGGGTGTGTTCCCTGTATTGTGAGTCATAAATCTCGAATATCAAGCAGCATGAGTGCCTGTTTTTAACGGCTTTTTTACACAGAAGGATGTGGCACAGTAGCTTGGCTCTCCCGAGAGATCAGGGCCAATTAATTGCGACTAGGGCAAAAACACTCCTGGCCTACACAGATTCGAGACCTCCGACTCGAACCCGATGAGGTGATTGTTGCGACTGGGCCGTTGTGGACTTATCGAGTCGAACTTAACCTAAGAGGGTACCCGGCGCGTCCGCTAGGATTTTTCTTCGTGTTGTTGACACGGAACTATGCCGGAGGACGCAGCTTTCGAGTGCGATTCCAGGCCCAAAAGAAAGATCTTTCTGGGTCTTACCTTCGTACTCGAAGAATACGGCATCCAGATGTGCCTAGTCGGCTGAACAATCCAGGTTTTTATGATGTAGAATTATCACGTGTAGGAGAGGTAGGTTTTTCCCACCCGATGGATTTGTTTGAGCTCCATACGAAAGAAATTTCGCGTTGGAAAAGACCAAGCCCGTATGAAAGAGTTTTCATGTTCGGGATGCTGTGCCCATACGAAAGAGTTTTTCGTGCATAGGGTATTTTCCTCTCTCTCGTTCGAAGAGGTCTTGCTTTATGAATTGTTCATGGAAAAGTTGGTTTCATCCGAAGGAATCGATATTCGTACGAAGATAATTTCGCGTTTGAACTTCCATTCGAAAAAATCTCAATTTTGAATGACGAACGTCATGACGTCATGGCGCACTCCTCTTCTCCCGATGGGACGTGACGGAGTGGTAGCAGATGGTGGCCCACCTTGTCAGCTTTTTGACCGGGAAACGAGACGTCGCTCCCGTTTTCTACGCGAAACGCGCAGTAAATGCGCACGATCTTCTGTTAAGATCGTGGCACGAAACAGCGCAGGCCGCCGCTTCGTTTCATCCTCACGCGTGGCAGCCGTGATAGGTGCCACGTAGCGCATCGTACGGCTGCGATTGCCTTGCCCCGTGTATAAGTAGGGGTGTTAGCGCCGCAGTAAAATTTTCCCCGCTCTCTGTCTTCGTCTTCTTCCTTGCGCCCATCTTCATCTTCCTCGCGCTCAAGCTCTCGCTGCGAACAATGGCTGGCGGAAGGAAGCGTGGCGCTGGTACTCTGGCGTCTGGCGAGCCTTCTGCGCCACCCGCTCCTCGCGCCGGCGACTGGCGCTCCCCCAACACCACCGCAAAAAGCATCAAAGAGATGCAGCGGGAGGGATTGCTACCGGCGGAGGCGGAGAAGCGCGTCCGCCTCGGGAAAAGAGAAGAGGTACCCAACCCTCAGTCGAATGAGCGCGTGGTCTTCGTGGACCACGTGACTCGAGGTCTTTCTTTCCCCCTTCACCCTTTCTTCATCGGTCTGCTGTGTGCCTACGGCATACAGCTTCACGACCTTCCTCCGAACGCGATGCAGCACATTTCGTGCTTCATCGTGCTTTGCGAGTGCTACCTCGGCATTCGCCCGCATTGGGCGCTCTGGAAAGCGCTGTTCAAGATCCGGATCTTCCGCGAGAAGCCGCGGGTGGAGTCCGAGCCTGGCGAGCCACTTCGCACGGGTGGTTTCGGGATCCAGGCGCGCCAGGAGAACGCGTACTTCAACATGCACTTCATCGACTCCGCCCAAGGCTGGCGGAAGAAGTGGTTCTACGTCGTCGACAATAGCTCGGGTGGGCTCGTAGAGTTTCACCCATTCGCAGTTCTGTCGAGGCGCAAGTCTTGGAGCCACAAGATGTCAGCCGAGGAAATCCAGACGGTCACGCCCTTACTCGCAAGAGTAGCCGCTCTTCGAGACCAAACCTCGGGAGTAGTGCTCAACGGGCTCCATCTGGCGAGCCTCTTCTTGAAGCGCAGGATCCAGCCTCTGCAGCAAAGGCCTTCCACTATGTGGGAGTATCAAGGTGCAGAAGATCCCAGCCGAGTGATTCGCGAAGAACTTTCGAATGTGGAATTCGAGAAGAAGATCGCGGTCATCACTCGACTGAAGGTAGGGGAGCAATTCCCCGATTGCTCAGTCGAAGCTTTTTCTGCTTCAAATCCTCCTCCGGCTGAGGTTAGTTTCTTGTCTTTGAGTTACTTTCATCTTCTGAATTTTTAGTCGATAAGATCTTTCTTGTTTTCTTGTCTTCGTAGAGTCTAGCCATGGCGGACTGCTACCCGCCAGCTACGGGGGGAGCTGCTTCGGAGCAAGTGTCTAGTCACCAAGACGGCGCGGTTGATACCAGTGTCGCCAATGCTTCCTCGAGCTCGGAGCACGATTCTTCGGATGACGTCGAAGACTCGAATGGCGTCCTCCCGAAACGTCGTCGGGTAGATGAAGACGAAGCTACTTCAAAGGACAAATCCTTGGAAGCATCGCCTAGTCAAGCTCCTATCCATGTGACTCCACTCCAATCTCTTCCTCCTTCGGCTTCGTTTCTAGTGATAGCAACCGCTTGGGACGCGGATGCTCTGGACGATGATGAAGATGATGAGTAAGTGTTTTCTTCCTTGTTCTTCTGTAATGCCAGTCGATCAACTTCTAAATTCCGATATTGATGTTTGTCTATCTTTCACTGCAGTCTGCAAGCGATCAGCCCGCGTAGGTTTGCTGCTAACGTTCCTCCCGAAAAGAGGAACAAAGCAAAGGACGCGGGTGAAACCCCCACTGCAGGCACCGTCCAGAACTCTCCCAGGGCAGCGCCTGATGCTGCGACTGTGGAGCGAGAAATCCCCAGCTCCGCCGCTAGGACTTCGGTCTTGAAGGAGGCGGCGGACAGTTCTGCGGATCCTCTCTCCCGCGCCACCGGACAGGTAAACTTCTATCTCTTGGCCTTCAAGAATTTTTTTATCGGGTGCACGGCAGTGCTCCCGATGGGAGTAGCCCCCGAGGCTGTAGTTGATCGCGTGCGATCAGCTGCAGGCTCAAAGTTCTGTTCATCTTTTCTTCATGATTTTGCTTTTCTCGGGTGCACGGCAGTGCTCCCGATGGGAGTAGCCCCCGAGGCTGTAGTCGATTGTAAATAATCGGGTACAGGCTTCAATGTAATCCTTCTAATTCTTCTATCTTCGTGCTTTTAATTTTTATCGGGTGCACGGCAGTGCTCCCGATGGGAGTAGCCCCCGAGGCTGTAGTCGATTGTAAATAATCGGGTACAGGCTCAAATTTGATCCTTTTAACTCTTCCGTCTTCACGCTTTTGCAGTCACTCGTTGATTCTCTTGCGGCGATTGGTCGCCGCGTCGTTCTCGCTGAATCGGATTGCAAGTCTCTTCGAGCAGACCGCAACCGACTCCGGACTGAAAACGATCTTCTCAAGTGTGATTTCTATCGTTTCCCTGTCTTCCACACTCCATTCATTCTAGAGTTTTTGACAAGTGTCTCTTTGCAGCTCGACTTGAATTTGCAGAATCCGAAAAGGTCAAATTCTCTGAGCAGGCAACTGCTCGAGAAGCTGACTTGACGGCCATTCGACAAGAGCTAGAGACTTCCCGCATGCAGTCGGAAGACTTTAGTCGACAGCTTGCGGACGCACGGAAGTCCTTGAAGGAGTTAGAGAAAACCGGCAGTAAGGCTGACAGCGAGCTTGTCGGGTTCCTCCGTCCCCTTGCTGAGCGCTTCGCGGGTAAGCTTGCTGGAATTTCGCGATTCTGATTCTTCACTTGGCTGTAGTTTGCTAAGTATTATTTTCTCCCTTGGCAGGTATTCTGGATGTTCCTCTAGAAATCCCTGGACTCCAGCGGGTGGATGTGGTAACCGATACGCTTGCCCAGCTTAAAAGGCACGCTGATGGAGTTTCTTCCATGGTCAGTGATGCTACCCAAGTGCTGGGGCAACTGTACGGTCGCCTCCTCGCCAACGCCACTCCTGCACCTGCGCTCGATGATATGTTGAAGGTCTTCTCAGAAGGAAAGCTTCTGGATGCCTTTGCAGTCGCTCAATCGGAGGCTGGCGCGAAGACTGCGATTCAATTTGCTCTGGCGCACGGAGTCGAAGGGTTGGAGGAGGCTTACTCGTCCATTCCAGTCGATCCTTCCACGGGCAAAAAGGTACGGCTCTCTCGTTTTGGCGAGCAAGCCGCCATTCTTGCTCGGAAGCTTTCTGAGATTTTTGCTCGGAAGAAGGGAGGGTCGACTGCTGCTAGTGGGAGTACCAATGTAGCCTCGTAGTTTTTTTTTTAATTTCCTTCTTTGAATGTAACGAACCTTGGGATGTATTCCCGTACTTTGGTTGTCCTTGATCGAAGCATTTATCCTTTGGAGTTTTATTCTTGCTGTTTGTACCTTTTTCTCCCGATGGGAGTAGCCCCCAAGCGTGTTTAGTCAGATGTGCGACTAGAAACCACTCGAGTAGGGCATCTCACTTCTTTCCTTGTGCTTCTTCCAGGCTACTGTGTTTGCCGCGGAAACTTCTGGTGGACGTGGTAATCCAGTAAATCCACTTGTGGCCGCCGTGGGCACTTTTGCTGGCCTTCGTGATAAGGTTCAGGAGGGTGAGCGTAGGCTGAAAGCTTTGCGCGGGGTGGCTGATGTGGCGATATCCAAACAGAAATTGGCGGCTGAGCGCGAGCAATTTCTGATGGACGAGCTATCTTCAGTTGCGAGGGAGTTGCTATGTAAGTGGTGCAGCCCCCGTGCATTTTTTCTCCTTTTGTATTCTTCAGCTGATTAAGTGCATCTGCCCTTCAGTTGTTAGACCGAATGACAGGGAGGAAAAGCAGTGGGTGGAAAACCACATTCACCAAGAGGCTAACAGCCCAAAACCTCATGCGAATAACTTCTGGTCTGATCGTACTCGAGGGTTTGTGATGGCCATCTTGAAATTCCGAGTGCTGCAGGCGAGAATTCTCGTTGGTTCTTTTCACGAGGTCTTGATCGCGATGAATGCAGCTTTTTATCCACTCGAAAGGGGTCCCGAAGACTGGAGCTATCTACTTAGGCTGTTTAGTCGGGAAGGGGAGATTCGCACGTGCGTACGCAAACAGATGACGTGCGGCGCGGTTGTTGATCTCTCCTTTGTCCGAATATGGCATCCTGAGATAGATTTGAACTTCGCAGCTCGGCGCCCAGATTATGCAATCGAGGACATCACACCTTTTTATGATGCTGTACGCCCTGCAGCCGAGAAGATTATCCGAATATGCTCTGAAGAGGTAGATAGGGTCTTAGCGACTGAGAATGCTCAGCGGTTTGACTGATTATCGGATGTGAATATCCCGTAAACTGTTTATAGTTTGTAAAAACTGTTTGTAAGGTGTGTAACCTTGTTTTTGATGATATTTCTTTGTGCTGCTTAGTTTTAGGTGTAGCCCCCGTGTATTTAATGGGGTGTGTACCTGTAACTTTTTAGCATGTAATCGACTGGAAATCTGTCGGGTAAATATGATGAGGAAATCATGTATTTCATTGCGATGACTGAGAAGTCATGTGTTCGAGCTACAAGATTGGCTAGCATAGCCTTATTGTTGCAAAACAAGTAAACCTAGGGGTAGAATTTGCGCAGTTGCGCGATATTCCATGGATTGGAATAGATGCCTCCAGTCTCGGGATTCTTCAATCGATAGGCTCCTCCTGGGATCAATTCGTGTACGATGAAGGGTCCTTCCCAAGGAGGTTCGAGCTTGTGTCCTTCCTTTTGCTTCAGCCGCAACACCAAGTCGCCTACCACGAATGACCTGTGGCGTATGCGTCGACTGTGGTAATTGCGTAGTGATTGTTGATAGACCGCGGATCTTGCGAGTGCAATGTCCCGAATTTCGTCGAGTGCATCCATATCTTCTGCAAGTGCTTTGTTGGAGGTTTCTTCGCTGTAGGCTACAACTCGTGGGGCGCTGAATCGGACCTCCTCGGGAAGGACGGCTTCTGCCCCGTATACCATGAAAAATGGTGTGTATTGCGTTGATCGATTGGGAGTTGTGCGGAGGCTCCAAAGTACGGAGGGTAACTCCTCTGCCCAATGTCCCGCAGCGGGATGTAGACGATCTAGCAATCTCTTTTTGATGCCAGCCGAAACTAAGCCGTTGGATCTTTCGACTTGGCCGTTTGTTTGCGGATGGGCAACCGAAGCAAACTTGAAATTGATTCCTTTCTCCTCGCAGAACTGTTGTGTTTCCTTTGCGGTGAAGTTTGTACCATTGTCTGTAATGATGTCATGTGGTACACCGAATCTACATACTATGGAGTCGAGGAACTTGATGGCGCATTGGGCGCTAGCCGAAGTCACTGGCATAGCTTCGATCCATTTGGTAAATTTGTCGACTGCGACCAGCAAATGTGTGTATCCTCCTGGTGTGGATTTGCGTAGTGGTCCAACCATGTCTAGCCCCCATTGCGCAAAGGGCCAGGCGATGGGTATCATATGCAGCTCTGTGGCGGGTGCGTGCGGCTTTGGTGAGAATCGCTGGCAGGCGTCGCATCTATCGACCAGGTTTTTTGCATCGTTGGCTGCTGTTAGCCAGTAGAATCCTGCTCGAAAGGCTTTTCCCAGTATTGCTTTCCAGCTAGCATGATGTCCGCAATCACCCTGGTGTATGTCCCGGAGTAATTCCTTGCCGTCTTCGGGTGCGATGCAGCGCTGGAGTATGCCCGAGATGCTTTGTTTGTATAATTCTCCATTAACTACCCGAAAGGATTTGCTACGCCTGATTAGCTGTCGAGCCTCACGTGGATCGGCCGGGAGCTGTTTGTTGAGCAGGTAGTCGAGATATTTCTGCGTCCAGATTGGCTCGACCAGAAAAACCTGCCGTGATATGTTATGAGTTAGCTCGAGAAGCGCGATTTGCGGGCTGACCTCTGTTTCTTGTGCTGCGGGTGTCTCTACGGCTTTCTTCACTTTGACTGATCTCTTAATCATCCGCTCGAAATATATCCCTGGCGGTATGGGTGTATTCGTGGAACCCATGTTGGCCAGTCTATCCACCTCTTCGTTACTGGATCTTGCAATATGCTTCAACTCGCATCCTTTGAAGCTTCCTTCGAGTAGATTATACATGTCGCGGTACGTGATCATGTTTTCAGCAATGGCATCGCATTCTTTCATTGTTTGTTGCACTATGAGATTGGAATCGCCATAAATCATCAATCGGGTAGCTCCACAAGCAATCGCCATCTTCATCCCGTGCAACAGTGCTTCATATTCTGCGTCGTTGTTCGATGCTGGATCATCTGGTGGAAAGTCTAGTCGCAGGACGTATTGCAGTTTGTCTCCACGAGGTGAAATAAGAACGATTCCAGCTCCTGCTCCTTCGTTTCTTTTGGACCCGTCAAAGTACATGATCCAATTGCTCGTATACTCGGGTGGCCCGGGTGTTTGTAGCTCTGTCCATTCGCTGATGAATTCCACGAGAACTTGGGATTTGACTGCATTGCGTCCTGCATAGGTGATATCCCAAGCGCCCAACTCAATGCTCCACTTCGCTATTCTTCCGGATGCCATAGGGTTGTTCATGATTGTCCCGAGTGACGCATCATTAACCACTGTGATGGCGTGTTCCTGGAAGTAATGTTTGAGCTTTCGGGCTGTGAGGACAACTCCATATGCAAGCTTCTGGTAATGAGGATATCGCTGCTTGCATGGCGAGAGCACTTCGCTGATGTAATATATTGGGCGCTGGACTCCGTATGCCTTGCCATCTTCAGGTCGTTCGACTACGATTGCAGTGCTGATGACCTGGTTTGTGGCGGCTAAATAGAGAAAAAGCGGCTCCCTTTCTTGTGGTGTTGCGAGAATGCGCCTGCTTTGCAGCGACCGTTTCAAGTCTGCGAATGCTTGTTTGGCTTCGGGTGTCCACTCGAATTTGTCCGTCTTCTTCAGTAGCTTGTAGAAGGGTAACGCCTGCTCTCCCAATCGTGCGATGAACCTGCTTAGGGCGGCCAATCGCCCTGCGAGCTGCTGGACTCCGCGTAGATTGGTAGGCTCCTTCATGGTGAGGATGGCTTGTATTTTCTCCGGATTGGCCTCAATGCCTCTGGCGGATACCAGGTATCCGAGGAGTTTTCCTGCGGGGACGCCGAAAACGCATTTTGTCGGGTTGAGCTTGATCCGATATGCATTAAGGGCGTCGAATGTTTCTTTAATGTCTTCGAGGAGTGTGTCCTCTACTCGAGTTTTGATGACGATGTCGTCGACGTATACTTGTACGTTCTTGCCAATGAGATTGGCAAGGCATCTCTGCATGCAACGTTGATATGTTGCGCCTGCGTTCTTCAGCCCGAAGGGCATTGTCGTGTAGCAGTATACACCGTGTGGTGTGATGAATGCCGTCTTCTCTTCGTCTTCCTTTTTCATTCGGATCTGATTATATCCCGAGTAGGCGTCCAGGAAGGAGAGACGTTGGCAACCTGCTGTGGAATCCACGATCTGGTCGATTCGTGGTAGAGGAAAGTTATCCTTGGGGCAGTGCTTGTTTAGTGACGTGTAGTCGATGCACACCCGAAGGATATCCGTGTTCTTCTTGGGGACCAGCACCAGATTTGCCAACCAGGTGGATATCTTGATCTCTCTAATAAAGTTGGCGGCTAGCAGCCTATTTACTTCTTCTCCCAGCGCCTTTTGCTTGGGTTCTGAGAATCGTCGAGTCGTCTGTTTGATGGGTTTGGCGTTAGGAAAGACTTCGAGTGAGTGCTCGGCAAACTCCCTGGGTATACCTGGCATATCTGAGGGCTGCCAGGCGAAAATCTCCCAGTACTCACGGAGGAGTTTGACGAGCGCGCTTTCCTATGCCGGCGAGAGGGTTGTGGAAACCATCGCGGTTTTGGCGGAATCCGTCGGGTGCACTTGGTGCTTGCGAGTGTCCCTGTTGGCGCTGAATTCCAGTTCAGGCGCGTTTTTCTTCGTGAGGGGCATGACGGAGTGGTCCGTTGTTTTTGCCAGCTCTTGTAGTTCTTCTTGCATCCCGAAAGATTTCGCGATCTCATTAAATTCTATGTCGCACTTATCCGATTTCTGGAAGTCTTCGTCAATGGTGATCACACCGTATTCGCCGGGTAGCTTGAGCTTCAAGTATGCGTAATGTGGTACGGCCATGAATCTGGCGAACGCTGTTCGACCAAGAATGGCGTGGTACTGTGAGGGCCAGTCGACGACTTCGAAGTCCAGGAATTCCCTTCTGTAGTTGCGTGGGGAGCCCAGTACAACTTCAAGGTTGATTGTTCCGAGTGGACGTATTGCCTTGCCCGGAACTATCCCGTGGAAGGATGTTTCTGATTCCGTTAGGCCGTCCAGATTTTTGTTCATTCGACGGAGTGTATCCGCGTAGATGATGTTGATGCCGCTACCACCGTCCATGAATACGCGGGCCAGGTCATAGTTGCCAATTTGAGCTTGAATGACAAGGGCGGCGTGTCCTGGTCGATAGACTCGTGGCGGGTGGTCTTCTTTCGAGAACGTGATTGGCTGCTCGGCCATCTTCAGGTACCCGGGCTTCGTTGGTGGCGTCTGCACTGCCATGCATATTTGTCTCGAGTTAGTTTTTTGAGCTCTGCGAGAGGGGCATACCTTCTGTATCATCCCGAGGAGTTGTCCGTGCGGAGTCGGGTATGTATTTGCTCCCGTGTTTTGTTGTGGTGGCGCTGGCAATGCGGCGAGCGCCATGTTTGGGTTGGCCGGTGGAGGTGGTGGCGGTGGTAGCTGGAATTGTTGTCCGCCTCCTGGTAGTGGTGGATAGTTTTGGGTGGAAGCGAATCTTTTCTTGGCGAGCGCGTCCGAGATTTCGATGAACTTTCGGCAATCCTTGAGAAGGTGTGTTGCCTTAGTCTTGCCCGTGCGCTTGTCTGTGAACAGATGTAGCGAGCAGTACGCATCGAGGTCTTCCTCGGGTGATTTTTCTTCTGCCTTTGGTCTCCATTTGCGACTTCCACGACGACCGGAGTCGCGACTTCGCGTGAATTCTGCTGCCACTAGTTCTTCTCTATCCTTGTGGTCGTAATATTTTCTTCTCTTTCTTCGCCCATGACGGTCTTCGTCGTGCGTGGGCGATGATGTTCTTTCATTGCGTACTGCGTCTTCTCCATTGGCCCATTTTTCGGCTATGACCATGAGCTCCCCTATGGTTTTGGGCGCAGCTCTGCCGAGTTCTTCTCGAAACGCGGTTCTTCTTGCTCCTTTGGCGAAGGCCTCAATCGCCACTTCTTCAGAGATTGTCCCTGCGGTGTTCCTGAGCGTGTTCCACCGCTGGATGTATTCTCGTGTGGATTCACCACTTTTCTGTTTGCAGGCTCGTAGTTCTTCGATTGTAGCCGGCCTCTTGTAGGTCGACTGGAAGTTTTTGCAGAAATCGCGATGTAGGTCGTCCCACGATGCGTAGCAAGATCGTGGTCTCCTCTCCAGCCAGCTGCGGGCCGCTCCGGCTAGGTGCAAATTGAGGTATTGCATGGCCGTGTTCTTGTTACCACGTTGGCATTTTACTGCCGTGAGGTAGTCGCTTAACCACTGGGAGGGCTCGAGTGAGCCATCGTATTTTGTCACCTCCGAGCTGAGCTTGAATCTCTTGGGTAGAGGTGCCTCACGAATACTGCGAGCAAAACAAAGTGCTCCGCAGGTTTCGTCGTCCGAAGACCCGGATGAGGAGCGCTCGCGATATCGTGAAGCCCTTGCTTTATCCACCTTCTTCTTGGCGAGATCGGATCGCGCGTCGTACCCGGACCGGTCACGGTCGCTATCTTTTCTTGGTTCCTTGCTTCGTTTTCTCGAGCGGCTGCTGTGGTGCCGCGAATCTTTGTCTCTCGGGCTGTCGTCGCTGCTGCTTCGACTATCGCCGCGGCGTCGGGCCTCTTTTCCTCGGCCGCGACGCGGCGATTTATCCTTTCTCGGAGAGGAGCTCCTGTGCCTGCGGGGCGTATCTTTGTCTTTGTCCTTCTCCTGTCGCGCCTTCTCCAGTTGTTCCTTGCGATCGTGGGAGGCGAGTTTCGCGGCTGCCAGCCCTAGTCCCTTGCGGATATGCTTGTATTGTTAAACCCGAGGATCGCTGTCCATCGGCTGGTTCATTTGCATGTAGGTTGCTGCGGCTAGAATTGCAGTGGCCGGAGTTTGCGGGTAGACGTTGCCATCGTCGTCAACCCTCATGAAAGAAGAGGTGGTAGACCTGTTGGTCCCAGCCATAGATTCGTGGTCCCTCGTCGACGCTGCGGGTCCTTTTCCCCCGGGTCGGGTACCGACCGAAGGTGCAAGGGATAGCTCGGCTCGACGTAGGCTTGATTCATCCGCCGCTCTCCTGCGACGGGCTAGATCTGCTCGGGCATCCTTGATGTTTGAGGCCGCTCTCACTAGGTGATAGTGGTAGGCGGTTAGGTCTTCCTGCGTGGCACCTGCTGCAGGTGGCTGACTCTTTCGCATGGATTCCTTGGCTCTTTTCCAGGCTTCCCGCGAAACGCCGATTAGATCGCGCTCGGTTGCGCTATATTCAGTTTTCGAGGGCTGTTCCGACCCTGCCATGCAGACTTGGGCCAGTCGTGGTCCGTGTGTCCTAGGCGTAGATCGGGAAGCTCTTCGCACCCGAGAGGGTTCCTCTGTCGAGAGTGCGTGGTAGTCGATCGTGTTGAAGCGGATGGACTCGCCGCTTTTCTCCATAGGGAAGCGTGAGTTGACGGCTCCAGATTCGGGTTCAGATTCATCCGAGAAGTGGAGGATTCCGTCTCTGTTCGCCATGAAGTTGAAACTTCCGAACGTCAGGGTGACGCTCTTCTCCAGATCCTCGAATACCGGGCGTGATTCCGGCGAGTGAGGCGTGACTATGACGGATCCGATCCGTACGGGATTGTTCGGAGCCGTAGTCGAGGGTTTCCAACGGGAGTTGGATGTCGATGAAGCCGAAGATGCCGGTGATCCAGCGCCCGAAGTCCCCACGGTCGGCGCCAATTGTCGAAGCTCTGGCTCCACAAATCCCTCGGGTGACCCTATCGGGTTTCGACTAGGAGACGTCATAGGCGCTGGTGAAATCGTCGGCTTGACAGGGGGGCGAGATTTACCCAGGTTCGGGGCCCTCGTAGAGGTAAAACCCTTACTCCTGCCTTCTGTCGATCTGTATTAGATGATTAGATCGGTTACAGGATGCTCGAATCGAGAGTAGATCTCGAGTTTCAAGGCTTTTGTGGTCGTGCGGTAATACTTGGTCCTCTCCTTGGGGGCTCTCCTGGCTTTATATAGATAGCCAGGTCTCGAGTTCAACCCGGAGAGGATACAAACCCTAGCTTAGGTCGGTTACAAGTTCCCTAACTTAACCCGCAAGTTTAATGCGGGTGGGCTTCAGGTGGGCCTTCTGGAGTCTTCCAAGGGCGCCTCTTCTTGGGCCTTGACCTTGGGCCTGAGAGGGGGTGTCCTTACCCGCAGGGTCCAAGATCTATGTCTTCGTCAGGCATCGACTGGAACAAGACGGACCTGGGCTACAATCCCATGACCATCTCGTCCGCCACCAGCACGCTTGCCGCGAAGCTGTTCGTCCACCGCAAGGCTGCAGAGGATCTCGAGCAAACTTATGCGGTAAGTTTTGCTTCGCCCGTTCCGAGTTGCGCTTTTCTTCTCTCCTATTCTTCTTCTTCTTCTTATCCATCACCCAGTCCCCGAGATTCGGGCCGAGTAGGCGGCTACTCGACCGAGTTGCCGTCTTCTCGGGTCAAATCTTCAGAACCTTGTCTAACTCCTTTTCTTTCTGCTTCTCAGAATAGCCTTTTGAAGAGAACGACCCTTTATCGGACCCTGCTCTGGAATCACAGCATTGCAAAAAGGCGCCTTGAAGCCCTCGAAGCTGAACGCAAAAGCGATGCCGTGACCGAGAAGGAGGCCGTAGCTCGTACCCTTCAGCTTTCCGAGCTCGAGAGTAAGCTTCTAGCTATTTGGTTCATGCGTTTTGTGTTTACGCCCGTTTTTGCTTTCTGCTCTAACTCCTTGCACTCTGTAGGCAAGGTCAAGGCGCTGACAGATGAGCACAAGCACTGTCACGTCTTTGTTGAAAACGCCGAGACCACCATCAAGAAGCTGGAAGGTGAGTTGTCGCCTTCTCGGCTTGTTCTCCTCCTTCTTCTCTGCTACTTGCTGACCATACCCTTCTCCTCCGTAGAAGATTACAAGAAATTTCGTGAAGAGCATCTCGACTGCGTGAA
Source organism: Alopecurus myosuroides (assembly GCA_028641055.1). Classification (NCBI taxonomy): domain Eukaryota; kingdom Viridiplantae; phylum Streptophyta; class Magnoliopsida; order Poales; family Poaceae; genus Alopecurus; species Alopecurus myosuroides. The sequence goes on from CM054061.1 coordinate 219,459,519, forward strand.
GCCCGCCGAGTTGCAGCAGCAATTGGAAAGCCAAGCCGTCGAGCTCAAGAGCCAACACACCACCGAGCTGGAGCCGCTGCAGGTCCAGTTAAGGACTGCCCTGTAACATCCCAAGTATGAAATACCCCTTAGAATGTTTGATTTATTGTTTTATTTCAAGTATTGCATCATGTCATCATGTTTAATCATTTGTTTGCAATTGTTACTATTTGTTTTGCATCTGTTTTATCTTGTTTTCATAATGAAACTCAAACAATTTCAAATGGTTATTTTCATACTTGATCTGTTACAACTTTTGGAATAAAAATAACAAATGAAAACAACCAAATTGTTCCATTTTATTCCATGTGGATCACTTAATAAATTGTTGGTTTTATTTCAAACAAATATTTCCAAGTCACCTACCCATTCAAATCAAATCCATCAACAGCACCCAAGTTGAGTTATAACCAAATTTATAAACATTATCACTTCAACCAACTAGTTTTAATCATTTGATCACTAGGGGTAACCCTATTTAAAATGTTGTTTCAATAAGGTTATTTAATATTTAAATTCTTCAAATATGGTTTCAAGAACAAACATCATTTTAAATGTCAACTTTTTGCAAACCAATCTTGGAAAGTGGTTTCTAATTACCTAATTAGCTTAACCTAATTTTTCTGGAATTTTTATTAAACAAAACCTTATCAAATTCTTCCAAAATCTGTTTCAGCAAAAAAAAAAAGAACAGAAAAAGAAAAGGAGAAAACAGCCGCGCGCAGCAGCAGCTAACCTAGCCCAACCCACCTAATCCTACGCGCGCGCGAGCCCAGCCCAACTAACGAACTTACCGGTTCGAATAGATTACGTCGTCGTCTCCCCCGTGTACGGCAGTGCATCCGGGCACTCCACGTCGGAGTACGGCCGCGCCGACGGCCAGGAGAGCGCCGTGGCCCCTATATATCCCCCCTAGCCCCCTGGCAGACGCCCTAGCCCTAGACTCCCTCGCTCCCCGCGCCGCGCCGCCATCCTCTCTCTCTGTCGCCGCTTCCCCCCTCTCTGATTTCTCCCCGACGGCAACCTCCTCTGAACATAGCCATGGCGTCGCCACCCTCTAGTCCTTCCTAGCCACTGGCCTACTGGAACCGCACCGCCACTATCCCTTCTACGTTTTGGACAACAGATCGCGCACGGAGGAGCACGGGAACAGCGCCGCCATCAACGTCACCGTCGCCGTCAGTACGTCACCGTCGAGCTCTCCCTCGGCCAAATCCCGGTGAGCTCCACCGTCTCACTCCCCTCTCTCCCTCCTGTTGCATCCGCACGTTGCCGTACACGTCCTCTGCGTCCAGCACACGCACACCCGCAACGCCACGAGCACTGGCCGTGTTTTCCCCGCCGACGAGCTGCTCCGTTCTGTCAGTGTCGCGGAAGGTTTCGATCTTCAGAAAGTTCAGATAACGATTAGTAACGTTATCCTCCCTGCAGCGCTAGTACTGACAACAAACGCGCAACAGCGCAATGGTTCAGAGAACGCGCACGCAAGCCCGCGGGCGAGGGATCGAATCCCCGCGGCCGCATAAAACCCCACCCTTTTTATTTCTTCCACGCTGACAACCAGGGCCCAGTCGTCAGTCGCGTTTGTGCCACGCGGGCACAGCGAGCCCACGGGGCCCCCCTGGCAGTGTCTGGGTGGGTCTTTCCGTGAGTATAAAAAGTTTAAAAACGAATCTGTTTTATTTCTCCTATTTCTTTTAAATGGCAGAATAAAACACTAAACTTTAAAAATCAATAACTTTTAATCTATAAGTCTAATAAATAAAAGTTATATATGTTTTCTGTTCAAAATCAAATGATCTTTCCAATTATTCCATTTGTGAACTGTTTTGAATTTTCCAAATACATTTAAAATTCAAATTTGAATAAATCAAATGTAATTTGCAATAATTCATGAATAATTCATGCTACTTCCAAATAAGGCAAATAAAATATGTTTTTCAAACCATTTTGAATATCCTACTCAAATATAAAATTTGTTTCCTGGTTTGAATAACTTAAATTGCCTAAATAATTTAATACTTGTTTAATTCAATTAAATTTGATAAAATCATAACTTGCTTAATATAAAATATTTTTGAACATGCAAAATATGTTTTCAAACCATCAAAGTGTGAACTTTTCAAATGTGAACCTGAATTTATGTTTTGAACAAATAAAATTCAAATAATATTCAAACTTGTTTTAAATTCAATTAAAACTTGTTTAATATTGTTTACTTCATAATAAATTCATCCTAATTCAAATTTCAATATTGGAAACATGTAATCCAACTAAAATTTGATGTTCTTTTCAAATATAAAATTTGTAAATTGTTTTGCACACTTTAACTTGATGAAAACAATAATTGTTTGTGTGACATGTTTAAGTAACCAAATTTTCCAAACTTGTTTTATCCCTTTTCCTTTGCATCTATTATTGTTATTTGTTGTTATCTTGTCATCATCATCATGCATGCATCATGATAACAACTATCACATAATAATTAATTGTAAATCACTTGTTCCACTTAATCTATGGACCTTTTCCATATGCAACTCAATTTAGCATAGGGGTCCATTTAAATTGTGTTGTCATGTTAGATAGGTTATTTTGATGCAACCATTAACTGTCATGCATCATCTTGATTGTGCACAATGCCATGGCAATGATTGTTTACATTCCTGTTTTGTTTGTTTGCTTCTTCTCGAATAGACGACGACGTTGAGGCAGACGATCCTTACAGCACCCCTTCTGAGGATCTAGCTCAGTACCCGGCTGTTGAGTTTGCAGGCAAGTTATCACTCACATGAACCATTGTGTTCCTTTCAACCCTGGTTACCGATACTTTCCGTTGTCTATTCTTGCTAGCCTTAGTGGTAGTTGTTTCTGTTACGAACCTATCACATGAATCCTTTAACCCTGATATTGCCTCACCACCCCTCCTACAACCCTATTGATTGAGCCAGTGTCTTAGTAGGATGCTTAGGTTGTTTGCTCGAGTCTGTTACCCGTTACTTTCAGTTACTATATCTTTATTATGTTCTGGGGGCTCGATGTTTAATCAATCAATCAATCATGCTAATGTTATTACTTAATAATAATTTGATGATAAGGCACCGGCAGGAGGCCCTGTGTGGTTTTGAGGCCTGCTAGTGTCGACCCTAATAGGAAAAGGGTCTTGTCTACTGATCCATGATGAGCGCACTACCCGCATGTGGGAAGCGAGTATGGGCGCCCCCCTCAATTTGATTCGATTCGCATCTCGTCCAAATCATCTCATTTAGTTCGTGCTTTCTATTTGCCGCATGCATGTTTTTGCGAGCCCAGCGCAGGGTGGAACTTTCGTAGTCGGCATATAGGGGGACACGGTCTTAGAGTGCTATGAGGGTCCCATTTCTTCGGGGCTTGATTAGCCGTGCGCCCAAGGTGCTTTGGGCTTGATGCGGAGAGAAGTTGAGTTGTGTTGAGTGCCCCGCTTGGTGGGAGGCATCCCATCTGGCGGGTTATTCATACGTGTACGGCCAAATTGGTGCAACCCTGCAGGGATAATCTTCTCGAGAAGCCGTGTTTTCCGCGGTTATGGTTAACTTGGTGAAAGTACTGGCTAACAAGTACTCAGGACAACTTAAACCTAATGGTTCACAATCTCACACCCCATGATTACAATTTGACTAGTAATAGGATTATTGTCACAATAACTTGTTTCATCTTAATCCAACTGTGTGAGTTATCCTCGGATTGCTTCTTTGGATAAGGGGCGAGATCCAGGATGGGTTTGTTTGAAGTTATCTTTCAGTTGGTTACAACCCTCGATCTCATCCCCTTTCTGATAGTTGGAAGTGATAGAATCTATGTAGTTGGTTAGTGCAGCCAGTTGCAGCATCTTTTATATCCCCTTCTTTCCGTTGAACCCAAGTCATCTGTGCTTGTGTTGACGGGCTATACTTTGGTGAACTGTGAGTCTTGCTTGCCAGTACGTCTATGTACTGACCCCTTTGGGGCTGTGGTTTCCGCAGACTACGATTACGAGGATCCAGGTGACGGCTACTACGTGGAGTTTGACGAGGCTGTTGACGAGTAGTTAGCGGACCCGGGCAGGATCCGAGACATCGTGGATGGGCTCCGTCTTTATTTCAGTTTCCGGCTTCTTAAGCCTATTTGGATTTTGTCTGTACTCAGACCCCTTTGAATGCTTCCGCTGATGTAATGAATGTTATGTTGGGACATGTGTCCTCTGGATGATTGTATTTGCTATCTCTGCCTTAGTGAAGGCCATTTGCTACCTTATTTCAATCTTTTGTGTCGTAGAGGCATGTTGTGTTATCCTTTTGTTCAAAGCCGTTGACGTACCATGTGTGTATGGTATGAAGTACGTCAATGGTAGTGTCCTGATTTCTACAGGATAGTTTACATCGACGGTGAACAGTAGCGATGGGTTGTCACACATAAGTGTTGGCCTACTCGTAAGAGGACGCGGGTGCCGGAAAGCCCCGTAATCCCATCAGAATACTGTTCAGTTCGTACGGTGAGTATCCTCTAGAAGTCCGGGTGCGACAAATGGTATCAGAGCCTGTCTGCCTGTAGGATCCCTTTTTACTGGTCGCAGTTGAGTCTAGAAACTATTTTGTAGCTATATAGGGAAAAATGAAACGTGAGAGTAGGAATTCTGCCATTTTTCTTCTTTCCCCACCCACCCACCCTTTTCTGGTAAGGAAGTGCAACGTTGTTTTCTGTTCTCACCTAAACTTTCAAGTTAGGATTTCACGTGTTTTGGGTTCTCCGTAGTACCTCAGGAGTTTTGGTCTCGAGTTTCCCGATGTTGCTTCAATATCCTGTTCTTTTCAACATCCTTATCGTCCGTTGAACCTTGTTGTTGTTTTCCACTTCAATTCTTCTACCGGAGTCTAATCAAAACCTCCCAAATCATCTGCAGATGGATCTCAGGTTCTTCCCGCAGGTGGTTCGGATGACTCGTTGTGAGAGCACCGCCGGTTATCCGGAGATGCTGAGAGACATGGTTACCTATCTGGGGTTCCATTGGGCACCAGAGTACCAGGTCTACGAGCAGCAGCGAGAGTTTGACCAGACCTACTACCAGGCTATCGTCTACATTCTGTCGGATGATGGCAGGAGCGTTGTCCACCGCTACGAGGCAGTAGGTTCCACAGTGGATATGGCCGTGCAGCAGGCAGCTTACGTGAGTCTCACCGTCCTCCGTGCTGACTACTGGGGGTTTGATGATTCCATCTATCGTCACATCCCCCGTGGTTACATCACGGCAGCGGGAGTTCACTTCACTCTCCACAGCAACCTGGATACCTACGAGTCTGATAGCTCCAGGCTGCACACCACTGCTCAGTTCGTGAGGCACAGTGACGCCGTTACTTCCACAATTTCTCAGGAGTTAGCCTCAGTCAGGGAGCAGCTCTATCTGGCGTTGACTCGTCTGGCTACGTACACCACAGACTTTGTTGGAGACGAGGGCTTTGCGCGTTTCACTCAGCCAGCTGGGTTTCCGCTGCCAGATGCTGGAGGTTACGAGCCGATCAGAGGTCCACTTCTCGACCTTGGTCCGGGTTACACTGGGATCCCACGTTTCGGAGCACAGGGAGACGACGCTTTCTACTTCACCACACCGAGAGTTGCTCTCAGAGCAGTCCCGCTCTATGTGGATCGTCGTCATACCTACTTCCGTGGGATTCCTCCGCACCGTATCTCTCGTCGTACTACTCACCGCCGTCCTGCGTGATGAGCATGGGAGTACGGATGTATCCATTCCTAGCTATGTTTAGTTATCCTTTGTCTTTGAACCATGTATTGGTGCGTTGGATATTCTGATGTATTTGAACATGTGATGATGTACCTGTTGGTTATCTATTCATGCGTCGGAATAATCTATCTTTCGGTTACCAAGTCTATCCTTTTCTATTGTTGTGCTAAAATGCATGTCTGTTCAGGATGCCGCCGACAAGGACCAACCCGCCTGAGCCACCTCCGCTCATGGAGCTGTTGACTCAGATGACTCAGGTCGTGGCTCAGATGGCCCAGATCCAGGCTAACCAGCACAACAACCAGAATGCTCCGCAAGTCAGCATCAAGGAGTTTCTTAGCATGGGGCCGAGAGCTTTCGTGGCAACACGTGAGCCTCTGGATGCTGATGACTGGATCAGGGAGATGAACAGGGCTCTAGAGATTGCTCATGTTGCTGAGGAAGATAAGGTCAAGTATGCCACCTACCTACTGAAGGGTCAGGCAGCTACCTGGTGGGAGAACTACCAGACCATGAGAGCTGGCTATCCTATCACCTGGGGATGTTTCAAGGATGCCTTCCTGAAGCACCACATCCCAGATGGTCTCATGGAAAGGATGCGTGAGGAATTCTGCTCTCTCAGACAGGGCAAGCTGGACGTACTTGGCTACCAGAATGAGTTCAATCGTCTTGCTCGATACGCTGGTGACGAGGTATCCACTGAAGCCAAGAAGATGGCAAGGTTCCGCCGAGGTTTTAACCCGGAACTGAAGTACGCTCTCACCAACATCAAGTGCAAGGACTTCGTGGAGCTCGTGAACACCGCGCTCAATGAGGAGAATGGGCGCAAGGCGTTCGAAGAGTCCCGCAAGCACTCGCGTGAGGGTGGTTCCTCCTCCAACATGACCACCCCTTCGCAGAAGCGCCGCATCTGGTTGCCAAATGGTGCTGTCACTAGGGCTCCAAATACCCAAGCTTCTCCAGGCTTTGGTCCCCGCCCACCCAACCCATCTCAGATGCAGGGTCAGAGGATTCCAATGGGGCAGCCAAGGCCAGCTCCTCCTCGTGTCGTCACTTGCTTCAAGTGCAAGGAGACTGGGCACTACGCTGATAAGTGCACTCAGAGGCAGCTACCTCCACCACCTCCTCGCCCCAACACCAACCAGGCAATGGTTCGTGCTCCCCCGGCTAAAGCCTTCAACTCCAACAACAGGCCTGTCGGGAGGAACGCGAGGGTGAACCATATCAAGGCCGACAAAGCTGAGGAAGCTGCTGACGTCGTTCTCGGTATATTACCCGTAAACTCTATTCCAGCTAAAGTGTTGTTTGATACTGGAGTATCGCATTCGTTCGTGTCAAAGATCTTTGCTACAACGTACAATTTAGCTCTGGTTCCACTAAGCAATCAAATCTATGTTCACTCTCCGGGAACTAAAATGATTACATCCAAGATAAGCATGGACAATCAGATCCTAATTGGAGGTCGCATATTCCTTGCTTCACTCATGTTGCTGGGAAATTCTGACATTGATGTCATTCTGGGTATGGATTGGTTGAAGACCCACAAAGCTAAAATTGACTGTGCTCAAAAGTCAATAACTCTCTCCCACACTTCAGGACAGATAGCCTATTCTCCATATGGATCAAGTTCTGTTCAGCTGTTCAACCTCGATGCTAAACCCCTTCCTGCAATTGAAAATGTTCCGGTGGTTTGTGAATTCCCTGACATCTTTCCAGAAGAATTGCCAGGGATGCCTCCGGACAGAGCAGTTGAGTTCGTGATCGAGCTTGAGCCAGGTACTGCTCCAATCTCTAAGCATCCATACAAGATAGCTTCTCCTGAACTGAAATTGTTGAAGGAGCAAATCGATATGTACATGGAGAAAGGTTACATTCAGCCTAGTTCCTCCGCTTGGGGTTGCCCAACTCTGTTTGTTGCCAAGAAGGATCAAACAAAAAGACTCGTGGTTGACTATCGTCCTCTCAACGAGAAAACCATCAAGAACAAGTATCCAATTCCTCGTATCGATGATCTTTTTGATCAACTTGCTGGAGCCTCAATATTCTCAAAGTTGGACTTGAGGATGGGGTACCATCAGATAAAGATCAGAAAGGAAGATATTCCAAAGACAGCTTTCACCACTCGTTACGGTCTATATGAATACACCGTCATGTCCTTTGGTCTCACCAATGCACCGGCAACGTTCTCAAGACTCATGAATTCTGTCTTCCATGAATACCTCGACAAGTTCGTTGTGGTATATCTTGATGACATTCTAGTCTACTCAAAATCCAAGGAAGAGCATGGAGAACACCTTCATCTCACTCTCATGAAACTTCGCGAGCATCGTTTGTATGCCAAGTTCTCTAAATGTGAGTTCTGGATTCCAGAAGTTGCATATCTTGGTCATATCATCTCTGCCAAAGGCATAGCCATTGATCCTGAAAAGGTTAAGGCAATTGTTGATTGGAAACCCCCAAAGACGGTGAAGCAAGTCAGAAGTTTTCTTGGCTTGGCTAGCTATTGCCGTCGTTTCGTCCAAAACTTTTCCAAGATTGCTAAACCTCTCACTGATCTCACAAAGAAGGACAAAAAGTTCGTTTGGACTCCACAATGTGATGAGAGTTTCAACCTCCTGAAGACTAAACTCACTTCCACACCTGTTCTGGTTGGCTCAGATACCACCAAACCTTTCCAGATATTCTGTGATGCATCTCTCCAAGGCCTAGGAGCAGTTCTTATGCAAGAACGTCAAGTTGTGGCTTATGCTTCACGTCAGTTGAACCCACATGAGAAAAACTATCCCACTCATGACCTAGAACTTGCAGCAGTTGTGTTTGCCCTCAAGAAATGGAGACAATACTTGTTGGGTAACAAAACTGAAATCTTTTCCGATCATAAGAGTCTGAAATACATCTTCACTCAACCAGATCTAAACCTCAGGCAAAGGAGATGGATTGAGAAGATTAAAGACTTTGATCTCACCATTTCTTACACTCCAGGCAAGGCTAATGTTATGGCCGATGCTCTCAGTCGCAAATCCTATTGCAATAATCTCATGATCATGGAAAGCCAACCTCCACTTCATGAAGAATTCCAGAAGCTGAACCTTGGTCTTGTCCCTGAAGGATACCTTGCTAGCTTGACAGCCAGTCCAACTCTCGAGAACAAGATTCGTTCTGAACAACTTCGTGATACTGAAATCAAGAAGATTGTAGAGCACATCAAGGAGGGCAATGATAAATTCAAGTTCTTCTCAATTGATGACAAGGGAACTGTGTTCTTCGAAGGACGCATTGCAGTTCCTCAGATTCAAAGTCTGAAGGATATCATTCTCAAGGAGGCTCATGAAACTCCTCTATCCATCCACCCTGGAAGCACAAAGATGTACCAGGATCTCAAGACTCTGTATTGGTGGCCTGGCATGAAACGTGAAATTGCTCAATACGTTTCTGAATGCGACGTTTGTCAACGTGTTAAGGCAGTCCATCAGAAAACAACAGGTCTACTACAACCTCTAAAAATTCCTGAGTGGAAGTGGGACATGATTGAAATGGACTTCGTTACTGGGTTTCCAAAGTCCAAGAAGGGCAACGATGCAATCTTCGTTGTTATTGATCGTCTCACTAAGGTAGCTCACTTCTTTGCTGTCAAGGAAACTATCTCAGCTAGCCAGTTAGCAGAGCTCTATACAGCAAAGGTTGTTCCCCTTCATGGTGTTCCATTGGAAATTAGCTCAGACCGTGGAAGTATCTTCACTTCCCATTTCTGGAAGAGTTTTCAAGAAGCTTTGGGCACTAAACTTCTGTTCAACACAGCTTATCACCCTCAGTCTCAGGGGCAAGTCGAAAGAGTCAATCAGATTCTCGAGGATATGCTCAGAGCATGTGGTCTCTCATTTGGCATGAAATGGGAGGATTGCCTTCCATATGCTGAATTCTCCTACAACAACAGCTACCAGGCAAGCCTAGGCATGGCACCATTTGAGGCACTGTATGGTCGCAGATGCAGGAGTCCAATCAATTGGTCTGGAGCTGGTGAACGTTCACTCTTAGGCCCTGACATCGTTAAGGAAGCCGAGGAGAAAGTTCGTATCATTCGTGACAATCTCAGGATTGCTCAGTCTCGTCAGAAGAGCTATTATGATAGCAAGCACAGGGATATGATCTATGCACCTGGTGATAAGGCATATCTCCGTGTAACTCCCCTCAGAGGCACTCATCGTTTTGGTGTGAAAGGAAAGCTTGCACCAAGATACATTGGTCCTTTCAACATTCTCTCAAGGCGGGCAGAAAATGCTTATCGTCTTGAACTTCCAGAAAAACTATCCAAAGTGCACGATGTGTTCCACGTGTCACAGCTCAAGAAGTGTTTCAAAGATCCAGATCGTGCAGTTGATCATGATTCCATTGAACTGCAAGATGATATATCTTATGAGGAGCACCCTATTCGTATTCTCGATGAGACCGAGCGTAAGACTCGCAACAAGAGCACCAAGTTCTTGAAAGTGCAATGGTCGCATCATTCCGATAAAGAGGCAACGTGGGAGACCGAAGAGGATCTTCGCAAGAAGTATCCGGACCTTTTCACTTCTCAGTAAGGAATCTCGGGGCGCGATTCCTTCAAGGGGGGGCGTTTTGTAACATCCCAAGTATGAAATACCCCTTAGAATGTTTGATTTATTGTTTTATTTCAAGTATTGCATCATGTCATCATGTTTAATCATTTGTTTGCAATTGTTACTATTTGTTTTGCATCTGTTTTATCTGATTTTCATAATCAAACTCAAACAATTTCAAATGGTTATTTTCATACTTGATCTGTTACAACTTTTGGAATAAAAATAACAAATGAAAACAACCAAATTGTTCCATTTTATTCCATGTGGATCACTTAATAAATTGTTGGTTTTATTTCAAACAAATATTTCCAAGTCACCTACCCATTCAAATCAAATCCATCAATAGCACCCAAGTTGAGTTATAACCAAATTTATAAACATTATCACTTCAACCAACTAGTTTTAATCATTTGATCACTAGGGGTAACCCTATTTAAAATGTTGTTTCAATAAGGTTATTTAATATTTAAATTCTTCAAATATGGTTTCAAGAACAAACATCATTTTAAATGTCAACTTTTTGCAAACCAATCTTGGAAAGTGGTTTCTAATTACCTAATTAGCTTAACCTAATTTTTCTGGAATTTTTATTAAACAAAACCTTATCAAATTCTTCCAAAATCTGTTTCAGCAAAAAAAAATAAAAACAGAAAAAGAAAAGGAGAAAACAGCCGCGCGCAGCAGCAGCTAACCTAGCCCAACCCACCTAATCCTACGCGCGCGCGAGCCCAGCCCAACTAACGAACTTACCGGTTCGAATAGATTACGTCGTCGTCTCCCCCGTGTACGGCAGTGCATCCGGGCACTCCACGTCGGAGTACGGCCGCGCCGACGGCCAGGAGAGCGCCGTGGCCCCTATATATCCCCCCTAGCCCCCTGGCAGACGCCCTAGCCCTAGACTCCCTCGCTCCCCGCGCCGCGCCGCCATCCTCTCTCTCTGTCGCCGCTTCCCCCCTCTCTGATTTCTCCCCGGCGGCAACCTCCTCTGAACATAGCCATGGCGCCGCCACCCTCTAGTCCTTCCTAGCCACTGGCCTACTGGAACCGCACCGCCACTATCCCTCTACGTTTTGGACACCAGATCGCGCACGGAGGAGCACGGGAACAGCGCCGCCATCAACGTCACCGTCGCCGTCAGTACGTCACCGTCGAGCTCTCCCTCGGCCAAATCCCGGTGAGCTCCACCGTCTCACTCCCCTCTCTCCCTCCTGTTGCATCCGCACGTTGCCGTACACGTCCTCTGCGTCCAGCACACGCACACCCGCAACGCCACGAGCACTGGCCGTGTTTTCCCCGCCGACGAGCTGCTCCGTTCTGTCAGTGTCGCGGAAGGTTTCGATCTTCAGAAAGTTCAGATAACGATTAGTAACGTTATCCTCCCTGCAGCGCTAGTACTGACAACAAACGCGCAACAGCGCAATGGTTCAGAGAACGCGCACGCAAGCCCGCGGGCGAGGGATCGAATCCCCGCGGCCGCATAAAACCCCACCCTTTTTATTTCTTCCACGCTGACAACCAGGGCCCAGTCGTCAGTCGCGTTTGTGCCACGCGGGCACAGCAAGCCCACGGGGCCCCCCTGGCAGTGTCTGGGTGGGTCTTTCCGTGAGTATAAAAAGTTTAAAAACGAATCTGTTTTATTTCTCCTATTTCTTTTTAATGGCAGAATAAAACACTAAACTTTAAAAATCAATAACTTTTAATCTATAAGTCTAATAAATAAAAGTTATATATGTTTTCTGTTCAAAATCAAATGATCTTTCCAATTATTCCATTTGTGAACTGTTTTGAATTTTCCAAATACATTTAAAATTCAAATTTGAATAAATCAAATGTAATTTGCAATAATTCATGAATAATTCATGCTACTTCCAAATAAGGCAAACAAAATATTGTTTTTCAAACCATTTTGAATATCCTATTCAAATATAAAATTTGTTTCCTGGTTTGAATAACTTAAATTGCCTAAATAATTTAATACTTGTTTAATTCAATTAAATTTGATAAAATCATAACTTGCTTAATATAAAATATTTTTGAACATGCAAAATATGTTTTCAAACCATCAAAGTGTGAACTTTTCAAATGTGAACCTGAATTTATGTTTTGAACAAATAAAATTCAAATAATATTCAAACTTGTTTTAAATTCGATTAAAACTTGTTTAATATTGTTTACTTCATAATAAATTCATCCTAATTCAAATTTCAATATTGGAAACATGTAATCCAACTAAAATTTGATGTTCTTTTCAAATATAAAATTTGTAAATTGTTTTGCACACTTTAACTTGATGAAAACAATAATTGTTTGTGTGACATGTTTAAGTAACCAAATTTTCCAAACTTGTTTTATCCCTTTTCCTTTGCATCTATTATTGTTATTTGTTGTTATCTTGTCATCATCATCATGCATGCATCATGATAACAACTATCACATAATAATTAATTGTAAATCACTTGTTCCACTTAATCTATGGACCTTTTCCATATGCAACTCAATTTAGCATAGGGGTCCATTTAAATTGTGTTGTCATGTTAGATAGGTTATTTTGATGCAACCATTAACTGTCATGCATCATCTTGATTGTGCACAATGCCATGGCAATGATTGTTTACATTCCTGTTTTGTTTGTTTGCTTCTTCTCGAATAGACGACGACGTTGAGGCAGACGATCCTTACAGCACCCCTTCTGAGGATCTAGCTCAGTACCCGGTTGTTGAGTTTGCAGGCAAGTTATCACTCACATGAACCATTGTGTTCCCTTCAACCCTGGTTACCGATACTTTCCGGTGTCTATTCTTGCTAGCCTTAGTGGTAGTTGTTTCTATTACGAACCTATCATATGAATCCTTTAACCCTCATATTGCCTCACCACCCCTCCTACAACCCTATTGATTGAGGGAGCCAGTGTCTTACTAGTATGCTTAGGTTGTTTGCTCGAGTCTGTTACCCGTTACTTTCAGTTACTATATCTTTATTATGTTCTGGGGGCTCGATGTTTAATCAATCAATCAATCATGCTAATGTTATTACTTAATAATAATTTGATGATAAGGCACCGGCAGGAGGCCCTGTGTGGTTTTGAGGCCTGCTAGTGTCGACCCTAATAGGAAAAGGGTCTTGTCTACTGATCCATGATGAGCGCACTACCCGCATGTGGGAAGCGAGTATGGGCGCCCCCCTCAATTTGATTCGATTCGCATCTCGTCCAAATCATCTCATTTAGTTCGTGCTTTCTATTTGCCGCATGCATGTTTTTGCGAGCCCAGCGCAGGGTGGAACTTTCGTAGTCGGCATATAGGGGGACACGGTCTTAGAGTGCTATGAGGGTCCCAATTCTTCGGGGCTTGATGCGGAGAAGAGTTGAGTTGTGTTGAGTGCCCCGCTTGGTGGGAGGCATCCCATCTGGCGGGTTATTCATACGTGTACGGCCAAATTGGTGCAACCCTGCAGGGATAATCTTCTCGAGAAGCCGTGTTTTCCACGGTTATGGTTAACTTGGTGAAAGTACTGGCTAACAAGTACTCAAGACAACTTAAACCTAATGGTTCACAATCTCACACCCCATGATTACAATTTGACTAGTAATAGGATTATTGTCACAATAACTTGTTTCATCTTAATCCAACTGTGTGAGTTATCCTCGGATTGCTTCTTTGGATAAGGGGCGAGATCCAAGATGGGTTTGTTTGAAGTTATCTTTCAGTTGGTTACAACCCTCGATCTCATCCCCTTTCTGATAGTTGGAAGTGATAGAATCTCTGTAGTTGGTTAGTGCAGCCAGTTGCAGCATCTTTTATATCCCCTTCTTTCCGTTGAACCCAAGTCATCTGTGCTTGTGTTGACGGGCTATACTTTGGTGAACTGTGAGTCTTGCTTGCCAGTACGTCTATGTACTGACCCCTTTGGGGCTGTGGTTTCCGCAGACTACGATTACGAGGATCCAGGTGACGGCTACTACGTGGAGTTTGACGAGGCTGTTGACGAGTAGTTAGCGGACCCGGGCAGGATCCGAGACATCGTGGATGGGCTCCGTCTTTATTTCAGTTTCCGGCTTCTTAAGCCTATTTGGATTTTGTCTGTACTCAGACCCCTTTGAATGCTTCCGCTGATGTAATGAATGTTATGTTGGGACATGTGTCCTCTGGATGATTGTATTTGCTATCTCTGCCTTAGTGAAGGCCATTTGCTACCTTATTTCAATCTTTTGTGTCGTAGAGGCATGTTGTGTTATCCTTTTGTTCAAAGCCGTTGACGTACCATGTGTGTATGGTATGAAGTACGTCAATGGTAGTGTCCTGATTTCTATAGGATAGTTTACATCGACGGTGAACAGTAGCGATGGGTTGTCACACATAAGTGTTGGCCTACTCGTAAGAGGACGCAGGTGCCGGAAAGCCCCGTAATCCCATCAGAATACTGTTCAGTTCGTACGGTGAGTATCCTCTAGAAGTCCGGGTGCGACATGCCCTTCAGGACGTCATCGACATATCCGCCGAGAAGGACAAGTTGGAGGCAGCCGCCAGGGCTAAGCAAAGGGCCCTTGAGATGGAGTGCGAGACGCTGAAGAAGAGCAACTCGGATCTCATGCTCCAACTGGCCCAGTTCCGGAGGGTCGAAGAGCGGCACGCAGCTGATGAGGAGTCATGGAAGAGGAAACTTGAGTCGCTACTCTGCGACCTGAACAGTGAGTTTTCGCATCTCTGCTCCTCCCTGTTTCCTCCTTCTTCTCTGTTGACCGATTTGCGCTTCTTTGCTGCTTTCTTTTCTAATCTTCTTTTGATAGCATCTTCAGAAATCTTCCCCGATCTCTGCTCAGCCAGCAAACCTGCCCTGTCAAAAGCCCAAGATATTCGAGTAGAGAAAGGGCTGCCCATGGACACCAAGGCTTGAATCGAGGACAGCTTCACGAACATGCAGAGTCAGCTTCAGCGCCTTAGGGGCTTGGGCACGGACTTAAAGTCTGTCGCCTTCAGACTTCATGCATTGTTCTGGCCCAAAGATCCCTTGCCGTCAACCATCCGCGCGCTTGCCGAGAAGCTGAATGGCGTCAAGGCCGAGCTGAAGAAGTGGCGAGCATCCGGAGCTCGGGCAGGCGCGGACATGCTGCTTCTCTTCATCTGCAGCTGGTATGAGAACCTTAATCTCAATACCATCCTCAAGATGCGCCGGGATTCAAAGTGGGAGAAGGATCCCGAGTGCGTGGCTCGCCGCCAGGCAGTCGCGTGGGAGATCGCCTCCTACGCGGATACCGCGCGCTACATCGAGGGCCTCACCGAGCCCGACACGGATGTGGAAGGCAAGGACGAGGACGAGGATGAAGACGATGACGAGGAGGCCACTGTGTCAGACGGGCTGAGCTTCTTCGCCAGCACCGATGACAAGTCCGGGAAGGGGAAATGCGCGGTCGTCGCGGATAGCGACGATGAAGCCGAAAGCGAAAAGATGACCATTGACACCGCGGCCCTTGAGTTCGGCACTTCATCAGGCGCAGCCCTCGACGACACGGCGCTACTCCGCGCTCAATCTGCTGCCTCCACTTCGGCGACGGATCCCATCTCGGTGGCTACAGCCACTTCTGATCAGGCTGTCACCAACCCGGAAGCGGATGCCACGAAGACCGACGTTGCCAACCCGGAAGCTGATGCTGCCAAGGCCACCTCCGAAGCTGATGCTGCCAAGGCCAACACCGAAAATGCTGTTACCTCTACCTGATTATGTCCTGCAACACTTATGCTCGAGATTTTTATCAAATCCCCGGAATGCCGGGTGCAGATGTACTGAACAATTTATCTTCCCGTTGCTACTCAGTTTTATTTCACTTGAAGTTTTTATACTTAGTAACTTGAGCAGCTTTGGCTTGATGCCGGGTTGCGTTAACATGCGAGTCCCCGAGTTGCATTTTTCATCCACCCTTCCTTTTTATCTCAGCTCTTACCTGCAACTTGTTGCTTTTTTGGTATTCGAGTAACAAGAGTTCAAAGTTGGAGTTTCAAATACTTAGCCACTAGGAAACAGTCATAGTAACGCTACCCACCACATAGCCGAGAAAGATAACAACAGACAGTAAAAAACACTCTAGCCGGTTGCCACACGCGTCCTTCCCTTTGCAATTTTTCATGTGTTCATTGACTCTTTGGCTTGTTCTCTGGCTTGCCATGAAGCCGGTTTGCGGACAACAGCAGAGTCGCAGAGTGTCCGGTGAGTATAAACACACTACTTTGTATGCTTTTGAAATTCTAAGCGTAGCAACCGAGTAGACAAAGAGATAACAGAATAGAAACACTTAGAGCAATTTTGGGCGAGGGCAGTCCCCGAGTTCAATTTCAGATTGCAGAGTGGGAGTTTAACTCGGATAAGAGGGTACATACACACTTTTGCTCATGAATGAAAGCGACGAAGTAGAGCTACATTCCAGGGGCGCTTGGATTCCTCCCCAGCTTTATCCGGCCTGTTCTTCTATGATGGTTGCGCATCTACAAGGTAGTACGCGTCATTGTGTAGAGCCTTGCTCACAATGAACGGCCCTTCCCACGGAGGGGATAGCTTGTGCATCCCGGCTGTGCGCTGCACGAGCCTAAGGACCATGTCTCCTTCTCGGAAAACCCTTGGGTTTACTTTTCGGCTGTGATAACGCCTCAGGTTTTGCTGGTAAACAACTGAACGTGACAGAGTAAGCTCTCTTGCTTCTTCTAGCAGGTCAACGTCATTTTCTCGAGCTTCTCTCGCCTCCGCCTCAGTGTAGAGGGTTACTCGGGGGGAGTCATGCTCTAGGTCGATTGGCAACACGGCTTCAGCCCCGTAAACCAAGAAGAATGGTGTGTAGCTGGTTGACCGGTTAGGGGTAGTCCTTAGATTCCACAACACCGCTGGCAACTCGTCTAGCCAACACCCTGGTGTTTTCAGCAGCGGCTCAATCAGCCTTGGCTTTATGCCTGCAAGCAGCATGCCATTTGCTCCTTCCACCTGTCCATTGGACGCGGGATGCGCGACAGACGCGACATCTAGTCGGATGTGCTTATCTCTGTAGAATCTCACCATGGCTCCCTCAGCAAAGTTAGTGCCGTTATCTGTGATGATGCTGTGCGGGTAGCCGTATCTCAGGATCACATCCTTCAGGAAACTCACAGCAGTGGCTCCATCACACTTCCGAATAGGCTTCACTTCAATCCACTTGGTGAATTTATCAACCATGACCAAAATGTGTGTCATGTTGCCTCTAGCCGGCTTGAAGGGTCCAACCATATCCAGACACCAAACAGCAAATGGCCAAGTGATGGGAATTGTCTTCAACTCGGAAGCAGGCATGTGGACCTTACTTGCGAATCTCTGGCAGCCATTGCATTTCCTCACAATATCCTCAGCTTGCTTCAAAGCAGTGAGCCAGAAGAAGCCATGCCGAAAAGCTTTCTTGACTAGAGCCCGAGAAGAGGCGTGATGCCCGCATTCCCCTTGGTGTATTTCCACCAGAATCTCTTCTCCTTCTTCCGGTTCCACACAGCGCTGCAGCACGCCAGTGGCACTTCTCTTGTGCAGCACTTCTCTGAAGATGGTGTAGCCCTTGGACCTTCTCTGAATCTGTCTTGCGGTAACTTCATCATCTGGCAGGGTGCCGTCCTTTAGAAAGGATAATATGGGCATGGCCCAACTCGGCGTCTCCCGCGCGGGAAACACGGGTTCGTCCACTTCCATTGGGACAGGCACTGTTGCGTCATTTTCTGGATTGGGGTTGACTCTCTGCAGCCCCGAGCGGTTGGCAAGGACTTCTTCAAGGAATGCGACAGTCCCCGAGATGAGAGGGGAAGTCCCCGGGTAGGGAAGGGCAGTCCCCGAGTAAGAAGGAGCAGTCCCCGAGTAGGGAGGGGCAGTCCCCGGGTTGCAGGCGCCAGTCCCCGGGATGGAGACGGCAGTCCCCGGGTATCCTTTTGCACCTTCCCAGTCAATCTCCATTGGAACTGCTTCTTCATCAGGCAGGGAAGGAACGAAGATGGACTCCGAGTTGGGGGATGGTTTGATGGATGGTTTTCTCAAATGCTCCAAGGCAATCCCAGCCGGGATGTACTGCCGAGAAGATCCCAACTTGGACAGCTCATCAGCTGCTTCATTCTCTGCTCGGTGGATGTGTTGGAACTCACAACCTTCAAAGAATCCTGTCATGGTTTGGACCAGGAAACGGTATGACGCCATGTTGGCATCCAGAGCATCCCAAGTGCCAGAAACCTGCTGCACGACTAGATCCGAGTCTCCATAGCATATGATGCGCTGCACACCAACTTCCTTTGCTACCTTCATGCCGTGTACCACGGCCTCGTACTCTGCAACATTGTTGGATGCCTTGAAGTGGATTTGCAGCACATACTTTAGTTGATCTCGCTTGGGTGACGTAAGCACTACGCCAGCACCAAGGCCTTCTTTCATCTTGGAGCCATCAAAGTGCATCTTCCAGTAGTTGGATACCGGAGTGGGAGGCTCATATTGCACCTCAGCCCAATCCACCAGAAATTCTGCCAGAATCTGAGACTTGATGGCTTCTCTTCTCGCATACTCGGGAGCGTACGCGGCCAGCTCGATTGCCCACTTGGCTACTCTGCCACTTGCTTCCTTGTTGCCCATGATATCCGAGATGGGAGCTGAGCTCACCACTGTTATGGGGTGCTCTTGGAAGTAGTGCTTCAGCTTCTTAGCGCCCAGGTACACGCCGTAGGTCATCTTCTGGTAGTGAGGGTAATTCTGTTTGGAGCTGGACATCACCTCACTGAGATAGTACACGGGTCGTTGCACACTCTTGCCTTCCTCTTCTCGTTCCACCACAATCACCACGCTGACTACCCGGTTAGTGGCAGCAATATACAGCAGCATTGGCTCCTTGGGTAGCGGGCTAGCCAGGATGGGAGCGCTACCCAGCATTGCCTTTAGCTCTTTGAATGCCACATCCTCTTGCAGTGTCCAGACGAACTTGTCGCTTTTCTTCATCAATTGGTACAAAGGCAAGGCCTTCTCGCCCATTCTGCCCAAGAAACGACTCAGTGATGCCAAGCAACCAGTGAATTTTTGCACATCCTTCAGGGATCTCGGCAAAGACATGCTCTCAATAGCTTTTATGTTTGAAGGATTGGCCTCAATGCCCCGACTGGATACCAAGAAGCCGAGTAGCTTGCCAGCCGGGACGCCAAAGGTGCATTTACTCGGGTTCAGCTTCATCTTATACTTGCGCAAGTTAGCGAAAGTTTCCTCAAGGTCACTGAGCAGAGTATGTGTTTTATTCGTTTTGATGACAATGTCATCTACGTACACCTGCACATTTTTGCCGAGTTGATCGTGCAAGCATTTCTGCATGCATCTCTGATAAGTGGCACCCGCATTCCGCAACCCGAAACACATGACACGATAGCAATAAGCCCCGTACCGGGTAATGAAGGCAGTCTTTATTTGATCAGCAGGATTGAGAGCTATCTGGTGAAAACCAGAGTAGGCATCTATGAAAGACAACAGTTCACAACCAGCAGTGGAGTCGATCACCTGATCGATGCGATGTAGCGGAAAAGGATCCTTGGGGCAGGCCTTGTTCAAGTCGGTGTAGTCGACGCACATGCGCCATGCGGTAGCGGCCTTGGGATTCTCCTTCTTCTTCTCAACCATGACCGGGTTGGCTAGCCAATCCGGATGCAGCACCTCCATGATGAAATTGCTTATCAGCAGCTTGGTGATCTGGTCACCTATGGCCTTCCTTCTCTCATCTCCGAAACGGCGCATAGCCTGCTTCACTGGTTTGGCGTCAGGACGCACATGTAGCGAGTGCTCAACCAGCTCCCTCGGGACACCTGGTAAATCCTCATTGGACCAGGCGAACACGTCCCGACTCTCACGGAGGAAGTGGATGAGCTCGCCTTCCTATTTCTCCCCCAGCCCGGAGCCAATGATGGCAACTCGATCGGGAAACTCAGGGTCAACCTGGATCTTCTTTGTCTCCTGAGATGCCTGGAACGCCGTCCCGTGCTGGGAACTCGGCATGCCAGGCGCACCAGCTTGCGCGGATTGCGCCATAGCCACCACCTCATACATCTTTTTCTTCTCGGCAGCAATCACCATGGATTCCGCCAACTGAGAGCCAGCAGAGGCACACTCCATGGACTTCTTGTAATCACCAGTGATGGTAATCACGCCATTGGGACCAGGGATCTTCATCTTCAGATACGCAGTGTGGGTAGAGGCCATGAACTTGCTCAGAGCAGGCCTGCCGAGTAGGGCATGGTAGGGGCTCTGGTGATCAACCACTTCAAACTGCAGGCTCTCTGTGCGGCAGTTCTCCCTGGTGCCGAATAGCACATCTATCTACACTCGGCCAATCGGATTGCAAGAGACTCCTGGCACAATGCCATGGAAGGTAGTCTTGCTGGGTAGCAGCATGTTCTCGGCCATACCAAGCTTCTCAAGCGTGTCTTTGTACACGATGTTGATGCTGCTGCCGTTGTCGATCAGCACCTTGCTGAACCTCACATTCTTCTCGGGACCCAAGAAGGTAGGATCCAGCACCAAGGCGTAACTACCCGGGTTGGGCATCACCTTGGGATGATCTGCTCTGGACCACGTGATCTCTTGGTTGCACCAATGCATATAGTGAGGAACAGCAGGGATCACAACATTGATCTCCATGGCACGCCTGTGCTGGGATTTCTTGTCGACGGGCTCAGAGGTGAAGATCATGTAGCTCTCGTGGTGCTCTTGGTACCGATTGCGGTCTCCGCCACCATTGTTGCCGTTGTTGTTGTTACCTTGGTTGTTGTTGTTGTTGTTGTTTTTGTTGTTGTTGTTGTTGTTGTTGTTGTTGTTGTTGTTGCTTCTGTTGTTGTTGCGGGTGTAGTAGTTGTTGTTGTTGTTGCGGTAGCCATCGTTGTTGAAGTAGCGGTTGGCTCCTAAAGCCACCTGGTTCACATTTTCTCTTCTTGGGAAGGCTGGAGGCCGAGCAGCGGGTGCGCGAGCAGGCTGTACAACGGCATTCGCAGCTGGCAGAGGAGGAGGAGGAGGCAGGCCCTCGTTCTTGATTTCTTCCCACCAACTGCACTGCCGAGTAGTGTGGTTGGCAGGTCTTGCGAGATGCCGAGTATGGAAACTGCATGGGCCATCCTTCATGTCTTTGAAGACAAAGTTTGGCGCCGGACCCGAGTTGCCGCTACCCTGCTGGGAAGCGTTGTACGGCTTCTTGTTGCCTTGTCCCTGATTCTGGTTTTGCCCGTACTGGGCTCCAGCAGTTTTTGGCCTCTGGCTACTCCCAGCCCCGGTTGCCACATCATTCACTTCCTCAGGATCGTACCGGGTATCAACCCGGTCACCTCTGCGCTTGTTGGGAACTCATTGCGCTTGCTGGTGTTGATGTTGTAGTTCCTTCTTGGCTCAGCAGCATCAAGACGAGGCTGTGTCGGGTCCCCGAGTGCGTACTGATCCGCAATCCGGATGGTTTCAGCAAGAGTACTCGGCATCTCCCTCTGGAGCCTTCGCTACAACATGCTGCCATGTCTGCAACCCTGCGCAAACCAAGTGATGGCCTGGGCCTCATTCACACCCTCACAGGTGTTCCTCAGAGTGCTCCACCGAGTAAGATACTTGTCGTGGGATAATCACGGCAGATGTTACCAGGGGTAACTGATCTTGGGGCAAGTCGACACAGGCGTTCGGGAGAGGGTTTAGCTCAAGAGAAGACATGGTACAACTTGATCTGACGGCCGGCAATCGAAGTCGCCGGATCTCTATTCTCGGTACAATAACTCGATTTAGGGTTTACACTGGATACTCGATATCACACGATATTGCTAGGGTTCTTAGATCTCTGTCTAAACTACCTCCGGGGGTCGGTTTATAAAGCACCCGTACCCCCTGGCTTGTCCTACAAGGCGTACCCTGACTCCTACCCGGACACGGCGCACTAACCCTAACTTGCCTTTACAGTAACCCACAATCCGGGTCATTGGGCCTACAAGCTTGGGCCTTCACAAGTTTCCCTATCCTTAGCCGGATCCTGCACATCATTCCTTGAGCCGGGTTATTCCTTGGAGCTTGGCCTACCGGGTTAGCATCCCCCTGTCAGTAGTCCCCAGAATAGCCTGGGCTTCACGGATCTCCTTGAAGCGCTTGCTATTCCCTGCAAAGATATCGATCATACGGGTATATGAAGATCGGGTTAAGATGTTTTAATATTCAGCTAGGCCTTGCTCCTTGGCGGCCATGCAATAACCTCAGCTTTCCCTCCAAACACCTTGGTTTAAACTTCTGGGTCCAAACCATAATAATAACTCCAAGATCCTATGCTCGATAACCAATCCCGTCATCACGGGACGAATCCCCTTCTTCCTTTTATCCGGATGCTTTGCTCAATACTTGGCGCACATCTCGCAGAAACTTTAAATAAATAGCCGTTTACCCCCTCCATTCTCGGCTTCCACTCACCAAACCGAGCTTATCCATTTGCACTATAAAAAAGCCCCTTAGGAGTGACCCGAACCCTAACGGCTCATTTCCTCCATTCCATTCCTTTCTCCCTCTGAGCTCTCCTTCTCCCTGAGCGCCACCACGGAAATCCCGCGCTCGTCACCGGAACCCATCGCCCGGAGATTACGCTCCGCCACCATTCGCCCCGCGCCGCCGCCAAGATCCGCCGGCGAATCCTCATCCGGACCACCAAGAGCCGCGAAGGGACACCAAGCCTGCGCCATCTGCCTCCGCAAGGCTTCCCTCAGATCTCCTCCGGTAAATCTTTTGCACCTATCAATTTGCCCTCTCAACCTTTGATTTTTCCCTCAGATTAGATCCAGATCGGTCCGCCTCGGATTTCTTGACTAGGCCGAATTAGAATACCCATAAACTCTTCTAGCTCGCACTCAAGACAAAGCGCATGCTCCAATCCGCTCCCCTACTACCCACAATCATTATTCTTGCCACAAATCCAAAAATGAAACTTCCAATCTAGGCTCGAACCACCCAAATTTTCCGCCTTCGCATCAATCACCCGGCTAGACCATTCCTTTTCAGTTACTTTTATTCACGTCTGGAACTTAAGCCGCCATCCATTGTATCCAAAAGGCTCCTTCAACATTTAGATCCCATAAATTTCACCACAATGCCTGATACCCGGAAACTTTCAAACTTTGCTCTGCATGCTAACACCCGGATCTCCCGTAACTTTTCATACCTCAATGCTGTCCGGCCTATACTTAGCCGGCTCGCAACTTTCATGTCTTAATTTCCTTCTTACCTTGTGCTCTGCAGGTCAGCCATATGGCTCCCAAGAAACAGGGGAAGACCCCAACCAAGGCCAAAGCCACCAACACCATTTCCGCCAACTGGGCGCGGTCTATGGTCACAAAGGCCATGTTGGAGGAGCTGGTGGAACTGGGAATTCTTCCTCCTCAGGAAAATATCCAATGGAGGGTACCGGGTAAGGAGACCCAGCCCACCCCTACCAAAGATGAGGTAATCTGTTTCGTGGATCACGTGACCCGGGGTTTTCGACCACCGGGTCACCCCTTTTTCCGTGACATACTTAGCCACTACGGCCTTCGTGTCTTTGGCATCGGACCCAACTCTGTGCTAAATATTTCCCATTTTATTGTCCTCTCCGAATCCTACTTGTGCACTCCGCCAAGTCTAGCTCTTTTCATTGAGCTTTTTCAATGCAAACCATGCCGCGAAAGCGGTGATGGGGCGCTTCTCACTTGCGGCGGGGTTTCGATCCAACGCCGCAAAAACTCTCTAATGCCACCCCTCACCCTCAATTCCCATGTCAAGCATTGGCAGCTCTCGTACTTCTACTGCCAGGACACTTCCCCACCCGGCCAAAAGAAACTGCCGGGTTACTCGGAGGGTCTTCTTGATATTTCCGATAAGTTTAGCGCCTTCGCCCCTAACTCGGATAGGGAGGCAATTCAACCCTTGCTAGCCAAAATTGCTACTCTTACAGCCCAGGGCCTCATCGGGCTCAATCTAGTAAAGACCTGGGTCGATTTTAGGATTCAGCCCAACTCCATCCGCACCAAGTTGATGTGCGAGTATTCAGGAGAACCTTCCGATCCGCTCCGATACTCCGATAACATCTTCGCACCTGGCGACACCCATAAAACCATCAAAGGTTTTTTGACGGAAAAGCTCGAGGTAATCCGGAACATATCCGGGTTAGAGCCCTTCACGCTTGAAAACCCCTCCCCTGAGGTAAAAGTCCGACTCTAACGCCCTTACTTTCATTCTTTCCACTTGATACAGTTGGTAACCTGTGTATTAACACCTTCCAGGCTAATGACGACTTTTGGAAAATCAACGCCTCCCCTAGCTCCGAAAGTCCAGAGGAGCAAGAGGCCGTTCACTCGGATGAAGGTACTCTTCGAATTCTATTTGGTTCCTTTGAACTCATCATAACCCCTTCATTTTCAACCATAACTTTGATGATATTTCAGAACAAGAGGATGATGAGGAAGGAAACTCGGATGGCAAGGTAGAATCTGCCAGCGACGAGGACGAACCGGAACCGGCGACCAAAGCCGGATCCAAAAGAAAAGCTCAAGAGGCCCCTTCCAAGGTTTCATATCCCCTCCTCGCATTCAATTCGCGTCACCTTAATGATATACCTGAGTTATTTTGACATTATTCCACTGGCCATTCTTGAAGGAGTCGCCCATGATCAAGCGTAGGTCAACTCGAAATAACCCGGGTGACAACGTCATCAACCCGGGTATTTCTTCGACCCCCATTCGGCGAGCTGGTAATTATTCTATCTTTTCTCGGCCGGCACATTCCCCTTGAACTATTCTTATATGACATCTAACCTGACAATTTTCAGCCTCTCCCGAGTCTGATGACGGGTTTCCTTGTGACTTCGCGGTCAACACCGGGTAAGGTCCCCTTCCGGACGCTCTTCCACACTTCACCACCCTTTCCTGACCGCGTATTTTAACTGTTTCTTGATAACATTTACAGGGCCACGGTCGTCGTTAGCGACCAAGAGGGCATGGAAGACGAGGGCCCGGGTCAGGGGAGCCCGGCCGATAAGACTACTGTCGTGTCTGGCGATGAAAAGCAAACCTCGCCGATTAAACCGGACGCCCAAGAAACCGAGTATCCAATTGCTTCCCATGCGAGCAAGAAGAAGAAAGCCACAACATTGGGTGCCGAAGGAGTGTCGGATTCCAATGCACAAATGACCCGGGTTCCGCCTCCTTCTAAGAAGAAAACCTCTTCTCGGAATTCCCAAGGCCCCGGGTCTTCTGATACGGGTAAAGATACTTTTGATCAATTGATGAACACGCTCCTCACCATGAAGGCTTCAGAGGGCGATATTTTAGAGCGCATGGCTGCAGAACACCAGGTAAAAGCGCTTGTCATCTCATATTGCATATCTAGTCCCCAAGTTCCGAGTATGACTTGCAAAAGTTATGCTTGGTACTTCACGCCAAATTTATCTTATCATAACATCCCACTAATGCTTGCCCTCCTTTCTACTTACAGGCACAGATAACTCGGTCTGATGAAACTTTACTGAAGACCGAACAACGTCTTCTTGCCGAGATAAAACGACGGGAAATCCTTGAGGATGGCATGGAAGCTTTGAAGAAGGATGTTTCAAAATATAAGAAGAAGTGCCACACCGCTCGGACCGACTTGAAGAATTTATCGGATCAAATCACCGACACTTACCAGATCTTACTGAGTAAGTTTTTGTCTGCCGACTAACTTCATGCTTCTTGTTATGCACCACTCTGGGTTACTGATGCCTTCTTGCTTCTGTTTCAACTGCAGGTGCCAACCTTGCACCTCCAGAGGAAGATACTATTGCCAAGGCTAGGACCCTGAAGACTGCGCTCCGGACTTTCTTTGCCGGCACAAAATTTATATTGGACGCCATACATTGGCCCACAGAAGCCTATCCGGGTGAAGAGAATCTTGTCCAAGCCTGCTCCACTGTGCCTGGCTGGATTGAACTTTGGAAACGTTCGTCCTGCCGAATTGGAATAACCCGGGCATTGACCTTGGCCAAAGCCTACTTTCCGAAGCTTGACCCGGCGAAGATAATATCCGGGTTTCCCGAGTTTAAGGCGGATGGTGCCAAATTTACGCCTAAGGACTTCAAGGCCATTCAGTCGGCAGTGCGCCCCTCGGCTACCTCTTTAGCCGATAGCTTGGACCTGAATACGCTAATGGCTGCGTATGACGCCGATGGCAAAGTTATCACAGAGGAAGCACCCCCGCCCTTGGACCTCTTGGAGAAGTGGGCTGATCACTCGGCCAAAAAGAAGGAGGCAACCGCGAAGAGGGAGGCCGAGTTAAAATCAGGGCCATCCGCCTCTACACCGTCCGTCCTTCCACCCATCCGCCCTGGCGCGGTGAGTCCGGGTGGTTCTGCCAGGAAAGCTAAGCAGCAGGCCCAGGAGCAAGACCCGGAAGACCGCACTCAGGAGGCCGAGTAGGGTGATGATGTCATAATACCTTAATCACGTGGGACCTTTTCATTTGAACTATTTATTCTGCCAATGGTGCGCTTGTGCACTTCTGATACCGATGCCATAACTTGTAATGTACTTCTATTCGGTGACATATTTTTGCGGCTTTCCCTGCCCTTTGATAATCGTGCTATTTTGTCTGTTCTTTTGAACTTTTTCTTGATACCCAGCTTTCTTTTTACCTCCCTTTGTAAGACTCGGTTTTCCGAGACCAGGAGTTTTAATACATGGGCTTTTTCTTTAAGTCCCCAAGACTCGGATGGTGAGGTTTTTCGAACTGCGATAGCCAAGTAGTTTGTTTCTGTTTCGAAGTCCCCCAGCCCCCATGACCCAAAGTTTGAGTAATGGGGGTGTGGCCTTTCTGAGAGAACAAATTATTTTTTACCGAGTCGCAAACCTAAAGCCATTCCGTGTAAGTACTGAAGTTATGCTTGATAATTGTTGAGTTTCCGGCTTTTAGCCTTGTACTCTGCATAAACTTGTGGTTTAGATGACCCTTTTAACTATCTTGTACTGTAAGCCGGCTTTCGCGTGGATACCATGTTGTTACATCCATACGAGAACAGTGTCAGGCAAGTCCCATTGGGCTCCATGGCTGATTGTAATCGTAAGCGAACGAATCATGCCACTTTAGTGCGAGTCACATCAAGCTTAAGTAAGATAAGTCAAGAAAAGTTGGCTTCTTTGCCCAGTCATAAGATTGCAGCCGTGCTCGTTTGCGAGTAATCGGCCCTTATAACTTATAGCTATCTATGCCGGGTCATTCGGGTTAGTGGTTGGTTACCTGGGCAACCAACCCCCAAGACCTACATGCAATCGATGCTTTTGATGATACTGAATTATCGATGTCGCAGGGATACTACTTACTTGTAATCAGGGTGTAATGATATAGGACTTGATAACCATCTCTTTACTGATACTAGAAATTTTGGATCAGCAGGCCGCCTCATTAAAAACCTTCCAGTCCCCTTAGGTACCCTGGGTAGGAAAAGAGCGCGTCTGAAACCTGCTGCCCGTTATATTGTTTAGTTCCTCATAAGCGTTGGTCCCGGTCTGGCTTGACCAATGCACATTCTCCATATGTTGGATCTTTTCCTGATGAGTATCGGGTTTGCTAGCCAACCCGGGTGGGGTGTTCCAATGACCTGGCTGGTTGTAAGCGGCCGTGTGGCTTCTTCCTTTACAGCGGGCCGCTTGGGGGAATTATCCTCGATTAAGGCCACCATTTTAGCATCTTGCGTTGCCTTGGATTTTGTTCTTTCGCCTTCAGTACTCGGCCTTTTTGATGTGGCTATATCCTCCGGGTCTGCTTGAGATCGGTAGTGCTTGAGTTCTTCTTTTCTACAGGCCTGCTCGGCCATTGCTGCGTCTCCTTCGTCACATTCAGCTGCTATATCTCGATTTCCATGTATGGTAATGGTCTTCTTGGGACCCGGGATTTTTAGCTGTAGATATACGTAACACGGCCTAGCCATGAATTTGGCATAAGCCGGCCTTCCAAACAGCGCGTGATAGGGGCTGCGTAATTTCACTACCTCAAAGGTGAGCCACTCAATTCGATAGTTATCCTTTGATTCTCCGAAAGCTACCTCCAATGCGATTTTTCCCTCGGGGCATGCTGAATGACCCGGCACTATCCCATGAAAAACTGTCGAGCTTTTTTGCAGTTGAGATTCCTTGAGACCCATGCGTAGGAAGGTTTCCCAATACAGTATATTGATGCTGCTTCCACCATCCATTAAAACCTTCTTTAGTTCGTACCCATTAACTTGCGGTGCGACTACTAGTGCCAAGACTCCTGGGTGTTCCACTCTTTCCGGGTGATCCCTTCTGCTCCATGTTACCTCCTGTTCTGACCATCTCAAGTATCTCGGAACGGCTAACGAAACTGAGTTGACTGCTTGCTTCAGTATCTTTTTGTCCTTGTTAGATCCTCCTGTGGTATGCACATGATATTGACCCAATTGCTTGGGGTTAGCCTGGAAGCCTCCTGCCCCCCCCCTTGGTTATTACCTTGATTTCCAGCCGCCGGGTTACCAGCTCGGGGTGGGCCGTTGCCCGGGTTTGCCCCTGGACCCGGTCCTCCTCCCCGCCCTGCACCTCGCATAGCTCTGTGCACTTCCTCATTTTTCCATCTTTGTAAATCGGCGCACTGTTCTAGGGAGTGGTTAGCTGGCCTGCCATTCCTGCTGTGCTTCGGACATGCCATCCTGAATATGTCCCAATTGTTACCCGGCCTTGGTGGACCTTGATAGTTTCCTCCATGGTGGTTACCTCCGTTGAAATTTCCTTCTGCTCTTGGCCTTGAAGACCCGGCTTCGGTGTTGGCGACAAACTCGGAGCCTCCTTCGAAGGGACGCTTGTTCTGGCTATTTCCATTGTTTCCTGACGCTGTTCCGTTGCCGGTTCTTCCATTACCGCTTGTGTTTGCTTTTGTCTTCTTGTCATCAGCTTCTTCTTCTGTAGTATCTGTCGCAGCGTGTTTGTTGCACGCATCCATCAATTCTCCCATTGTGACTTCCGACGCATTTCGACTGGACTTCATGCGAGTTAACTTTTGCACTAAAGGTATATACTTGCATGTTTTTGCCATGGCCTGTAGTGCATCCTTGGGCTGGATATCCGTGGATGAGTGAAGTATCTCCATAACCCGGCGCACCCAACTGCGCGCCGATTCTCCCTTCTTCTGGACGCATCGCTCTAGATCATCAATAGTGAATAATTTCCTGCAGGTCCCGTGAAAGTGCTTGATAAACGCGGTCTTCAATTCCTCCCAAGACTTGATCGATCCCTCTGGTAGATTGGTGAACCACAATTTTGCTGCTCCTTCCGACATCATCAGATACATGAACTTGGCTTGGAGGTTCTCGGACGCGTTGCGGATTGACATTGCCATCTCGTAACTGCTTAGCCATGTTTCGGGATCCATGGTTGGCTCATAATTCACTACTTTCCCTGGCTCTTTGAACTTTTCCGGGTAAGGTTCAGCTCTAATATTCCCTGGCTCTGTAGGATCCAAAATCAAATTATTATCGAACAGGGCCGGGTGACGCGGATTCGAGGGACCCGCCCCTGGTGTCCGGTTGGCTTGAAACCCGAACATGTTGGCATGTTGCTCCTCATCTGCTGCGCGACTGGTGACCGATGCTGACTCTCCATCGACCCGGGTCAAGACCGGGTCTCCGTTAACCGCGCCCTGTTGCTGGGCCACTGTCTGAGCCGCCCCGACTGATGCCGCGACTGTGTTTCCTTGGTTGGCCGCGGGGGCTGCATAGACTGCAACTCGGCGCGCGATATCCGGTGTAAATTCAGGCTGTTCCTCCTCACCGTTCTCCTCATACCGGTTTTCCAGTAGATCCAGGATAGACCCGGTGTCATCTTCTCCTTGGACCCGGTCGCCTGGGGTCCATGCCGGCTCCTCCGGCTGTTCCCACTCCGCGATGGGTTCTTCTGCCGGATATGTCGTTCCCGTTGATTCTTCATCATCTGATCGGATAGACGTGGCTTTTCTGGCATAGAATCAGATCCAACGTTGTCAGGGACCGAATTGGAAGCACATACCATACCGATGAAGACGCTGATCCGGCCGATTGTCACGACGGATCCGGTTTCGAGGTGATCCGACTCCGGCCCCCAGCCGGAATCGTCCACCACCTTTTCTCCTTCGTGGTCGATGTAGATCTCGCCGATGACAAGATTCTCCATGCCCTTCCGAGCTTCTCCCGTGATGTAGACACCTTTGGACGCAGGCCCCACGGTGGGCGCCAACTGTCGTGGGATAATCACGGCAGATGTTACCAGGGGTAACTGATCTTGGGGCAAGTCGACACAGGCGTTCGGGAGAGGGTTTAGCTCAAGAGAAGACATGGTACAACTTGATCTGACGGCCGGCAATCGAAGTCGCCGGATCTCTATTCTCGGTACAATAACTCGATTTAGGGTTTACACTGGATACTCGATATCACACGATATTGCTAGGGTTCTTAGATCTCTGTCTAAACTACCTCCGGGGGTCGGTTTATAAAGCACCCGTACCCCCTGGCTTGTCCTACAAGGCGTACCCTGACTCCTACCCGGACACGGCGCACTAACCCTAACTTTCCTTTACAGTAACCCACAATCCGGGTCATTGGGCCTACAAGCTTGGGCCTTCACAAGTTTCCCTATCCTTAGCCGGATCCTGCACATCATTCCTTGAGCCAGGTTATTCCTTGGAGCTTGGCCTACCGGGTTAGCATCCCCCTGTCAATACTCCCGGTCCGTCTCCTCTTCCCGCTGTCTGCAAGCGGATAGCTGCTGCGGCCTATTCGGCCTCCGGTAGGTGCTGGTGAAGTTGCTGACAAATGCCTCCGCGAAATCAAGCCAGCAGTTGATGCTGTGCTTGGGCAGGTTGTTGAGCCAAGTTCTTGCCGGCCCCTCGAGCATCTGCGGGATGTACCGCACGGCCCATCTCCGGTTGCCGCCTGCAATGTGCACGGCTGTGACATAGTCATTGAGCCAATCTTCCGGCTTGGTGCTGCCGTCATAGCACTTGGTCTCCCTGGCGAGCTGGAACTGCTTCACGGATGGCTCCGTCATGATGCGGGGACCAAAGCACTCTGGGCCAGGCGGCCCCTTGCTCTCGAGCTGCGCGGACAGGGAAATCCGGTCCAGCTTGTGCCTGGCATCACTGGGCTCCAGCACGCGCTCACCCACGCAATCCAGGATTTCATAGCCAGCCAACCCCATGGCCGAGTAGCCATCATCATATCTGTCCACCTGCACGACTGTAGGCTGCTCCACCGGGTTGGCGGCTGGCGCGACTGCACGTGGCTGCTGCCTCTGCCGCGTAGGCTGAGCGACTGGATGCTGAGAAGGGCCTGGGCGCTCTCCATCTCGGGCCTGGCTTTGAGCTTTATGGGCTTGATAGCCTGCTCCTGCAGCGTTGTGTTTTTGACCAGACTGTCGCGCTACAGCGTGCTGTTTTGCAGCGACAGCCGGGTCGTACACCTGCATCTGCCTATCTCTGCCGGAATGCCCACTCCGCTCCTTCTCGCGACTGGGATGCGGTGATGAGGCCTGATCGTTAGATCTAGCCGCATGCGAGTGCACTACCTGAGAAGCTCCGGCACCCGGGTTGGCTTTCCGGAACTCCTCGTTCTGCCTAGCAGCCTCTAGCACCAGCTCATTGAGCCTTTCCTGTTGCCTAACGCGCGCGTCGCCAGCGAGATGCGGCAACTCAGCAGCTACAGCCTCACCAGCTCTAAGAGTTTTGGCGGGGGTGCTGTATCTGGGTTTGGTGGTGGCGGTGTTTTGGCTAGCGGCTTGGCCAGCAGTTTCTCCAACTGCCGCCATCTCGGTGCCTAGGTTGCGGCGCGTAGCGCCTGCCTTGGAAGGCCTCCTCTCCACGGGCGTGAAGCCGTGAGCCCGGTTGTACTCGTTCTGGTCCAGGTTCAGCTCAAGCCTAACCTTATCCAGCTCCGCCTGCTCGGCGAGCAGCGCCTGACGTTGCTGCTCGAGCTGCGCCCGCATGGTCATGAGCTCGAGCTCGGTGGGAGGCGGCATGCCCATCCGCACGGCGGACGCAAGTATCGTCGGAGTAGTGGAGGGAGGAAGGTTGCAGTCCTTCTCGTAGGGCTTGTGGGTCTTCCCGCCAGCACTCTAGCCAGCGAGATCCTCGATGAGGCCCGCGGCAGCAGCAGCCGCACCCTTCCCGGCATCAGCAGCAGGGCCGGTCATCATCACCTCCACGACGTCCACAGAGCGGGCCAACAGCCTCCCGCGTGCAGCGATGACGGCGGGGGGATCTTCCGCGACCTGCACCTCCCCGGGGTACTCGCGGTCGATGACGGTGGCGATGTAGATGAGGTGCGCGCTGAAAGAAAGCATCGAGCCGCCCTCCGGTATGGCCCTGCCGCCGAAATCGCCGGCGTTGTCGGTGACGAAGTCGAAGGAGCCGAATCTGTGGACGAGGCCACAGACCACGCGCTCTCCGGTAGCAGAAATCGATCCCGTCCGAACGGAAACTCCAGCCAGCGCCGCTGGTTGCCCCACGGTGGGCGCCAACTGTCGTGGTGGTGTCACGTCAGATGCCATAGGATGGCTAAAGTTGTGGGGACGATGGACGCTGGAGGTGCTCGGGGAGGGATCACGCAGCGAGTAGCCTTGTGAGTGTGAAGCTAGCACTGCAAACAACAAGATCTACCCAGGTTCAGGGCCCTCGTGTGGAGGTAAAACCCCTACTCCTGCCTTTCTCTCTTTATATTTGTGTCTCACCGAGTAGCCACAGTACAAGTGTTTACTACTACCGAGTAGCCACCCTTCTCCTTACGTGATGAACTAGGTCAAGAAAGTGAACCAACTCTGGGATCCCTCGCGCAGGAGGGGGCAGGACACCTTATATACTGGTGCCCAGCCGGATACAGCCAAGATGTCGACATTGTGTGCACACTGTGCACTTCCGGCTTCCCGCTGACACCTTTACACCTTTTGGCTTCCAAGTTTGTCTCCGTGTGCAAAGTCGTTCCGCAGAACCGAGGAACTGATCTGTTATCACTGACACTGTCACGGGGTCGGCCCCCCTTAACCTGCGACGCCCTGCTAACACCCTGGCATGGATAGGCACGCGCTCTGCAGATGAACAGTGCCGCAGTACGGACCCAGGTTATGCGGGATCCTGTGTCAGAACGACTCCTTCGACTTCTGGCCCGAGTATGAGACCGCCCTCTCTACTCGGTCCACTTCCTCTACTCGGAGAAGAGTAACTACCTTGATTCTTCCTTCTGGCCATCAGTGTGTAGGGCCGAATAGCGGACGACCGGGTAGCGAGTACCGGGTAGCCGCTACTCTGCCAAACGTCTCTTCTGATCTTGCCCCTTAGCACTTGCCTTTACCCTACTCGGGGGTATCCCCCCGCCATAGGCAACCCTGGAGAACGAGCATCTTGTAAGGATATGTGCCATCGATTCCTCATCCTGGTCGCAAAGTGGGCATGTGTCCTGATGGGGTAGCCCTTGGCGCGCAAGGCGCTCACCCGGCCAGCAACGGTCTTGGCATGCTATCCAGATAAAGAATTTCACCTTGGGTGGCACCCAGGTTTTCCAGTTCATCTTCCAAGACTTGGAGATAGTCGCTCCTAGAAATAACGCTTCATAGCAAGATTTGGAAGAGTACCTGGCGTCCGGGGTCAGGCACAAGACGACCCGGTCCGGCTGCCCCGACAAGTTCACCCCTGCACGATATTCCACACTCGAATGTATTGGTAGAGAGCCAGCGGGCTCAGCGCCCCTCGGATGTCGGCAATCCATCGGCGCCCCTCTAGCACCTCCCACACCGTCCGTGACTTGCGCTTCCTCGTTGTGATTATGGCGACTAGGTCGGGTGCCAGCTCGGCTAGGGATTTTCCCTCAAGCCATTTGTCCTTCAAGAACAGGGTCGAGGCGCCATCTTCCAGGTCCACATGGGTGGCTGCGTCAAAGATATGCCGCTCCGTCTGAGAGAATTGCATGTCTAAGCCTTTCCAGGGCCTCGTCGGGTCGGTGTGCATCCTCCATAGTCAGCGCACCCGTAAACTGAAGGAGGTGTGCATCAAATCCGGGATCCCTAAGCCTCCCAGTCTGAGAGGTCAACATACCCTACTCCAGTTCACATGGCAATGGCTTCCGTTGGCCGACGCACGGCCGACCCAAAGGAAGCCTCGGAATATCTTTTCCGGCTTCTTTAAGGATTTTTTGAGGACCACCATCTGGTGGAGGGTATCGCGGTCAACACCGATTTGATCAGAGACAATCTCCCCGCTCTTGGCATCATCGCCGCCATCCAGGTAGGAAGCCTGTCGGCCACCCGGTCCACGAGCGGTTGAAGGGATTCGCTAGGGAGTCTCCGAGCCCCAGAGGAATGCCTAGGTACTTCATCGGGAAGGGGCCAGTTGGCAACCCATCGACAGTGCGGCGGCTGCAGCTACCTCTTCCCCACACCCAATCAGGGAGACCGAGCACTTTGCAAAATTGGTATGCAGTCCCGAGGCGTGACCGTAGAGCTCCAGGATTTCCCTTAATCCCTGCAGCTTCCCACCCTCCGGGTGGCAGAAGATTACCACGTCATCAGCATAGAGCAAGACCGTCGTCACCAGGTCTTTGCCTAGCCACCCTATGGAGACTGCGCTATGTCTAGCTTCAGCATCACCCTAGGTTCCTTAAGCCTATGCAACAGCCTGGCCGTTTGCTTGACCAACATGAAGTTGCCGAGGATGCTCCGCTTACGGATGAAGGCACTTTGATTACAATCCACCAGGTTGTGCATCAGGGGCGCTAGACATAAAGAGAGCGTCTTAGCAGCCAGTTGTGCGAACAGATGGATTAGGCTGATCGGCCTATAGTCTCCCATAGCAGCCGCATCCGTGCGCTTTGGGATGAGAACTATCAAGGCTTGGTTCAGCCCCTGAAAACCTCGACCGCACATCGTAAAGAACTTGTTGAACGCTTCCAGAAAGTCCTCTTTTACAACGTCCGAACAACTCTGGGGGAACTCAGCGGTGAACCCATCCGGGCTAGGCGCTTTTCCGTGGGGAAGCTGCCGAACCACCTCCCAAACCTCGTCAGGCGAGAAGGGCGCCTCAAGGCAGGAGAGGTCGTTTCCCTGGAGCCTCAGGAAGTCCAGCTCCAGAGAGAACTCCCGCCCCGCCTTGGACCCAAGAAGACGCTCTAAGTGGGGGCAGGAAGCCTCCTCCATATATAGCCGCATGGTCCGAGATCATCTCGCCATTTACCCGAAGCTCACGAATGGTGTTCTTCTGCCTGCAGTAGGAGGCGTGTTGATGGAAGAAGGACGTATTAGCGTCCCCTTCCGCCAACCAAGCCACCTTGGCCAGCTGGCGGGCCATGGTCCTCTCAAGCAAGGTCAGTCGGAGGTGGTCCCACTTGAGCCTAGCGCATAGAGCGCGCTCCATGTCCGAGAGTTGACTAGATTCCCTGGCCTCGTCAAGCCTCAGAACCAACTCCCTAGCCGTTAACAGCTAAAGCGTGATGGATCCGACCTTCTTGTCGCTCCAGCTCATAAGGTGTCTAGCCATCCTCTTCATCTTGGAATGGAGGCGCTGGAAGGGGTCGGGGTCCCCATCGATGGTCCCCCACGCAGCCTCAACCACCTGCCTAAAGCCCTCTAGCTTTAACCAATAGCGCTAAAACTTGAAGCGCTACCGGCCCCGCACCCGGGTGGTGCAATCCAGGAAGAGGGGGAGTGGTCCGCCACAACCGACGCGAGACAGCAAAAGGAGTAGTTCTCACGGAGCTCCTCTCAAACAACCGAACAGAATACCCTATCCAAACGGACGAGAATCCGGGGGTCGCGCTCGTTCGACCAAGTATATCCGTGGCCCTGGAGGTAGGCCTCTTTCAGCTTGCAGTCGCTCCAGAAGCGCCTAAAACCGCCCATCATTCGCCGATCTAGATAACCATTGTTCTTGTCTTCATCCTTATAGATCATGTTAAAGTCCCCGCATAGCATCCACGGTCCTAGGCGTGTAGCGCGCGCGTTGCACAGCTCCGCGAGGAAGGCCACCTTCGCGCATCGTCTTGAGGACCGTAGACCCCCGTGATCCACCAGGAGGGGCTCCCATCCACTGGCACGACCCGTGCGGAGAGCGAGTTGACATCCACGCGGAGGTTTTCGAGCCTGACTTTAGATCCCACCCAAGCAATGAAGATACCCCCCTCGTGCCAATGGCCGGCAAGCAGAAATAACCATCAAATTCCGTGCCTAGGTTTTCCATTACAATGGATGGGGATACAACAGCCAGTTTCGACTCCTGAAGGCATACAATAGAGGCGTCCGTCGAGCCAGAGAGACTCCGGACGTTCGACCTGCGCACGCGGTCGGTAATTTTGGAACGCGTAGAGATAAACAAAAACTGTTTCCTACGCGGTACTTCCAAGATCTAGCCGAGGTAGAAGGCCACGAGTATTACCACTAGACGCGCAGGTGCGGATTATCGATGAAGCGCGTCGGGGCAGTGCAGTCCCACGATCCGATCCTGCTGATCCAATCCCACGAACGTCAAAGTGCTGAACGTACAACACCTCTGCCGGTATCCACACGTACGAGGAGGAGCTCCGACGGCGGACTGCTAGGTCCGGTGCGACGGCTGGATTGAGTGGGGCTAGGGTTCCCAACGCATGGGAGTGAACTAACGTGCCCGCTGGGCAACATGCGCCCCTCTTTATATAGCGAATGGTAGTGGGCTTCACAACACTTGTGGCCCATTCCCTCTATGAGTCCGACTCACAAACTCAGTCCATTTCCTGTTCGGGTCCAACCCAACCAATACATTGCTCCCGCTCTTAAGTGTGCGACCCTGCAGGCTCATGGCGACTTCGACACGATTGGAGTCCGACTCTCAATCGATCAATCGGCAGCGGCTCCTAGCAGAACGTGCCGACTCCCAAGTCCCATTGAGTCATGACGACATACCTTTCAATGTGATATTCATCTTAGTCCCTTTTTCCTCACGATATACCTTGTCGAACTATAGACGATTTAATCGTCACCCCTTAAATATTTCGACTCTCTTCTCGATCCGTGATATACGATTCATCTGACTAACTCTTAGTCAACAGACACAGTTAACACTTAACTGAGTCGCGCATGGCCATGCTTCCTGAATCATATCACTCGAGAGGGCCCATAAAATATCTCTCCATTTGGAGGGGCAAAATCCCATCTTGATTATCCACATCACGCAGCTTGCTTCTCATTCGACCCGAACTCTGCCTTTATAGTTGCCTTGTCACAGAACAACGTTTGACAGAACCTAAGTCGGTGATCCACAACTCGGATTGTGTGACAACCTCAGGTCTAAGGATTACATTGATTGAGACATGCAAATGACGACTTGCTCGTTGCATCTCAATGTGGGTTAGTCCGACTTGCTAAACTCTTTAGCCAAGTCCGTGAACGTTGGAATGACATCACCATGCCCATGACAAGTGGAATCGTGTCATCAGCCAACACTCACATTAGTCTAGGGTGTGTGTCCAGCACAACCTTAATGACCAAGGACAATCTAGTATGAACAAAATGAATACATAGTTCCACAATCGAATCACATATTCAATGACATGTATCAGATGTTCAAAACAAGGACAACTTAATAACTTTATGAATACACTGGGAATTACATCATACATGATTGCCTCTAGGGCATATTCCCAACAGTCTCCCACTCGCAC
Source organism: Alopecurus myosuroides (assembly GCA_028641055.1). Taxonomy (NCBI): domain Eukaryota; kingdom Viridiplantae; phylum Streptophyta; class Magnoliopsida; order Poales; family Poaceae; genus Alopecurus; species Alopecurus myosuroides. The sequence goes on from CM054061.1 coordinate 219,497,596, forward strand.
TAGAGTCAATCATCTTGGCATCATATGCCTAGGCATCAAATGCCCATGCCTCTCGTGTGCGCCTCATGCTTAGGCTGTGGTAGCGCCTTTGTCAACGGATCTGCAATGTTTGCATCCGTGTGTACTTTGCATAACTTGATATCACCTTGTTCGACAAACTGGCGAATGAGGTGGTACCGCATGAGTATATGTTTGTTCTTCTGGTGTTGTCTAGGTTCCTTGGCTTGTGCGATAGCACCATTGTTGTCACAATATACGTCCAATGGATTGGACGCGCCCTGAACCACACCAAGATCCATCAGGAGGTTCCTGATCCAAACAGCTTCCTTTGCCGCCTCTGAGGCAGCAATATACTCAGCCTCTGTTGTAGATGCAGACACCGTATCTTGCTTGGAACTCTTCCAGCTCATAGCCCATCTGTTCATTACGAACACGTATCCAGATTGCGAATGAGAATCATCTGAGTCGGTGAGATAACTCGCATCCGTGTAACCCTTTACACTGAATTCCTCATCACCTCCATAAACTAGGAACATTTCCTTAGTATTTTTCAAGTACTTAAGGATGTTTTTAACCGCTGCCCAGTGGGTTCGCCAGGGTCAGCCTGGTATCTGCTCGTAACACTTAGAGCATAGGAAACATCTGGCCTAGTACAAATCATGGCATACATGATGGATCCGATTGCCGAAGCATACGACATCACACTCATCCGACTTCGCTCATCACTCGTCGAAGGACACTGAGTCTTGGTAAGTTTTATGCCATGGGACATCGGTAAGAATCCCTTCTTGGACTCTTCCATTTTGAATTTCTTCAAAACCTTGTCCAGATATGTACTCTGACTCAATCCAATGAGCCGCCTTGATCTATCTCTATAGGTCCTGATTCCTAATATGTAACTCGCCTCACCCAAATCATTCATTGAGAAACTCCTTTCCAATGAAGCTTTGGTTTCTTGCAACATGATGACATCATTTACAATCAGCAATATGTCATCCACATATAAGATTAGAAAATTTACTTTGCTCCCACTAAACTTCTTGTATAAACAAGAATCATGATCGCTCTTGATGAAGCCAAACAATTTGACTACCTCATCAAAGCGAATGTTCCAACTCCGAGATGCTTGCTTCAACCCATAAATGGATTTCTGAAGTTTGCATACTTTGTCAGTGTTAGCTGGATCGACAAAACCTTCGGGCTGTATCATATACACGTCCTCAGTTAAATTTCCATTAAGGAAAGCCGTCTTGACATCCATCTGCCATATCTCATAGTCGAAATAGGCTGCTATAGCTAACATGATCCGAACTGATTTAAGCATCGCTACAGGCGAGAAGGTCTCGTCGTAGTCAACTCCTTGAACCTGTCGGAACCCCTTCGCGACAAGTCGTGCTTTATAGACGGAAAGATTTCCATCCATATCAGTTTTCCTTTTAAAGACCCATTTGCACTCGACGGGTCTTGCACCGTCAGGCAGATCAACCAAATTCCAAACTTGGTTTTAATCCATGGACTTTAACTCGGATCTCATGGCTCCAAGCCATGACTCGGAATCAGATCCCACCATCGCTTCCGAATAAGTTGCCGGCTCATTACTGTCTAACAGTAAAACATCACGAGCATTTTGTAATCTGGCAGATCTCTGTGGTTCAGGTGCTGTTACCGATGTAGGTACCACGACCGGCTCAGCCTCCAAGGCGTCTGCCGACTCGCCCCTAGCCGGTTCCTCTCGAATTTCTTCAAGTTGCACTGTGCTCCCACTGACTTCCCGACCGAGAAACTCTTTCTCAAGGAAGACACCATTCCGAGCGACAAACACTTTGCCCTCTTCCCGGTTGTAGAAGTAGTACCCCAAGGTTTCCCTCGGATACCCCACGAAAATACACTTATCCAACTTGGGCGTGATCTTGTCCGACTGAAGTCGCTTGACAAATGCTTCACAACCCCAAATCTTAAGAAAAGACAAACTTGGCCTTTTGCCAGTCCACATCTCATGCGGTGTCTTCTCTACTGACTTTGATGGTACTCTTTTTAGTGTGAAAGCTACAATTTCTAGACAATAACCCCAAAATGATAAAGGTAGATCTGTCCGACTCATCATTGATCGTACCATGTCCAACAAGGTCCGATTTCTCCGTTCCGATACACCGTTTCTCTACGGTGTACCCGGCGGAGTGAGTTGAGGAACTATTCCACAACTCTTTAGATGGTCATCAAAATCATGGCTCATGTACTCGCCTCCACGGTCCGACCGTAGAAGCTTTATTTTCTTGCCGAGCTGATTTTGTACCTCACTCTGGAATTCCTTGAACTTTTCAAAGGCTTCCGACTTGTGTTTCATTAAATAGATATATCCATACCTACTCAAATCATCAGTGAAGGTAATGAAGTACTCCTAACCACCTCTGGCTGTCGTGCTCATTGGACCACATACATCACTATGTATTAGTTCCAACAAGTCGGATGCCCTTTCACAACTCCTTGCAAAAGGTGTCTTGGTGATGTGGAGGGTTACTCCTAGATTGGCCCGATCTTCACGAATCGACGAAGAACACGAATAACGATCAAGAACGCAAAGAACACGATGAACACGAGAGGGGGAATCGAGGGGGAATTGTGGGCAAACGCAAGGGAGATAACTAGTAAGAACCAAAGAACCCCAAATCTCCCGTCAACTAAACCCCGAGGGCCGCCTACGGGACGATCGATCCAACTGAGCTCACCTTGATTGAAACCGCTTCACACCTGTAGCCGGTCCACTACGCCAATAGAACCTCAATGATTCACGAGAGGAAGATTGGACAATTCTTGATTGAAACCCAAGGGGAGAGATCAAGTAATTGGATGAGTCTTGATACGGTCCTCGACGAGGTTGGAGGAGTAGCCTTGATACGTTCCTAGGTCAAACCATAGGAGTAGTTCCTCAAAGAGGGATACAAGAGAGCTGAGCTCCAAATGTTCTAAATTCAACTCAAAAAACGTAGATCTAGCTCGAGGTCGTCCTTATATAGCCGGGGGTCGAAGCATGTGAAAACGGGGGCGAAATCGAGTCATTTGCATGTATTTTGGCCCACGCCGGCCTGGCCGGCCATGGGGCCGGGGTGGAGGCAGAGGGGCGCCCCCAGGCGCACGCCGGCCTGGGAGGGGCCGGCCCTGGGCTGGCTGCCGGCCGGCCTGGGGCCGAGGTGGGGAAGGGGCGCCGGCCCGAGGCCGGGGTGGAGGCCGGGCCTCTCGGGTGGTAGGCCGGCCTGAGGAGGAGGGGTGGCCGGCCCGAGGCCGGGGTGGAGGCCGGGCCGCTCGGTTAGGGGGGCGGCCTGAGGAGGGGGGAGGCCGGCCTGGCCGGGTTTTGAGGCCACGAAGGGTGGTTTCCCCCTATCTTCTCCGTCGGGACTCCGGATGCGATGTTGTTTCCTCCGTCCTTCTTCGTATCTTCTTGTGCATCGTCTTGGGTGCTTTCCGGGGCCTCCGTGGTGGGTTTGAACCTGAGCACGCAAAGTGTGGAACCATGAGGTAGCGCACCATCCTTCACGTGACCGAAAGTATAGAGCGAGAGGAGGTAGTTCACCTTATCATGAATGGCCTTTGCGCGTGATCTTGTCATCGGTGCACTTGGTGGAGTTGGGTGGGCTACATCATCTCCCCCCCCTTGAAAAAGAGTCGACCTCGACTCGGCATCGTCTTCATCACTTGGGTAGCCATGGAAGGGAGAGATGTCCTTGACATTGAAGCAGTTGTGGACTAGGTACTTGGATTCTGGTAAGTCGAGCTTGTAGGCGTTGTTGTTGATGCGCTTGATGACCTTGAAGGGGCCGTCGCCTCTTAGCTTGAGCTTGGAGTTGCGCTCTTCGGGAAAACGGTCCTTGCACAAGTGTAGCCACACAAGGTCACCTTCTTGGAACACCATTGGTTTCTTGTTCTTGTTCATGATGGAGGCTCGGTGCTCGGCGTGCTTCTCAAGGGTAGCTCGTGTGGAGGCAACGGTAGTATGTCGAGAGCGGTGTTGGGGTTGAAGCCGTAGACGATCTCGAAGGGACTCTTCTTGGTAGCTTGATGTAGAGCACGGTTGTAGGCGAACTCGGCGTGTGGGATGCATCCTTCCCAATTCTTTAGGTTGGGCTTGATCAATGCTCGAAGAAGTGAAGATAGCGTGCGGTTGACGACCTCGGTTTGTCCATCCGTTTGTGGGTGGTAGGCGGTGGAGAAGAGGAGCTTGACGCCGAGCTTGGCCATCAACGTCTTCCAAAAGTATGATGTGAACTTGACGTCGCTGTCCGAGACAATGGAAGTAGGTACACCATGGAGACGCACAATTTCCCTGAAAAACAAGGTAGCAACATGTGAAGCATCATCGGTTCGGTTGCAAGGAATGAAATGTGCCATCTTAGAGAAACGATCCACAACTACAAATATTGAATCCATGTTTGTTTTAGTTCGTGGGAGTCCTAACACAAAGTCCATGCTAATATCACTCCAAGGTGCATGTGGGATAGGCAATGGCATGTTAAGACCATGGGGGTTGGAAGTAGACTTAGCTCGGAGGCATGTAGAACATCTCTTGACGTGTCTCTCAATGTGATGCTTCATCTTGGGCCAATAGTAATGGTTGGAGAGCATGGCATAGGTCTTGTCGCGTCCAAAGTGCCCCATGAGACCTCCTTCATGTGATTCCTTCAATAACAACAAGCGAAGAGAGGACTCGGGAATGCACAATTTGTTAGCCTTAAACAAGAAACCTTTGTGGAGATAGTAGTCATCAAACCCTCGGTTAGGCAAACATTTCTCAAATATAGGAGCAAAGAAGACATCGGAAGCATATAAGTCTTTGATTTCATCCAAACCAATCACATTGATGTCAAGGAGTGTAAGAAGACACTCTTTCCTAGACAAGGCATCCGCTACAACGTTCTCTTTACCTTTCTTGTACTTAATGACATAAGGAAAAGATTCAATGAATTCTACCCATTTAGCATGCCTCTTGTTCAAGTTAGCTTGGCCTTTCAAGTATTTCAATGATTTGTGATCGGAATGAATAACAAACTCTTTAGGCCAAAGTTAGTTTTGCCAAACTTCTAGCATTCGAACCAAAGCAAATAGTTCCTTATCATAGATTGGGTAATTTAGTCTAGCGCCATCTAGTTTTTCACTATCGTACGCAATGGGACGTCCATTTTGCATGAGAACGCCACCAATTCCTATGCCACTAGCATCACATTCAATCTCAAAAGTTTTCTCAAAATCTGGTAAGACAAGCAAAGGAGCTTCGGTTAGGCATTTCTTAAGTGTGTCGAACGCTTTTTGTTGCGCGTTGCCCCAATCAAAAGGTACATTATTTTTGGTAAGTGCATTCAAAGGGCAAGCAATGGTTGAAAAATCTTTGACAAAACGGCGATAGAAACCGGCAAGGCCATGAAAGCACCTTATCTCACCCACGGAAGTAGGGTTGGGCCAATTTCTAATTGCCTCAAGTTTCTTGTTATCCACTTCAATACCATTGGAAGAGATAACAAAACCCAAGAACACAAGCTTGTTGGTGCAAAAATTGCATTTGGAAAGATTGGCAAAAAGTTTTGCTTTGCGAAGAGCCAACAATACTTGTGAAACATGATCAAGATGATCCTCCAAAGACTTGCTATAAATTAGGATGTCATCAAAGTAAACCACAACAAATTTTCCGATAAAAGGACGCAAGACTTCATTCATGAGATGCATAAAAGTGGAAGGAGCATTTGAAAGACCAAAAGGCATGACAAGCCATTCATACAAACCAAGTTTTGTTATGAAAGCCATTTTCCATTCATCACCTATGTTCATAGGTATTTGGTGATATCCACTTTTAAGATCAATTTTAGATAAGATGGTAGCACCACTCAATTCATCAAGCATGTCATCGAGCCTAGGAATAGGATGTCTATATCTAATGGTGATAGCATTGATAGGACAAAAATCCATGCACATACGTGAAGTAGCATCTTGCTTAGGAACAAGGATAACCGGCACGACACAAGGGCTAAGGGATTCGCGGATAAAACCTTTATCGAGTAGTTCTTGAATTTGGCGTTCAATCTCCTTAGTCTCCTCGGGGTTGGTGCGGTATGGAGCACGGTTTGGAAGTGGAGCACCCGGAATGAGGTCAATGCGGTGCTCAATTCCTCGTAGAGGAGGAAGGCCCGGGGGGAGTTCATCGGGAAAGACATCTTCAAATTCCTGCAACAAAGGCAACAAAGACGGAGGAAAATTTGTCATGTCATTAGTTTCAAGGGCTTCCCCTTTGCACAATAGGACAAAGTGTAGTATGGTTGGGTTATCTCGTAGCTCTCGCATCTCTCTTTTGGTAGCAAGCAAGGCAAGGCCTTTGGGAGCACTCGAAATTTTGTCGCTCATGTTTGGCTTGTGGCTCTCACTCTTTTTTAGGTGGATCACTCTCTCACCGCTCATCTCACTAGACTTGAGCTCTTCTTGTTTGCGTGCAAGTGTCTTGGCTTTGTCGGCGATCACTTGGCTAGGAAACATGGGACGTAGAACAAAGGTCTTGTTGTTCCACTTAAAGCTATAGTGATTGGTACGCCCATCATGGATAGCACTCTTGTATTATTGCCAAGGTCGACCAAGAAGAAGATGACACACGGTCATAGGCACAACGTCACACTCCACCGTGTCTTCATATGGACCAATCTTGAAGTGCACGGAAACCATATGTTGAATCTTGAAGGAGCCGGAGTCACTAAGCCATTGGACATGGTATGGATGCGGATGTCTCTTGAAAGGCAAGTGAAGTTTGTCACAAAGTTCTTTGCTAGCCAAGTTGTGGAAACTACCACCATCGATGATAACCTTGATGGATTTGCCATTGATACCGACTCTAGTTTGGAAGAGATTGCACCGTTGATCGTGCTCATCTTGAGGAGAAGAAGTGAGTACTCTTGTGACCACTAGAGATGGGTTCTTGTCCTCATCATAATACACACTTTCTTCATCTTCATTGGGCACATCCAAAGAATTGAGAGCCACTTGGTGCATAGCATAGTACTCACCCTCACTCATGGAGTCACGTTCACCATCTTGATTGACTATCATAATCATCTTGTTGGAACACTCAAAGGACTTGTGTCCACTACCACCACACTTGAAGCAAGTAATAGTGCTTGACTTGACTTGAGGAGCATTTGAAGAGGAGTTGGAAGGTACTTGCTTCTTGAAAGGTTGTGAAGACTTGTTGGGAGCACTAGAGGCTCGAGTGTTGATCTTGTTGGTAGTAGGAGTAGTAGCTTGTGTCACTTGAGTCGAAGAGGAAGGTCTTGAGTTGAAGAAAGCCTTTTGCTTATTGTACTTGAGTTCTTCCGCAATTTGGCGTTCCGCCTTGAGAGCTTGGTGGACAAGGGCCACAATGTTGTCATATGGTTGATACTCGACGATCTTCCATATAGGATAGTTGAGGCCATTGAGGAAACGGGCCATTGTTTGCTCTTGAGATTCCATCACATGGGCTCGTATCAAAGAGGTCTCCATTTCCTTGTAGTACTCATCAACGGACTTCAAACCTTGACGAAGTTCTTGTAGTTTCTTGAATAGGTCACGCTTGTAGTGTGGAGGAACGAAACGAGCATGCATGAATTGCTTCATCTCGTTCCAAGTGGCAATAGGAGCAATGCGGTTGCGAACTCTTTCGGCTTGAAGGCGATCCCACCACAATAGTGCATATCCTTCAAATTCCAATGATGCTAGAGCAACCATCTTCTTGTCGGTGAAGTTGTGAATACCGAAGATCTTGTCTACCTTGAGAGCCCAAGCAAGATATTCTTCGGGGTCATTCTCACCATTGAACTTTGGGACATTGAAATGAAGAGCACTCATGTTGTTGTCTTGTTGTTGACGTTGGGGACGCTCATGGTGTCGCTCATGGGGATCTTTATCATAGACGGGGGGTGAATCATCATAGGGGTCATCCTCATTGTCTTGGCAGTGGCGATCATGATGGGGAGGATGACGCCGGTGGTCATTAGGTGGTGGTTGTTGATGGTGACGGAGTCTTGCTTCACGGCGTTCACTATCATCATTGTCGTGGCGGTGATGTCGAGGACGTTCTTGTTGTTGGCGTGGCGGAAGCACTTGTTCATCACGAGGGTGTTGAGGACGATCATGTTCTTGGCGGTCATTGTTGTTGAGACGCGCATTACGCCTTGGTGGCCTTCGATGTTGATGAGCACCTTCCACGAAGTCATTGTGGCCATAGTCTTGAGCGTGGCCTTGAGGAGGTGGATGATGATGTTGTCGAAGGTCCGAGTGTTGCGGTTGTTGAAGAGGGTCATCACGGCCTTGGCGATGTCGAGGTGGTGGTGATGGCGAGCTATCCTCATGCCAATGTCGTCGCGGAGCTTGTTGAGGTTGGGGAGGAGGTGGATGTGGTTGTTGGTGTTGTCCATCCTCCTCCAAGTTGTTGTTGCGATCATGGCGATCATGGCGGTCATGGCGACGAGGTTGGTGAAGATATTGATTGTTGTGGCTTGAGCGACGAGACCATGAGGACAATGATGAATGACGGCGATTGGCAAGATTAGCCAAGTTGATGTTGATGCGCGTCATTTGATCATTCAATCGAGCCTCTTGCTCTTGGAGTCGATGCTCATAGCGTTGCAATCCATCCTTCACTAGTTCACGGAGTCGGAAATGGTCATTGCGGGTGACGTAGTTGGCGTTAGCATTTTCGTTGTAGAGTGGGTTGCCTTCATCTTCCGAACTCGGACTTGAGAATACTCCTGCCCTAGCCATCTCAAACACACAAGGGTGATATTGAAGAAATTGATGTCACCTTACCCAACGTTACCTTTTTTTGGTCGTATTGAGGCTAGTGGACGTGCCTAGGTGTAGGGTTGTATGTCAAGAGCGAATCCAAAAAGATCGAAAGAAACCGTAAACAACAACACACACACTTTATGTGGAAGGCAAATGGGTTAGGAATAGTGGCGAGGAAAATCGACAAAACCGAAGAAACGTCTATTGTCAAACGTGGAGAAACGTCAAAGTAAAGTTAACACAAAGACCAAACCTAGTGGATGGAAATATGGTGGAACACACACACACAAGGGATAAATGGGGTTAGTGCGACCAATGGACGAGCGAAGACGAAATGAACCTAACGAAGACTAATGCTCAATGCCACACTAACACAATGAGGACGCTAGCTCAAACCGCAAATTTGAAAAGGCAACAAGATTCGCACCGTGGAAAGCTATTGGCATCGATCCTACTCTTTTTCGACGCAATGCTACACGTTCCTACAATGGAAAGCTATTGGCATCGATCCTTTGTTTATTTTTCTATTTTCTCTTTTTCTCTTTTTTTTATTTTCTCTTTTTGATGGATTCCAAAATGCCAATGCCTACTCGTAGCTAATCTCTCACAAGCGCCAACCTCTCACTCTCGATGCCACAAATGTGATGCCAAGCGGTGTAAAAAGAACTAGTCCGAATAGGTAAGTAACACAATGGGGGTGGGGTGGTTCAAGCGGAAGCAAGTTTATACCTCTCTTATTGATGATTACGGACTTGCGGCCGGTGGATGTCGATGTCGTGGTGATCCGATGATGTGGAAGCGTAGGAGATGTCGTGGGCGTCGCGTGGCAACTTTTTTCACTCAATTTGGATCACAAACGACAAACAAAAAACAAGTTCCAAAATCTGTCGGAAAATCGAAGAGCTGAAATTTTCTGAGTTTTTGGCTCAAATTAGAAATTTCCTCAAAATCAAGAATTTTTTTGGGCGAAATTGGAAAATTTGGCTGAATAGAAAGATGTGGAATGGTGGTTGGCAACAAATCTATGAAGAAAAACCACGAAAAACTCAACGAGTCAACAGATCGGTCAAATTCCCTTTTGGCTATTTTTTGATGATTTTCGAAATTTAGGGTGGAAAAGAAAAATTGGTGGATGGAAAGTGTTGGGGGGTGTCGGATTCATGTCAATCTAGCTCTAGATACCAGATGATGTGGAGGGTTACTCCTAGATTGGCCCGATCTTCACGAATCAACGAAGAACACGAAGAACGATCAAGAACGCGAAGAACACGATGAACACGGGAGGGGGAATCGAGGGGGAATCGTGGGCAAACGCAAGGGAGATAACTAGTGAAAACCGAAGAACCCCAAATCTCCAGTCAACTAAACCACGAGGGCCGCCTACGGGACGTTCGATCCAACTGAGCTCACCTTGATTGAAACCGCTTCACACCCGTAGCCGGTCCACTACGCCAATAGAACCTCAAGGATTCACGAGAGGAAGATTGGACAATTCTTGATTGAAACCCAAGGGGAGAGATCAGGTAATTGGATGAGTCTTGATACGATCCTCGACGAAGTTGGAGGAGTAGCCTTGATACGTTCCTAGGTCAAACCATAGGAGTAGTTCCTCAAAGAGGGATACAAGAGAGCTGAGCTCCAAATGTTCTAAATTCAACTCTAAAAACCTAGATCTAGCTCGGGGTCGTCCTTATATAGCCGGGGGTCGAAGCAGGTGAAAACGGGGCGAAATCAAGTCATTTGTGTGTATTTTGGCCCATGCCGGCCTGGCCGGCCATGGGGCCGGGGTGGAGGCAGAGGGGCCCCCCAGGCGCACGCCGGCCTGGGGCCAGGGTGGGCACAGCAGGCCGGCCTGGGAGGGGCCTGCCTGGGGCTGGCTGCCGGTCGGCCTGGGGCCGAGGTGGGGAAGGGGCGCCGGCTTGGGGGGCGATGGCCTGAGGCCGGGGTGGAGGCCGGGCCTCTCGGGTGGTAGGCGGGCCTGAGGAGGAGGGGTGGACGGCCCGAGGCCGGGGTGGAGGCTGGGCCGCTCGGTTGGGGGGCTGGCCTGAGGAGGGGGAGGCCGGCCTGGCCGGGTTTTGAGGCCGGGAAGTGTGGTTTCCCCCCTATCTTCTCTGTGGGACTCCGAATGCGATGCCGTTTCCTCCGCCCTTCTTCGTATCTTCTTGCGCATCGTCTTGGGTGCTTTCCGGGGCCTCCGTGGTGGGTTTGAACCTGAGCACGCAAAGTGTGGAACCATGTGGTAGCGCACCATCCTCCACGTGACCGATTGTATAGAGCGAGAGGAGCGAGTTCACCTTATCATGAATGGCCTTTGCGCGTGATCTTGTCATCGGTGCACTTGGTGGAGTTGGGTGGGCTACATGACTTGGTCATTTGTCCTAGTAGGCATGATTCGCATGTCTCGAATGACTCTAAGTCGAACGAAGTTAGAAGTCCATCATCATGGAGCTTCTTCATGCGCTTCCAACTTATATGACCAAGCCGACAGTGCCAAAAGTAAGTCATATTCAGATCATTTGGTTTCAACCTTTTAACATTTATGTTATAGACCGATTCACTATCAAGATTTAAAATAAATAACCCGTTCTGAACGGGTGCAAAGCCATGAAACATATCTTTCAAATATAAAGAACAACCATTATTCTTAATATTCGACTCATAACCTTGTCTCATCAAACATGAGGCGGAAAAAATGTTTCGACTAAGCGCTGGAACATAATAGCAATTATTCAGTTCCAATAAAAATCCTGAAGGTAAATGAAGTTGCATCGTGCCGACTTCCAATGCAGCGACTCTCGCCTTGTTGCCGACCCGAATATCAACCTCTCCTCTTGCCACGCTCCTAGTTCTTACCAGTCCCTGCAACGAGTTGCATATGTGAATAACTGATCCGGTATCATATACCCAAGAACTATTAGGCGCATCAGCAAGATAAATGTCTATAACATTGCACACAAGCGTACCTGATTTGGAAGTCACACCTCCACTCTTGGCCCTGTCAGCCAAATACTTGGTGCAGTTCCTCTTCTAGTGGCCATCTTGCTTGCAATAGAAGCAATTGGCTCCGGCTGTAGGAGAAGGCTTAGTATCTGAGGAAGCACTCTGGACAGGGCCATGGGCGCTACCTCCTGACTTATCCTTCTTCTTCTTAGTCCAAGAACCTTTCTTGAACTTAGCCTTATTCTGCACAATCAACACTTGACTGGCGCCTTTCTTGATATCAGCCTCTGCCGTTTTGAGCATCCCATGTAATTCAGTGATACTCTTATCCATACCATGCATATGGTAGTTCGAGATGAACGGACCATACGCACTAGGAAGAGAGTTCAGAATTATATCAGTAGCGAACTCTTCATTAATTGGGAAGCCCAGCCGATCCAGAGCCTGGAACATGTCCTCCTCCAGTGGACCCCGAAGAGACGATGGAAAGCCTCCACGGCCTTAGAGGTGGATGTCGCACCCTGGCTTCTAAGGGATACTCATCGTACGAACTGGATAGTAGGTGCTTGGATTATGGGGCATAACTGCTCCCACGTCCCAGCTTCCTGGTAGGCCTGCGCTTATGCGCGACAACACAAGCCCTACTATTCCACCGTCGATGTAAACTATCCATTAGGAGTCATAGGCACTACTGTCGACGTACTTCATAACAAGCACGCACGGTACGTCAACAGCTTTGAACGAATGATGATCACAACGTATCTCTAAGACACAAAAGATAGAAATGAAGTTGCAAATGGCCTTCACTAAGGCAGAGATAGCAAATACAATCATCCAGAGGACACATGTCCCAACATAACATCCATTACATCAGCGGAAGCAATCAACGGTGTCTGGGTACAGACAAATCCAACAGGCTTGAGAAGCCGGAGAAAATAAATAAGACGAAGCCCATCCACGTAGGTCCTGGATCCAGCCCTGGTCCAGCTAACTACTCGTCTGCAGTCTCGTCAAACTCCACGAAGTAGCCATCCTGGTGGTCATCGTAGCCGTAGTCGTAGTCTGCGTAAACCACAGCCCCAACGGGGTCAGTACATCCAAGTACTGGCAAGCAAGACTCACAGTTCACCAAAGTATAGCCAGTCAACACAAGCACAGATGACTTGGTTCAACGGAAAGAAGGGGTTATATAATATGCTGCAACTGGCTGCGCTAACCCACTACAGAGATTCTATCATATCCAACTATCAGAAAGGGATAAGATCGAGTGTTGTAACTAACTGAAAGATAACTGCAAACAAACCCATCCTGGATCTCGCCCCTTATCCGAAGAAGCGATCCGAGGATAACTCACACAGTTGTGATAAGGTGAAATCAAGTTATTGTGTGAATAACCTATTACTAGTCAAGTTATTAATCATTGGGTGAAACATATTTGATCATTATGTTTAAGTTGTCCTGAGTACTTGTTAGCCAGTACTTTCACCAAGTAATCCATAACCGCGGAAAACACGGCTTCTCGAGAAGATTATCCCTGCAGGGTTGCACCAATTTGGCCGTACACGTATGAATAACCCGCCAGATGGGATGCCTCCCACCAAGCGGGGCACTCAACACAATTCAACTCTTCTCCGCATCAAGCCCAAAGCACCTTGGGCGCACGGCTAATCAAGCCCCGAAGAAAAGGGACCCTCATAGCACTCTAAGACCGTGTCCCCCTATATGCCGACTACAAAAGTTCCACCCTGCGCTGGGCTCGCAAAAACATGCATGCGGCAAATAGAAAGCACGAACTAAATGAGATGATTTGGACGAGATGCGAATCGAATCAAATTGAGGGGGGCGCCCATACTCGCTTCCCACATGCAGGTAGTGCGCACATCATGGATCAGTAGACAAGACCCTTTTCCTATTAGGGTCGACACTAGCAGGCCTCAAAACCTCTCATGGGCCTCCTGCCGGTGCCTTATCATCAAATTATTATTAACAGTAATAACATTAGCATGACTGATTGATTGATTAAACATCGAGCCCCCAGAACATGATAAAGGTATAATAACTGAAAGTAACGAGGTAACAGACTCGAGCAAAACAACCTAAGCATGCTAGTAAGACACTGGCTCAATCAATGGGTTGTAGGAGGGCTGATGAGGCAATATCATGGGTTAAAGGATTCATGTGATAGGTTCGTAACAGAAACATCTACCACTAAGGCTAGCAAGTATAGACAAAAGGAAAGTATCGGTAACCAGGGTTGAAAGGAACACAATGGTTCATGTGAGTGATAACTTGCCTGGAAGCTCAACAGCCGGGTACTGAGCTAGATCCTCAGAAGGGGTGTCGTAAAGATCGTCTGTCTCAGCGTCGTCGTCTATTCGAGAAGAAGCAAACAAACAAAACAGGAATGTAAACAATCATTGCCATGGCATTGTGCACAATCAAGTATGATGCATGACAGGTTAATAGATGCAACAAAATAAACTAGTTGATAGGATAGCACAATTTAAATGGACAGATATGCAACTTTGAGTTGCATATGAAAAGCCCATGGAATTTGGTTAGATTGTTTGTTTTCCAACTAATCAACAGGTGCTAGTGGTTTAGTATGATGCATGCAACAGGAAAACAGCAAAATAACAACATAAGAATCAAATTAGAATAGGGTGTAGCAATTTAGAAGTTTATTATTAATTTAGGGAAAATTTTGGGTGCATTAAAGGTGACACACAAGTTTTTGTTGTTTTCAAACATTTCAATTGTTCAACACAAATAACAAAGTTGATATTTGAAAAGAACATCAAATTTTAGTTGGATTACATGTTTCACATTTTGAAATTGGACTTAGGATTATTTAATTATGAATTAAACAATATCAAACAAGTTTTAATTGAATTAAACAAGATTTAAATTGTTTAGACAATTTAAATTGTTCAAACCAGAAAACAAAATTTATATTTGGAATGTACATGAAAAGTTGATTGGAAAACATATTGAGTTTGTGAAATTTGGAATTTTTATGAACAAGTTATGAATTTTGCAAGTTTAAGTGAATTTGACAAGTTTTCAAATTTTGCACCAATTTAAAATATTCAAAACAGTAAACAAATTTTATATTTGGATAGAGCATTTAATTTGGGACAGAAAACATATTTAAAAAGTTAAATTTGGAGTTAAAATGAATTTGTTATGCATTTTAGAATTATAGGGTGCAATCTGCCATTTTAATGCCTCTAGGGACTTAGGAAATATTTTCCAGGGGCTAGAAATAAGTGCCAGGGGCTTATGTGTGATTTGCTAAAAGTTCCAGTACCAAAACCTTGCAAAAAAATAAAAGTTGTTTTATTTGGGAGAGGGGGGACTCGATCCCCCCACCTCCTGGTTGCAAGCAAGGAACAGAACCATTAGGCTAGATGCGCTGTGTTGGTGGGAATGCATCTCGGAGGGGATAAGCTGTTGGTGGCGGCTGTACTGAATTAAAACGAGAAAAGGTGCAGGAAAAGAGTGGGGCTGGGGATCGAACTGGCGACCTGGGGCTTCGCTGCGCGCGCTCCAACCAGTGGGACTGCTGCGTTCTCTTGCTGGAATAGGGTGCGGGTTTGGTTTTGAAGCTCGCAACCGCCTGTTAACTGAACCTGCAGGCGCACGAGACAGAAGCTCGTTACTGTCACGAAACAAAGCACGATGGCGATCTTGCGTGGAAGGAATCGGTGCCCAAACAATAGGGAAAAGAGAGGGGAAGAGTGGGAATGGAGAGGTGGCCTCACCCTCGTCGCAGGGACGTGCTCGGCGCGGCCGGAGGGGGACGGATGCGGCGGCGCGGTGCTCCGGCGGACGGTGGCCGTGGCACCAGTACCAGAGGAGTTCTCCTCGATGGCGGCGGCGGAGGTGGGAGACAGGAGGGAAGGAGACTCGCCTAGGGTTAGGGTTTGCCACGGGAGGGGAGAGGAGGATAAATAGGAGGGGGAAAATCCATCGAAGGGTTCAGAAGGAAGCGCCTGTCGCTGTCCGCCATGGTTACGTCAGCTTCAGTACGGAGGTAGGGGGAGACCGAGCGGGCTGCTCCTGGTGGGCTGGGCCTTCTCCCCCTCTGCTGAAACGTTTTTCTTTTTGTATTATTTCGTTTTGTGTTGTTTTTTTTTCCTGCTGAAATTGAATTGGGAAGAAAAGAATAGGTTTGATTAATGGAAAAAAATTGGAAAGAATTTGGAGAAGCTCCTTAGGTCAAATCTAACAGTTAGCAACTTTTATTTTCAAAAATTTAAATGTTTGATGGCCTTTTGAAATTTGAACCAAATTTGGGTGATATTTTTAATATTAAAGATCATTAACAAAAACCAATATTTAAAATAGGGTACCCCTAAGGTAATTAGGCAATTTTGAAATAGTTTGATTTGGTAACAACATGAATTCAAAAATGGTTATGTTTTTGGGTGCTTGGATTTGAGTTTTTAAATTGTGTTTGGCAAATAAATAATTGACTTGAAACATCAATTTCACAAGTGTTCACTAAGGCAAAACATGAAACAATTTGGTTGTTTTCAGTTGTGATTCTTATTCAAAAAGTTGTAACTGAACAAGTATGAAAGTAACCATTTGAGATGTGTTTGAGTTTGATTATGAAAACAGGATAAAACAGATGGAAAACAAATGATAACAATTGAAAACAAAATAAAACAAATGCAATGAAATGATGACATGATGCATTGCTTGAAATAAAACAAGGAACAACACATTCTAAGGGGATATTTCATACTTGGATGTTACAGTGGAGGCGGCCTCGTCCTCGATCAGTCCCAGCTTTCACATAAGATTCCTTTGCGCTCTCTTTGCGGAGTTTAAGTCTCGAGGCTGCCTTGCGATCTGCGCACTCGTGCGGGATTGGAAGCTCATCTCCACCAGGCGCCTACGCGCCGGATGCACCGGTAGGATAGCCTCCGAGCGTGATTTGGCTGCTGCCAGGAAATCCCTAATCATGTGCGGGTCCACCGTGCCCCGAGCCTGAGTCGCGCCATGTGGAGTCCGCCCAAAGATGATAGGCGGGGTGGAGAAACGACTCGTCCTCGATGGCAGCGACGAATCCTCCTAGGTGTCCTCCTACGGCGTCATCGGTGGAACTCTCCCGACAGGCGGAGTAGGATCCACACTGATGGACTCCGGAGAAGGGGGATCCTCCCTAGCCGTGCTCGCGGCGTAAGAGGAGGGGGTGCGGAGGATGGGGAAATCCCGCCTGTCTCCGGGTACCCCCTGCTCACAGCGGCCTTGAGGTCCTCCTGTAGCCCACTAGTGCAACCCGCCAGAGGCACAGACCCAACCAAAATTGGGCTGTCCATCCAAAAAGGCGCGCGTACCGGCCCAGCAGCCGAGACGGGGGGCGAATCGCACCCGGGGGCGCCCAACGGCCTAGCCAACTCGCCCACCTCATGCGCGACACGAAGCGACCCAGCGCATAGTGCTGGCGCAACACCCGACAGCAGCGGGCTGCAGCGGGGCCCAACAGCGCACCGACGCCCAGCCAACGGTCCAACCTCGCTCTGAGGCGCCGCAAAGCTCCCGGCCAGCCATTCACTGCCCACGAGCCCGTCGTGCACGTCAGAAAGGGCAGCTGAGACCCAGTCAAAAGTGACCACAGCGACCGCTCCTTGACCCGTCGCACGAGCAGGGACCATCTCCCTGATGGTGCAGATCGTGCACTCGTTGGGATACCCCAAGAGGAGGGTGTGATGAGCACAGCGGTAGGAGTTTTCCACTTAGTTAAGAACCAAGGTTATCAATCCAGTAGGAGGAAGAGGATCTCGGGAAGGTTGATGCCACTGAAGGTGGTGCTGGCGCTTCATCGGTGTCAGCAACAACGTGGAACCTGCACACAACACAACCAAAATACTTTGTCCCAACGGTACAGTGAGGTTGTCAATCTCACCGGTTTTGCTGAAAACAAAGATTAGACATATATTGTGGAAAATGATGTATGCTTGCAGTAAGTAAAGAAAGCAGGAAATAGTTATGGTTTGTTTAATAGTCTGGAAAAATGGATCGGGGTGCATAGGTTCACTAGTGGTGTCTCTCCATAAACGATAGCATGTTGGGTGAACAAATTACAGCTGGGAATTGACAAATAGAGGTTGCACCGTAGTGCACAATATAACATGATGATTACTATGATATTTAGTGCGCAATATACATAGACCGACATCCATCTGCATCTATGACTAATAATCCACCCCAGTTTATCATCCGAACCCCCTTAGGTATTAAGTTGCAAGCAACAAATAACTACATTAAACAAAGTGTGTAATGTAAGCAATGATTATGCACGCGGGCACTCTCACCGATGTTTTCTCCCTAATGGCAACATCACATCCCCCCTTCACGTTTCTGTCACTCGAGCAAGGTGGTGAGGAGGCATGCACCCACTATCGAGCATAAATACTCCCTCTTGGAGTCACTAGCAACTACTTGGCCAAAGCAACCACTAGCAACAGAAAGCATGCAAGATAACAAATAGCATATGCAAATAAAGACTATAATAAACTTGGCATAAGGTCAATATTCATCGGATCCCAACAAACACAACATATAGAATTACATAAGATCAATCTTGATCAGGTTAGGCATCTCACGAGATCTAAACATGGAGGCATATGAGGAGAAGACAACCATCTAGCTACAGCTACGAACCCGTAGTCCAAGGATGAAATACTCACGCATCACTCCGGAGGCAGCCATGGTGCTGGAGAGTCCTCCGGTGATGATCTCCTCTCCGGCAGGGTGCCGGAAACAGCTTTAGAACCCCCTGATCTAGGGTTGACGATGATAGTGACCGCGGAACTTTTCGGTGATTTTTGATCAGGTGCTTAGGGTTTTCCATCCGGGGGGATTAAATAGGTGAAAGGGCAAAGGCGGTGGAGCTCTAGGGGGCCCACACCTATAGCTGGCGCGGCCAAGGGGGCGCCACCCTATGGTGTGGCCCCCTGTTGCCCGTCTTCGACTCCTCTTCGGTGTTATGGATGCTTCCGGGGAAAATAGGAACTTCGGGCTTTGTGGGGTCCAATTCCGAGAATGTGTCGAGAACAACTTTTCTAAACCAAAAACAGCAGAAAACAGGGAACTGACACTTGGCATCTTGTTAATAGGCTAGTCCCGGAAGACGTACAAAAATGCTATAAATAAGGGAGAAAACAAGTAGCAATTGACATAATATGATCATGGAGCATCAGAAATTATAGATACGTTGGAGACGTATCACTCCCTCCTCCCCCCCACTTCCAGCTATCTCTCCAACAGAGACATAGGAGAGCGAGGAGGGGAGGGCACCTTCTTTTGCAGCGACAAGGACAACACAGTCCCCTTCATCCTTGGCGCCTAGCGGCTGCCCTGGCCCATCGTTCAGCTCCTGCTCTGGCGCCACAACGCTTTCCAAAGCCTGCGCAGACGCAGCCACGACCACAGGAGGGGAGGGGTTGGCGACCAACACACGCGCGTTTGTGCAGACAACGGCCGTGTCGGCGCAAGGACGACCGGCGCGCTTTCTAGCCTTGGCGCATAGCCGCTTCCTCTGGCGGCGCGAAAGGGGGTAGGCGCAGGTGCAGGGCCCACCTCCACCCCGGACGTTAGCGTCCACGTCTGTCCGATGACGCGTGACCGAAAAGGTTGGGCGGCCGGCGCGTTCAAATTGGCCGGAGCCGCGCCATGCCCATCGGCACCGGCGGCGCCCGGAGCACCAGCCCCCATCCCCGAGTCCGGCACCCCCGGCGTGTAGGAATGGGAGTGCCTCGACGCCCAGCCAGGCATAGGGCCACCGGCGGCATCTCGCGGTGACTGGCCCGGAGCAGAGCAGCCGAAATCCGTCGAGCTGGTGATGTGGATGAGGAGGGGTACACCAAGTTCTTTACGCGCGCGCGGGGGGGGGGGGGGGGCTAACGCAGTCGAGCGGTGCCGCGAGTTCTTCCACCGAATGGGGGCTCCGCCGGCTCGGTGTCATGGAAGTCCATGGCGGTGGGATTGTCGAGAGATCCGCGCACCACGCGGAAGCAGGTCAGCGGGCGGAGTTTCTTGACCCACGCCACCGGCGTCAGCACGCGTTCCACTGCCGGGAGGCCCCAACAATTGTCGAGGATGCCTTCTATCTCGACGTCGAAGTGGACGTTGAGCTCCCCGGCCAGCGCGTTGGTCCGGCGTGACCACGACACCAGGCGCATGTGTGGAGTTCGGACGTACGGGACTCACAACGCGGCGGCCAAATCACGACCCTCATCAAAGAACAACAAGAATCCCCTGTCTTTGTGCTTGAGCACTAAGAATGAGCCGGGGGAAGGAGTGGAGGTCCGTAACCGCCTCGAGGACGCGCTGAACAGAGAGTGGACGGCGCGATCCATCGTCGAAGGCGAGCATGGCATTGCGGAGCTCGGCTTCCGCCGCAGCCACCTCCGACGTGCAAGTGAAGATGCAGGAGGTGCGAGCAGGGCGCAACACTAGCGCACAGTCGGTGGAGACCCTGCCTGTGGAGGCACGCGTGAGCGGTACCACCGTGACGTCCTCTTCGCGGCGGTAACACGCAGTCAGGGCCGCAGCGCGCGCGGAGCAGCCAACTCCCCGGAAACCATGCCAGACGAAGATGCCCGTGGACCCTCCCGGCGCATCGGAGCAGCCTCGCCAACCGAGTCGAACGAGGGGGGCGGGGCAGGAACGGGGCGTCCTGCAGCCCGGCGAGCAAGATGTGCGTCGCCCAACGGCGGTGGCGGCGGAGCGCCATGAGCCACCTGGCCGGGGACCCAACCACCCCCCGTGTCACGTCGCTTGGGCGCTGGTTCCACCACCATCTCCGGCGCCAGCTCAGGACGCCACGGCTCCACGCACTCCCTGGACCAGTGTCCCTCTGCCCCGCACCTGACGCACATGGGTCCAACCTCACAGTCGGCGGCGCGGTGGCCTTCCTTCCTGCACAGAAAGCAACGACCAGCGAAGGGGCGGGCGCCCTCCCGCATGCCATGGCGCGTGCGCTCGAGCACCTGCCGGCCGGCATGACGTCCGCGCGGCCGCTTCTTCCTTCTCCCATGCTGCTCCAAGGGAGCGCCATCATCCTCTGTGTCGTCCGAGCGATCGAGCGCGTCGATGGCGCCCGAATCGACCCGCACAACCTTGGATCGGACCCGCGCCACGTCGTCATTGTTGGAAGAACCCTTCAGCACCTCCCGGAAGGAGCGCTGGGAGGAGTCATTGTCCGAGTCACCGCCCCGTCGCCAGCGGTTGCCGTGGCCGCGCCGTCCCGCCGCGTCGCCGTCCTGGGAGGGGGAGATGGAGGGAGAGGCCATGTTTGGCGAGGAGGTGGACGCCACCCCGGAGTGAAGAACGGCGGGTCGCACGCAGGCGAGCGGGGAGAGCGAGCGGAGAGCGAAAACCTAACACACTGTTTCCAGATTTTTCTTAAACGTTTTCTAAAGTTTTCCTTTCTCTGGAATTGTTTAAAGGAACTAAAATTTCAGTCTAATACGTAAAAGAGGCACACACATATACAGTATAGATAAGTTAAGCAGTCATGATACTCATAAATTTTAGTTCATAATAACGAGCAGGTTACATTTCTTGCGCACACTTTTGGAATCGTTGAATAATCTTTATTTAGCAACAATAAAGCAAAAAAACAAACCTTACTTCACATGGGTTCTCTTACACGAGGTGATTCTATTTTTTTCTTGTTTAGCTTGACCACGTTGATGATAAAAAAATGGGTAATCGTATTTTTTTTTAAATGGAGCATAGCCCTAGCCTCTGCATCGCGAGGATGCACACAGCTGATGCTTTTTATATTAACAATAAAAGTATTACAACCATGGTTTTACACATCACGCATCATCCAAAATAGATACTAAAATCAACCACAGGAATTGTAGCAACAACATAAAGCAACTCATTGAATCCTCCTAGTGTGCATCCAACCACCCTCGCTGTAGATAGCCTGAACGACCGCCATCAAGCGAGTACATCCAGAATCCAAAAGAGCCCATTGCTCCAACGGCAGAAGGAAGGACCACATGTGAATCCAATATGTGGCCTGGTGAATAACCTGCAAAAAATGATCACCTCTTGATTTGTTAAAAACGACATCGTTTCTACAATTCCAAAGAGCCCACACAAAAGCACAAGTTTCAATTTGAATTCGTGCTTTAGGTTTTTTTATCTATCTCATCTAGCCAACTACCAAACATATGATCAATACTAACCAGTTGGTCTATGCTAAACGTGAAATGAATCAACCTCCAAATATGCTTAGCAAAACTACAATGCACAAACAGGTGTTCAACAGACTCATCCATGTCACAAAACACGCATTTGTGAGACCCCACCCAGCTTTTCTTAATCAAATTATCCTTGGTTAGTATCACTTTGCGCTGTAAAAACCACATAAATACTTTAATCTTCAATGGAACTTTCAATTTCCATAAGTATTTATGTAAAAAAAGAGTATTATCATGCATGAAATCCAAATACATGGGCTTAAGAGAGAACCCACCAGAAACCGAGAGACCCCAAACAAAGTCGTCATCATCATTGTTTAGATGAATTCTCATAACTCTACGGACTAAACGCAGCCACGCGTCCCATCTTTGTCCGACTAAATTCCTTCGAAACTGAATATTTAGAGGAGTATGTGACAAAACATCAGCCACTAACACATTTTTATTCCTCACAATATTATACAGCCCGGGGTATTGATCAGCCAAAGG
Organism: Alopecurus myosuroides; assembly: GCA_028641055.1. Classification (NCBI taxonomy): domain Eukaryota; kingdom Viridiplantae; phylum Streptophyta; class Magnoliopsida; order Poales; family Poaceae; genus Alopecurus; species Alopecurus myosuroides. The sequence goes on from CM054061.1 coordinate 219,520,050, forward strand.
ATTATTTCCTAACCAAGTATCTTCCCAAAACCTAGTAGATAGGCCATTACCCATTTTAAAAGATCCTCGTTCGAAATAATCTGCTTTGACCGACATGATACCCTTCCAAAAGGGCGAATCCGTCGGTTTTACCCCTACTTGAGACAAAGATTTGTCAAATAAATATTTGTTACAAAGTAGTTCCTGCCAAACCCCTTTTTCATGCAACAATTTAAATAGCCATTTGGACAATAAGCATTTGTTCTTAACCTCAAGAACCTCAATTCCTAATCCTCCTTGATCCTTTGGTCTACAGATAATATTCCATTTAGAAAGGCGATATTTCCTTTTGTGTAGATCACTTTGCCAAAAGAACCTACTACGAAAGAAATCTAACCGCTTTCGAACCCCAACAGGTATTGGAAAAAAGGATAATAAAAACATACGTAAACTAGTGAGGACCGAATTAATGAGAACAAGTCTATCACCATACGATAGGATTTTACCAGCCCAAGAGCCTAATTTATTCTCAAAACGATCTTTAACGGGTTTCCATTCTTTATTTAGTAGCTTACGATAATGAATTGGAATACCAAGGTATTTGAACGGCAAAGACCCGATTTCGCAACCGAATATAGACCTGTACTCCTCTTCCTTAGGCACGGCTTTCCCGAAACAATATAATTCACTCTTATGAAAATTAATTTTTAACCCAGACAATTGTTCAAAAAGAGCAAGAATTAATTTCATATTAATGGCCTTATCTAGATCATCTTTTAGAAACAAAATTGTATCATCAGCATATTGTAAGATAGAAATTACCCCGTCCACGAAATGTGGTATCAAAGATCCTACCTGCCCATCATCTCTGGCTCGTGCTATCAGGATAGCCAACATGTCTGCAACGATATTAAACAGAATCGGCGAAAGTGGGTCACATTGACGAAGTCCCTTGAGGGTTTGGCAATAATGACCAATGTCATCATTCACTCGGACACCCACACTACCTCCTTAATAAAACGACTAACCCACTCACACCATTTTGAATCAAAACCCTTCATCCTAAGGGCCTGTTGCAAGAAAGACCATTTCACTTTATCGTAGGCCTTCTCAAAATCAATTTTGAAAATGACGCCATCAAGCTTTTTAGTTTTCAACTCATGAATAGTTTCATGGAGGATGACTACCCCCTCTAAAATGTTACGACCCAGAATGAAAGCGGATTGAGTAGGATTAATCACTTTGTAATCGTATACACATCCCAAAGCTATTACCCTTCAACGTCTTGCCTTCCTTGCGGTAAAATTTAGTATTCTTCCTTCTGGAAGAGTGGACACTGAGAAGGGACTCCAAACGACATTACAAATCTCATGTTTGATTAAATGTTTAACCCCTCTCAAGTAAGGTTTAGCTAATATGATAGGAGCAATGGTATCCTTATGGCATCAACAATAACAAAGTAAAAACGTGTAGGGCACCCCTTAATTCTAACAACAACGTTCTCTTTAATACTCCTATACCCACATCTTGTTCAAAAGTGAAATCAGCTGGATATAATTTTAATTTAGTAACAGCATAAGCACCAAGGTTTAACCTATCATAGAGAGTTCTAAAAAAAATATAGACACAAGCTCCTAGATGACAAAATGCATTAATGTAATTAACAACCCCTCTAAAATGTTAAATATGTTGTCTTGCTTAGCTGGAAGTTTTAGAGAGTTTTTTATATTCTAGTTCTTCCTCGTGTAGCTTCAGTTCTACCTGATATAGATAAATGCCTTGTGTGTATCTGCATCTTCTCGCATTGTGTTGGGGTTTCACAGATTCATCATCCTAACAAAATCTTCCATCGTAGATATATGGGTTGGAGCATGAATATAGTCAAACTCTTAAGCTGTTGCTTCTTCAGTGCTCCTCCTCATTTTGAGAACTTCTATGCGGTTAGGTTCCGGTTTAGAATGAGGGTGTGCCTCTCCACTATTTTAGAAATTTGTGCGTCAACCTTTCGTGGTCTTTCCGGCAGAGGCTGCACAGTTTTGATGGTAACAAATTTATTTATCAATTGACCAAAACAGTGTAACACCCCCCCCCCCCCCAAAAAAAAATCATTTCTTAATTTTAATTGACTTTGACTTGATTTTCTTGGATTACCATTCTCATTAAAATTCTCAACCTTTGGGCAGGCTTGAGTGTTGAGTTCTTCATATATTTCCATTAAGAATTGAAGTATTTCATGTGCCAACCTATTTGTTCCTAACCCAAGTAATAATCATTTTATTTGAGAACTCGGTGCTATCTCACTGGCAAGGCGCAGCGAGAGTTGGGTTCGAGTCCTAGCTAGCTGAGGCATACTCGAAAAATTAAGTCCCATATGATAAATACTCAAATAAACCGGGTGTCCCACCTGCCTAACAACATATAATCAATGGAGGGATGATTCCCCGTTGGCAACATTTTTTTATAACCATTTTTTTGCCTATTTAAAAGAAGCAATTGGAAACTAAAGTATTGCATACCGACCAATATACTAGTATTTCAAACATTATCTCTTTTAATAGCAAATAAGTTGGGATGCCAGACTCTGGTTTCTTTTATAAAATAGAGCGGGTTCCTTTAATCAAAAAACTATATGGATCTTGAAAATTATTTCATAAAAATCAAAGATAAGTGGCAACACATTAACACTCAAAAGCAACAACCCGAGAGTGAGCTCTTTTCATTTGGACATTTTTCCCAAATGGAGCTCGGGCTCCATTTGACTTTCCTAAATGGAGATCAAGCCTCATGTAGCTATTTTTTTAAAAAAATCGAACTCGTCAGTTTAAACTTTCAGAAAATTCGTAAAAATAATCCGAGATCTACCAATATGCAAATTTTCAATTTAATATTCATATCATTACATGCTAAAAAATAAAAATATAGAAAATGTTAAAGGTTTTTAAACTGACAGAAAGACGATGAGGCTAGAAGGTGACGAGGGAGGAGGGGAAGACGGTGTCGAAGGAGTATCAGGACCGGAGGACTCGGATGGGGTGGTGCAGGAACATGAGGCACATAGGGAGGAGTATAAGGGAAAGCGGGAAAGGATATATAGGCCACATAAAAGGTGGAGGAGTAGGACGCGAGTAGAAATGACGAGACTCATCAAAAGTCACATCACGTGAGATCCGCATCCGATGACCAACATGATCCCAACACCGATAACCCTTATGTTCATCACTATACCCAAGAAAGACACACTCAAGAGAGTGAGAAGTAAGTTTGGTGCGTTCTCGTGGATCAAGAAGACCATAACATACGCAGCCAAACAACCGAAGTGTCGAGTAATCAGGAGAGCGGTCAGAAAGACGCTCCATAGGAATACCACCCTGTAGGGCAGCCGAGGGCTGGATATTGATGGGATTGGTGGAAGTAGAAACAGCCTCAGCCAAAAAATGAGGTAGAAGAGATGCGACAATCATCATCGCACGTGCCGTCTCAAGGAGGTGGTGATGCTTGCGCTCGGCCACGCCATTCCAAGCATGGGCGTCGGGACAAGAAAACCGGGCGAGAGTACCTTGTTTAGCAAGAAAGTCACACAATATCTGGGAGATATACTCACCAGCAGAATCAGCATGAAACACACAGATAGGCATGCAAAACTGAGTGTGAACCATGATAGCAAAACTCTTATATATAGAGAGAACCTCACAGCGAGAAGTCATAAAAAAATCCAAGTGTAGCGAGAGAAATCATCAATAAAGATAACAGAGTAGGATGGCCCACTTTCGAAGGCAATGGAACATGACCCCATAGTCATTATGAACTAAGTCGAAAGGACGCTGAGATACTGAATCACTAGTAGGATAAGGTAACTGAGTCTATTTGCCAAGTCTACAACCCTGACACTGGAGGGAAACATCTCCCGAGACAACCCTCAGAAGACCCCGCCGAACTAAAGACGGTAGGCGAGAACAAAAAAGGTGACCAAGACGATGGTGCCACTCCTGGAAGGAAGCGGAAGCAGAAAGAGCATGTGAACTCGTGGGTGTGGGTGTAGCGGAAGGAACACGGAGCCATTCGAGCTCCCAAAGACCTGAAGAGTCACGGTGCCAAGGGCCAGCCCCAATTAGAACCTGGGTGTGACGATCCTGGACAGAGCAAGAGTCAACATAAATAATAACACGGCAACCCGAATTAGTAAGCTGGGCAGCGGAAAACAAGTTCATGGTAAGACAAGGGACATGAGTAACATTTGGAACTAAGAAGGAAGAAGTAGAAAGAGTGCCACAACTAGCAACAGGAAGAGATGTGCCATCATCAGTGAGAACATCGACAATATAATCAATAGATTGAAGAGAGGTCAGGACAGAAGAACCAGAAGACATATGAAACAAAACTCTAGAGTCCAGAACCCACGAAGATGTACCTGAGTGTGTGGACGGTGGTCCCTCGGTGGTGGACGCCGCAGTCATAGAGGCTGCATCACCCGTCAAAATAATCCATAGGAAGCCAGCAGATGCTTGAGCCACACAATGTCCTGATCCGTAAGCGAGAGATTCAAAGAAGAAGTACGAGTCCCAGCTTAAGAGGTGTGCCCACTGTTCCGCATGTCCCTCTGCCTCTTGCGGCAATCAGACTCTGGATGCGACTTCAAAAGTAGACGCAGAAGATATGAGGGCGAGATCGGCCCTCTCCGCCAGATGCATAGTGGCTCACGCCCCCCCATAGGACGTGGGAAGGAGCAGTGGAGCAATGGCACGAGAAGACGGCATAACAGTAGCCCGAGCAGAAAGCACAGAGGGGACCGCAAGCAAAACCAACACCTCAAAGGCATGTCTCCTCAACACGAAGCTCCAAAAGTACCTCTGAGATAGAAACACGACCACAAGCAAGCAAGTTAGCACGCCGAGGCTCAAACTCGACACGAAGACGAGACAAGAACTCATAGACACGCTGAAACTCCAAGTCCGATCTCACAGTCTGGCATCATGGGCAGGTACCACAAACAGCAGTGCAGAGGGAGTCAAGCTGACGCCAAATAGCAGCGCTCTGTGTATAGAACTCGTTGATAGTGGAGTCATCCTGCTACAGAGCATGCTCCTGAGGTACCACACATAAGTAGAGAGCATCAGCGGAGGGCTTGTAGCACTGACGAAGATAAGACCACATCTGAGCAGCAATCATGATTCTCCAACACTACCGTCTAAGGTATAGGAACGTAGCCCTCCATGATTATCCAACATGGTATCGAACCCTAGTTTAGGTTTCCTTCCGCACACAGCAGCTCTGAGCACCTCTACCGCTGCCTCCGCTGATTCCGTCTGGTCACTGGTTCCTCTCTCTCTGGCCATCTTCTTCTCCCTCAAGGTCATCTTCTACCTCAAACTGTTTTCCAGACGGCCCTCACTAGATTCCTCCGGCTGGCCCTTAGTGGATTCCTCACACTAAAACCCCTTATACAATGGGGATATACAAATATGAAGGCTATACATCTCTAACACTACCGTCTAAGCTCCTTGCACTCTCATCTGCACGCATGTAGCTCGCCCCTGTTAGAGATGTATAGCCCTCATATTTGTATATCCCCATTGTATAAGGGTCTTCTACACTTTTCCACACTTGTACATGTATTGGACATTGTACCGTGTGAATAGAAGTTTCTCATTCCATAACATGGTATGAGATCTTAGGCTCTCCTCATTCGCACCCAGCAACTCGGTGCTCTCTCCATTGTCTCCTCCGTTGTAGGTTGGCTGCCCGTAGCTTGTGCTGCTCACAATTCATGCTATGCGGTTGTGATGGAGGGGTTAACCTCTTGGGTGGCCCGATCTTCACGAATCGACAAAGAACACGAAGAACGAACGAAGAACGCGGTGAACACATAGGGGAAATCGAGGGGAAACGAGGGGAAATCAAGGGGAAACAAGGTGGAGATAACCAGTAAGAACTGAAGCACCCAATCTCCCCTAAACTAAGCCACAATGGCCGCCTACGGGACGATCGATCCAACCGAACTCACATTTTCGGAAACCGCTTCACACCCATGGTCGGTCCACCACCCCAATAGAACTTGAAGGATTAGTTAAGGAAGATTGGAAAGTCCCTAACTGAATCCCAAGGGGAAAGGATAGGAAACCTGATGATCCTTGATACGATCCTAGATACAAATCGTAGGAGTAGCCTTGATACAGTACTAGGTACAACCATAGGAGTAGCCTCACAAGAGGGGTACAAGAGCAAAGCTGAAAGTTCTAAATTCATCTCTAAACCTAGATCTAGCCAAAGGGGTTCCTTAAATAGCCAAGGGGGTAGGTGAGGGGTGAAAAGGGGGCATTTTCCCCTAAATCCCGCAGTCTTCAGGGGTCTAGCCTGGTCGGCCCTTTAGGCCTGGGTGGAAGTCGTCGCGAGGCTGGCCTGGTGTGCTGGCGCGCCAGCCTGGAGCCGGGGTGGAGGCGAGGGGGAGCCGGCTTGGGGCCGAGGTGGAGATGCATGGAGGCTGGCCTGGGAGCCAGCCTAAGGCCGGGATGGAGGCAGGTAGCTTCGGGTGGCCTCCCGGCCTAGCGCGCGGAAGGGCTGGCCTAAGGCCAGGGTGGAGGCCAGCCGTCTCTGTCGGGGTCCGGCCTGGGGGCCGGCCTGGGCGGGGTTTGAGGCTGGGCCCCCTGTTTTCTTTCATTTTCCTCCTCCTCTTCTTCTTCCTTGTTGTCGTCTTCTCGGACTTCTTCCATAGTTTCTTGGGCGTGTTCTTGGGTCTCCGTGGTGGGGTCACACCTGAGCACGCATAGGGTTGTTCCATGAGGTAGCGCACCATTCACCAAGTCATCAAAAACATAGCAGGAGAGGAGTGAATTCACCTTATCATGTATCGCCTTTGCTCGGGATCTTGTTATGGGTGCATTGGGTGTTGGGCTTGGTGGAATGGGATGTGATGCATCATCTCCCCCCCTGAAAAAGAGTCGACCTTGACTCGTGATCTTCCTCATCACTTGGGTATCCATGGAAGGGAGAGAGATCCTTGACGTTCAAGGATTCATGCATGTTGTACTTGGAGGGTGGTAAGTCAAGCTTGTAGGCGTTGATGTTGATGCTCTTGATGATCTTGAAAGGTCTGTCACCTTGTGGCTTGAGCTTGGAGTTGTGCTCCTGTGGAAAGCGGTCTTTGCGGAGGTGTAGCCACACGAGGTCACCTTCCTTAAACACCATGGGCTTCGTGTTCTTGTTCATCATTGATGCATGGTGCTCGGAATGCTTCTCAAGTGTAGCTCTTGTGGACTCATGGAGCTTCTTGATATAGTTGGTGCGCTTGTTGATGTCCATGTTGACTTGTTTGCATAGAGGCAACGGTAGGATCTCGAGAGCGGTGTTGGGGTTGAAGTCGTAGGCTATCTCGAAGGGGCTTCTCTTAGTAGCTTGGTCAAGTGCTTGGTTGTAGGTCAACTCGTCATGGAGAATGCATTCCTCCCAATTTTTGAGGTTGGGCTTGATCAATGCCCGTAGGAGTTAAGAAAGTGTTCGATTCACCACTTCGGTTTGGCCATCCGTTTGTGGGTGATAGGCGGTGGAGAAAAGTAGCTTGACGCCGAGATTGGCCATCAAAGTCTTCCAAAAGTAAAAGGTGAACTTGACATCGCGGTCCGACACAATTTTCTTGGGCACACCATGTAAATGCACAATTTCTCTTGAAAACAAGGTGGCAACATGTGAAGCATCGTCCGTTCGATTGCATGGAATGAAATGTGCCATCTTAGAGAAAGGATCAACAACGACAAAGATTGATTCCATGTTTGTTTTAGTGCGTGGTAGTCCTAACACAAAGTCCATGCTAATGTCACTCCAAGGGTTATGTGGTGTAGGCAATGGTAAGTAAAGACCATGATGTTTGGAAGTAGACTTAGCTCGGAGGCATGTAGGACATCTCTTGACAAGGGGTTCAACTTGATGACGCATCTTAGACCAATATTAGTGGTTGGAGAGCATGGTGTAGGTCTTGTCCCTTTCAAAGTATCCCATGAGACTGTAACGTCCGAGCGTTTAGGAACGCACGGGGGGGGGGGTATAATTTTAATCTGCGCATCTGCATGCATGTGTTTGCAAAACCTGAATAATTTTTCGAAAAACCAAACCCTGGAGTGATCGAGGTTCCATCGATATTCTGATTTTGAGAGAGAGATCGATACTAAAGAGGATGGAATTTTGACATGACCTTTAGGTTATATTTGAATTGTGGAGTTCAAAATTGGATTATTTAAACTCAGGAATGTTTGATTTTGAAATTTGGATTTAAATTTGAATTGGAATTTAAATTGATTAATCAAGAAAATACAATTGCCATAACCAAATGGAAAGAATTAAGAACTAAAAAATATTGGACATTTCCAGTTTCATTGTGTATAAGAAAAAGAAAACAATTAACTTTATTAATAACATCACAATATACAAAGTATTTACAATTTGCTTCCAAAATAGAAAAATTACAAAGGAATGTTACAAGGGTATCATTACAAGAATTTGTTTCCTAGACTAAGTCCTATCTAATCCAAAGCATTTGTCATCTTCTTAACCCGCAAAATAAACACAAAACACTAACAGTGGGGTTAGGGGGGTTACTACCCTCAGTTTGTAGGTGTGTTGCACTGATAAACTCATCATTGGGTTAATTAAGATTGTGTAGTATCTGTTCTAATTAAAATGGCCTCAGACCAGCATCACAGGCAAGCCCTAGGTATTACAACTGGCAGTTCAAAAGAAATGGAATGCCGGGATAAGAATAACCGTAAGGCATGGTGAAAATATCTCATCAGCTAGCATACATGCACATAGCATACTCACCAGCACACTTTGGTGCTGTCAACACACCTCCCACAGTATAAATAATACATCAACCGCAGGGGGTAGGGATCAACATCACCACTTTCCCCTATTCTTGCTCGGGTTGTGCACACAACCAAGAACAAGAAGAACAACCACTACTGACTAATACACCACTAAATCATCCACCACTAAAAGTGAACCAGATTGGAGATCCAGCTAACAGAGCACAAGGCCAAGCTACAGGGAAGAAGCATGACTGAATCAAGCAATCCATAAGCACCAAAAAGCACCAAACTTTGTTCATCACTCAAGGTGAATCCTTATGCACCATCAAGCCATCCAGTGGCTAGTTATACACAAAGGGGGTTGGGGTTTATTACCCTCAGATTAGCATAGAAGTGCTATGCTAGGTTCATCACAGGGAGTGAAATTAATCAAGATAGCAATATGTTCTTATTAAGTAGGGCCTTAGGCTTTGCATCATAGGCTTTGGGGTAAAAAGAAACAAGTTATAGTAATATGGTCCTAGCAGATATTTGCATAAAGATAAAGGATCAAAATATAGTAGTCTGTTCTTATCAGGTGGTGCATAGGGACAGCAGATCAAGCAAGCTCAAGTTATTATTAGTGTATAAGTATTCAGAAACCAAGTATTGAGCACAATAAATACTGAATAAGATCATAGCTCACAATATTTTCTCACTACAGTTGCTGGGCACCAAATCTAAAGATTTGGTACCTCAATACAACCTCACAGAAGGAATGAATCACTTAATATGATCAAGAGTATGATGGCACATCCTCTGAACCAAATGGTTCAGAGTAGCACCTATCAAATAAGCACACCCATAGAAATTATCTGAGAAAACACACCCAGGTGAGCTCTGTACTGAATCCAACAGTAAGCAAACAACATCAGCATAGAAACAGGGAGCAATCCCTAGTTAACTTTCCACAGCACAAGCACAGGGAGAAATCCCCAGATAATTTCCCACAGCACAAGCATAACTCCTTAGAGAAATCTTCCAAGAAAAACCACTCACTGAATCCATCTTATCACAGAGATGGAGAAATCATCTATATAGCAACCCTACTCAATTCCTCACAGGGAAATTTTCCCTAGCAACATCCATCGACAAACATCACTAATAAGGGGCATCACAAACAATATGGGGTGTCACTGAACTCATGTGAGCATGGCATGAACACTGTCACGAAGGCCAGGTCCCAGAGCAAGGGGAGGAAGGAGAAGAGGGAGCAGAGGAGGGGAATAGGAGGACTTACATGTGGTCACCATCGTGGTGACCACAACCAGTTGAGGAAGCGCAGAGGTGGGCGGCGTGGCGTCGCGGTTGCATCCGTGGAGGCCGTCCCGGCAGCGCCTCGCCACCGCAGCACCTCGACAGCGTCTGGAGCAGCAGCAGCAGGGAAGCACACCGGTGGATCCCGGAACCTCCTCGGGAGGTCAGTACACGCCGAAGAAGGGCGGAGAACCTCGGGTTCCCGTAACCCTAGGTTTAGGGTTTGGAAGCGCGCGGGGAGCTCGGTGAGGGAAAAATGGATCGAGGCGGAGGAGGTTGGAGAGGGCTCAGGGCGCGTTCTTTGCGCCCAACCACGGCGGCGGAGATGGCCGGTGTAATTCTCCGGAGGCGGGGGGGCGTGGTCGCCTGGCAAATCGCCAGGAGAGTCGAGGAAGGCGAGGGGAGATGGAGAGCGCGCGGGTGCGTGCGCGAGTGAGGTTGGGCTCGGGTTCAATCAGAGTGGGTTGGGTTCAACCCGGTGGGGTTGGCCCACCTGTCAGGCCTAGGGGCGGAAAAGTCTTTTGACCATTTTAGTAATATAAAAACCAAAGAATAATAAAAATTGGATAAATAAAATTCTGTAAAAGGATTAATTTTTTTAATTAAATTAATAAATTTAAATAAATAATTTGAATACTTTAATAAAGAAAATTAATTAAATAATACTTGGTATTTTAAAATTTATAATTCTATAGTAATAATTTTAGTAAAACTTGAATAATAAAATTAATAAGAATTCAAATTAATATATAATTAATAGTAAATTTATTCTTTCAACCTTATCTAAATTATATTGAACATTTCCAAACATTACAGATCAATATTTTCTGTTTAACAAGAATTGTTCAAACAATCAAATAAATAAAAAATTATGATAGAAAGTAATAAATATTAATAAATAATAAATTCACAAATAATTAACTACCACAATTACTTAGTAAACCAAATAATCACTTAGATGAAAAATGCATACATATTATGCATAATAGCATCATTTGCTTCTTTAAGCATTGTCTTTACAAGACAATGATGGTATTTTGTAGAACAAGGAAGTCAGGAGCTTCACCAAGTGTCATACTCCACTACCTATCCATATCAAAGGCAAGTTCATCACTTGCTCATGTCTTCTTAATTATTTCATAACAACTATTTTCAAAACCCTATCGTAGTATCACTTATGATCAAAAGAATGCATGATCCTATTTTTATAATAATATGACTAATTGAATGACTACCCCAGTGGTAGTGTTTTGTTTGGTGGGCGGATGGAACCATGGTAAGATGAATAGGTCAAAGGAAGGTTTCATTTGCATGGCAAAGTATTACCTAGGAGTTAACAACAAATGCCGTCAAAATCGGTACACCGTAAATACCGCGTTGACCATGGGTCTTGTATGGGGCGAGTAAATCAGTTGTGATCTTCTCTCGTTCGCATGTCAACTGACTGCCAGACACGTACGTTGTAGGTCTTGCGGGGCTACATGCACATGGGTGGGAGCCCTTACGTCCCACGGACTCAGGGATCTATGAGTGTCTGCCAGAGGCGACTAGGTCTGCATCGTGAGGGGTGGAATTAGGGGTTCAACCTTCTGGTGGAAATGGGTGCACCGGCGGATCCAGCGCCCCTGCAGCCCGGCGGTCGCCCGGGCTTCCGGCCGGGGGCGCAGTGTACTATTATGCTCATTAGGCGAAATATTAGCACACTAAGAGTATAAATTAACGGTTTGCCAGTGCTATTAAAATTTCCTGGGTCCGCCACTGAATGGGTGGGCATGCGTTGTGCGGAGAAGCATGGGTTGGCTTCGACCAACAATCGGGCCCCACACCTAAGTGGGAGTGGACAGGATCGCGCGTCTGGTTATGGATCATGGTCTTGGTCGCCCATGGCTAAAGTAACGTTCCGGATGGGCTCCAAACCGTCGCTAAGGGCAATCCGCGACGGAATGAAAATGTATTAGATTGACTGTCACGGACGATTCCGCGACGTTTATATGAACACTAAACCGTTAAGGCTATCTGCAACGTACATCAAATCGTCGCCACAAGTTGGGCCGTCCGGGCTAGGCCCAATAAGCATTAGCGTTTTATATTTCGTCGCTATGAGCGATACGTGGCAAACGAGTTTCTAACGGCCGTTATCGTAATCAGCTGACGTGGCTAAACGTTTAGTCACCATAAGAAAAACGTGGGAACATTTTTTTTACGTTTCCAGGCTTGACCAATGAGGCGAAACCATGTGGACCAATCGAAATATGCCACATAGAAACAAAATGGTGCCACGTTGCCTTCTTCTAGGACGAAATTTGTTCGTCCCGGGCTACCCAGCGACCTTTTTTCCGTCGCGAGTCTCGACTAATCAGGCAAAAGCATGTGGACCAATCAAAATACGCCACATGGAAACAAAATAGCGCCACGTCGCCTTCTTCTGGGACGAAATCTGCTCGTCGCGGACTACCCATCACCTTTTTTCGTCGCTAAACTCGTGGCACATGCAACAACCAAATGGTGCCACGCAACGTCTTTTCCATGACGTTTTTTTCGTCTCGGGTTTGGGTGATGTCATCAAACGTGTCGGGGACGTTATTTTTACGTCGTCTAATCGCCCACTCATAGTAGGCCACGTGGGATTGGCATACATCGCCACGTGTCGGTATTTGCCTTGACGGATTTTTACGTTACATTACTATGATGTCGGTTTTGGTGCTATTTGGCTGGTTACATCCTCGTTATAATTGCCAATTGCACACAGGCAGAAAAGAAACCACATAACAGGCATCAAATACTTAGTTTTTCTCACAGAATATCAAACCAACATACAGAACCACAATTTCATGGACCACACATCTGCTCAGCCAGCATCTCAAGTAGGGTAACTCCTTCTAGTTGAGATTTCTTTAGCGCGGCTTATTGCTTCCGAATGTCTTCCATATCAACTACAAACTTCAGCCTCAGTTGCTCGGATTCTTCTTTCGTCATCCTCATATCAGCAATTGTTCTGCTCACATTCACATCAAGCTGTGGTTCAGGCTCAGACTATGAAAGACATGATTCCACACGCGCCTTCTTTGAGAAAGTATGCTTTCCACTCTTCGGCATGACAATTTCACTATCATCCTCGTCCTCAACCTCTAAAGCAGATCGAGACATCACCCTTTTCTTGCTTGCCTATCAAGCATGCAAAGAAAATAGATGAAAATAACATATGACAAGAATGTACAAAACATAGATGAAACTAGCAGATGACAAGCATGTACAAAAAATTGATGAAAACTAGCAGATTATAGTCAAACAACGGTGTGTGTCATGAACTAGCAGATGAGAAGCATAGATGAAACAGCAGGTGTCAAGCATGTGAGGAAGATAGATGAAAATAGAAGATAACAAGCATGTACAAAAAATTGATGAAAACTAGCAGATTATAGTCAAACAACGGTGTGTGTCATGAACTAGCTGATGAGAAGCATAGATGAAACATCAGGTGTCAAGCATGTGAGGAAGATAGATGAAAATAGAAGATGACAAGCATGTACAAAAAATTGATGCAAACTAGCATATTATAATCAACCAACTTTGTGTGTAATGAACTAGCAGATGAGAAGCATAGATGGAATAGCAGGTGTCAAGCATGTGAGGAAGATAGATGGAAACCATGTTGAAATGACAACGATAGCCTTAATTACTATAAGTGGGTTTCACAGCCTAAATTAGCTTGCCAAAACTTCTTATAGTATGGAATATAGGAAAATATATGGCACCACATTGATGAAACAGTTCAACACAAGATAAGAAAGTTGCACCCTAGTTGTTGCGATATCATGAAAGAATGTTGAGCTACCGGGTTAGGGAATAACCTGCAGCTCATTGTCCATGCTGGATTGTGATTGATATGACACGACTCCTTCAGTGGCATTTGATTCCTCTTCAACATCATACACATGCATGTACTGAGATCCAGAGTCTTGCTTCTTGGTATTTTTTTTGGGGGGGAGGGGGGTACAGTAGGGCATGAAAGAAAACTTGCTGGCATTTTATGCCCAGTTTATGCATTTTTGCATTATTTGCCATGATAGTTCTGGCACGCTCTTCTTCAATGGGGTGTAGTGGCGATCCTAACATGAATAAAGAACTAAAAGTAAAGTATAAATATAGCACTTCATAAGAACCTAATACAGCATAAATAATTAAGGCACTCATCTTGTAAGAACAGTCCAGTGCAAGTAACACTACTAGAGATTTGCTTATAGCAGCATATCCTACCACAGGCGAACAAGAATACCTGTGCGCCTGGGTTAATTAGCGCCGACGAAGCGTAGATCTGTGCGCCTGGGGTAAGTCTGTTACCCCAGGCGAACAGAAAACTGAAGCGCCTGGGGTAAAGTGTGGCAGGGCCAAGCACGGCCGACCCTGGCACGCTTCCTTTACCGCAGGCGAACAGCCCACCAGTTCGCCTGCGGTATAACAGATACCACAGGCAAATAAATATAGAAGCGCCTGGGGTAAAAAGTGGACTGCGGTAGCTCCCTTTAGCGCAGGCGCACCGAAAAGCTGTTCGCCTGGGATAAAGAAATGCCTGGGGTAGCACCACTTAGCGCAGGCGCATCTATTACCATATTCGCCTGGGGTAATATTTGTCCCCAATATAAGTGCGGCCAGCCACCCACCACCACCCCTATCCACCCCACTCACTCACTAGTCCAAACTCGAGCCATTAGTTCTCCTAGCTCAATCCCCCACACCCCTCCACCATTTTTAGCTAATTTAACCAATCATGTTTGTTATATTTTAGCTAGTATGCTACCCCACTTTCCCTCTTCCAAATCTCTCCACTAGATCTACTAACCGGACACTAGATCTCACCACAAATGCACCACTAGCTACTTCTAGATCTATCACTCTCTTATCGGTCGTCTCTTCGGTGATCTTCGACGTCGTCATCGCGTCTATATATTTTGCATTGTGTGTCATCTTAATAGTTGCGTGGGATTGGTCGGTGGATAAGAATTCGTTCTCTTTTTCATTTTATTGTGTTGCCATGAGGATGAGTTGCCAATGTTTTGCCGAAATGTTGATTCATTTCCTTTTCGGCAAATTTCCGGCGCTCCGTGTTACACCTTTTGTAGGAAGGTCATGCCGAAATTTTCCGTGAAAACCGGATCTAGTTAATGAAACCTCTCTCTCTTGCATTTTGTAGCAATGGTCATTGCGATGAGGACAAGCGTGGTGCATAGGTACGTGCGACGCGCGACGGCCGAGATGCATCGAAACAACCGCACCGAGATAGAGTGTCCGTGTCGAAAATGCAAGCTGGGGTCTTTGTTCAAACCAGATTCTGGTAATGTGGAGAAGCACCTGCTCAGGTATAGTTTCATGGAGGGCCACACTAAGTGGATGGATGATGATGAAGACGATGATCACGTCGAGACCAATTGGGCGGCGACATGTGAAGATGATCAGGAGGAGTCTGAACATGGCAATGGAGAGGACGAAGAGGCTGTCGACGGAGACGACTATAATGAAGAAGAAGGTAGTCATGGTGATCAACAACATGAAGACGAGGACATGAACACTCCGCTAACTTCAGTCGTGCGGGACCCTCATGTTCAAGATCTTCTTCTCAAGAACACGTCGACCGACGCCAGACGTAAATCTAAGATCACGCAACTAGAGATAGACTCTGCAACTCCGTTGTATGACGCAAGTCGCGGGGCGGAGGAGTCACGCTTGAGAGTAGCTCTGGATCTTCTTGAGATGAAGGCAAAACACGGATGGACCGACACAAGCATGGACGATCTTCTGCGATACCTGAAGACGCACTTACCTGAAGGGAACACATGTGCTAGTAGTCTACAAGAGGCCAAGAAAATCGTGTGCCCCCTCGATTTACCGCACACAAAATACCACGCTTGCGTCCGTGACTGCATAATTTACCGTAACGAGCACGCGGACCAGATCAAATGTCCGGTGTGCGGTGCTGATCGTTACAAGAGGGGGACGAAGAAAGCTCCTAGGAAAGTTATGTGGTACTTTCCACTCATTCCCCGTCTGCAGCGGTACTTCGTGGACCCCAAGGAAGCAAAGCTCATGCGCTGGCACGATGACAGAAAGAAGGCGGTGCTGAGCGATCCAGAACGTGTTGAAAAACCAGTGCTAACACACCCTTCGGATGCACGTCAGTGGAAAGCATTAGACGCATTCGATGAAGAATTCGGGAACGACCCAAGGAACATCAGGCTTGGTGCGAGCACCGACGGTCTCAATCCGTTTGGCAATCAGAGCAGCAAACATAGCACCTGGCCCGTGTTTGTATGGATGTACAACCTTCCCCCATGGCTGTGTCTGAAGAGGAAGTACATACACATGAGTATGCTGATTCAAGGGCCGACCCAGCCAGGGAGCGATATCAACCTGTATCTCGAGCTATTGAAGGAGGAGCTAGAGACGTTGTGGGAGGAAGGGGTGGAAACATGGGACGCCTTCAAAGAAGAAACTTTTCGTATGAGAGCCGCACTGATCACGACGGTGCAGGACTATCTCGGATACGGATATATTGCGTGTCAGGTGTGCCATGGACACAAGGCTTGTGTCAGGTGCATGGAATTTACCCCGTTTCTACAGCTACACAAGGATCCCGGATCTTCTAAAACCGTATACATGAGGCATCGAATGTGGCTACCACTGAATGACCCGTGGAGAAAGCGCGGAGACCTGTTCAACGGTAAAGATGAGCTCGATCTACCTCCACGCAAGAGAAGAGGAGAAGAGATCGATACTCTATTGAAGAATTGGAAAACGTGTCCTCCGTCGGGAAAGGTACAAAAGCGGAAGCGAGGAGAGAAAAAGTGTCCTCCGCCAGAAGGACCGCTCTTGGGGGTATGGAAAAGGAGGTCCGTGTTTTGGGACTTGCGGTACTGGCCAATCCTCGGAGTGCCTCACTGCCTTGATGTCATGCATATCACAAAGAATGTGTGTGAGAGCTTTCTTGGCACCCTGTTCAACATGCCAGATAGGACCAAAGACGGGCCAAAATCAAGATACGACCTGATGGTCCTGAATATCAGGAGCGAGCTTCACTTACCGCCTTCTACGCGTGAACACACGGAGGAGGACGAGGATGAGGTGGAGGAGATGGACGACCGCAAGCGGAAAAGGGCTAAGAAACACCAAACTCACCGCCTGAAACCCTCTTGCTTCACTCTAAGCCCCAACGAGCTCGCGCAAATATTCACATGCCTCCTTGGAGTGAAATTTCCCTTAGGTTACGCGGGGCTGATAAGCAGATACCTAGACGCGGAGAAAAAAATCTTCAGCGGGATGAAGTCTCATGACTGTCACGTGATGATGACGCAAATACTTCCGGTTGCAATCAGAGGGATAATGGAACCGCACGTCCGTCAAACGCTCACTAGCCTCTGTAACTTTTTCGATGTCATCACTCAGAAGTCGATAAGCGTGAAGAAACTCGGAAGGCTGCAGGAAGAGATCGTCACCATCCTATGCGAGCTTGAGATGTACTTCCCACCTGCCTTCTTTGATATTATGGTACATCTCTTGGTCCATATCGTGGACGATATCACCAATCTTGGGCCGGCATTCTTGCACAACATGATGGCGTTAGAAAGAATGAACGGGATCATCAAATCATTCGTTCGTAACAGGGCACACCCGGATGGAAGCATCGTCCAGGGATTTCTCACCGAAGAATGCATGTCTTTCTGCAAGAATTTTCTAGGCGATGATAAGCCAGCTGTTGGTTTGCCCGCAAACAAGCACCTTGACAGGTTCATGGGGGTAGGCCACAACACTGGCAAAAGGGTAATGGACGTGGACTCCTGTGGTCGGAGAGCCGACTTTGAAAGGGCCCACCTAGTAGTGTTACAACACATCGACGATGTCGACCCTTGGATAGAAGAGCACAAAACCGCGATAAAAAACAGTGCTCGCAGGCCGATGACGGAAGATGAGATATTTAGAGCACACAACTCCTCTTTCGCGACATGGTTCAAGAAGCAGATTGATGCCGATCCCCCGCCAATGACATGTCAGAAAGATAAAATTGTATTGGCCTTGTCATATGGCCCCGCGCCCAATCTGATGACTTATCAAGCATACGACATCAATGGGTACACATTCTACACGGAGGAAAGAGACAAAAGTAGCGACTATCAAAACTCGTCTATAACGATGGAATCTTACACGGGCGAAGAGATTAGAAGATACTACGGAAAGATCGAGGAAATCTGGGAGCTTGACTACGTTGGGGTAAAGCTGCCGATGTTCCATGTCAGATGGGCTACAAACGTCACGAAAGAAGACAAACATTTCACCACTATGTCGATGTCTGAAGCCAACAAACCCAAGTCCAAGAACCCCACCGCGCAAAATGAGCCCTGGGTATTGGCTAAGCACGTGGAGCAATGCTTCTTCATAACCGACCCGGCAAAGCCTAGTCGTGTTGTCGTAAGGAGAGGAAAAAGGGCCCTCATCGGAATGGATGGAGTCGCCGATGAGAAGGACTTCGACGGCTTAGTCGGAGACCCGATGATGGAAGAACCCGGTGAAGACGATGCACCATACACCACAAGAAGAAGCAGGACCACACTACCTAGGGCAGGTCTTCCATTCACAAGAAGAAGTCACAATATGGCGGTCATGTATTCAACATTGACCAAGAAAGGCAAGAGTAAGATTGTGACGAAAGGTTGAGAGAGGGAAATACTCGCGATATAGCATGCTAATAGCTACTATGTACAATGTGTTTTCAGAGAGAAACACTTGCGGTATCTCGCTAAATCAATCTATTTACGCTCGATGCGACATATTAAATATTTTTGCACATGTTAACTTTCATATGTATGTAATTTTTAAGTGAAAACCAACGTGGGGGAGCCCCATATAATAGCATTCGTATTGCTCGATGT
Organism: Alopecurus myosuroides; assembly: GCA_028641055.1. NCBI lineage: Eukaryota > Viridiplantae > Streptophyta > Magnoliopsida > Poales > Poaceae > Alopecurus > Alopecurus myosuroides. The sequence goes on from CM054061.1 coordinate 219,539,038, forward strand.
GTCTCGGGCCGGGGTGGGGCTGCGTAATTTAGAAAATCTTAGCACAGGCGCATCTGCGAGAAAATGCGCCTGAAGTAAACTTTATCACAGGCGCTTTTAGCAGAACATGCGCCTGGGCTAATGCTATGTGGGCCCGCGCAAACCAAAACCCTACGAATTTTAGCACATGCGCATTTTCTAGGTCATGCGCCTGGGGTATGGATCTGTGGGCCCGCGCATAACAGGGCCTCGAGCCAAGCACATTAGAACCGGTTTGTATCACAAACCGGTTCTAAAGGGTGTGTCCCCTGGGCCCCCCTACCTGCAGCAAATGGCCGCAGGCCTTTAGGACCGGTTTGTGATACAAACCGGTTCTAATGTTTAAAGCAGGCGCATTTCTTAGGTTACGCGCCTGGGGTATGGCTCTGTGGGCCCGCGCATAACGAATCGCTACGAACATTAGCGCAGGCGCATTCTGGCATGTTCGCCTAGGGTAAAGGATAGCGCATGCGCATTTCACTCGTTGTGCGCCTGTAAGTCCTCGCTCTGCTAACGCCCAACCCGCATATCACTCTCGTTTCATATCGATCCCAAACCGCACGCCGCCGTCGTCTCTAGCTCTCATCGCACGCCGCCGTCGTCTCTAGCTCTCATCACATGCCGCCGTCGTCGTTGTCGAGCAGGAGGAGGAGGAGCGGGAGCAGCAGCAGGAGGAGGAGCAGGAGCAGCAGCGGAGGAGGAGCGGGAGCAGCAGGGGAGGAGGAGCGGGAGCACGCCGCGCGCCGTCCCTCTCATCGTCGTCGTCCACGCCGGCCGTCGTCACCCACGCCGCCGTCGCCCACGCCCACGACGAACCCAGGTCAGCCCCCCCCTCTTCCAACGCCCTCATACTACTGTTGCTACTCCATCATACATGCTTTAGCTAGAACTGGATCTGATCATGTACCATTATTTCTGGATTCTGATAGTTCAGCTCATAGTGGAAATCGATCTGCCTTTTCTTTTGAGTTATCATGGCTACGTCAGGAGGTGTTTTTTTAGATGGTTAGGGCTGAATGGATTTCCATGCAGATAGGAACATCGCCTATTGAGATATGGCAAGATCGTCAGACGAATTTAGACACTAGCTGAATGCCCGTGGGTTGCCACGAAATTTCAAGACACGTAAAATCAATAATATAAATGCTATATTTCTTACACTAGCTGAATCACCTACTAATTACATGTGAATAGAACACTGAAGCTTTGGACACTGCTAGAATTCTCTGTGATTTGTTATTAATTAAGTGCAGTATTTTACTTTGATCAATATATATGGAGGTTTTTTTGGCATGATATATGAATTTCCTGGGAGTTTTTGTGCCATGTGATGATAGCAATGCAAGGAACTGTTTTTGTGGCCATGCATGTGTGCATTCAATTTATGTTGCAGGTACATTGAGTGCCAATGTTTTGTCGGAACGTTGATTCATTTCTATGCCGGCGAATTTCTGGCACTCCGGCATGACCATTTATAGCCGAGGTCACGCCGAATTTTTCCGGTGACTAACAGTATACGTTTTGTCTACTGCTAGCTAGGGCATGTCTTCTTCTACTACGGATTCGGCTTAATTGGACCACTACATCCTTATGGCCCGAGAGTCGCAAGAGGAAGATCGGACACAAACTGACCATGATGTCGAGCCCCACAATGATGACGGGCTCACCGGTGGCGAGGAGGAAACCACTGATAGTGGCGCCGGGGGTACCTCAGGGAGCAGCACGACCGGAAACAAGCGTCGGAAGCGAGCTCCGAACAAGGTCGGCACCGTTCGAGAGAAATTCACAGAGGTGGACCCTTCCAGTGGCACGCCTATAATGCCATTGGACCTTGTGAAGGGGTACTTCCTCCAACTTGGCGCGATACTTCGAGATGTCGTCAATGTCAACGAGCCGACTCTCAAGAAGAAGCCAACTCTGCACCCAACTCATCTCGAGGCTGCACGCGCGGTACGAGTTCCCTCCCCCCTACAACAACGAGAATCTGAAGGGCAACCTCGTGAACAAACTCGCCCTCACTAGATTCACCAAAGCCCTGAGCAATTACAAGACTATGGTGAGGGCGATGATTAGGGAATCGACACCATTCGAAGAGATCCATCGCCACTTCCCGCGGATTACGCCCAATGACTTCAACACTTTCCTAAATAACGAGTCGCTTGATGTCACTAAGAAGCAAACGGGATGAGGGAAGGATCTAGCGTCGAAGAACATCGGTTACCACAATCTCGGCTGTCGTGGCTACGACGGGACGGAGCCAGTTTGGGCGAAAGAGGACCAGGCCTACATTGAAAAAGGGATTGAGAACCCTTACGCCAAGTATGCCCATGACCCGCAATTCCAGAAATTCATGAGGTCGAGGTACAGAAAAGTAACTCCGACCGGGGAACTTGTCTCGGACCCGAAGATGGTGGAGGGTGTTATTTTGGTCACAGACGATAGCGTGAAGAATGTTGAGAAGCTAGTGGTAAGAAATTTACCATTTCATGCAACTCATCATCATCAAGTCCATGATTTCATTCTAGTACGAAACCAATTCTAAACCGTTTATATGTTGCTTCTGCAGCTAGAAAAACAACAACTTGAATCTTCCTCGTCGCAGACGTCGACGGCCAAAGTCGCGTGGGATAAGCCTTTCATCAGTGGGTACAACAAGGCAAAGAGCCAGGACCCTCTGAAAAGGCCGCACTTAGGCCGTATCACCGGCGGCGGACTTAATAAGAAGCACGCCAACTATGGCTTGGCTGAGCCCAGCACTAAGGAGTCGCGGGCGGCGAAGAAGAGCGAGCAGACGGAGGAGCTGAAGAAGAAGGTCCATGACTTGGAAACAAACATGGAGAAGAAGATTGAGAAAACGGTGGGGGAAAAGATGAATGCGCTCATCCCCGCCGTATTTGAAAAAATATGTGGCTACATCGCTGGGGGCTCACAGCGGCCGTTACCGACGTTCAACATACCGTCGATGTTGGTCGTGCCCGCCGCGACCGCCGCCGGTGGTCCGTCGACGTCGGCCGTGCCTGTCGCCCCCGCCATGCCCGACGCGCCTGCCCCCGATGGACCGTCGGCCGTGCCCGACGCGCCTCCCCCCGATGGACCGTCGGCCGTGTCCGGCGCGGCCACCACCCCGTTGCTCGACGAGCTCACCATCACCTGTGGTCCATCGACGTTAGCCGAGCTCAATGCCCTCACGGTAAATTATTGACCGTCTCAAGCTGTAGCCAGTTCAATATAACCCTACTCTCTGACCTATCCATGCATGTTATCGCAGGTTGACGCGACGGGATGCACCTTCCTGCTAAAAGTGGGCAGCGAGTTGAAGGATGTTGCAAAGGGGAGCATCTTGCAGCCACTATCCCGCAAGTACCACTGCAGAGATATACCGGCCAACGAGCTTCGGGTTCGCGTCGATCTGGTGCTACCGGGATTCGAGAACTTGTATCCTCCTAATCAACCCGCCGATGCCGACAGCGAGCTGAATCTCGGCCAACTGGACAATCAAATCTTGCTATGGCCGAAAGCCCTTATTCGGCTGAACACGACGTCAGGGTCGGCGCCAAGCCAAGCCATGACCGTCACCACTACATCGGTCGCGCCCGCGGCAAGCCAACAAGACAAGGTCCAACATGGCAATGTCCTCTCTCCACCTCCGGTGGATCCTCCTCCTCCCGAGCACGAGACGTCCAATGATGAGCAACATCACGAGCATGAGACCCATGACGACTACATGGATATTGAACTTGCTCCCATTGACGATTTCATAAATCAGTTGGATGGCGAGAAGCCGGTTCCTCCGAAGTTACCCGCCAGAACTCTTGATATCCAGAAGAAGGTAGATGGCGGAAAGGGCGGTTCTTCTGAGTTACCCACCAGAAAACCGGATATCCAGAAGAAGCTAACCTATTCCCAAGAAACTCCCGAGGAGCAGACGGCCTTTACGGCTCCACAGCCTACGCTGGTTACCCCGAATACACTCCGTGCTACGGCCGCGGAGGCGGTAAAACAAAGCGGCACTCCCATCTGCTTGAGGCCGAAGAAGAATCGGAAGAGGACGGTAGCCAAGAAGAAGAAAGGTGGTGCCTCCTCTAGTAGCCAGCCAGCGGCCGCCCGAGTCCTGGACCGTTTGCCGCCCGCCGTCCCGTGGAGGAAGGTGCATGAGATAGGTCAGCCGATGCTGCCGCCAGAAGTTGTCGCTGTCATGGGTGGTGACATGAGGACCATCCACGACGGGATTTTGTTCAAACAGAATGAACTTCTACGTGAGAAACATCCCTCCTACCCGCTATACGTGGTCAAGGTGCCCCGATCCGTGGGCTTTGTGGATTCAAATCCCGCAGAGGTGTTCTTCATCAGATACGAAGACATATTCAGGGTCTTCCACTTGGGTAAGCTCGACCGAAGCATTGTCCGCCTGGTATCGCTCAGCATGGCACACGATATGGTCATGGAGAATACCCCCAACATCGCGATTATGGACCCCTACTACATGAATGAGGACTACTTGCGGTCACATGCGGACCGAGTTCTTATCACGACTTACATAACGGGTTTTTTGATAGATAACAAGGATAAGAACGCCATTCTCATGCCATACTTTCCCAAGTAAGTAGTCCTCTCCGCTTCACGTCGTTACATTCTTTCTAGAATCTCCTTAGTATTCCGATTGATGGTATTGATGGCTTGTTCGGAATGTTCTGCGCAGAAACGGAGGATGCGTACTCATCGTCATGGAACCGCATTGGTCACAATGCACTTATCTCGATGCGGGTAGGGCGGTGCAGAAGGACTACACCGACATAAGAGCTGTTCTTAATAGTGCCCTCAACGGCTTCGCCGCCGATTTAGGCAAGCCCCTAAAAAAGGAGAAAATAGTCCGAGGCGCCTACGTGTGCACCCACGCAACAAACTTCCCCTGCCTCAAGCAATCGGAGCAAGAATCTGAGTTGGTGAAAGATCATCGTCCGTTTTGGTAATCATATGACAACACAATCATTTGATCTAATGTTTGTTCAATGGATGAAAATGCCCAGGTTATTAGGTTCACTAAGTTTATGGGGCAAATGATCAGCTTATATGAAAAGTGCTAGGAGAAACAAATCCAGAAAGGTGAAACATGCAGGGGCGGAGGCTCCGGTGTTTCCACCGGAGGCTCCGCCAAGGATCCGGTGGAAGTTCCGCTGAAACCCCTCTCTGTAGCAGGGGAGCGGAACCAGGAGCGGAACCTCCGGTGGAGTTCCGGTGGGCGGAACCTCCGCTAATGCCACCGGAGGCTCCGCCTTCCGCCAAACACTTGGCTCACGCGCAAGAAGGATCCGGTGCGCCTCCGGTGGCACCTCCGCCAAAATGCCCTTCTGTTACCACAGGGCGGAGGTACCACCGGAGCCTCCGGTGAACATCCGGTGGCCCCCATGGTGCAGTGCAAATGGGCTCCGGTGGAGGATCCGGTGGTTGTTCCGCCAAAACATCCTTCTGTTACCACAGGAAGGAAGTTCCACCGGAACCTCCGGTGAGCCTCCGGTGGGCGGATCCTCCGCGGGTACCACCGGAGCCCCCGCTCCAGTGCAACTGTGTAGCAAGATGAAGATCAGCGGAACCTCCGGTGCGGACCACCGGATCCTCCGGTAAAACCACCGGAGCCTCCGGTGGAATCCACCGGAGCCTCCGGTGCCCTGGACTGCAAACGGTCACTTAAATGCAAGGGGTATAAATACCCCTTCCCCTACCTCTTAAATGCCAAGCTTTTCCCATTCTCTCTCCTAGCCATTAATGAAAGCTTCAACCACCTAGATCTCCCACTCCGTCCACCCAAACACTCCCAAACTTGGTGGAGAGCTAGAGGAGACCTAGATCCACACTTCAACCAAAGGAATCTCAAATCCATCCACCACAACCTAGTAGATCTAGAATCCTACTTGAGGCCTAGAAACCTTAGTAGATCTCGTGCTTGTAGTTTCCACCTTGTTGCAAGAAGCTACGGATTGCTTGAGAGCCTCCATCCATCTTGTGGAGTGACCTCAAGTCCTTGTAAGGGTTTGGTCAACGCCTTCAAGTCGACCTCATAGTGGAAACGAGCATCTCCCTCACCGGAGAAGCTCAAGGAGAACAAGGTGTGCACAACCGTGCTATTGAGGAGCGCCTAGGTGGCTCCCCACCTCTCCAACGTAGACGTACTTCTCTTTGAGAAGGAACTACGGTGAATCATATCCTTGTCTCCTTGTTTACACTTGTCGTTTGCTTTACTACCTTACGCTTTACTTCCGTTGCACATATAGCTTTGTTCACATAGGTTGCTCACCTAGTTGCACATCTAGAGAACCTTACTTTATCTTGCTAAGCCCCATTAAAAGGAAAAGAAAAGAAAAATTGGTAGTCAAACTATTCACCCCCCCTCTAGTTGACCATAGTGCACTTTCAATTGGTATCAGAGCCTCGGCTCTTACTAAGGGCTTAACCGCCCAAGAGTACAATGGTCGATGAAAATGCCCCCGGAAGTTCTAGTGCGGAAATGTCCAAAATGGCCGACACTATATCTAACCTACAAGATACGGTTGGAATTCTCCAAACCGAACTATCTAAGGTTAGCTCTAGTGTTAGCTCGGATGTCTCTAGCATGAAGAAAATGATGGAGGCACTGATGGGGAAAACCAAGGAGTCCACGGAACCACCTCTCACTACCGACGATGTTAGCTCGGACGAAGATTCCATTCCGGATATCGATGAGATGGAAGCTAACATCGCTTTAGCTAAGGCGAAAGCCAAAGCAAAAGCCGCTAAAAAGGCTAAGGGTGGTGTGAGCTCCGAGGGCTCCAAGTCTCAATCGGCTAACGGTTCGGGGGTCTCAATCTAAAGTTCCACCACCTCCCAATTACGACTCTATTCACCCTATTGCCACTATGCCACACATGGTTAATGTTGGAGTTCCTCCCATGCTTAACACTAACGAATTTTCTTCTTGGAAGTTCGATATGGAGTCTCACATTTCAGGATCTTGCACCGCATTATGGAGAAGAATTCTATATGGATTTCACCCTCACGATCCGAACAACTTGACTCCAAGAGAGGATGTGGAATTCCAACTTAACAAGACCGCTCTTGTGACTATTCAAAAGGCCCTCCCAAGAGAACATCTTGAACACATTCGCGGTATCAAGACCGCCAAGGAAGCTTGGGATAAGCTTGACTCCTTGTTCCAAGGCAATGCAAGCATCCAATCATCAAAATACGATGTTGCTCTTGACAAGTCCGAGAACTTTGTCATGCATGAAGATGAGAGCCCCGAGGAGCTATATAGAAGAGTGGTCACCCTTGGAAATCAATTAAGGGACTTTGGAAAGGAGGAAATCTCCGATGAGTGGATCAAGAGGAAATTTGTCAAGGCCATAACTCCTTTTGAGAAGAATCTCTCCACTAGCATTCGAACAAGATCCGACTACAACTCACTCAACTCCATTGGTGTCCTTAGTGAGTTCATAGCCATATCTTTGTCTCACAAGAGCGCGGATGATGCTCTTGCTCGCTCAAGAGGCCATGGGAAGTCCCCTAACCTTGCCCTAAAATCTAAGGCCATGGCCAAGATAGAAGAAGTGGAGGATGATGATGATGATGATGATGATGAGGACTATGAGGATACATACAAGGGTGCCCACAAATGTATTGCTCTTGCCATGCAAGGGTATTGGAAGAGATGGGAGGATCACAAGGCCGGTGCCCCTAGACCCTCAAGGAACAAGACCTTTAGGAAGAAAGGGGAGCGGCCAAGGACTTGTGGAAGTGCAAACCACTTCGTCAAGGAGTGTCCTTTTGAGCCACGAGAAGAGAATGAAGGGAAGCTTGTACGCAAGGACAAGAACAAGTCTCCACAAAACAAGAACCTCGCTAGAAGAGTCCCAAGAGCTCTATATGTTCAAGAGGGCCCAACATTGGAAAGATACTACTCCGGAGATGAAGGAGAAGATGAAGTCGTAGGTGTCGCCCACGTCGCCATAGCTACGACTTCCTCTTCATCGGTCTCTCTATTTGAATCTCCCAATGAGAAGGCATCGATCCGACCTACATGTCTCATGGCAAAAGCCACCGCGGTAATATCTTCCACCTCCAAGTCTACTATCACTAGCTCTCCCTCACTATTGGATTGTGTTGAAAACATTGTTGATGATGAGGAGGCCAAGAACCTAGGATCTTGGTTGTGTAGTCTTGAAGGTGAAACTAAAGAAAAGGTAAAAGCTCTCTTAAGGCAACTTGATGAGGCTAACTCCCTCATCGATGAGAAGGAGGAGATCATCATGACCTTAGAGAACCATGGTGGTAGCAATGATAATCACGATGACGAACTCATCAAGGCTCTTGAAAATGAGAGATCCATGAGAGCCTCTCTTGAAGAGAAACTATCTAGTCTACAAGAGACGTATGCTATTAGTGTTTCAAAACTTAGAAAAGATAACGAGAAATCTCTTGCCAAGCTTAAGAAAGAACATGACAAATCTCTTGTTTTACTTAAAGAATTTGAGGAGGAAGAGTTAAAGCTAGGAATAGCCCATGAAAAACTTGTCAAGGAGCATGACAAACTAAAAGGGGAATTTGCATCTCTCAAAGAAATTCATGACAAACTTGCTAAGTCTCGAATCAAGCTCCTAGCTCAACAATCTAATAAGCATGTTGCACCTTCATCAAATAGCATTGTTATTGTTCCTACCTCTTCTACTACAACTAACATTGTAGGGAAGGAAAGAATTCTCAATGATGCAATAAGCTCTCAAGGTGCCAAGAAAGGAAAAGAGGGACTTGGCTTTGTTTCCAAGTCAAAGAAGAAATCCAAGAGTGTCACCTCTCCCTCCCAAAATGTTATCTTTGTGAAAGAGGGTGAGGTGCCCAAAGAAAAGGAGACCAACGCCATTATGGGTGGTGATACCTCTAGGGGGAGCATCACTCATAATGATTTTGCCGAAAAATATAACCCATCTTATGTTCTTATGAAATCTAGAGATGGACATGTTTATGCTAAATACGTTGGTACTTCTTATGGTGATGACTATCATTGGACTATTTGGGTTCCTAAGACCCTTGTGACTAACAAAAGAGGACCCATTGAAGGATGGGTACCTAAATCAAGAAATTGATCTCTTGTAGGGAAATGCTTCCGGGGCACATAGATGGACAGTGGATAGTGGTGCATCCCAACACATGACCGGAAGCCATGATGCAATAAGTAATATTGAACCTCCTCTACCACATCTCAATTGCGTTACAATTGGTGACAAGTCCGAGCTTAAGGTATTGGGACGAGGCAAGGTAGCTATCTCAAATGATTTATCAATTGAGAATGTTCTCCTTGTTGAGTCCCTTGGCTATAACTTGATGTCCGTTCTTCAACTTGCAAATTGTGGTTTTACGTCGTTCTTTAATAAAGAGAGTGTGATTGTCACTTGGGAGACATCTCTTAATGTAGCCTTTGTTGGGTTTGTCGAGAACGGCATGTATGTAGTGGACTTCTCTAAAGAAGACACGTGTGCCGCGACATGCCTAATGGCTAAAGTTGATGTGGGATGGCTTTGGCATCGCCGACTAGCCCACACCAATATGAGAATGTTACATGACCTCCAAAGTGGCAATCACGTTCTAGGACTAACCAAAGCTAAGTTTGCTAAAGATCGTGTGTAGCTCTTGTACCTTTGGGAAGCAACATGGAGAACAACACCCAACCAAGACAACTATTTCCACTACAAGAATTCTCGAGCTCATTCACTTAGATCTCTTTGGTCCACTATCTTATGATAGCCTCGGAGGAAAGAAGTATTGCTTGGTGATTGTGGATGATTATTCAAGATATTGTTGGGTGTATTTCTTCAAAGAGGAAAAGTGAGACTCAAAATAGGGTCATCGAGTTCATCACTCTAGTGGAGCGCCAACACAATGCTACCATCTTGGCCATTTGGAGTGATAATGGCTCGGAGTTCAAGAACTACACCGTTGAGGGTTTTCTTAGTGAAGAAGGCATTGCTCATCAATATTCCACTCCCTATACCCCTCAACAAAATGGTGTTGCGGAGAGAAAGAACCGGACCTTGATGGATGCGGCTAGGACTATGATTGCGGAGTTTTCTTCTCCTTATAACTTTTGGGCCGAAGCCGTCTCCACCGCTTGTCATGCTACCAATCGGCTCTATCTTCGCAAGATCTTGAACAAGACTCCCTATGAGATTCTCACGGGCAAGAAACCGGATGTATCTTATTTCAAGGTCTTCGGTTGCAAGTGCTTCATTCGCAAGAAAGGAAAACGGTTGTCAAAATTTGAGACTAGATCTTATGAGGGTATCTTTGTTGGCTATGCCACGAATGCTCATGCCTATAGAGTCTACAACAAGTCCACCGGGCAAGTTGAAGAAGCTATAGACGTAGTGTTTGATGAGGACAATGGCTCCCAAGGGGGGCGTATAGATCATGTTGTTGTAGGAGATGCAATTCCTCCCATCGTCATAAGAAGAATGGGGATTGGTGAAATAATTCCCATTGAGGGTTACCGGATGACGGAGGGAGAAGGACTATGCCCCACTCAAGTGGAGCCATTGACTACACCCATTGATGATCAAGCTATCCAACAAGATGCACCAAGCCCTCAAGCCAACTATCAAGGCGAAGCTAATGAACAAGGCCAGGCAACACATCTAAATCATGATCAAGATTCTATCATTGTTGAGAATGCTCAACCTAGTGGTGATTCATCACCCAACTTTGATCAAGTACGAAATGAAGATGGACATGTCTCCGATGAAGAAGGTGATTCTCAATCAATATCCAAGGAATCTTTGGAGGAGATACTAGCTCGTAGAGCAAAGAGAAGGCTAGAGAATCTTGAACGAGCGGGTCATACGGAGGACATGATTCTTGGACAAGTTCGTGGAAGAGTGGTCACTAGAAGGCAATTGGCGGATTTTAGCAAGGCTCATGCGTTTGTCTCCTTCATTGAACCCAAGAAGGTATATGAAGCTCTCGAAGATCAAGATTGGCTTGAAGCCATGCATGATGAACTCAATAACTTCGAGTGCAACAAAGTGTGGAAATTAGTGCCAAGACCCAAGGATTGCAAAAATGTCATTGGCACCAAATGGGTGTTCAAGAACAAGCAAGACAAAGATGGCATTGTCATTCGCAACAAGGCAAGATTGGTGGCCCAAGGTTTTTCTCAAGTCGAAGGTATCGATTTCGGTGAAACTTTTGCCCCCGTAGCTCGCCTTGAATCCATTCGTATCTTACTTGCTTATGCATCTCATCATAACTTCAAGTTACAACAAATGGATGTCAAAAGTGCTTTCCTTAATGGTCCCATTAATGAGTTAGTATATGTCAAGCAACCTCCGGGTTTCGAGGATCCCAACCACCCCGATCATGTCTATAAAATTGATAAGGCGCTCTATGGACTTAAACAAGCTCCACGTGCGTGGTATGAGCACCTTAAAGAGTTTCTAGTAGATCGTGGGTTTAATGTTTGTTTAATCGATCCCACTCTCTTTACCAAGACGGTTGGAGGTGACTTGTTCATATGCCTACTCTATGTGGATGACATCATTTTTGGGTCTACTAACACCTTGTTCAATGAGGAGTTTTGCAAGCTTATGACCGATAGGTTTGAGATGTCTATGATGGGAGAGTTGGAGTTCTTTCTTGGCTTTGAGGTCAATCAATATTATGAAGGGACTTTTATCAAACAAGCCAAATACACTCAAGACTTGCTCAAGAGGTTTAATATGAATGATGCCAAACCTATGAAGACCCCTATGTCCACAACCACCGACTTGAAACCCGATCCCGACGGTAAAGAGGTAGATCAAAAGGTATACCGCTCCATGATTGGCTCATTGCTCTACCTTTGTGCATCTAGACCCGATATCATGTATAGCGTAGGTAAATGTGCAAGGTTTCAAGCCTCCCCAAGGCAAAGTCATTTGGAAGCTGTGAAACGGATCTTTCGATATCTAGTTCATACCCCAAACTTCGGTCTTTGGTACCCCAAGGGTTCTAGCTTTCAGCTCATCGGATACTCGGATGCGGATTATGCGGGAGAGAAGACGGATAGGAAGTCCACTTCCGGGGGTTGTCAATTCCTTGGTCGCTCCTTGGTATGTAGGTCTTCTAAGAAGCAAAATTGCATCGCCCTCTCTACCACCGAGGCCGAGTATATCTCCGCGGCAAGTTGTTGTGCCCAATTGCTATGGATGAGGCAAACCTTGAAGGATTATGGTATTCATTTTGACAAGGTGCCTCTTCTTTGTGATAATGAGAGTGCTATCAAGATCGCCTACAACCCGGTTCTCCATTCCAAGACAAAGCACATTGAGATCCGTCATCATTTCATTCGGGATCATGTTGAGAAAGGTGATATTGATCTCTCATATGTCTCCACAACGGATCAACTTGCCGATATCTTCACGAAGGCCCTTGATGAACCAAGATTTCGAGCTTTGAGGAATGAACTAAATGTCATAGATTCCTCCAACTTCACTTGAAACCTTGCATATCTACCCTCATTATGCATGCTATTAGGCTTAGATGTAGGCATGGACATAGGGGGAGCCCTACTCAACTCATGAATATGCGCTCCTCCTATTATGCGAAAAATAAATCATCATTGTATATCTAGTCATTTGTGACTTATTGTGCTTAAATGTGAGTAGTAATGTTGGACCCAAGATATATCTTCGCGGTGCCAAGTTACACACTCAAACATGGTGGACTCGGCCACCGACCATTGTGTGTTTTGGATCTTTCACGTTTATCATATCTCCGTCTTGACAACTCGTACGGGTTCGGTCTTTCATGTTTTTGTTGCTTTTTGCGGACCCCATCGAGTAATGTCTCTCGTATAACAGTGACGTTCTTCCAACCCAAGCCCCACTTGCCCAAAACCTTGTTTCCATAGTATTGCTCGTGATTTTCCAATCTTGGCGTGCCAAAATTCAGTTGGGCGGAACCTCCGGTGAAACCACCGGAGGCTCCGCTGGGCCTGTCCACCGGAACCCCACCGGAGGCTCCGCTGGGTCCCTGTGGCTCAGCGGGCCAAAACCTAATGTTTTGGGACAGGGAGCGGAGGCTCCGGTGAATCCACCGGAGGCTCCGGTGAAACCACCGGAGGCTCCGCCGGCGGAAATTTTCTGAGGATAAGTTGTGGGCGCGCGGGGGTAAGTGAGATCCAATCTCATTTTCCCCCACCCGCCCCCATCTTCTTCCTCCCAAACCGTCGCCGCCCCCAAGCTCTGCGCCGCCGGATTCGGGTGCTCCACTGCGGGGAGGCCTTCTCCTTGCCTCGGGACGCCCCGGGAACCTTCCCTCCTCCCTTTTTCACCATGGATGCAGCCGGTACGTGCTCTCTCTCTCTCTCATCTAGTTGATGGATGAGATGCATAGGAGCTCATGTTCTAGCCTTCTATCTTTGTGGATTTGGTGTATTAGGAGTGGATTTTCCCTAGTACAAACTCTAAGCAACCTAGAACATGCATGTTAGGCTTGAATCGTTGTGATGGTAGGGGAGATTCGTTTGCCCTAACCCTAGATTATTCAACCCTAACACCATGAATATCTTGGTTGGTTGGTTTTGTGCGTGCTTTTTCATCTCGAGCTTTACTTGTTCTTCATGTTCTTCTTGCTCTCTCTCTTAGATGATTCCGGTTCGAAGGGAAAAGGGACACGATACAAGACCACCGGCCGCCGCAAGCCCGTGGATGAGATCGAGGCCGAACTTGACAGCTCTCAAGGCAAGCGTAAGCGCTTCCCGGCTCCCGAGAAGACCTTGCCAAGAAAGAACACCACACCAACCGCCTCCAAGATGTCCGAGGCTATGTTCTTAAAGGAAAGGGGTGCGAACCCATATGTGATTGCCCGCGATCGTTTGATGCCCCAATTCCGGGGTAAGGATCCTCGTTTTCACACCGTATTTCAAGCGCAGATTTTCAATGAGATATTGATGAGGAAGTCAAAGGAAAATGTTGTCCCTCAACATGCAATCAATATTGGGCACATGGAAAGGAATCACAAGTACTTTGGAGAGGCTCTTGAGCTTATTAACAAGTTTGGTCTTGGTCCTATTATCACTCTTCAACAAGATTTTGACGAAGAGCTTGTTTGTCAGTTTCTTGCCACCGTTCATCTCTCCAATGAGACCGAGCGTAATATGATTTGGATGACTAAAGATAAGCAGCTTGACATCACATGGAAAGATGTTGGTGTCATTCTTGGTGGCTACCCCGATTTTGGTCCATTTGCTGCGGGAGAAGAGTTTGCGAACGGATGGTTCCGAGTTCATATCATTAACACCTCCTCACTTCCCAAGGATGGACTTACTCCTCTCTATCATTGGAAGAAATATGCCGTGGGGTTTGTGAAGGGCCTCTATCCGACATATGACATCATGTTGCGCATCTATCGCGAGACCATCAATCCAAAGGCGGGCAATGTGGATGAGATTCAAGGTTTTTTGAAGAACCTTATGCTCCTTACTCATCAACACCGGATGGATGAGACTCCACACAAGCTTGATGTGTTGGATTACATTTGGAATGAGTTATGGTATGCCATTGCCAACCGGAAGAATGCTTGTTTTGGGCCATTTATCATGAAGATCATCCTTGATGTGTGGGACAAGAAGTTCCCGAATGACCCTCTTGATGATACTCATTGGATCCCTCACACGGAAAAGAGGCTTCTCATGAAAGATCACATTGAACCCGTTGTGCATCCCACTCCCGCCGTCCGCAAGCACAAGGCTAGGCCTCGCATCATTGTGGATGAGGAAGAAGCCGAGGGTCCATCTCATCCTCCTCCCTCTAGCAATGCCTTCAAATGGATGGCACGAGCTCTCAAGAAAGTGTTTTGCTTGAACAAAAAGATTGAGCAACATCAATGGGAAGCACATTATGATCGGGAACTCAAGGACCGCAAAAAGGCTCAAGCATCTCGTGAACGTCTCCGTGAAGAGGGTCTCTCCATTGAATCCCCGGCTCTTGATAGTATCACAGATTGGGATGCATGGCAAGCAAATGACTCCAAGGGCAAGGAAGAAGGAGATGAAGCCACTAGCTCTCACCACCGTGTTCCCTCCCCGGCTCCGGAAGCCTCTTCCTCCTCCGAGTGATTTGGGACGTTTTGCATCTTGGTCTCTCTCTTTTTGGTGTCTTGATGCCAAAGGGGGAGAGATTTATATTAGGAAAGGGCATTTGCATGGGTCTCCCTCAAGCTCTCTCGATTTGCATCTTTCTCTTGAGGGAGTTTATTTGAACTATTTGGAACTTCGTTTGTGTCTATCGTGAACCTTGTTATTCTATGTTCGTGTGAACCTTGTTATGTTATGTTCGTGTGAACCTCGTTAGATATTATTTATGTGCTATGTGTGTTATGTGCTATCATTGTCATATCATTCTTATTTGTCATACCTTAGATGATCTCAATATGAAAGGAGCATATCCTTAGGGGGAGCTCCGTTCATATGATGTTTATAATCATGCAAATAGTTATGTTGTCATCAATTACCAAAAAGGGGGAGAATGAAAGATCATCGTCCGTTTTGGTAATCATATGACAACATAATCATTTGATCTAATGTTTGTTCAATGGATGAAAATGCCCAGGTTATTAGGTTCACTAAGTTTATGGGGCAAATGATCAGCTTATATGAAAAGTGCTAGGAGAAACAAATCCAGAAAGGTGAAACATGCAGGGGCGGAGGCTCCGGTGTTTCCACCGGAGGCTC
Source organism: Alopecurus myosuroides (assembly GCA_028641055.1). NCBI lineage: Eukaryota > Viridiplantae > Streptophyta > Magnoliopsida > Poales > Poaceae > Alopecurus > Alopecurus myosuroides. Next base: position 219,554,789 of record CM054061.1, read on the forward strand.
CGCCAAGGATCCGGTGGAAGTTCCGCTGAAACCCCTCTCTGTAGCAGGGGAGCAGAACCAGGAGCGGAACCTCCGGTGGAGTAACGGTGGGCGGAACCTCCGCTAATGCCACCGGAGGCTCCGCCTTCCGCCAAACACTTGGCTCACGCGCAAGAAGGATCCGGTGCGCCTCCGGTGGCACCTCCGCCAAAATGCCCTTCTGTTACCACAGGGCGGAGGTACCACCGGAGCCTCCGGTGAACATCCGGTGGCCCCCATGGTGCAGTGCAAATGGGCTCCGGTGGAGGATCCGGTGGTTGTTCCGCCAAAACATCCTTCTGTTACCACAGGACGGAAGTTCCACCGGAACCTCCGGTGAGCCTCCGGTGGGCGGATCCTCCGCGGGTACCACCGGAGCCCCCGCTCCAGTGCAACTGTGTAGCAAGATGAAGATCAGCGGAACCTCCGGTGCGGACCACCGGAGCCTCCGGTAAAACCACCGGAGCCTCCGGTGGAATCCACCGGAGCCTCCGGTGCCCTGGACTGCAAACGGTCACTTAAATGCAAGGGGTATAAATACCCCTTCCCCTACCTCTTAAATGCCAAGCTTTTCCCATTCTCTCTCCTAGCCATTAATGAAAGCTTCAACCACCTAGATCTCCCACTCCGTCCACCCAAACACTCCCAAACTTGGTGGAGAGCTAGAGGAGACCTAGATCCACACTTCAACCAAAGGAATCTCAAATCCATCCACCACAACCTAGTAGATCTAGAATCCTACTTGAGGCCTAGAAACCTTAGTAGATCTCGTGCTTGTAGTTTCCACCTTGTTGCAAGAAGCTACGGATTGCTTGAGAGCCTCCATCCATCTTGTGGAGTGACCTCAAGTCCTTGTAAGGGTTTGGTCAACGCCTTCAAGTCGACCTCATAGTGGAAACGAGCATCTCCCTCACCGGAGAAGCTCAAGGAGAACAAGGTGTGCACAACCGTGCTATTGAGGAGCGCCTAGGTGGCTCCCCACCTCTCCAACGTAGACGTACTTCTCTTTGAGAAGGAACTACGGTGAATCATATCCTTGTCTCCTTGTTTACACTTGTCGTTTGCTTTACTACCTTACGCTTTACTTCCGTTGCACATATAGCTTTGTTCACATAGGTTGCTCACCTAGTTGCACATCTAGAGAACCTTACTTTATCTTGCTAAGCCCCATTAAAAGGAAAAGAAAAGAAAAATTGGTAGTCAACCTATTCACCCCCCCTCTAGTTGACCATAGTGCACTTTCAGTTGGAAGCTTGGTATGTCATCTTTCAGATGAGGGAGTACTTAAAGGATGCCCAACAGGCCCATCTACCAAGAGATCTCCGAGACCTGACCACAAAGATGGCCAACACCCCCGATGAATATGTGCGGGCTGAGTTCCGTCGCATCCAGCGGAGGATCTGCACGATACTCTCGTCGGATGTCATCACTCGGGGTGGCTTGTTCTTCCACGGCCACGCACCACCGAGCAACCGTGACATAGAAGCACACCTACGAGAGCAACGTGACACCCGGACATTCAACACGCTACAAGGCGTTTGTCCGTTCCCGCCGAGTGTAACACCTGGGGTGTTCCCCCTTAGTAGAAAGTTGGTTGCTTTCCTTTTTCTTTTTGCATCACATGCATCATATGCATTGCACCATGTTTTCAAAACAACTGGAAAACTCAAACCAAATTAAACTTTCAAACATTGTTCAAAATTTCCAATTTAAAAATTGCAAACTAAAACAACTCAATTGTTTCCAATAGTTTTGAAGTTGAATTTATTTAAATTGCTTGTTAAATAAAAACTCCCTTTAATCAACACCCTAAATGGCAAATTAAAATTCATTTCAAAATCAATCATAATGGGCATGTTTCCAATTGTGGCTTAAACACTAAATTCTTGCAAACAATTAAGTTCAATAAGATTTCATAATTGTTTGGGTTTATTGAATAAATTGTTTAAAAATCAATCTTTATGAAATACAATGGAAATGCAAATAGCAATTTAAAACTCAAAGTAATATTTCAAAATTTTGGACTTAATGTTCACAATTGCTTTGAAATTGCTGTTTTCCAATTAATTAGATTTATTTATAAAATAAAAAAACCCCCAAACCTTATTTGGAATTCAACTAACCAATTAAAAATCAAACCAATATTCCAAATTTTGAAGTTAATGTTAAATGGCTTTGAGTTGCTGTTTTGCAATTAATAAAAATTATTCCTCAAATAAAAGAAACCCCCAAACCCTATTTCTATCTCTCTCTCTCTTTTATCTCTTGCAAAAAAAAAGGAAAAAATCAAAAGAAAGGAGGCAGGCCCAACCTCACCACCCAAGCAAACCTTTTGGGCCCGATACCCCTTCGAGGAGGTTGTCGTCTTCTTCCTGCTATCGTCACCACTGTACGAACGCCACCATCGTTGGCCACGTTCACAGTGGATGTGATGAACGGCCTCCCTATCCCCCTCTCCTCCTATATCCATGTCCGGCCGGTAGCCCTAATTCCCCTCTCATATTCCTCCCACAGCGCCGCCACCCATCTCTCCCTCCTCGCTGCAACCTCTCCTTGCCAGACCGCGCGCTCTAGGGCCCCGAGGGTGGCCGCCGTCGTCGTTCCCACCGGTATACACCGTTCCAAGGCCAGCCACCGTGTCCAGGGGGTGCACCGTCGTCGACTACACCCTGGAGACAGCAAGGTCTCGAGGTGAGACGCCAAGGTGCGTCACCATCGACCTCGACGCTCTCTGGCCGCGGGAGCGCCGCGGGAGCGCCGCGACTGTCGCCTTCCACGTCAAATCCCCGGCTCGTCGGTGATCCTCGAGACGAGCCACCAACGGGGATGGAACCCTTGCATCTTCGTCGTCTTCCTCGCTGCAGCAGCCCCCCGGTGAGCACCCCTCGTTCCCCTCGCTCTGCTTCCGGCCGTCGCGTCCGTGTTGCCAACGCCATGGACGATCAGCAGAGCCACGCCCTGGTCTCCGCTTGATCCCCCGCGCCAGCACCCTCCTCCTAGTTCCGCGCCGCCCGCTGCACCCTGGAGCCACTCACCGGCCCGCGCTCGAGCGCATCCTGTCGCGGGTGGGCGTCCATGCCGTCCATGCCGTCCATGCCGTCCGAGCCGTCCCTGTTGCCTGAACTCTGAAGTTCAGATGGGAAATTCAGTTACGCCCCGCACACACACCTCAAAAACAAAAACGCCCAGTTCTAATCACCAAGCTCGAGTGGCCCAGTGGTCACAGGCCGTGCGTGCAACCGCAGATCCCAGGATCGAATCCCTGGTAAGGAAAAAGCCTCCTCTTTTGCTCCTTTTCCACGCGCCCGCGGCTGGCCCCACTGGTCAGCGACCGTGGTGGCCAGTGCTGCATCTACCCGCGCCCAGTTGGCGCCAGCGTGGCGTTGGGCCCGCTGGTCAGTGTCTCGCTGCGCTGGCACGCTGAGTAGAAAAGTCTCAGGGATTTCTCTGCTAGATTGTTTTCCACATTTCAGTCCCTGGTTTTTGCACTATGATCCCTGTAATTTCAAACAGCTATAAAAATTGCAAATCAAATCCACATTCAAAATGTAAGACATGTAATCTACCCTAAATAAAATAATCTTTCCAACTATCAACTTTGTTTTGCCTTTTGGGCTAATAAAATAAATGGGTCTTTCCACACTTTATGTGACATGTTTAAGATGATTTAATTCATAACTTGCAAACTATAACTCCAATTTCACAAAGTAAAATATGTTTTCCATGCCAATTTGAACCACCTTTTCAAATATAAATTTTGTTTCATGTTTTGAATAATTGAAATTGCTTAAATAGTTTAAACCTTGTTTAAATCATTTAAATTGGCTAAATTCATAACTTGCTCAAATTAAATTATTTCTGAACATATAAAATATGTTTTCAAACTAGAATAGTATAACCTTTTCAATTATGAATTTGAATTTATGTTTTGAACAAATAAAATTCAATAATATTCACACTTGAATTAAATTCAATTAAATCTTGTTTGAACTTGTTTAATTCATAATTAAATCATTGTAATTCCTTTTCCAATAATTGAAACATGTAATCCACCTAAAATTTTGTGATCTTCTCAAATATGAACTTTGTTAACTGTTTTGAACAATTTAACTTGATGAAAATAACAAATGCTTGTGTGACACCTTTAAGTAACCAAAATTCCAAAACGTAATAAGTGAATTTCAAAATGGGTAAACCTTATTTCCAATTGGTTCTATTGTTGTTATTTTGTTGTTTTCCTCATCCATGCATCATACTAAACCACTTTCACCTGTTGGTTAGTTGTAAAACAATTGTTTCAACCACAATTCATGGGCTTTTCATATGCAACTCAAATTGCATATGGGTCCATTTAAACATGTTATCATGTCAACTAGTTTATTTCTATGCATCCTTAAACTTGTCATGCATCCATATCTTGATCATGCTGGATCTTTTGCCGTAGTAGTAATTGTTGCATCCGGTGTTTGTTCGAGGTTCGTTGCTTCTTCCCGGATAGGACGTTGAGATGATGTGAGCAACGACAAGTTCTGTGTATGTACCTCTACTTGCTGGATTCCAGGCAAGTATACTCACTTGCTGCCAAATGGCTGCCTTTCATCACTTGTTACCGATTCTTTCCGTTGTTCTTATTCTAGCCTGTTGATTCGATGCTTGTGTCTCGATCCTATCATATTGTTTACCTTGCAGCCATGATATAGCCTTCCTTCCACTTCCTATCAACTGTTGTTTTTTTACCTTGTTGGCCCTCGTATCGTAGTTGCATGCTTAGTGTTGTTTGCGCTCAAGTCTTGTTGTCCGTCTTATCACCTGTTCAGTTTGATAGTTGGGTTACAATTCAATCAACAACATGTTAATGTTTTGGGTAATAATAATTTGATGATAAGGCACCGGCAGGAGGCCCGGCGTAGTTTTGAAGCCTGCTAGTGTCGACCCTAATTAGGAAAAGGGTCTTGTCTACTGATCCATGATGAGCGCACTAACCGCATGTGGGAAGCGAGTATGGGCGCCCCCCTCAATTTGATTCGATTCGCATCTCGTCCAAATCGCCTCATTTAGTTCGGGTTTTCCATTTGCCGCATGCATGATCTTGCGAACCCAGGCCAGGGTGGAACTTTTGTAGTCGGCATTTAGGGAGACACGTTCTTAGTGTGCTATGAGGGTCCCCTTTTCTTCGTGGGGCTTGATTAGCCGTGCGCTCAACTGCACGGGGTTCTTTGGGCTTGATGCGAAGAAGAGTTGGATTGTGTTGAGTACCTCGCTTGGTGGGTTGATCCCCCGTCTGGCGGGTTATTCTTACGTGTACGGCCAAATTGGTGCATCCCGGCAGGGTTAAATCTTCTCGAGAAGCCGTGTTTTCCGCGGTTATGGATGACTTTGTGAAAGTACTGGCTAACAAGTACTCAGAACTACTTACACCTAACTAGTGATAACTTGACTAGTAATAGTCTTATTGACACAATAACTTGATCCATCATTAATCCAACAGTGTGAGTTATCCTTGGGTTGCTTCCTTAGTAGGGGGTGACATTGGATGGGTTTGTTTGGGTGGTTAGTACTAGTTGGTTACGATACGCTATCTTATCCCCCTCTTTTAGCCGGATGTTGTATCGAGTCTCTGTAGTTGGTTAGTGCAGCCCGCTGCCGCTTATTTGCAATAATCCCTTCCTTTCCGTTGAACCCAAAGTATTTGTATCTTGTGATGACTGGCTACGCCGGTATCTTGTGAGTATGGTTTATCCACTTGCCAGTACTTAACCGTACTGACCCACGAATCTCTTTCGTGGCTGCATATTCAACATTGCAGTCAACAGGTTTGAAGTCTGACGACGTTAGCTTGGGAATCCCTCCGGCTTGGCCTGGGCAGGGATTGGACGCTCTCGGTTATCTTCAGGACTCTTAGTCCAGTTTGTATCTTGTCCGTAGTCGGACGCTATGTTGTTTCTTCCGCTGTTATTTGGATCTTTGTATTGTATCAGTTGTATCCTTGACTCGTTTGAGTATTCTTGTATATATCTGTTCTGTTGTTGTTGCGGAATATTCGTGAACTGTTGTAATGTTATCACAAGTGGCAACCTGGAATCGGTTATTATGTGGATTTTGGCAGGAATGCTGAAATCTGCATAGTGCCCGATCTCGGGGCGTCACAAATGGTATCAGAGCCTTGGTTCTGATTCCCGAGATTGTTTCGATACGAATGGTTATCGAAGCAACGGGTCCGCAAAGCCTGTAGGATAACCCAGCTAACGGTCGTTGTTTCTAGAATGTCAAAAACTATTTCTGTTAAACTATTTTGGAAACATCTCAATAGGATTCTTGTTTTCTCCTTACCCCTATTCTATTTCCCCTCCCATCTTATTTGTTTTGGAGTCTCCCCCCTGGTCTATCTTTCAAAGTGTTAGGATCCTACGTGGGTGGACGTTTTCTGAGCCTTTAACCTAATAGGTCCGATCATCGGAAGATTCCTGGTGGAATAACATCGTCATCAGCCCGAGCAAGATTCCCTTGTTAGTGGTGTCGAGGAGATCAACTAGAAGCATGAAGAATCGATTGTCGAACTTCTTTCCCCTCCCGGGTTAACAGGTGGATTGCGAGGGCGCAATCCCTTGTTAGTGGTGTCGTCTGTAACACCTGGGGTGTTCCCCCTTAGTAGAAAGTTGGTTGCTTTCCTTTTTCTTTTTGCATCACATGCATCATATGCATTGCACCATGTTTTCAAAACAACTAGAAAACTCAAACCAAATTAAACTTTCAAACATTGTTCAAAATTTCCAATTTAAAAATTGCAAACTAAAACAACTCAATTGTTTCCAATAGTTTTGAAGTTGAATTTATTTAAATTGCTTGTTAAATAAAAACTCCCTTTAATTAATCAACACCCTAAATGGCAAATTCAAATTCATTTCAAAATCAATCATAATGGGCATGTTTCCAATTGTGGCTTAAACACTAAATTCTTGCAAACAATTAAGTTCAATAAGATTTCATAATTGTTTGGGTTTATTGAATAAATTGTTTAAAAATCAATCTTTATGAAATACAATGGAAATGCAAATAGCAATTTAAAACTCAAAGTAATATTTCAAAATTTTGGACTTAATGTTCACAATTGCTTTGAAATTGCTGTTTGCCAATTAATAAGATTTATTTATAAAATAAAAAAAACCCCAAACCTTATTTGGAATTCAACTAACCAATTAAAAATCAAACTAATATTCCAAATTTTGAAGTTAATGTTAAATGGCTTTGAGTTGCTGTTTTGCAATTAATAAAAATTATTCCTCAAATAAAAGAAACCCCCAAACCCTATTTATATCTCTCTCTCTCTTTTATCTCTTGCAAAAAATAAAGGAAAAAATCAAAAGAAAGGAGGCAGGCCCAACCTCACCACCCAAGCCCACCTTTTGGGCCCGATACCCCTTCGAGGAGGTTGTCGTCTTCTTCCTGCTATCGTCACCACTGTACGAACGCCACCATCGTTGGCCACGTTCACAGTGGATTTGATGAACGGCCTCCCTAGCCCCCCTCTCCTCCTATATCCATGTCCGGCCGGTAGCCCTAATTCCCCTCTCATATTCCTCCCACAGCGCCGCCACCCATCTCTCCCTCCTTGCTGCAACCTCTCCTTGCCAGACCGCGCGCTCTAGGGCCCCGAGGGTGGCCGCCGTCGTCGTTCCCACCGGTATACACCGTTCCAAGGCCAGCCACCGTGTCCAGGGGGTGCACCGTCGTCGACTACACCCTGGAGACAGCAAGGTCTCGAGGTGAGACGCCAAGGTGCGTCACCATCGAGCTCGCCGACCTCGACGCTCTCTGGCCGCGGGAGCGCCGCAGGAGCGCCGCGACTGTCGCCTTCCACGTCAAATCCCCGGCTCGTCGGTGATCCTCGAGACGAGCCACCAACGGGGATGGAACCCTTGCCTCTTCGTCGTCTTCCTCGCTGCAGCAGCCCCCCGGTGAGCACCCCTCGTTCCCCTCGCTCTGCTTCCGGCCGTCGCGTCCGTGTTGCCAACGCCATGGACGATCAGTAGAGCCACGCCCCTGTCTCCGCTCGATCCCCCGCGCCAGCACCCTCCTCCTAGTTCCGCGCCGCCCACTGCACCCTGGAGCCACTCACTGGCCCGCGCTCGAGCGCAGCCTGTCGCGGGTGGGCGTCCATGCCGTCCATGCCGTCCATGCCGTCCCTGTTGCCTGAACTCTGAAGTTCAGATGGGAAATTCAGTTACGCCCCGCACACACACCTCAAAAACAAAAACGCCCAGTTCTAATCACCAAGCTCGAGTGGCCCAGTGGTCACAGGCCGTGCGTGCAGCCGCAGATCCCGGATCGAATCCCTGGTAAGGCAAAAGCCTCCTCTTTTGCTCCTTTTCCACGCGCCCGCGGCTGGCCCCACTGGTCAACGACCGTGGTGGCCAGTGCTGCATCTACCCGCGCCCAGTTGGCGCCAGCGTGGCGTTGGGCCTGCTGGTCAGTGTCTCGCTGCGCTGGCACGCTGAGTAGAAAAGTCTCAGAGATTTCTCTGCTAGATTCTTTTCCACATTTCAGTCCCTGGTTTTTGCACTATGATCGCTGTAATTTGAAACAGCTATAAAAATTGCAAATCAAATCCACATTCAAAATGCAAGACATGTAATCCACCCTAAATAAAATAATCTTTCCAACTATCAACTTTGTTTTGCCTTTTGGGCTAATAAAATAAATGGGTCTTTCCACACTTTATGTGACATGTTTAAGATGATTTAATTCATAACTTGCAAACTATAACTCCAATTTCACAAAGTAAAATATGTCTTCCATGCCAATTTGAACCACCTTTTCAAATATAAATTTTGTTTCATGTTTTGAATAATTGAAATTGCTTAAATAGTTTAAACCTTGTTTAAATCATTTAAATTGGCTAAATTCATAAGTTGCTCAAATTAAATTATTTCTGAACATATAAAATATGTTTTCAAACTAGAAAAGTATAACCTTTTCAATTATGAATTTGAATTTATGTTTTGAACAAATAAAATTCAAATAATATTCACACTTGAATTAAATTCAATTAAATCTTATTTGAACTTGTTTAATTCATAATTAAATCATTGTAATTCCTTTTCCAATAATTGAAACATGTAATCCACCTAAAATTTTGTGATCTTCTCAAATATGAACTTTGTTATCTGTTTTGAACAATTTAACTTGATGAAAATAACAAATGCTTGTGTGACACCTTTAAGTAACCAAAATTCCAAAACTTAATAAGTGAATTTCAAAATGGGTAAACCTTATTTCCAATTGGTTCTATTGTTGTTATTTTGTTGTTTTCCTCATCCATGCATCATACTAAACCACTTTCACCTGTTGGTTAGTTGTAAAACAATTGTTTCAACCATAATTGATGGGCTTTTCATATGCAACTCAAATTGCATATGGGTCCATTTAAACATGTTATCATGTCAACTAGTTTATTTCTATGCATCCTTAAACTTGTCATGCATCCATATCTTGATCATGCTGGATCTTTTGCCGTAGTATTAATTGTTGCATCCGGTGTTTGTTCGAGGTTCGTTGCTTCTTCCCGGATAGGACGTTGAGATGATGTGAGCAACGACAAGTTCTGTGTATGTACCTCTACTTGCTGGATTCCAGGCAAGTATACTCACTTGCTGCCAAATGGCTGCCTTTCATCACTTGTTACCGATTCTTTCCGTTGTTCTTATTCTAGCCTGTTGATTCGATGCTTGTGTCTCGATCCTATCATATTGTTTACCTTGCAGCCATGATATAGCCTTCCTTCCACTTCCTATCAACTGTTGTTTGTTTACCTTGTTGGCCCTCGTGTCGTAGTTGCATGCTTAGTGTTGTTTGCGCTCAAGTCTTGTTGTCCGTCTTATCACCTGTTCAGTTTGATAGTTGGGTTACAATTCAATCAACAACATGTTAATGTTTTGGGTAATAATAATTTGATGATAAGGCACCGGCAGGAGGCCCGGCGTGGTTTTGAAGCCTGCTAGTGTCGACCCTAATTAGGAAAAGGGTCTTGTCTACTGATCCATGATGAGCGCACTAACCGCATGTGGGAAGCGAGTATGGGTGCCCCCCTCAATTTGATTCGATTCGCATCTCGTCCAAATCACCTCATTTAGTTCGGGTTTTCCATTTGCCGCATGCATGATCTTGCGAACCCAGGCCAGGGTGGAACTTTTGTAGTCGGCATTTAGGGAGACACGTTCTTAGAGTGCTATGAGGGTCCCCTTTTCTTCGTGGGGCTTGATTAGCCGTGCGCTCAACTGCACGGGGTTCTTTGGGCTTGATGCGAAGAAGAGTTGGATTGTGTTGAGTACCTCGCTTGGTGGGTTGATCCCCCGTCTGGCGGGTTATTATTACGTGTACGGCCAAATTGGTGCATCCCTGCAGGGTTAAATCTTCTCGAGAAGCCGTGTTTTCCGCGGTTATGGACGACTTGGTGAAAGTACTGGCTAACAAGTACTCAGAACAACTTACACCTAACTAATGATAACTTGACTAGTAATAGTCTTATTGACACAATAACTTGATCCATCATTAATCCAACAGTGTGAGTTATCCTTGGGTTGCTTCCTTAGTAGGGGGTGACATTGGATGGGTTTGTTTGGGTGGTTAGTACTAGTTGGTTACGATACGCTATCTTATCCCCCTCTTTTAGCCGGATGTTGTATCGAGTCTCTGTAGTTGGTTAGTGCAGCCCGCTGCCGCTTATTTGCAATAATCCCTTCCTTTCCGTTGAACCCAAAGTATTTGTATCTTGTGATGACTGGCTACGCCGGTATCTTGTGAGTATGGTTTATCCACTTGCCAGTACTTAACCGTACTGACCCACGAATCTCTTTCGTGGCTGCATATTCAACATTGCAGTCAACAGGTTTGAAGTCTGACGACGTTAGCTTGGGAATCCCTCCGGCTTGGCCTGGGCAGGGATTGGACGCTCTCGGTTATCTTCAGGACTCTTAGTCCAGTTTGTATCTTGTCCGTAGTCGGACGCTATGTTGTTTCTTCCGCTGTTATTTGGATCTTTGTATTGTATCAGTTGTATCCTTGACTCGTTTGAGTCTTCTTGTATATATCTGTTCTGTTGTTGTTGCGGAATATTCGTGAACTGTTGTAATGTTATCACAAGTGGCAACCTGGAATCGGTTATTATGTGGATTTTGGCGGGAATGCTGAAATCTGCATAGTGCCCGATCTCGGGGCGTCACACCGAGACTATAGGATTGACAAAATGTTAGTATACACTTGCATCATATAACTTTTAGACCTTTATTTGTCGTGTTTTATTCGTAAACCTTGATGCTTCTATTTTTTGATAGTTATTTGCGGTCTATTATCACTTTCGATGCTAAACTCGTATGTTTGTCCTATGCACAGATGACATGGTATGTTGTGTATGTCGGTAGAGTTCCCGGAGTCTACGACGACTGGGACCAATGCCATGGTGGAGGCGGAAGCTCGATACGCCACTTACCTAGCGAGAGAGAAGACGGAGAAGACGAGGGCCCGGATGACCACCTTCGCCATCGCCGTGCTTATACTCCTAGTGTTGATGCTACTTGTTGTTTTGCTTGTCTAGATAACTAAACTATCGATTTGTTTGGACTATGTACTCCTAGTGTTTGAACTATGCTTGTAACTAAACTATTCGCTTCGAGACTATTTGGTGATGATCGAGACTATTTGGTGATGATCGAGAATATTTCTGTTATTTTGCTGTCATTTTCATATTTATTACTGTCAATTTGCTGTAATTCTGTTATTTTCGTTTCTTTTATTTTTGACACAGCAAAACCATACCCCAGGCGAATAAGAAATCGTACCCCAGGCGAATATGTACCCCAGGCGCACATTGCCTGTTCGCCTCAGGTAAAAGGCTTACCCCAGGCGCACAGGGCACGTTCGCCTGGGGTATGTCAAGCTACCCCAGGCGCATCTTGCTGTTCGCCTGCGGTAAGTCATTACCGCTGGCGATGTGGTCCCAGGCGAACACATATTCGCCCGCGGTAGCCTAATTTGGTTCGCCTGCGGTAGCCTTTTCCCTAGTAGTGTAATATAAATTCTGATCCTAACTAAGACTGATAGGATCACAAGCAAAGTGACATTAAACCTAATACGTAATGTGTAGTTTACAAGCTAGATTGCTACAAATGAGCAAAGTTTTACCAAGAAGGAAGGCCCCCCTTCCTATTTCCGTTACAATAAACCGTTTAGAGAGATTTATTGCATCAAACATTAGCAGTATAATTAGGATAATAATGAAGCATTGAACATACGATTAAACAGACAACCAATTTAGAAAGATTACTTGCATCAAACATAAGAAGGATAATAAGGAAGCATCAAACATACAATTAAATAGACAAAAGAAATTTAGAGAGAATAGTTGCCTACATCTTTAGGGTCTTCTGTCTTGCTGCGTTTCTTGCCTTCAATCTTCACTCGTTTCAGCGTGCTTGCGGAAATTGACGGTGATGTTGCGGCGAGGTTGGAGACGAGGTGGCAGATCTGTATGTACAGCGAGGTCGGTGGCGAGGTGGCTGACTGGCGAACACGGCGTCGATGTGGCTGACCGGCGAGCACGGCGCGAGGTGGAAGATAACATACGGCGAGGTTGGAGACGATGTGGCAGGCAGGCGAGCACAGCGGCGAGGTGGCGGATCTGGACGGCGAAAAGGCCATTGATGTGGCAGATCTGGAGGGTTATCTCGACGGCGACGAGGGAGTTCTGGCAAGCGAGCTATACGGCAAGGTGTGAGACCGGGGGAATAGAGGATCTGTTTTGGGAGGACAAGGGGGAGTGGATATTTCGAAATAGTGGCTTTCTCTTTCGGCGAGAGAGTGCCGATCGAGGGGATAAGGCAGGGTTTCGGAACGATTACAGAAATGTCCTCCAGGCTAAAGGTTGCCAATTGTGTGCGGGAGGGCTGAGAAGTAAAATTTCCTTGCACGAAAATATTTTGGAGGGCTGTCCTGGCGCGAATTTTTTCGAGCGACGCGAATTTTTGACGGAACTGCGGGAAACTTTGCTAGCCGTCCGATGCTGATGGGTGGCTTACAAAAATTGAGCATTTATGCAATTATTTAGTACTAAAAATTGTGAAAAACTCCCGAAAGTATTTTACCTAAAATCCTGGAAAGGGTCAATTATGTGGAATACTACTACATGTTCATTGGTGGCTTGAACTTTGCTAGCCGTTGGATGCTAGTCAACTTTTTTTTCTACGGCTATCACCGGTGTACGAAGGGGGTGGACCACTTTTCTTTTTTTCTTGGTTCTGTTAAGTTAGGCCATAGTTACATGGATAACCCAAATCTAGATCTACTTGTAATAAGATTCCCTCCAAATCGCCCTAAGAAACCATAGCCATGATGGGGGGAAAGACGGAACTGCCGTTCTGGCACCTCTACATGAGCCGGAAGGGGGTTGAAAATTGGAACCAATTTCTTGGTTTTGTTAGATTAGGCATAAGGAACACAATTGTCATAAGGAACCAATTTCTTGGTTTTACTAGTGTAAAAGGATATAGCATGTTACCCCCTGTTCCGGGAAGGGAACTGCGAACTCTACAGGAAAGGCAACTCCATGAAGTTCTATACCTGTGATGGTCTCGCGGGCATACTTTTTGTCACATCCCAATTTTGGAATACCTGTTAACACAGTTGTTTTGCTAATTGCTTGACTAATAAACCTTGGTTGTGTTTGTTTGTGTTTGTTTAACTGCAACTAAACAAACTTAAAAAGGATAGCAAAGCAGTAAACTAAAAATATTCAACATATTGTTCCAATGATAAAAATATTCAACATATTGTTCCAATGACTTTGGCAATATTTTCTAAAGTAAATATTGATCAAAGAGTTTTCCAAAAACATCTTATGAATCTCATACTTGTTGAATATTATTCCAAGACCTAAATTGAGAAAGAGGAAAACACTTAATAAATTTCCATAAAGGATTATCAGAAAAAGAGGCATTCTTAAATGCTTCACCAAAATATTATCAAATGTTTTTCCAACCTTGCAAGATTAAAAACAATAGTATGAGAGAGCATTTACTTGCTATCTCTAGTCATATAAATATTTTGGCAAAGCATTGCTAAAGAAAAGCCAAGTGCTTTATTAAATAGAAATTCCAATATTTCCAGAAACAGAAAACTCAAACAAGTTACTATTGGAAACTTTCTTAAAATGATTTGAAATTCATACCATTGCTTCCTTATATCAAATAAGGAACACACACAAGAGGAGACCATAAATTGATTCCATTAAAGCCCTGAAAACATGAATTTTCTCCACAGCAACATTTGGGATTTTGAACAAGTTTGTTCTACAAACTTTTTCCAAATGCCATGAAATAAATACCACCTTCTCTATATCATAAATAAGGATGAAAACCAAAAGGGCACAAGTTTTTGAATAATTTAAGTTGCCAAAAACCCCTGTTTTCTTGACAGCACCTTTTTTTAAATTTGAACAAGTTTGTTCTATGAAGTAACTCTAAAGGACTTGAATTTTCTACCACATAAGGAACACATCAAATAAGGAATGTGTGCCAAAAATTATCATTTTTGGAAGCTCCTAAGTAGGTTAATAAATTCAATGTCCATTTATGTAAGAATTCAAATTTGAACAACTTTGAATTATCAAGTTTATTCAATGGAGCCAATTTTCATATATGTTGTACATATCAACTAATTAGAATTTTGGGCAAAAGGATTTCAATTTATAACTTTGTTTGACTAGGGAAAACAACCTTTTTCAGAGAAGACAAGGACCTATTTGTAAATTGGCAGGGACCTAAATGAAATCCGAGTCACCTTCTTCTACCTCTAGCTCCCTGTAGAGAACAGCACCCCTACTCCATTGGATTCGAGTAGAAGCAATCTTTGAGGATAAGAACCCCATGTGCACCTCTGAACCTCCCACTTGCTCTCTCTCCCCCCCACTTGAACTCTCCCTCTCTCTCTCTTCATCTTGAAGAACAACCCGAAACCCTAGCCCTTAAGGTCGCCGTCGATTGGGCCGTGTACGAGCTCGCCGCCGGCCGCCGTGGTCTCCATTGTCTCCGCCTCGTCTTGCTGAGCACACCTGAGGAAGGAATCGGAGGGAAACGCCACGTGGTGCCCGCGCCGTCCTCTTTTCTTCCCCGAGTCCGGTGCACTCCGGCGAGCCATCACCGCGCCCTCGAGCCCTCTCCGACCTCACCGAGTCTTCCAACGAGTTTATGGTGAGCACACGGACGTCGCCATCCCTTTTTCCCCCTCCACCCCCCTCCAAAACGTGGCAGCGCCGCGGACGCGTCCGGCCGCCGCTTCTCCGCCGTCGCCGCCGCTCTCCGGGGTCCTCCCGGGAAGCGAGTCAGCACCCTCTAGGTTCCCCGCAACGAGAGCATGACGTAGACGTGTTTATTTTGCAGTTTGGTCGCCGGATTCGCCGGGTACGAGCTCGCCGGAGACGCCCCGCCGGCGAGTGAGGTCAGCACGGCGTCACGCTCGCGTCATCCGCCCCTTGACCGCGGGCTGAGGAGTCAAACTGGCAGCTGGGCCTCGCCTCTGCGCGCGTGGCAGCCACCGTGGCCCCTGGCCCGCGGGTCAGTGGCATTGGGTGGGTTTGCCTGCGGTGAGAAACAGATCTGGCCGGCCCAGATCCAGATCTGGCCCAACAACAACTTTTTTCCAATTTCTTTTTCACAGAATTGTACCTGGTTACTTTTGTCTCTAAAAACCTACCTAAAGGACGAATTTGACCAAACCAAAAATCACAGTGGTACCTAAACTAATTCTAAACCACCTCCAACTTGTAGATCTACATTTGGATGAATAATTTTGAAATGAAAAATGATTTGGCAACAGGTACCAGAAACACCAAAATGAGCACCATTTTTATTTTACAACTCAGAATGAAGTGAGGCCAATTGCATTGGAAATCCCTTGAAATTTACTAACAGGAGCATTTAACCTAGTTTCCAAATTCATTGTATTTTTGAAATGGCATGCAATTTGGTAAAACACCAGAGAGCACTTTGGTGATTATTATAAAATTATTAAAAATGAATTTTGATGCAAACTAAATTGGATGGTCTTATAAATGTTTAGGACTATCCAAACCTAGAAGGGTTTAATTTTTAGAGCATCATATAAATTTTGGTGGACAGATCTTTGTTTTGCATATTTCTGCCATTTTGGCATTTTAAGTAATTAAATTGTGTGAGCATATTTTTGTGTTGCAATATTGTCTTCTAGCATGTATAAGTTGTGTGAACTTGTTTTATAAGTGTTACTTAGCTATTTTTAGCATGTTAGATTGTGTGGACTTGAGTTGAGAAGAAATATGATTTATGGGAATAGAATATGTTTTACCTCTAGTTATTACTTGCATAGTATTTTTGAGTGTTAAATATATGTGCAAACACTTGGTTTGTTGATTGAATCCAGTACCATGTTGGTACTTATATTGTGTTGTTATCACCTCTGCTAGCTTGCATTTGAGTTGGTAGAAAAGCATGAGTAGTTTAATCATTACTATGAAAATGTTTTGGAAAAATTCCCTCATGTGTGGAATTTTTGGCATTAATATTTGTGGTTGCATAGCCACATATTTTTGGGTTGTGTTCATAGGACCAGTAGCATTTTTATTATGTTATTATGAGTAATTGATCCCTAGAGTTTCCACTTGTGTGAAAACAATAGCATGGGTAGCATTACCTTGCTTATTTTTGTACCCTATTATTTTCTACTAGTATTGTTATTGCACTAGATGCTAGTTTAGTATTTTGTTAATTTTTAGTAAGTGAACCAGAGGCATTGTGACCTCTTAATGCTTTGATATGATAGTGGAACACCCACTGGTTTCATTGCATTTTTGGTGGAAACATTATTTCCCCAAACTAGATGCATTTCTCTTATATAGTTTCATAACTAATGAGTGCCTAGTATTTTTGCTCTGGGAATTTTTGTGCTAAACAAAAATGGGTATGCTTCTGTTTGTAAGTGGTTGTAATCATGTGTGGCTTGCTAGGAAAAATCCATCTTTGGAGTGTTGTTTGATTCCCCTAGTAATGTCCCTTTTTATTACCACTAGTATGTAGGAGTTGCCCTGCAAATTGATGCATTGTTTTGCTAAATGGGATATTTTTGTTATAGCAAGTATAGATGTTTTTCACTACTTTTTTTTTATGACATGGACCCTCTGGTTGTATTTCAATTACTTGATTGAAATTCATCCATTGATTCTTCATGTTTGAGTAGTACTAGATTCCTTAGCAGTTTTTGTATTGAATTGATTTTTCCTGCCAACTTGTGTTTGGTAGATATTTGTGTATCCTTGCATGAGGACATGTTTTCATTCCCATTATGATAACATGGTTCCTTGTTTGCATTTTATTACTTTACTTATTATGCATGCTTGCATAGCAAACTTTTAGTAGAAACATGTCTATAGGATTCCTCCTTTTTAGTCATAGTTTCTATTGTTCTCACTATGAGAAATTGTGTGTTTTGTGATGAGTCTATTACCTTGTTACACTTGTGTAGGCTCACTGATTTGTACAAGTAACTTTTACAAATCATGTGCCTTATTTATTCTTGATGTGAATTTAGGCTTAGCAGATTGGCTACCTTTTTCTTTTTGTGGTTTGGTTGATAGACCCATTGCCATGATTATTTTTGTGCATGTTTTATATACTTTTAGTAGTCTCACCTTTGTGAAACTAAGTGTATTTTGGGTTTAATAATATCTTGGTATGAGAGTGGCACACCCACTGAATCCATGATATTAAGGTTGTGAGTTATGTTCCTCCAACCTTAAGCTGTCTCATTAAATGGCATTTCTGCCAAGTGTGTTTGTTTGATTGTTTGCCTCAATTAATAATTGAGTGATTTTGTTATTATTAGATTTCCTTGCTGTATGTATTGTTATGTATGGTTGCTTGCCTTGATTGGTTCTGAATGTGTGTCCTTTATTCCTTTTACGACGTTAGAAAGCGAAGAGGAAGGAAGTGTCGGGAAGCTCTGTTTCAAGTTCCAGTCACTCCAAAAACCAGGGACACAAGGAGATACCAGGCAAGCATCCTGATTGCTTGCTGATACAATACTTACCATTATATATCATGCATGTTTTACCTCTGAAGTTTTACAAAAGCTTGATTATCAAAAACTATTTTTGAGGTGGAAATTACTACTATACTATTATATAGGTTACTATCATGCCAATAGTTAAACTTGGTAATACCAAGCCCATAAGCCACCATATGGTATTTATTACCATCAAATATACTAGTCCCTAAGTGGACACCCTAAAATTGTGATTCTACAAAACAAAGGCTTTACGGAAAAACCCGGAGAAAAGGCGGATCCTTGTTCTCCGGAGGAATGTGGAAGTGGTCATTTTTGAGAAAGTGGTGTTTTCAAAAATGACACATAACCTAGTCTTCGCCGGACAACCTTTACCGTACTGCCACCCTACCCCAACATGGGCAAGGGGCTTAACTTGAAGTTTGTTCTTATTAGTGTGTGCTATCTCAATGTGCTATAGGGGATGCGATCCTCTGAACCGAATGTCGTGGAGACATATAAAGTGTGGGATTAATTTTCCCTCCGGATGCATCAGCTGAGGCATCCTGGCTTGGCGGGGATTAGCTCGGTGCCGGGGATGTGGTAAAACTCAACTGAGAGATAGGCATATACTAGCTTGAACATAGTGGATGGTTATGATCATATACCTGATGTTTACATACTGTTGTTACAGTCCGTGATTGTTCACGGGAGGTGTACTGGATCTGGTGGATGTGTACACCTCTGCAGAGTACAACTTTTTCGAAGAAGCCGCGTCCTCGGATATGGACAGTTGAATGGCCATGTAGCTAGCATTGTGTCAATGTTTTCAAAAGAGAAAGTTTTTGAAAAGGAATTTTTGGAAAGGAAGTGTTGAACTTGGGAAGTTCGGAAAGGAATGGAAACTTATACCGTGGAGGTATCGTCGATGATGAAAAGCCAGATGATGTTATACAAAACAAAATGTTTTGCAAACAAAACCTTTTCTACTCTAAGCAAGAATTCTGGAAACTGATTCCAAGAAGTTTTGCAAAGAGAAAATATTCTTTAACAAAGTTTTACAAAACCTCTTGTACATGTGATATCGACAAGAGAAATAAAACTATATTATTTTCTTCTGAAGTATCTTCTTCAACAAAGATGCAGATTAACCTGACTGCAACTGTGGTGTCATCATATATGAACACCATTGGTAGTGAACCCTATTTATATCCTACCTATTCCACCATATAAGCATATTTGCATGTTGGTAAGTGAAATGATGGATGTCTTGCTGAGTACATTCAAATGTACTCATTATGGTTTCGCCCCTGGTATCTACTTATCAGATTTTGAGAAGGAACCTTCGAAGGATATCTATGAAGAGAAGTACGGAGTTGACGGCTTTGCGAACTAGGATCGTCTCCGGGTCAGCAGCCTGTAGGTTAAGGCGTGACTTGGGCTCAACTACGTTGTGTTTTAATTGTCTTCCGCTGTGTTTGTTAAGTTGCCTGCCCTTGTGGCAGTTGCTTTAAACTTGATCATGTGATCATTTGTGTAATACCTTTATGTATTCGTGTAATGGATGATGTATATCTGTGTGCCAACTGTGTATGTTGTTCACGACTGATCTTTCTGGGATCGTGAATGTATGCATACGTAGGGTTTCAGACTGCCGGTCTGGGGTCCTTACAGAGTTGGTATCAGAGCCATCCTGACCTTAGGAGACCTTAGTTAGCATGGACGTCAGATAGGAAAGAAAAGTATTTTTGAGTAAAAACCTATTTACAATCTAAATTATTTTTGTCTAAGGGAATTTTAGTATATTTTCCCTCCTTCTGATCTTTTCAAAAGATTCTAAATGCATATCAAGGGCGTCCTTGAACAGTGGTTCGAAGGGCGGGCCTTACAGAGTTAGTATCTCTCTCGGTTAAGAGTTTATTTCTTACTTGTTTGCAACTGCTCCGCTCTGTTTTTGAAACATCTCTCGTTTTTGAAGTTTTCTGTCCAGAAAATAGTTGGAGTTTCAAAAACAGATTGTTGCATAAAGTTTTATCAAAACTTTACTTCTATTTATCTTGTTTTCATACAAAAACTTTTATACTTGCCGATGTCCCGAGAAGACCAAAATAATTGCCTAGCTCTACAGCGATGATGGTCAGAAGTAGATATAGTTCTTCAGCCACTTCTAGGATTTTGGATCATCCCCCGACGTAGCTCCAATGGAGCCTTGCTTGTGTGTTATGGCTTGCTTATGTGTGTCCGTAGGACTTTGTGCTATGGTGTGGTGTAGAATTTGGTTCATCTAGGCTTCTATATGTTTGTGGGGTGCTCAAATTTTGCAAATTTGAGATTGCCCCGCTCTTGTTTTTGAATCGCCTCGTGTTAAATTTTTGCAAGCAAAAATGTTAGTATAGCATTCAAAAACAAGAATTTGTTGCTTAGACTTATACTTGTTTTCGCTTCATAATGCGACCCGTCGTGAACCACCACCATTTCCCCACCATCAATGAAAGCACCGTTGGGCCTATATAGAGGACCATCAAGCCACACGAGCTGATAGCATTGCTACCAGTGATGCACTCCAACAGATAAAGCTCCAACAATGAAAACCTTCAAAGAAGAAAAGGCGTGAAGAAAACCAACCAATACTGACCAAAACCTATATGTTTTGTCTGTTTGCAAAAGACTCTATTTACCCTGTTAGCTAAACGTTGCACTTTTTTTTTTATGTCCCCTTTTAAAAAGACCAAACTAGAGAAATCCCCTTTTAAAAAGTTATATACCTCCCTCCTCTGGAGAAAGGTGCAAAAAGAATTCTTCACATGCCATGATGCGCAACCCCCTCAAAAGCCAATCCGAAGAGCACAATTCAGTATTCGACGTATGACACTAGTCGTGTCTTGTCGGACAAACATGATTAAATAGAAAGCTAACAAGACTAACATGCTTTGCCTAATCTTAGGTTGACACCTAACCAAAGCATGTGAACTACTGACAACTCTTTCTAAACCAAGGAATTAAGTGACTTACGACACCTTTTAATCTAGTTGGTAAAAAGGAGAAGTCACGAGGAAATAAAATGATGACCTATTCGTTTACTAGTCAATAAGATATCATGTGTATCTAATTTGGAAAACCAAATTTTAATAGACATTGTAGGTACTATGAGATTCGGGTTTTAGAAATTAAGTGAACGATGGAATGTTTATGATAGAACTCGGAAACAACAGTTTTCCTGTTTTTGTTTCTTTCTGTGCTCTTGATTGAAATAAATTTGTGTTTTATTCAATCTTGCTTCCTAACTTATATGGAGTTGTTAGGACTTGTTATTATGTTGTTTTATTACAATAAATCTACCCTAGAAAGTGTGTGCATGTTTGAAAACTCGAATAAAAATGAAATGGCATTTGTCACCTTCTAGTTTATTAATTGGAAGTATTGTGAGAGCTAGATCTGTGTATACTTTCTTACTAGATTTTTGTGCTATGTTTTCCTTGAGTCCAGTACCATTTAGGTACTGTTATTTTGATGCTTGTACCTATGTTAGCTTGCATGTCTCTTAATAGTAAAGCATGTGTAAGAATTTCTATCAATATGCACTAGTATTGTTTCACTAGATGAAATAGCCTTATATTTTTATCTTGTATGCAAAGTTTTTCATGAGTAACCAGAGGCTTAGTACCTATTTTTACTTGGTATTAGTGGGCCATAGCCCACTGGTACCATTGTATTTTTGCTTGAGGATGAAAATCCCCAACCATACACATGTGTGAAAATAGCATGTTTCACTATGTGATTGATTTCTATTTTCCACCATGGAAAATATAATTGTTTCTTTTCACTTATTCAAGTGAGAAGTTTATTTATTATTAGTAAATACTAATATGTTTAGGTGTGATCCTTTTGTTAGCATAATATTCCTTAGGGGTATCATGTTAAGAAATGTTTCACTATCGGGTGCTGAAATTAAATTGTTCGCAAATAAAATAAATTCCTCTTGATTGGTAGATTGTTTGTGAATAATTTTAATTTGAGTGAATGGATTTTTGAAAAGGTTTAGATAACTTTTCATTAATTACATAGCTACTGGTTGTGTGAGTTATACCTTGCTTGTTTTCTAGTAATTGTTTATGAAAAACATAAATTGCTAGAAGAAATTTCTGCATGTTTAATAGTTGTATCATGGGATTGTTTTGATGTTTGTGCTTACTAACATAAGTAAGTTTTGTGTACTGTTATTAGGTACACTTATATCCAAGACTTGCTTGTTTAAGTTTAAACATCATCATAGCATTGTTTGCTTCTCTAGAGTGAAACTAGTTCACCACTAGAAAATGGTGATTTTTGCTCTAGTATTACCCTCTTTTTATTTTATGAGTATATGTGTTGATATAGCATGTTTAGGAAGTTATTACTTCTGTTATCATGCCATGAATTATTTAGTTTCATGTTCTATGGTTATAGGATATGATTATCTCTTATAGCATGCTGGTGTAGATTTGTCATACTAGTGTGTTATTTGTGCAGTCCTATTTTATTTTATGCCTGTGAAATAGGAGTTTTATCTTGTGTGAAGATGGTGTTTTATAGTATCTTTATGATTGTTTTCATTGGTTTTTAGCTACTGGTTGTTTGCCAATTGTTCATGATTGATGGATTCCAAAACCTCTAATAAACAATAACCTAGTGAATAAATAGTCTATTCATCTGTGGTGTTGTTTGCTTGCTTATTGGATGTTGTAAATGTTTTACTTTAGCATGAGTTTATACTTGTGTTATGATTGTGCTCAAGAATATCTTATGAAACTAAAACACCCAACTAAAATCATGAACACATTAAGTGATAGTCGCTTGTGGTGAGTAATACCCACTGCTGTGGCTATTGTTCTGCCTGTTTGTTTTACCTTAGCAACCTAACCTTTGCACCCACAAGCTATATTTTTTAGCTTCTTATGTACCTGGTTATGAGAGTGGTATACCACTCCATATGTGTTATGTAAGATGTGGGATATAGCTAGGAACTCATGTAAAAATTGACTGGTACATTTCCAAGTAATTCTGCACTAACCTTAATTTTTGTTCAAACTAGGAAACAAAAGTTGTGGACCTAAAACAGTGCTGGTGTATTTTTAAAAAATGAATTTTGCTAATTTAGGGAAGTACCCCACCTCCCAAGAAAAGTCAAAGGGGGGAAGCACCTGCACTCCAACACTAACATTGTGTTTGTTGGCCCTCCCTTAGTCCTCGCTTGTGAATCTCGGGGACGAGATTCTTTTTAAGGGGGGAAGACCTGTCACATCCCAATTTTGGAATACCTGTTAACACAGTTGTTTTGCTAATTGCTTGACTAATAAACCTTGGTTGTGTTTGTTTGTGTTTGTTTAACTGCAACTAAACAAACTTAAAAAGGATAGCAAAGCAGTAAACTAAAAATATTCAACATATTGTTCCAATGATAAAAATATTCAACATATTGTTCCAATGACTTTGGCAATATTTTCTAAAGTAAATATTGATCAAAGAGTTTTCCAAAAACATCTTATGAATCTCATACTTGTTGAATATTATTCCAAGACCTAAATTGAGAAAGAGGAAAACACTTAATAAATTTCCATAAAGGATTATCAGAAAAAGAGGCATTCTTAAATGCTTCACCAAAATATTATCAAATGTTTTTCCAACCTTGCAAGATTAAAAACAATAGTATGAGAGAGCATTTACTTGCTATCTCTAGTCATATAAATATTTTGGCAAAGCATTGCTAAAGAAAAGCCAAGTGCTTTATTAAATAGAAATTCCAATATTTCCAGAAACAGAAAACTCAAACAAGTTACTATTGGAAACTTTCTTAAAATGATTTGAAATTCATACCATTGCTTCCTTATATCAAATAAGGAACACACACAAGAGGAGACCATAAATTGATTCCATTAAAGCCCTGAAAACATGAATTTTCTCCACAGCAACATTTGGGATTTTGAACAAGTTTGTTCTACAAACTTTTTCCAAATGCCATGAAATAAATACCACCTTCTCTATATCATAAATAAGGATGAAAACCAAAAGGGCACAAGTTTTTGAATAATTTAAGTTGCCAAAAACCCCTGTTTTCTTGACAGCACCTTTTTTTAAATTTGAACAAGTTTGTTCTATGAAGTAACTCTAAAGGACTTGAATTTTCTACCACATAAGGAACACATCAAATAAGGAATGTGTGCCAAAAATTATCATTTTTGGAAGCTCCTAAGTAGGTTAATAAATTCAATGTCCATTTATGTAAGAATTCAAATTTGAACAACTTTGAATTATCAAGTTTATTCAATGGAGCCAATTTTCATATATGTTGTACATATCAACTAATTAGAATTTTGGGCAAAAGGATTTCAATTTATAACTTTGTTTGACTAGGGAAAACAACCTTTTTCAGAGAAGACAAGGACCTATTTGTAAATTGGCAGGGACCTAAATGAAATCCGAGTCACCTTCTTCTACCTCTAGCTCCCTGTAGAGAACAGCACCCCTACTCCATTGGATTCGAGTAGAAGCAATCTTTGAGGATAAGAACCCCATGTGCACCTCTGAACCTCCCACTTGCTCTCTCTCCCCCCCACTTGAACTCTCCCTCTCTCTCTCTTCATCTTGAAGAACAACCCGAAACCCTAGCCCTTAAGGTCGCCGTCGATTGGGCCGTGTACGAGCTCGCCGCCGGCCGCCGTGGTCTCCATTGTCTCCGCCTCGTCTTGCTGAGCACACCTGAGGAAGGAATCGGAGGGAAACGCCACGTGGTGCCCGCGCCGTCCTCTTTTCTTCCCCGAGTCCGGTGCACTCCGGCGAGCCATCACCGCGCCCTCGAGCCCTCTCCGACCTCACCGAGTCTTCCAACGAGTTTATGGTGAGCACACGGACGTCGCCATCCCTTTTTCCCCCTCCACCCCCCTCCAAAACGTGGCAGCGCCGCGGACGCGTCCGGCCGCCGCTTCTCCGCCGTCGCCGCCGCTCTCCGGGGTCCTCCCGGGAAGCGAGTCAGCACCCTCTAGGTTCCCCGCAACGAGAGCATGACGTAGACGTGTTTATTTTGCAGTTTGGTCGCCGGATTCGCCGGGTACGAGCTCGCCGGAGACGCCCCGCCGGCGAGTGAGGTCAGCACGGCGTCACGCTCGCGTCATCCGCCCCTTGACCGCGGGCTGAGGAGTCAAACTGGCAGCTGGGCCTCGCCTCTGCGCGCGTGGCAGCCACCGTGGCCCCTGGCCCGCGGGTCAGTGGCATTGGGTGGGTTTGCCTGCGGTGAGAAACAGATCTGGCCGGCCCAGATCCAGATCTGGCCCAACAACAACTTTTTTCCAATTTCTTTTTCACAGAATTGTACCTGGTTACTTTTGTCTCTAAAAACCTACCTAAAGGACGAATTTGACCAAACCAAAAATCACAGTGGTACCTAAACTAATTCTAAACCACCTCCAACTTGTAGATCTACATTTGGATGAATAATTTTGAAATGAAAAATGATTTGGCAACAGGTACCAGAAACACCAAAATGAGCACCATTTTTATTTTACAACTCAGAATGAAGTGAGGCCAATTGCATTGGAAATCCCTTGAAATTTACTAACAGGAGCATTTAACCTAGTTTCCAAATTCATTGTATTTTTGAAATGGCATGCA
Source organism: Alopecurus myosuroides (assembly GCA_028641055.1). Classification (NCBI taxonomy): domain Eukaryota; kingdom Viridiplantae; phylum Streptophyta; class Magnoliopsida; order Poales; family Poaceae; genus Alopecurus; species Alopecurus myosuroides. The sequence goes on from CM054061.1 coordinate 219,580,514, forward strand.
ATTTGGTAAAACACCAGAGAGCACTTTGGTGATTATTATAAAATTATTAAAAATGAATTTTGATGCAAACTAAATTGGATGGTCTTATAAATGTTTAGGACTATCCAAACCTAGAAGGGTTTAATTTTTAGAGCATCATATAAATTTTGGTGGACAGATCTTTGTTTTGCATATTTCTGCCATTTTGGCATTTTAAGTAATTAAATTGTGTGAGCATATTTTTGTGTTGCAATATTGTCTTCTAGCATGTATAAGTTGTGTGAACTTGTTTTATAAGTGTTACTTAGCTATTTTTAGCATGTTAGATTGTGTGGACTTGAGTTGAGAAGAAATATGATTTATGGGAATAGAATATGTTTTACCTCTAGTTATTACTTGCATAGTATTTTTGAGTGTTAAATATATGTGCAAACACTTGGTTTGTTGATTGAATCCAGTACCATGTTGGTACTTATATTGTGTTGTTATCACCTCTGCTAGCTTGCATTTGAGTTGGTAGAAAAGCATGAGTAGTTTAATCATTACTATGAAAATGTTTTGGAAAAATTCCCTCATGTGTGGAATTTTTGGCATTAATATTTGTGGTTGCATAGCCACATATTTTTGGGTTGTGTTCATAGGACCAGTAGCATTTTTATTATGTTATTATGAGTAATTGATCCCTAGAGTTTCCACTTGTGTGAAAACAATAGCATGGGTAGCATTACCTTGCTTATTTTTGTACCCTATTATTTTCTACTAGTATTGTTATTGCACTAGATGCTAGTTTAGTATTTTGTTAATTTTTAGTAAGTGAACCAGAGGCATTGTGACCTCTTAATGCTTTGATATGATAGTGGAACACCCACTGGTTTCATTGCATTTTTGGTGGAAACATTATTTCCCCAAACTAGATGCATTTCTCTTATATAGTTTCATAACTAATGAGTGCCTAGTATTTTTGCTCTGGGAATTTTTGTGCTAAACAAAAATGGGTATGCTTCTGTTTGTAAGTGGTTGTAATCATGTGTGGCTTGCTAGGAAAAATCCATCTTTGGAGTGTTGTTTGATTCCCCTAGTAATGTCCCTTTTTATTACCACTAGTATGTAGGAGTTGCCCTGCAAATTGATGCATTGTTTTGCTAAATGGGATATTTTTGTTATAGCAAGTATAGATGTTTTTCACTACTTTTTTTTTATGACATGGACCCTCTGGTTGTATTTCAATTACTTGATTGAAATTCATCCATTGATTCTTCATGTTTGAGTAGTACTAGATTCCTTAGCAGTTTTTGTATTGAATTGATTTTTCCTGCCAACTTGTGTTTGGTAGATATTTGTGTATCCTTGCATGAGGACATGTTTTCATTCCCATTATGATAACATGGTTCCTTGTTTGCATTTTATTACTTTACTTATTATGCATGCTTGCATAGCAAACTTTTAGTAGAAACATGTCTATAGGATTCCTCCTTTTTAGTCATAGTTTCTATTGTTCTCACTATGAGAAATTGTGTGTTTTGTGATGAGTCTATTACCTTGTTACACTTGTGTAGGCTCACTGATTTGTACAAGTAACTTTTACAAATCATGTGCCTTATTTATTCTTGATGTGAATTTAGGCTTAGCAGATTGGCTACCTTTTTCTTTTTGTGGTTTGGTTGATAGACCCATTGCCATGATTATTTTTGTGCATGTTTTATATACTTTTAGTAGTCTCACCTTTGTGAAACTAAGTGTATTTTGGGTTTAATAATATCTTGGTATGAGAGTGGCACACCCACTGAATCCATGATATTAAGGTTGTGAGTTATGTTCCTCCAACCTTAAGCTGTCTCATTAAATGGCATTTCTGCCAAGTGTGTTTGTTTGATTGTTTGCCTCAATTAATAATTGAGTGATTTTGTTATTATTAGATTTCCTTGCTGTATGTATTGTTATGTATGGTTGCTTGCCTTGATTGGTTCTGAATGTGTGTCCTTTATTCCTTTTACGACGTTAGAAAGCGAAGAGGAAGGAAGTGTCGGGAAGCTCTGTTTCAAGTTCCAGTCACTCCAAAAACCAGGGACACAAGGAGATACCAGGCAAGCATCCTGATTGCTTGCTGATACAATACTTACCATTATATATCATGCATGTTTTACCTCTGAAGTTTTACAAAAGCTTGATTATCAAAAACTATTTTTGAGGTGGAAATTACTACTATACTATTATATAGGTTACTATCATGCCAATAGTTAAACTTGGTAATACCAAGCCCATAAGCCACCATATGGTATTTATTACCATCAAATATACTAGTCCCTAAGTGGACACCCTAAAATTGTGATTCTACAAAACAAAGGCTTTACGGAAAAACCCGGAGAAAAGGCGGATCCTTGTTCTCCGGAGGAATGTGGAAGTGGTCATTTTTGAGAAAGTGGTGTTTTCAAAAATGACACATAACCTAGTCTTCGCCGGACAACCTTTACCGTACTGCCACCCTACCCCAACATGGGCAAGGGGCTTAACTTGAAGTTTGTTCTTATTAGTGTGTGCTATCTCAATGTGCTATAGGGGATGCGATCCTCTGAACCGAATGTCGTGGAGACATATAAAGTGTGGGATTAATTTTCCCTCCGGATGCATCAGCTGAGGCATCCTGGCTTGGCGGGGATTAGCTCGGTGCCGGGGATGTGGTAAAACTCAACTGAGAGATAGGCATATACTAGCTTGAACATAGTGGATGGTTATGATCATATACCTGATGTTTACATACTGTTGTTACAGTCCGTGATTGTTCACGGGAGGTGTACTGGATCTGGTGGATGTGTACACCTCTGCAGAGTACAACTTTTTCGAAGAAGCCGCGTCCTCGGATATGGACAGTTGAATGGCCATGTAGCTAGCATTGTGTCAATGTTTTCAAAAGAGAAAGTTTTTGAAAAGGAATTTTTGGAAAGGAAGTGTTGAACTTGGGAAGTTCGGAAAGGAATGGAAACTTATACCGTGGAGGTATCGTCGATGATGAAAAGCCAGATGATGTTATACAAAACAAAATGTTTTGCAAACAAAACCTTTTCTACTCTAAGCAAGAATTCTGGAAACTGATTCCAAGAAGTTTTGCAAAGAGAAAATATTCTTTAACAAAGTTTTACAAAACCTCTTGTACATGTGATATCGACAAGAGAAATAAAACTATATTATTTTCTTCTGAAGTATCTTCTTCAACAAAGATGCAGATTAACCTGACTGCAACTGTGGTGTCATCATATATGAACACCATTGGTAGTGAACCCTATTTATATCCTACCTATTCCACCATATAAGCATATTTGCATGTTGGTAAGTGAAATGATGGATGTCTTGCTGAGTACATTCAAATGTACTCATTATGGTTTCGCCCCTGGTATCTACTTATCAGATTTTGAGAAGGAACCTTCGAAGGATATCTATGAAGAGAAGTACGGAGTTGACGGCTTTGCGAACTAGGATCGTCTCCGGGTCAGCAGCCTGTAGGTTAAGGCGTGACTTGGGCTCAACTACGTTGTGTTTTAATTGTCTTCCGCTGTGTTTGTTAAGTTGCCTGCCCTTGTGGCAGTTGCTTTAAACTTGATCATGTGATCATTTGTGTAATACCTTTATGTATTCGTGTAATGGATGATGTATATCTGTGTGCCAACTGTGTATGTTGTTCACGACTGATCTTTCTGGGATCGTGAATGTATGCATACGTAGGGTTTCAGACTGCCGGTCTGGGGTCCTTACACTTTTCATGATTAAAAACAACCTCTTGGAGAAAGATATATCAAACCTTGCATCTGTCTAGACTCTTTAGAGTCGAGGACCGTAGATAGTGCATCATTTATCTCCATACTTAATGAACTTGTTGAGTAACGCTTGTTACTCATTCAATCCCGTTTGACCCCCTGCTTAGGCTATGCGAATTTAGAGGAGGCATCATTCAACATCCTCGGAGGCCAAGACGACATCTACTACGAGCAGTCGGATCTCTCTAGAGGAGTGGAAGGGGTGGACTACGCCATCTAGTACGGAGCTGACCCAGAGGGTGATGAGTCTGACTAGGTTTAGCCTAGTCTGAAACAAATACTTAGCACGGTTGAATCGAGCAACCTTGAACTCTATATTAGGCTGTTGAGTTCCCGTCTATGCACTTGCTTTACATTTCAATTGTTGTTCTAACCTCAATAATGAGATGACCTCATCATGAACTCATTCTCTTGTAACACACTATGTTTTGTAATATATGTTTGTATGACAATCAAGTCCCGCAATGTTTCTGCTGTACCACCCTAAGGAATGTAATATTTGCGGAACGGTGTTCTTGAGTGTTATATCAACGACTTGCCTACTACAACATGCAGTGGTATGCTGGGTCACCGCAAAGACCTCCTTCATGTTATTCCTTCAATAACAACAAAGGAACAGAGGACTCCGGAATACACAATTTTTTAGCTTTAAACAAGAATCCTTTATGGAGATAGTAGTCATCAAAACCTCGACTAGGCTAGCGTTTCTCGAAAATGGGACCAAAGGAAACATCGGAAGAATGTAAGTCTTTGATTTCATCCAAACCAAGCACATAGATTTCAAGGAGGGTAAGAAGGCATTCTTTACGAGATAAAGCATCTGCTACAACATTTTCTTTACCTTTCTTGTACTTAATGAAATAAGGAAAAGATTAAATGAATTCTACCCATTTAGCATGTTGTTTGTTCAAATTGGCTTGACTTTTCAAATATTTAAATGATTCATGATCGGAATGAATAACAAATTCTTTGGGACAAAGATAGTGTTGCCACACTTCCATAACTCTAACCAAAGCAAATAGTTCCTTGTCATATATTGGGTAACTGAGTCTAGCACCATCTAAACTTTCACTATGATAGGCAACGAGACGTCCATTTCGCATAAGAACGCAACCAATGCCTATGCCACTAGCATCACATTCAATTTCAAAAGTTTTCTCAAAATCCGGTAAAATAAGCAATGGTGCTTCGGTCAAACATTTCTTGAGGATATCAAAAGCATTTTTTTGAGCATTGCCCCAAACAAACGGTACATTTTTCTTTGTAAGTTCATTTAAAGGGCAAGCAATTGTGGAAAAATCCTTCACGAAATGGTGATAGAAACCGGCAAGACCATGAAAACGTCTTATCTCACCCACGGAAGTAGGGTTAGGACAATTTAAAATTGCCTCTACTTACTTCTCATCAACTTCAATGTCGTTGGAGGCAATCGGAAAACCCAAGAAAAAAAGCTTGTTTGTGCAAAAAATTGCATTTGGAAAGATTTTCAAAAAACTTTGCTTTGCGAATGGCCAACAAGACTTGAGAGATATGTTCAAGGTGACTCTCGAAAGATTTTCTATAGATAAGAATGTCGTCAAAATAAACCACAACAAATTTTCCAATAGAAGGACGTAAAACTTCATTCATAACACGCGTAAAAGTTGAGGGTGCATTCGAAAGACCAAAGGGCATGACAAGCCATTCATACAAACCAAGTTTTGTTTTGAAAGCTGTTTTCCATTCATCTCCTATATATGCTCATGCAAATTTGGTGATATCCACTTTTAAGGTCAATTTTGGAAAAGATAGTAGCACAACTTAATTCATCAAGCATATCGTCGAGCCTAGGAATGGGATATCTATATCTAACGGTGATAGCATTGATGGGGTGACAATCCATGCACATGCGAGAAGTATCATCTTGTTTGGGGACAAGGATAACCGGGACGGCACAAGGGATAAGGGATTCACGGATAAAACCTTTCTCAAGAAGTTCTTGGATTTGGCGTCCAATATCCTTGGTCTCCTCGGGGTTGGTACGATATGGAGCACGGTTTGGAAGTGGTGCACCCGGGATGATGTCAATGCGGTGTTCGATGCCTCGTAGGGGAGGTAGGCCCAGTGGGAGCTCGTCGGGGAACACATCCTCAAATTCCTGCAATAAGGGAAACAAATACGGAGGAAAGCTTGTTATGGGGTTAGCTTCGAGTGCTTCTCCTTTGCACACGAGGACAAAGTGAAGTATGGATGGGTCATCTCGTAACTCTCGCATCTCCCTTTTGGTGGCAAAGTCAGGCAAGGCCTTTGGGAGCACTCAAAAACAAAATCAGGCATGTTTGGCTTGTGTCTCTCACTCTCCTTTAGGTGGATCACTCTCTCACCACTTATCTCACGAGATGTGAGCTCATCTTGTTTGCGTGCAAGGGTCTCAGCATTGTCGGCGCACAAATGTCATGTTATGCCACTTGAAGCTATAGTGGTTGGTATGTCCATCATGAAGAACACTCTTATCATATTGCCAAGGTAGGCCAAGAACACGATGACACACGGTCATAGGCACAACATCACACTCAATCGTGTCTTCATAGGGACCAATCTTGAAGTGAACGGTGACCATGTGTTGAATCTTGAAGGTTCTGGAGTCACTAAGCCGTTGAATGTGGTATGGGTATGGGTGTTTCTTGTAGGTCAATTGGAGTTTATCACATAGTTCTTTTCTATCCAAATTATGGCAAATCCCTCTATTGATGATAACCTTGATCGATTTGTCATTGATGTCAGCTCTAGTTTGGAAGAGGTTGCACCGTTGGTCATATTCATCTTGAGGGGATGTTGTAAGAACACGTGTGACAATTCGCGATGGATTCTTGTCCTCGTCACAATAAACACTTTCTTCTTCATCGTTTTGCACGTCCAAGGAGTTTAGAGGAACTTGGTGCAAGGCACAGTATTCGTCTTCACTCATTGAGTATCATTCACCATCTTGGTTGACAATCATGATCATCTTGTTGAAACACTCAAAGGACTTGTGTCCACTTCCACCACATTTGAAGCAAGTGATCATGCTCAACTTGACTTGGGGAATATTAGAAGCGGTGGTTGGAGATGTTTGTTTCTTGTATGGTTGCAGTGTTTTGTTGGGAGCATTGGACACTCGAGAGGTTCTCTTGGAATTGGGCGGTGTTGTTTCTTGAGGCATTTGAGACGAAGAAGAAGACCTTTATGCAAAGAAAGCCTTTTTCTTGTTGTACTTGAGGAATTCCATAATTTGACGCTCGGCCTTGAGAGCTTGATGGACAAGTGCAAAAATGTCGTCATAGGGTTGGTACTCAACAATCTTTCTTATTGGGTAATTGAGGCCATTGAGAAAGTGTGCCATTGTTTGTTCTTGAGATTCCGTAACATGAGCTCTTATCAAAGCGGTCTACATATCCTTGTCGTACTCATCAACAGACTTCAAACCTTGTTTAAGCTCTTGAAGCTTCTTGAAGATGGCACGCTTGTAGTGAGGTGGAACAAAACGGGCATGCATGAATTGCTTCATCTCATTCCAAGTGGCAATGGGAGAATTCCGGTTCTTGACTCGCTCATCTTGGAAACGATCCCACCATAGCCTTCGAACTCCAAAGATGCCATAGCAACCATTTTCTTATCACTAAAGTTGTGGATGCCGAAGATCTTGTCCACCTTGAGATCCCAAGCATGATATTCTTAGGGTTCATTTTCACCATTGAATTTTGGGATGTTGAAATGAAGGGCACTCATATTTTTGTCTTCTTGTTGTTGGCGAGGTCGCTCATGTTGTTCTTCATCATAGATTGGCGGTGAAAGATCATATGGGTCATCCTCATTGGCTTGGCGTTGACGGTCATGATGAGGAGGATGATGCCGGCCGGTGGTCATTAGGATGATGATGACGTAGGTGTGTGCTTCACGGTGTTCACTATCATCATTCCCATGGTTGCGTTGTTGAGGACGCTATTGTTCATTGCGAGGTTGTTGAGGGAGTTCTTGTTCTTGGCGGTCATTGTGGTGGTGACGCGCATTGCGCCTAGGTGGCCTTCGATGTTGGCGAGCACCATCCACGAAGTCATTAGTGGGGCCTTGTGAAGGTGGGGGATGATGTTGTCGAAGGTCCGGTCTTTGAGTTTGATGTTGAAGAGGGTCACCATGTCCATGTCAGTGTCGAGGAGGTGGTCATGGAGAGCTATCTTCATACCAATTTCATCGAGGAGCTTGTGGTGGAGGCGGTGGTGGTGGTGGTAGTTGTTGTTGTCCACCATCTTCCACGTTGGGGTGGTGATCATGGACACAAGCTTGGTGATGATCTTGAGTTTGTTGACTTGAACGTCTTGACCTTGAGGACGATGATGATCGACGGCGATTGGCAAGATTAGCCAAGTTGATGTTGATTCGTGTCATTTGATCAAGAAATCGAGCCTCTTGCGGTTGGATTCGACGGTCATAGCGCTCCAACCCGTCTTGCACAAGTTGACGTAGTTGGAAGTGGTCGTTGTGGGTGACGAAGTTTCGGTTGTTGTTGTTTTAGAATGACTTTCCTTCATCCTCCGAGCTCTGACTTGAGAATACTCCTTCCCTAACCATCTCAACGAGCACACAAGTGTGATATGAAGAAATGATGTCTCACTTACCCAACGTTACCTCTTTCGGTCGTATTGAGGCTATTGGACGAGCCTAGTGTAGGGAGGTATGTCCAAAGTGAGTCCAAAAAGATCTAAAGAAAACCGCAAATGACAACACACACGCTATATGTGGATTTCAAAATGGGCGAGGAAAGTGGCAAGAAAAAAAATCAGCAAATCTGAAGAAAAATTTGTTGTAAAACGTAGAGGAGAACCGAAATGAAATGTTAGCAAAAGAACCAAATCCTAGTGGAGGAGACAAAATGGAACACACACACGCAAGTGATTAATGGGGTTAGTGCGGCCAATGGATGAGTGGAGACGAAATGTACCTATCGAAGACTAAGCTCAATTCCACACCAACACAAGGAGGACGCTACCTCAAATTGACACTATAAGAGGCAACAAGATTCACACCGTGGCAACTGGTCACTGTCTTCTCGTTTGCAACGCGAAGCTACACGTTCCTACAAGGGATATCACTTGGCATCGATCTTTTTCTTCTTTTCCCTCTCTTTTTTATTTTCTCTTTTCACTTTTTTCTCTATGGGGATACAAATGCGAAGCCTAGTCGAACTATGCTCTCACAAGTGCAAAACACGCACTCTCGGTGCCACTAGGGAAATGCAAAGCAATATAAAAGAGCTAGTTCGAATGGGCAAGGTACACGAAGGAAGGGTTAGTTCAAGCTGAAGCAAGTTATCCCTCTTTAATGGATGATCACGGACTTGCAGCCGGGAGTTGTCAATGTTGTGTTGGTCCGCTGATGTAGTTGTGTATATTGTGTTGTGAGCTTCGCATGGAAACTTGATTGACTCAAATCGGAGCAACAACGACAAAGAAAAACACGTTTGAAAATATGTCCAGGAATTGAAGAGCTGAAATTTTCCGTGATTTCTGCTCAAATTCGTTCCTTGAAATCCAAGAAACTTTTTGGACAAATTCGAGAAAAGTGGCTGAATAGAAATATGGGGAATGGTCTTAGGAAAAAATCCACGGAACAAATCCACAAAAAACTCAATGAATCAACAGATCGGTCAAAATCCCTTTTGGGGCTAATTTTGGTGAAATTTTCAAATTTAGGGTTTGGGAGAGAATTTTTTTGGTGGAATGGGGGATTGTGGGGGGGGGGGTCGAATTCGTCTCAATCTAGCTGCTGATACCAGATGATGGAGTGGTTAACCACTTGGCTGGCCCGATCTTCACGAATCGACCAAGAACACAAAAAACGAACGAAGACTGCGATGAACACGAAGGGGAAAACGAGGGGAAATCAAGGGGAAACAAGGTGTAAGAACTGAAGCACCCAATATCGCGTCAACTAAGCCATAACAGCCGCCTACGGGACGATCGATCCAACCGAACTCACCTTTTCGGAAACCGCTTCACACTCGTGGCCCGTCCACCATGCTAATAGAACCTCAAGGATTAGTTGAAGAAGATTGGAAAGTCCCTTACTGAATCCCAAGGGGAAAGGATAGGAAACCCGATGATCCTAGATACGATCCTAGATACAAATCATAGGAGTAGCCTTGATCCGGTCCTAGGTACAACCATAGGAGTAGCCTCACAAGAGGGGTACAAGAGCAAAGATCAAAGTTCTAAATTCATCTCTAAACCTAGATCTAGCCAAAGGGATTCCTTAAAGAGCCAAGAGGGTAGGTGAGGGGTGAAAAGGGGCGTTTTCCCCCAAATCCCGCAGTCTGCATGGGGTCCGGCCTGGGAGGCCGGCCTGGCCTGCCATTTAGGTCGGGGTGGAAGTCGTCGCAAGGCTGGCCTGGTGTGCTCGTGTGCCGGCCTGGGGCCGGGGTGGAGGCGAGGGGGTGCCAGCCTAGGGCCGAGGTGGAGACCCAGGGATGTCGGCCTGAGGCCGGGGTGGAGGCCGGCAGCTTCGGGTGGCCTCCCGGCCTGGCGCGTGGAAGGGCAAGCTTGAGGCTGGGGTGGAGGCTGACCGGCTCTATGTGGAGGGGGGCTGGCCTGGCCAGGGTTTGACTCCGGCCACCCTGTTTTCCTCCCTTTTCCTCCTTCTCTTCTTCTTCCTCGATGTCGTCTTCTCGGACTTCTTCCATAGCTTCTTGGGCATCATCTTGGGCACGTTCTTGGGCCTTCGTGGTGGGGTCACACCTGAGCATGCAGAGGGTTGTTCCATGAGGTAGCACACCATTCACCAAGTCATCAAAAACACAGAGGGAGATGAGTGAATTCACCTTGTCATGTATCGCCTTTCCTCAAGATATTGTCATGGGTCCATTGGGTGTTGGGCTTGGTGGAATGGGGTGTGCTGTATCAGGTTCTCTTCTCTAGACCTTGTTTCCTTGCACTGTTTTTATCTCTCAAGAACTCTCTGGTCGTCACTCTGGCTGTTGCTATCTGGCCGGGCAAGCTTGTGTTGTTGTCCTCTCTCTCCAAAGTCCGGTGGTCGTTGTCAGCTGTTGTTTCAGCGACTGCTCTCTCTCTCTCTCTCTCTCTCCGTGCCTGCCATAGGTCGCGGATGGCCGCCCCGATTCAGCCGATTTCGGTGAGTATCCCGGCGAGGGTCGACTCCTCCCGGCCGATACCAGCTGATTTCGGGCCATGTCCTGGCCGGATTTAGCCTTGGACGACCGGATTTGGCCCCGATTAGCCTCCTTCTACCTGGGATCGAGATCCCGTTCGTGTATGTTCCTCTCAGTCTGAGTTGACTAGAAAAATGGAGACAAAATCATGGCGGGCTATGCTCCTATACCTTGCTGCTCAATGATCTTTTGATGGTACCAACTATACCGGGGTATAGTATATTCTTATGCTATGTGGCATCAGCTTGACTCTCTCCGCACTGTTTTTTGCGGTACCTTCCCATGTTGCCGGACTTTGAGATCAGACTTGGAGTTTTCAGTGTGTCTTTGAGTTCTTGTCTCGCCTTCATACCGAGTTTGAGCCTCGGCGTACTAGCTTTAGTGATCGTGGATGTATTCCTATCTTAGCGGTACTTTCGAAGCTTTGTGCTGAAGTGACATGCCTTCGAGGTGCTGTTTTTCTGGTGGCTCCCTTTGTGCTTGCTTCTCGGGCTCCTGTTATGACGTCTACTCGTCTCGGTGCTCCGCTGCTCCTTCCCAAGCCCTATGGGGTGGGGGGTCAGTCGCCCTACTTATAGTGGAGAGGGCTGATCTCGCCCTCGTATCTTTTGTGGCTACTGATCAAATTAGAGCCATCCAGAGTCTGATTGCCGCAAGAGGCAGAGGGACATGCGGAACAGTGGGCACACCTCTTCAGCTGGGACTCGTGCTTCTTCTTCGACTCTGTCGCTTTCGGATCAGGGCATTGTGCGGCTCAACCGTCTGTTGGCTTCCTCTGGCTCTACTTCGACAGGTGTTGCAGCCTTTGTGACTGTGGCATCCACCATCGAGCGACCACCGTCTACACAGTGAGGTACATCTTTGTGGGTTCTAGATCATGGAGCTTCATTTCATATTCTTTTGATTCTTCTGTCCTGACCTCTCTTTGACCTCTGGAGTTTCCTATCAATGTTCTCGCTGCTGATGGCACACCTCTTCCTGTTGCTAGTCGTGGCACTCTTTCTACTTCTTCCTTCTAAGTTCCAAATGTCTCCCATGCCCCTCGTCTTATCATGAACTTGTTTTTCGCTACTCAGCTTACTGATTCTGGTTGTCGTGTTATTCCTTGACGTTAAATCTTGCTCTATCCAGGATCGTCACACCCATGTTATGGTTGGGGCTAGCCCTTTGCACCGTGACTCTCCGGGTCTTTGGGAGCTCAACTGGCTACATGTTCCTTCTGTTGCACCCACATCCATGAGCTCACATGCTCTTGCTTCTTCCGCTCCCACTTCCTTCCAGAATATTACCATCATCTTGGTCATATTTGAGGTTCTCGCCTATCGTATTTAGTTCGTCGAGGTCTTCTGGGGGGCTGTCTTAGGAGATGTTAACCTCTAGTGTCAGGGTTATGGACTTGGCAAACAGAATGAACTACTGTATCCTACCAGTGAGTCAGTATCTCATCGTCCTTTCGACTTACTTCATTGTGATGTATGGGGTCCCGCTCCCTTCCTTTCGAAAGGGAGCCACGCTACTATGTTATCTTTATTGATGATTTCTCACGCTATACTTGGATCTATTTTATGACTTCTTGCAGTTTGGTTCTCTCTATATATAAATGTTTTGCTGCCATGGTTCAATCTCAGTTTTCCATGCCTATCCGTGTGTTTCGTGTTGATTCTGCTGGTGACTATATCTCCTAGACATTGTGTGGCTTTCTTGCTGAGCAGGGTACTCTCGCAAAGTTTTCTTATCTTGGCGCCCATGCTAAGAATGGCATGGCCGAGCGCAAGCATCGTCACCTCCTTGATACGGATCGTAAGATTATGATTTCTACATCTCTTCCACCTCATTTTTGGGCTGAGGCTGTTTCTAGTTCCACCTATCTCATCAACATTCAACCCTCGGCTTCCTTGCGGGGTGGTATTACTATGGAGTCTCTTTCTGACAGCCTGATTACTCGGTGCTTTGGGTGTTTGGATGTGTATGTTATGTTTTTCTTGCTCCACGCGAATGCTCCAAACTTACTACTCGGTCTGTTAAATGTGTCTTTCTTGGGTATAGTGATGAGCATAAGGGTTCTCGGTATTGGTATCCTATTGGTCGTCGAATACGCGTCTCAGTTGATGTGACTTTTGACGAGTCTCGTCCTTTCTACCGGCATCCTTCCTCCTCGACTTTTTCTGTGGCTGAAATATCTTTTCTCGCTTTCCCTGGTACTCCTTCCTCCGTGCCTCGTGTTTCCGCAACACCTCCTCTGAGTCCTCCTGTTCATGATACTCCTCTGACATCGTATTTCCCTCCTCCCTCCTCTCCTGCCTCACCACCCTCCTCCCCGATGTCTTCTTCCCCTCTGGTGCCTCCTCCTCTTTCTCCATTCCCGTTTCACTATTGTCGTCGTCCATGTATTGTGGATGATCCCGTCGAGGCGCCTTGTACCTATGGGAACCGTCTTTCCCTTGTACGCCGGTTCATAACATACGTGATTGGCCTCCTATTCCACCTGATCAATATTATCCTACTCACTATGGTCTTTCTGCTGTCCATGAGCCCACTTCTTACCGGGATGTTGTTGCTCATCCCGAATGGCAGGTTGCGATGGCCAAGTAGATTGCTACGCTTGAGTGCACTGGCACATGGGATTTGTTTTATTGTCCTCCTGGTGTTTGTCCCATCACGTGCAAGTGGGTTTATAAGATTAAGACTCGCTCTAATGGTTCTCTTGAGCGTTAAAAACTCGTATTATCGCCCGTGGCTTTCAGTAGGAGTAGGGACGTGACTATGATGAGACTTTTGCTCCTGTGGCCCATATGACCATTGTCCGCACTTTTCTTGTTGTGGCTTATGTTCGTCATTGGTGTATGTCTCAGCTTGATGTTCAAAATGCTTTTCTTAATAGTGAGTTACATGAGGATGTTTACATTCAGCCACCACCCGGATATTCGGTTCCCGAGGGCATGATTTTCCGCCTTCGGCGCTCCCTCCATGGCATTAAACAAGCCCCCACGTCCGGTTTGAGCATTTTCACCTCTGTTGTGACTGCCGCTGACTTCTCGCCCAGTGATCATGATCCGGCAATTTTTGTCCACACCTCTTTTAGTGGTCGCACTCTTCTCCTCCTATATGTTGCTGACATGATCATCACTGGTGACGACTCTGAGTATATTTCCTTTGTTAAGGCACATCTCCATGAGTGGTTCCTTATGTATGATCTTGGTCCTCTTTGCTACTTTCTTGGGATTGAGGTTTCTTCTACCTCCGATGGCTTCTACATCTCCCACGAAAAGTACATCCAGGATCTCCTTGCTCATGCTGCCCTTGGTGATGCGTCCACGGCTGAGACAGCTATGGAGCTCAACGTCCGTATTCGTGCCTCTGATGGTGATCCTCTTGCTGATCCCACACACTATCGCCACCTCGTTGGGAGTCTTGTCTATTTAGCTATCACTCGTCCAGATATTTCCTATCTTGTCCATATTATGAGTCAGTTCGTTTTCGCTCCCATCTTGGTCCACTATAGTCACCTCCTCTGTGTTCTACAATATCTTCGTGGCACGATCTTTCATCGTCTATTATGCCCTCGCTTCAGCTCCTTATAGCTCCAGACCAACTCTAATGCTACATGGGCTAGTGATATTTTGGATTGCCAATCACTTTTGGCTTACTGTGTTTTTCTTGGAGGTTTTGAGGTGGTGTATGGCATCAACTTGGACTTGCACAGTGTGGGAAACCCGTCCTTGAAAAAATGTACCCACACCATGTCTCCTGGCCGAAACGGCACTTCTTTTCGCTTCTTGTTGACACGCTCAACAAAATGTTTTCCTTTTTTCTCTATAGCTTGCTTGGTCTTCTCATGTATCTTCCTCACGAAATCAACACTCTTCACAGCCTCCATATTAACTCTCTCATGTAAAGGCAGCGGCAACAAATCAAGTCGAATAATGGGTTTGAAACCATACACCACCTCAAACGGGCATAGCTTACTAGTAGAATGTACAACCCTATTGTATGAGAATTCAAGATGTGGGAAACAATCCTTCCACTCCCGCAGATTCTTCTTGATCATGGATCAGAACAATGTTGATAATGTGCGATTCACCGTCTCCGTTTGTCCATCAGTTTGGGGGTGACAAGTAGTTGAAAAGATCAGCTTTGTTCCTAACTTCCTCCATAGTTTCTTCCAAAAGTAGCTCATAAATTCACATCGCGATCAGATGCAATAGTCCTTGGTACTCCATGCAATCTCACTATGTCCCTGAAAAACAGATTAGCAATATGAGACGCATCTTCGCTCTTGTGGCATGCAATAAAGTGTGACATCTTAGAGAATCTATCCACTACTACAAATGTAGAATCATGTCCACTTTTAGTCCTCGGTAATCCTAGCACAAAATCCATACTAATATCCTCCCATGGTGTAGTAGGTGCAGGAAGAGGAGTATACAAACCATGCAACTTCAATTTTGATTTTGCCTTGTTGCAAGTGATGCAACGTTGCACAAACCTGTACACACCATGCTTCATGAGTGCCCGAAAAAAATTATCCGCTAACATAAGAAATTTTTCTCACGTCCAAAGTGTCCCATCAATTCACCACTGTGAGATTCCTGCAATAATAACAAACACAAAGAACACTCGTGAACACACAATTTCTTAGCTCTAAATAGATAACCATCGGGAATATGATATTCATCCCATGATTTCACATTAGTACACTCAGCAAAGGCATAAAAAACTCAGTATCATTAGCATATAATTCATGTATACTCTCTAAACAAGTAACTTGCACATCTCATTTTGTTAATAACATGTCTTTCCTAGATAGAGCATCAACAACCACATTATCGAACCCCTTCTTATTTTTAATGATGCATGGGAAAGATTCAATGAATTCAACCTACTTAATTAGCATGTATCTCATTAATATTAGATTGGCTCTTTAAAAATTTCAAAGCTTCATGATCAGAATGTATGATAATTTTTTTTGGCCACAAATAATGTTTCCAAACCTCAAGAACTCTAACAAGCGCATACAATTCTTTATCATAGAAAAAATAATTCAATTGTGCACCATGCAATTTCTCAAAAAAAAAAGGAATAGGTTTCTTATCTTGCATCAACATGCCTCCAATACCAATACCACAACATCACATTCAATTTTAAATTTCTTATTAATATTTGGAAGCATCAACAATGGTGCAGAAATTAATTTATTTTCCAATATATCCAATGCAATGTCTTGTGCAACACCCCACTTGAAATATACTCCTTTCTTAGTCAAACCATTCAAATGTGCAGCAATGGTAATAAAATCTTTCACAAATCATCTACAGAAACCAGCAAGACCATTAAACTACGCACTTGACTCACATTCATGGGAATATGCCAATTTTTAATTGCTTTAGTTTTAAAATCATCTACTTCTGTCCCATGTTTAGATACAACATATCCAAGAAATATGACCTTATGTTTGCAAAAAGTGCAGTTCTCTAAATTACCAAACATTTTTTTCTCTTAGCATATGCAAGACTTGTCTAATATGATCAATATGTTCAGTTTTATTGTGGATATATATGAGAATATCATCAAAATAAACTACTACAAACTTGCCAATAAAATTTCTCAAAACATGGTTCATTAATCTCATGGAAGTACTAGGTGCATTAGTTAAACCAAAAGACATCACTAACCATTCATATAAGCCAAATTTTGTTTTAAAGGCTGTTTTACACTTATCCTCCTCTTTCATTCTAATTTGAGGGTAACCACTATGCAAATCAATTTTAGAGAAAACAACAGCACCACTGAATTCATCTAACATGTCTTCCAAACGTGGTATAGGATGACGATAACGAATAGTGATGTTGTTAATTGCCCTACAATCTACACACATGAGCCATGTAGCATCTTTCTTAGGAACCAAAATAACAGGAACAACACAAGGAGATAAGTTAATTTAAATATAACCTTTATGAAGAAGCTCATGTACTTGTTTCTGAATTTTCTTTGTTTATTGGGGATTTGCCCTATAGAGAGCTCGGTTTGGCAATGATGAACCATGAGTAAGATTAGTTTGGTGCTTAATCCCTCTCAGTGATGGTAGGCCCGAGGGTATCTCTTCTGGAAAACATCACCAAATTCCTGCAAAACATTAGAAACACCAATAGAAAGAGGAGTCATGTCATTAGAAACCAATATTTCCCTCTTGTGGAAGATCACTATAGGTACTAAACTAGGATCCTCAGTAAACTCTCTCAAGTCCTCCTTGGTTGCTACATGCATAAAAGGCTCACTCTCTCACTTTTATTTTACCACTTGGCTTGGGTTTATTGTTTTCGCCCATAGAAATTTTGTTCTCACCCTTCTCATCTCTCTCACTCTCCATCTCGAGATTCACTTCAATTTTTTGACGAGACTCATTTACAATTTGTTGTGGTGTCATAGACCTCAAAATAATGTCCTTCCCATACCAATTCAATTGATATGTATTTTCTCTTCCATTATGGATAGCACTCCTGTCAAATTTCCATGTTCTACCCAATAGCATGTGGAAAACCAACATAGGAACCACATCACACTCAATGGTATCTTTGTACGGTTCAACCTGAAATTCCACTCTCACCATATGGCTAACCTTCATCTCTCATTTTTCATTCAGCCAGTGAATATAATAAGGATGAGGTGTGGAATATATCTCAATTTCAGCTTTGCACATAAATCTTTGCTTGCAAAATTTCTACAACTCCCTCTATCAATGATCACCTTGAAAGCCATTTGAGGACCTACAATGGCTTTGGTTTGGAACAAATTGCACCTGTGATTTTCTCGACTTGGAATAACACTCAATGATTTTTGTGTGCAAACAATAGAGGGTTAATGTGAAGCATATGCATCAACAGGACCAACACCATCATCACAATCATGCTCCTCATCAGGATTAGCATCATCACATGTTTCATACTTGTTATCCTCATTCACAAGCATGATTTTCTTATTAGGACAATCTCTCTTGAAGTTCCCTTTTCCTGCACATGTGTGGCAACTAATATCTCTATTTCTTGATGTAGATGTAGTAGACCCACTTGCACTTGTTGCTGGTTGTATTGTTTTATTCGAATTGGAAGTGCTAGGATCAATTTTGGAACTTGTAGTACCACAAAATTGAGATGTTTGAGGGTAGGTGATGGAATAAAGAAATTTCGAGGTGTAAAACTCCTCCTTGCACTCATTTGCACCTCCTCGGCCAACCTCTTATCAACCTCTCTAGTTTGATGTAGCAAATCATTCATAGTATTATATTGCACATGTATCACAGTGCTCCTAATTTTGAATTGCAAACCTAAGACAAAATGTTGCATTGTTTGTTTTTGCTCCTCCCTAACTCGAGCCCTTTGGAGAATCAGCTCCATCTTCTTATAATTAGTATCCACTGAGTTGGAACCTTGCTTAAATTTCTGCAATTTGTCATTGAGATTTCTAATATAATTTTTGGGTACAAATCTTTCCCTTAGCACTTGCTTCATCACTCTCCATGTAACAATTTCTTGATCACCATGTTCTTCCCCCAATCTTGTAATGCCATCCCACCACAAGAGAGTATAGCCATCAAATCCAGAAGATGCAATATTGATCTTTCTATCTTCACTATATTCATGTAATCTCCATAGCTTCTAAATTTTGAATTGCCACATCAAATAGTCTTCCACATCTTCAGTATCACAAGTGAGAGTAGGAATAGTAAATTTAGGTTTTCCCAAACCATCATCTTCTCTATTATGTTCTAGAGCTTGTACTCTTCTAGCAACACCAAATCCTCCATGGCCCTTGTTAGCATTACCTCGGCCATCATCCAAATCAACACCATTAGTAGCATTAGGAGGAAGTCATTGTTGTTGTTGCACTATAGTTGATAAATTAGCGATCTATCTTGTAAAGTTTGTCACATCTTATTGCAAAACATTAACGGATTTTTGAGTAGTAGCATCCTCTATTTTGAGATCCAAAGTATTCAAGTCTTTCCTCAAAACATCATCACTTTTGTCAATGTCGGCTTCTATCCTTTTATATAGTGATTCTTCAGTTTGTTCTATTCATCTTCTTCTACATTGTATCTCTTAATGTCTCATATTCATTCCACTTGACCACTTCCTCATATTTATTCTTAGCCTGCACATCAACATTACTAGGAAATTCCATGATTAATTTGTTAGTGAAAAAGGGTCGTGGTGGTCTCTCACAACTCACTCAAAGCCAGCAAAGGAAGGTGTATCTTACCATTCCAAAGTGAATAGAATTACTTACCAACCAAGTAGCAATGACTAGATGTACCAAGTATGAGAAGAGAATAACCAGGAATATCAAGTATCACAAGACAAGATAGGGTATATGGTGGGGCTTTGTTGGGATACCTAACAAAACCAAAATAGCAACTCATATTTACTGTCTAGCGTGATAAAATTTTACTAAGGAAACACACACACTCTTGGGACAAATGTGGCTAGCAACTATATGGATGAATTTGTTGCAAGCACAAGAAAGACACTAGAAAAAGCTCAATTGCAAAAGAGGCACACAGCTCAACTTAGTGTCTCAAACTCACCAAGTAAATGTATCAAGCACTACCAAATTCCGTGCGATCCAGAACGTTTTGAGCGGAACGTTTTGATAACGTCGCGTGTTTCCGTCGTGGATGGCTGAAAAGTGGAGTTTGCTCTCGACGTATTGGTTTGGTCCATCGCAGACTGGTTTTGCCCGACCTTTTTCTATTTTTACGTCGCGGATTTTCGTCTCCGGCCCAGTAGCCCACTAAGAGCCCAGTTGCCTTCGACGAAACTGGCTTGCTCGTGTAGAACGTCACGAATTTTCATCGGACCCACACATCTTCCCATGTTTGACTGCTTTGACCGGCAATGACCGCGCTCTCTCGCGGTTGTTCCTAACATTTTTTTGCACGGGCCCAGCTGTCATTCTAGTCTGACCTTTTTGCTGGACAATATGCCATTTTCTCCAAATATAAGAATTCACATTATCTTCCAAATCATCACAAAACTAACAAGCCTATTTTATGAAACAAATCACAAGTCACCACAATCAATGAGTAACAGTCGTACTTAGAAGAGAGACAACAAGGAGATTTATAATAACTAGAATTAACACCAGTTCACACCAGCATCACAAAGGTTACCCGCCATCATCACAACAGGCTCACATCATTAACTAAATAGTTTTATGTCATCGATAGGGTTCACATGACAAAAGGTGCACCTCAGCATCTAAACATGTGCACATCATAAACTAAATAGTTTCTCATCGATACGGTTCACGTCACTTTTTCCTACTGATCCATCCATTCCAAAGGCACATCCACAGGTTCCACGTCACTTTTCCTAGTCACCAATCCATTCCAAAGACACATCCACGGGTTCCACGTTACTTTTTAGCGTCCTCAATCCATACCAAAGGCACATGCACATGTTCCACATCACTTTTCCCATTGATCCATCCATTCCGAAGCCACAACCATAGGCTCGCAAACCCTAGAAAAAAAGGCAGCATACATGTTTAGCACATCATCAACTACAAGGCCAACCATCAGCATAGTCTAATCATCGACACAAGCAACAAAACAAATAAAAGGGTAATAGTGAGCCTCATTGCCAACCATGGTACATACAAATGACACGCAATAATTCTGACAGATTTATCTACTATAGTAAAATGAGGCACAACTTGTTCTGAATGCTATTTGCTATAGTAGCCAAACAACTAGACACATTGCTGCATATTAATCATTGGCAGAGACAGTTTAATCATTGGTACACGTATAAAGCACAAATGTTTAGCAATGGAAAGAAAGAAAAGTAGCGTCATACTAATAATCACAAAACAAAATTAATGAGATCATCGAACATTTACCAAGGAAGAAGCAGAACCAATGTGGCTATACACAACACTGGGTAAATGCTCGATGATCTCATCAAGATCGAGTGCACTTCGGGTCCATAGCAGTAGCTAGATGGTTGTCTTCTCCTCTTATGCCTCCATGTTTAGATCTCGTGAGCTGCCTAACATGATCGAGATTGATCTTATGTATTTCTATGCGCTGTGTTTGCTGGGATCCGATGAATATTGAACTTATGCCAAGTTGATTATAGTCTTTATTGTATATGTTATTTGTGATCTTGCATGCTTTCGTTGCTAGTGGTTTCTCTGCCAAGTAGTTGCTAGTGACTCCAAGAGGGAGTATTTATGCTCGATAGTGGGTTCATGCCTCCTTTTCGCCTTGCTCGTGTGACCGAATCGTGAAGGGGGAGGATGTGTTGTTACCACTAGGGAGAAAACAGCGGTGAGAGTGCCCGCATGTACAATCATTGCTTACATTACACACTTTGTTTGATGCAGTTATCTGTTGCTTGCAACTTAATACCTAAGGGGGTTCGGATGATAACCTGAGGGTGGATTATTAGTCATAGATGTATTTGGATTACGGTCTATGTATATTGTTGTAATGACCGCACTAAATATCATATTAGTCATCATGTCATGAATGTGCACTACCATCCAACCTTTATTTGTCAATTGCCCAGCTGTAATTTGTTCACCCAACATGCTATATTTTATGGAGAGACACCACTAGTGAACCTATGAACCCCAATCCGTTTTCCTATACTGTTAAACCAACCACCACAATTTCCTGTTTTCTTTACTTACTGCAAGCATACTTTATTTTTGACACTATACGTCTAATCTTTGTTTTTTAGCAAGACCGGTGAGATTGACAACCTCACTGTACAGTTTGGACAAAGTATTTTGGTTGTGTTGTGTGCAGGTTCCACGTTGTTGCTGACACCGGTGAGCCATCACCACCGTCAGTGGCATCAACCTTCCGAAGGTCCTCTTTCTCCTACTGGATTGATAACCTTGGTTCTTAACTAAGGGGAATTTCCTACCGCTGTGCTCATCACACCCTCCTCTTGGGGTCTCCCAACACACAACAACAAGGAAATTTCTGGCGCCGTTGCCGAAGAGGAAGAAGTCTTATGGCAAGGGGAGTCTCTCACTCTCAACCTATTTATTTTTTTTATTGTCTTGTTTTTATTTTTTGTCTTGTTTTGCTTCTCTATATGAAAAACACACAAAAATTTAGTTCTTATTCTAGTCGTTATTTTTTTTCTTTATCATGCTTGTTATCAATGTTTGATGTATTTGAAACTAGATATTTTAGGCAAGGGGGGTTCATGGATGAAAAACAAAAACATTATAAGGAACACCTCTTGTCACAAAAAGGGATACACTTACGGGAGCAAATTAATAAATTGCTTGACTATGCTAAAAACTTGTGCTCCACTTATAATGTTACTTATTGCTTTGATAAATCATGTTGTTGTAGGAGGTATAAACACCTCCCTTTTGAATGTGAGTATAATTATAATGTTACCATATCTTCTTATGTTAAGGGAAATTATGAATTATATGATGTGGAACAAATTGAAGAATTTATTGCTTGGAAGGGTGCATTCAAAATTTCCTATTTGCTTGAAAGTATTAATGATGCACCTTATAAATATGAGATTTATACTATACTTGAATATTGCTTTGATAATTACAAGGATTGTAATTACTACATAATGTAATATCTTAATACATGCTCTCAACCTAAGGAAGAAATTAATGCCTTGCAGGAACCTATGGAAGAAGAAACTGCTGAATCTGGAAGCTCATTGGATGAAAAAGAGGAGGAGAGTGATGATCAAGAGGAGGAAGAATGGAGCTACCCATGTCTACCTCCCTATGATAGTAACTCTTTAACTCATACATTATTTTATGAAATTTATACTTGCTATACTTGTGACCTTGATACTACTATGAATACACTTGTGAGAATGATATTGCTATTGTTATGTGTAATAATCCATGCTACTTGGATAAATCTTATGATAATTCTCTTGATGATGGTCCTATGTTACTTGATGTTATGAATTATAATGCTACTGAAAATAGGATTTCTATAATGTGTCCTATACCTTTTATGAGTGTTCAATCATCTTGCTGTGCTATTGCTAAAAGTGGGAAAAAAGAGGAGCTGATTTTAAATTTTGATCCCACTATTTTTTAGCTTGATATGAATTGTGTGCTTTTAGACCATGACAAACATGCTTTATGTGATAATTATGTTGTTGAGTTTGTTCATGATGCTACTGAAAATTATTGCAAGAGAGGAAAACGTGGTTGTAGGAATTTTCATGTTACTAATACACCTCTCTTTTTGTTGAAACTTTTGAAGTTGCTCTTGTTCTACCTTCCCATGATCTCTAGTTTGAGCTTCTTTAATTTATTTATTTACACGATTCCTATGCATAGGAAGTGGGTTAGACTTAAATTTGTTTTATTATTGCTTATTTATGCTATCTTTTTCTTAAATTCAAACTTCTTATGTGAGCATCTACTTGACTCCACTTTTCTATGCCTAGCTGAAAGGCGTTAAAGAAAAGCGCTACCGGGAGACTACCTATTTTATTTCGCTGTCTTCAAACCGTTCTCCTTTGTTTTCTTTTGTGTGCTTTGCACCTGGGTGTTGCCTATTTCCTTAGCAACCCCTATGTATCTTTTCTTTCGATTTCTTTTTTGAGCCAAGTAACGCCTCTAGTGGAAAGTTGAGGCTATATTTCGGATTTCTCCGCAGGAAACAGATTTTCTCTGTCCACTGTTTATTCCGTATAAAATCACATAAAATTCAAAATGACCTGAGTTTTTTTGTGCGTAAGAGTAGGGTGTATACGCAACTTTTTTAGTTGACCACTTTTTTATTTGGGTAACAGAAGATTTTCAAAAAAATCATATTTACATGTTGTCCTGTTTTGATAGATTTCTGCCAATAATTGCATTTGCTTCTTAATTGCTTTCTTTTGGTGTTCTTTTGAGAAAAAGAGTTTTAACAGAAGTTGTGACAGTAGATAGTGTGTTTTTGAGAGTTAGACATGTTTTGAAACTGAACCATGTGAATTTATTATTTAGATTGCACTAACGTTGCTAATGAAGATTGTGAGAAGTTTGGCGTGAAGGAAGTTTTCAAGGGTCAAGAGAAGAGGATGATATGATGTGATCAACAAGAGTGAAAAGCCTAAGCTTGGGGATGCCCCGGTGGTACATCCCAGAAAATTCCAAGAAGACTCAAGCATCTAAGCTTGGGGATGCCCAAGGCATCCCCTTCTTCATCAACAAATTATCAGGTCACTTCTAGTGAAACTATATTCTTATTCGGTCACATCTTATGTGCTTTACTTGGAGCGTCATTTTTTTTATTTCAGTTTGTTTTTGTTTTTGCTTTCTGTTTGTTTTTACTTTTTTCAATAAACTTGGTTGGACCCCAGCATTCTTTTTTTGGAGAGTGACACGCTCCGCTTTTTCATGAGAATACTCTTATTAGAGATGTTAGTGTTAGTAGTATTATGTGAGTAATCTCATGATTGCTTGCTGTAGAATTTAGAGAGTTTTTGTTAAAACATATTGTGTATGGTGCTTGTTGGGAGAAAGAAACTGCTGTTTAAAGTAGAATTTATACTGGTGCAAGTAGAAGCTTGTATAGACTATTGCTAGAAACTTTTCATGCCATGCTAAATGTTATTTTATTTCTAAAACCTTGTGATGTTGAGTAGAATGAATAGCCTCAGATAGCTGAGCGTGTTTAATATGTCATTGAAAGATCCATGAGCTGTTCTTGTCATAAGGAAGCATAAATTTTTTGTATTATTTTCGAATGTTTTATTTGTTTGACTTGGCGCATGCTCACACCATGTTTATGACTATGAACCAGTCACGAATAGCCTCCATGACCACTTAGTTTTTATACTATGATACTGCTTATGCTTTAATTAATGATGCTTATGTCGCTATGCATGATTATGGCTCTTATGCTCTCTTGATTTGTCGCTCCCAGTCTTTTGCTAGCCTCCACATGTACTGAGTATGATCTCTACTCGTGCATCCAACTCCCTTAGACCAAAGTTTTCCGATTGTGTCCACCATACCTACCTACATGTGGTATTTAACTGCCACTCCAAGTAAATTACTCATGTGTTACCTTGAAAACTTTCTAAATTACTCTTGCTTTATGTTCCTGTTTTTGCTCATGAGGACGTCAATAGAGAATCTTTATCTCACTTGTTGATTGGATTTCACACCCTGGACTAGTGGCTTCATCCGCTTATCTAAACGATAGAAGAGCTGGCAGCGGAGTTCCCAGCCCCAAATTAATACACACAAAATCTCTTCACTATTTTTGCCCCTGATTTATCAGTCAAAGCATAATTGTGTAAACAAAAGAGAAATAGGGGTGACCTTATACCCAGATGCATCCTTCACATGGGAGCCGCTCTTGTGAATCCAGTTGGCTTGTGACGTAATGTATTTTCTATTTACTATTCGTTGACTTTAACATACATCTCCCAAAATATAGACACTCCTCCACGGTATGTGATTGTTGGCAGGCACCCGAGGATTCGGTTAGCCATGGTTTGTGAAAGATGGATGGGAGGAGTGTCAAACTTTTAATACCTCTGTTTAATAAAATAAAATCTATAGCACACGAGTGATCCCTACTTCCCTCCGCGAAGGGCCTTTCTTTTACTTTTATGTTGATTCTCCATCTTCTAACTTTATGCAAAGTTGAGAGAGCATTTTTGCCATTCTTAGTTCTACATGCATTGTCCCATGAACATCAATAATTACTTCATGATGTGATATCATTTGTTCTTAAATTATTTTCTCTAGTCTTCCTCATGAACTTTGAAGGTGTCCTGGAATTTATGTTTTGCCCCACTCATAAGGACTAGCGAAATATCACTTTGCCATGCTTTCTCTATTCCCGAAACTGATGTTTATCTTTCTTTGCATTGTTTCTCATGATCCTTTATTTGAGATACTCTTCATGATGAAAAGTTATTGCTTTGCTTTATTGTTAAAGTTCTATTTATCATGTTTGTGTTTGAAGTTCTATGATCTCATCTTGCATATGACTTTACATTTTTATGATCAAGATTATGTTAGTAGCATGTCACCTCAGAAATTATTGTTTTATGTTTTACCTACTCGAGGACGAGTAGGAACTAAGCTTGGGGATGCTTGATACGTCACCAATGCATCTATAATTTCTCCATGATGATATTATGCCAATTGCTACATGTTTTCTACCTTCTTTATGTCATTTTTACACGTTTTCCGGGACTAACCTATTAACAATATACCAAGTGCATGTTCTCTCTTTTCTCCTATTTTTGGTTTCAGAAAAGTTGTTCCGGAAATATTCTCGGAATTGGACCCCACAAAGCCTGAAGTGCCTATTTTCCCCGGAAGCATCCAGAAGACCGAAGAGGAGACGAAGAGGAGCATCAGGGGACCCACACCATGCGGTGGCGCCCCCTCTTGGCCGCGCCAGGGGGTGGTGTGGGGCCCCCATAGCTCCACCGCCTCTGCCCTTTCGCCTATTTAATCCCCCCGGATGGAAAACCCTAAATACCTGATCAAATATCCCTGAAAAGTTCCACAGCCACCGTCACCGTCAACCCTAGATCAGGGGGTTCTGAAGCTATCTCCAGCACCCTGCCAGAGAGGAAATCATCACTGGAGGCCTCTCCATCACCATGCATGCCTCCGGAGTGATGCGTGAGTAGTTCATCCTTGGACTACGGGTCCATAGCTGTAGCTGCATGGTTGTCTTCTCCTCTTATGCCTCCATGTTTAGATCTCGTGAGCTGCCTAACATGATCGAGATTGATCTTATGTAATTCTATGCATTGTGTTTGCTGGGATCCGATTAATATTGAACTTATGCCAAGTTGATTATAGTCTTTATTGCATATGTTATTTGTGATCTTGCATGCTTTCCGTTGCTAGTGGTTGCTCTGGCCAAGTAGTTGCTAGTGACTCCAAGAGGGAGTATTTATGCTCAATAGTGGGTTCATGCCTCCTTTTCGCCTTGCTCGAGTGACAGAAACATGAAGGGGGAGGATGTGTTGTTGCCACTAGGGAGAAAACAGCGGTGAGAGTGCCCGCGTGTACAATCATTGCTTACATTACACACTTTGTTTAATGCAGTTATTTGTTGCTTGCAACTTAATACCTAAGGGGGTTCATATGATAACCTAAGGGTGCATTATTAGTCATAGATGCAGTTTGATTACAGTCTATGTATAATGTTGTAATGCCCGCACTAAATATCATATTAGTCATCATGTCATGAATGTGCACTACGGTGCAACCTTTATTTGTCAATTGCCCAGTTGCAATTTGTTCACCCAGCATGCCATCTTTTATGGAGAGACACCACTAGTGAATCTATGAACCCCGGTCCATTTTCCTATACTGTTAAACCAACCACCACAATTTCCTCCTTTCTTTACTTACTTCAAACATACTTTATTTTCCACACTATACGTCTAATCTTCGTTTTCAGCAAGACCGGTCAGATTGATAACCTCACTGTACCGTTGGGACAAAGTATTTTGGTTGTGTTGTGTGCAGGTTCCACGTTGTTGCTGACACCGGTGAGCCATCACCACCGTCAGTGGCATCAACCTTCCGAAGGTCCTCTTTCTCCTACTGGATTAATAGTCTTGGTTCTTAACTAAGGGGAATTTCCTACCGCTGTGCATCACACCCTCCTCTTGGGGTATCCCAACACACAACATCAGTAGCCACTAAGTACGAAGTGGTCCTGTATCCCCCTATTCCCAATGAACCAGTTGATAACACGCATAATTTGCAAAGGTATACTTTAAGATGAATGCTTCAAGCAATACAATCTAGAGGTTCTAGGGTTTTTGGTTTAAACATAGTCTACCCTCTCAACTCGCAGGTTGGAGGTATATAAGAGGGTCAGGACTGTGGACACCAGTGCCTTGCGCAAGCACACCTATCCCAACTCGGACTGGACTCTACTTGGACTCACATAGGATACAAACCGACCCATTATGGGTTTGGCCATTATGGACACGCAGGTCCTCGGGCCAAATACTAATTATGGCCCATACGATGGCGCAACAATAAGGCATTGGGCGCCATCCTCTTCTTGTTTTCTAGCAGCTCAGGATTGTTTTCCAGCTTGTAAACCTTGTTCTCTAGCTGGGAAACATTGTTTTCTTCATGTTCCCTCTTGTTTTCCAGATGCTACTTCTTGTTTTCCAGCTTCTCCATGTTGTTTTCTAGCATCTCCATCTTTTTTTTCAGCTTCTCCATGTTGTTTTCTCCATCCATTTTTGTGTTATCAATAACCCTCATCATACATAATTGCATATACTTAGGTAGTGTAAAATTCTCATAAGAACAAGCATCATATTCAATTAAGAGTGATTTCACATGTTGTTCTATTAACTTGGTTCTTGATCTTGTCATTGGTCCAAGTCTCACTCCATTGTTATTATCTTGGACAACAACATCATCTTGTGTATGATGTAGAGCTAGGGATGTCCTCATCATGGGGTGCGGCCTAAGGCCAATTCGCACCACCCCTTAGGCAAACTCGAGTTGGATCATAAACTACCCTATTACAACTCGGGTTGGACTCAACCTATGGATACAAACCGAACCCAACATGGGTTCCGCCATATGGACTCGCAGGTCCTCTCCTATTATGACTAGAACTCCTAGCATGGCACCTCCATGATGTTTCCTATGCCTCCCTCTCCCCCTCAAACACTTGGAGTGAACTATCTTAAATGTTTGCCATTTTTTACCTGCTGTTTTCCAAAAGCCCCTTGTTTTCCAGCTTGTAGATGTTCTTTTCCTCAAATGATTCCTTGTTTTCCACCTTGTATTGGTTGTTTTCCAGCATGTACTTGTTGTTTTCCAACATGCCTTGAGGTCCTCCTCCACCAATGTTTGTGTTATCAATAAAACTTCTAATACATAAATGCATAGACTTAGGTAGTATAACATTCTCATAAACACAAACATCACATTCAATTAAGAAGGAATTCACCTTATAACCAACATCAATTAAATTCAATATTTCCTTCCAGCTTAAACATGCACCATCGTCATATTCCACTAATATGGCCTCATCACTATACTTATCCTTTCTATTGCATTTTTATTCCAAAAGTAACCTCTAATTGAGAGGTAGTGCGATTTGGGGAAGTTGTTGTTCTAAAACAGATTTCTGGGCTGTGACAAAAAATTCATATCTCTCGGCTAGAACGTCGAAATCCTTTGAAAAAAACAGAAACATTCCCTAGGTTGTTATATAATTTTGTTAGTTTCTGACTTTTTTATTTGAGCAACAGAAGATTTTTGAAAAAAACATATTTACCGACTATACTGTTTTGACAGATTTGTGTCTTAATCTCTTTATTTTGGTGTTTTTTTGAGAGGGAGATCCTTAAATGAAGTTGTGCAATAGCTAATGTTTTAATTGTAGTGTGATACTTGTGTTGAAACTAAACCAAGTGTACTTATTATTTTGATTACACTAACGTTGCTAATGAAGATTGTGAGAAGTTTTAGGTGGAGGAAGTTTTCTAGTGTAGGGAGAGAAGAATGATGTGATGAGATAAAGGATGGACAAATGCGCAAGATTGGGGATCCCCATGTCACCCCAAGAAATATCCAAGAAGTACAAGAGTCAAAGCTTGAGGATTCCCAAGGCATCCCCTTCTTCATCAACAAAATATCAGGTTTCTTTCAAAACACTTTAGTTTTATTGCTTCACAAGATATGTGTTATTCTTGGAGCATCATTTTATTTTACTTTCAGTTTTTTTTTTGTTTTTTTTTTGCAGATTTTGGTTGGATCCTATCACTTTTATTTTGCGGGAGATACACTTCGTTTTCATTGTCTAGAACACTCTGGTTTTCACTCTTATTGTTCCGCGAGTGTTAAGTTTTTGCTAGTACTGCGTTTAGCTCTTGTTTTTCACTCTAATTTTGTTCAGAGCTTGTTTGTTTGCTTCAGTTATATTTTATTAGCTCTCTGGTCTTTGATGTTTATTTTCTTTGAGAGTTATTTCGAATAAGTTGATTGGTGTTGGAGAAGAGTAAATTGTTACATGCTTATAGTGGTGCAATAGGAAGCTTGTTTTCACTGTGCCTTAGGCTTTGGCATGTCGTGTTAGATGTTATTTTAATTGTGTGCTTAGTTATTTATGGTGTATCATGACTAGTCTCAAATAGCTGAGAGTTCTTAATGTGCCATTGAATGTAATCATGTATTGTTCTCTCATATTGAAGCATGGTATTGTGGTATTTCTCCTTGAATGCTTTATCTGGATTGACTTGGCGCATGATCACACCATGTTATCACTACAAACAAAGTCACTTCTAGCCTTGATGATCATTTATTTTTTTACTTTTAATATCAGTTCATGCTTTGATTATTGATGTTTTGACGCTATGCATGATTATGGTCGTTATTGCTATCTTAGATGGTCGCACCCAGTCTTGTGCTAGCCTACACTTGTACTGAGTATGAGCTCTACTCATGCATCCAACTCTGAAAAAAACAAATTATGCCAAATATGTCCACCATATCTACCTATATGTGGTATTTCACTGCCACTCCGAGTAAATTTCTTGTGTACTAACTTTAAACCTTCAAACTTATTAACCTGTTTTGTGTTCTTGTTTTAGCTCATGAGGAAGTAGTTTAAAGTTTATTATGGTTTGTGTCAAGCAAAGTTCTTCTTGCTTCTTTTACCCGATGAGTATGGAATCTGTGCTCATCTAAATTTGCAGAGAGCTAGTGCCAATTAATATAACAAAAAGGCACTTCCCCATGGTTTGATGAAAGCTGGTGAGTACCCGTTGATGGTGCAGGTCTTGCACTCGTTGGGAGACCCCAAGAGGAAGGTATAATGAGCATAGAAGCAGTTTTCCCTCAGTAATAAACCAAGGTTTAATCGACCAGTAGGAGGAAGGAGTAACTTCAGAAGGTTGAAGCAGCTGAGATGGTAGGGTGCACTACCGGTTGAGAAGCAACGTGGAACCTACACAACACAATCAAATCACCTTTCCCCAACGAAGCAATGGGGTTGTCAATCTCACCGGTTTTGCTGAACAGAAAAAGGTTAAACGTATTGTGTGGAAAACAGTATGAAAGCAGTAGGTGTTTTATTAGTATGAGGAAAAAGGACCGAGGTCCACAGTTCACTAGTGGTGTATCTTCGTGAAAGATAAATAACATGTGTGGTGAACAAATTACAGCTGGGCAATTGACAGAAATGAAGGCTGCACCATAGTGCATATGCAATACATAAAGATTACTATGTGATTCATGCAGGCATTACAACAAAATACATAACCGTCATCCAACTGCATATATGTCTAATAATCCACCCTCCGAATATCATCCGAACAAACGTTGGGTATTAAGTTGCAAGCAACAGATTATCGCCGTAAGCAAAGTGTGTAATGTAAACAATGTAAACTAGGTAAACACAGTTGTTTTCTCCCTAATGGAAACAACACATCCTAGATCCGTCAAGTTTCTATCACTCGAGCACAGATGCAAAGGAGGCATGAACCCACTATCGAGCATAAATACTCCCTCTTGGAGTTACTAGCATCTAGTTGGCCAGAGCATCTACTAATAACGGAGAGCATGCAAGATCATAAATAATATATGCATGAAGATAACATGATATATTGATAATCATAAGACATAGCATTCAACATTCATCAGATCCCAGCAAACACAACATGTAGCATTACATAAAGATGATCTTGATCATGTTAGGCAGCTCACAAGATCTAAACATGAGGTACAAAGTGGAGAGAACAACCATCTAGCTACTGCTATGGTCCCGTAGTCCTGGGATGAACTACTCATGCATCACTTCGGAGGAGGGCATGGTGGTGTAGACCCCTCCGGTGATGAATTTCCCTCCCGACAGGGTGCCGAGGAAAGCTCCAAAACCCTCCCGATTTCGGGATGACGATACGGCGGCCTCGGGTGTTTTTCGGGATGAAGTGGTATATATTTAGGGTTTACGTCTCGGGGGTATAAATAGGCGAAAGAGCAAAGGCTATGGAGGCCGGGGGCCCCACGCCACCCCATGGAACGGCCAGGGGGCGCGCCGTCCTATGGTGTGGGCCCCCTGAGCCCCCCCTCCGGGTCTCTTTGGGACTCCGTGGAACCTTCCGGAATTCTAGGATTTCCGGGCTTCGAATTCCGAGAATATTTCTAGAACAAATTTTCTGAAACTAAAAACAGCAGAAAACAACGAACTCTCTCTGTGGGATCTTGTCAATAGGTTAGTCCGTAAATTCGATAAAAATGACATAAATAGTATAGCAAACATGTGGGAAACAATAATAAAACAACATGGAATGTCCGAAATTAAGGATACGTTTATGACGTATCACCCGTGAACATGGCTAGCCCTGGTTTGTGAAAGAAAGGTGGAGGGGAAGTGCCAAACTAATAAAACAACGGAAACCGCTCTCATAAGTCTAAACACTTTGCTTGACATGGATTATGATAAGTTTTTCATCACCATTCATTGACATAAACATAAACCTCTCTTTTTTTTTAAATATCTCTGTTTTATCAAATAAAAAGCTCTAGCAGATGAGTTATCCCTGCTTCCCTTTGCGAAGGGACTTTCTTTTAATTTTATGTTGAGTCTTCATCTTCTTACTTTATGCACCAGCTAAGAGAGCATAGTTGTTATTCAGAGTATAATGTGCATAGTCCCAATATTTATTATTGATTTATCCATGATTGTGGTATTGCTTGCTCTCAAATTATTTGTATCTAGTCACCATTTAAACTTTGAAGGTGTCCAACATTTATGTTTTGCTCCCACACGAAGGACTATCTATATACCACTTTATTATGTTTTTCTTTGTGATTCAAACAACCATATCACTTTCAATGTTTCATTATTTATTTTCCTTTGTTTGTGTTACTTTTCATGAGCAACATAGCTGCTAAGTTTACATTAGTTGAAATGATATTTACCATTCCTTTGTTAAAGCACTTTGATCTCGGCTTTGCAATGCTTTTATATAACATTGATCAAGATTTGTGTTGGCTTCATGTCACCTCAAAATTATTTTGTTATCACTTACCTACTCAAGGATGTGCATGAGTTAAGCTTGGGGATGCTGATACGTTGCAAACGTATCTATAATTTTTTATGCTCCATGCTTATTTTATACCCAATAACTTTTGTTTTCCACATGTTTTCATTCTTTTTCCTTCATTTTCCGGATGTTTTCACACACTGACCTATTGACAACATGCCCCAGGCCAGTTGCTATTTTCTCCTGTTTTTATATTTCAGAAAAGTTTTTTAAGGAAATAGTCTCGGAAAGGGCTGAAAATCCAAGGAGATCAATTTTTCCCAAAACAAAGATGGAGTCCAAAGGAGAGACGGAGGGGAGCCAGGGGGCCGCCAGGAGGGTGCCAGTCTCGCCCCCCTAGGTCGCGCCTCGTGGCCCCCCTTTGCTTATAAATTGCCTTTAACCCTAATATCATAGGGGACGGAGTTATTTTCCCCGAAACACGCAGAGAGGCGCTGTCAACTCGAAAGTACAACCTAGGGCTTCTGAAGTCCTGCTCCGGCACCCTGCCGGAGAGGGGAGTCATCACCGGAGGCCTCTACACTGCCATGATCGCCTCCAGACAGATGCATGCGTAGTTCCTATCGGGACTACGAGTCCATAGCCGTAGCTATATGGTTGTTCTCTCCCCTACGCCTCCATGTCTAGAGTCTCGTGATCTGCCTCCCATGATCGAGACCATCGTTATGTAATTGTGGCGCGCGGGGGGAGGATGTTTTGTTTCCACTAGGGAGAAACAGCGGTGTTCTTGTCTAGGATGAGAACCACTGCTTACATTACGTATTGATCTTAATGCGTTTGTCTTTTGCACACATAGCAATCACTTCGTTGCTGCAACTTAATACCAAGGGATTTGCTGGATAGATTTCTTGAGGTGGACTTTTAGATATAGATGCATGCCGGATAGCGGTCCTTATGCCTTGACGTAATGCCTACAATGTTAGAGCATGTGGACTTTATCTCTTCATAATAGTATTGTTATATGTTTATGATTTGTCAATTGCCCAGCTATAATTTGTTCACCCAGCATGTTTGTTTTCTTTGGAGAAAGGCCACTAGTGAACCTATGTCCCCCGGTCCTAGTTTCCTCATATTGCCAACCTTCTTGTAAGAACTTTCATAATTGGTTTGGTGTTGTTCCGTTTTTACTTTTATTGTTTTCCAAGATTCTATACGTTTAATTCTCCTGTTTTCAGCAAGACCGAAAGATTGACAACCTTCCGGAAAGTTGGGGAAAGAGTGAGTTTGTGTTTGTGTGCAGATTCCACGCTTCAAAGCAACAGTATTTTTCTGGTGTCGTTGATAAAGTAACCTTCTTCAAGACTATGAAGTCATATTGCCTCGATAACT
The DNA here is from genome assembly GCA_028641055.1 of Alopecurus myosuroides. Lineage (NCBI taxonomy): Eukaryota > Viridiplantae > Streptophyta > Magnoliopsida > Poales > Poaceae > Alopecurus > Alopecurus myosuroides. The sequence continues at coordinate 219,614,869 of CM054061.1, forward strand.
CTGGTTCTATACTAGGGAAAAACTTACTCTAGACTACATCATACCTTCCGTTTGGGGTGTCCCAACGAGCGTGTGATCATGTCATCATCAGTACCACGGAAAATCCCATGATTGAGAAGCTAGGGTTTCGTATAGGAAGACACGGCTGGTGGACTACTCGGCAAAAAAGGAGAAGGCGCAAGATTTTACCTAGGTTTAGGGCCCTCGTGTAGGTAAAACCCCTAGTCGTGCTTGTCTGATGTTATTCCGGCGAGTTCACAATGATCACAAGGGGATTACACGAAGGTGGTGTGATTCTGTCTCCAGTTTACTCTCGGCCTTTATATAGTAGGTTGGATCTCTTGTGTCGTAGTCGAGTAAATTACAACAAAGGGTGGTGCCCTAATTCTACTCCTTCCTTACAAGGTAATCCAAGCATCCGAATAGAACTCTTCTTCAGTTCCGCTATGGGCTCGATATTCATAATCATGTTTGGCCTTATGATGGGCCCGTGGTGGAGTCACACCTAGTATACCAACAATAAGCATCGATTAGGTACACCCACGTCAGGAGTAGTAGGTCGACAAGAGGGTGGATGTGGTCGATGGTAGGGAGCACTAACCCTAGGTGGGTGCAGTGGTCACGTGAGAGGACATGGACATGTGGGACGTTAGGTCAGGTGGCGGACAAGCTCAACTCAAAAACAGAATAAAACGCTTCATTCCGTGCTGTGGCAGGCTCACAAATATAAATCTAAAGAATAGGGACAATTCCAAATACCCCGTCAAGTTTTAGACCAAATGCTTGGAGAGCTTCCCTCTTCTTGCTTTTTGGGCCACCCAATTTACATTAGAGAGAGGCGACCGTAGAGAGAAACTAGCTACAATTTTTTCTTTTATACTTCTCCAGTTTCGGATGTAGAAAGTGGCTAAGGGCATGCACAATGGTAAGGGCCTGGGTAGACGCTTTAGCGGGAAAAAGAAGGGCAATTAAACCTAGCGTCCTAGTCAAGAGTCCAGAACTCCAATGTTGCCTCGAACTTGAAGCGCTTATTTTTCTAACAAACTCGAATCATTTTTCACGTAACAATGCGAAGCGCCAGGCACAACTTTTTGCGTCGACGCCAATAGTAAAGCGCCTATCGCCAGATTCTACGATGTGAATGTCGATTAGCGCCCGCCTTGTACATGCCCTAAGAATTGGTCCTAGCACCGGTAAATAGAAATTTTAGGAAGGTTAATTGTGGGCGTTAACTTCGGTAGCTTAGCCAAATCATGAATCGAGCTGTTTTTATAACTACAAATCATGCTACTGAGTACTAACTATGCTAAAATCCCTTTATGGAAAAAAAAAACTATGTTAAAATTGGCAAGACCATCATTGAGAGTAGAGACCGGTAGAATTCAGGAGTACAAACTCAAGTGACAACTTAACAGAGATGATATCTCCGTATACATTCAGTTTAAATGAAACTGAATACATGAAGAAATGACGTAAAATTGAGGTACTTCTGAAACCGACGAAAAAACTTAAGCCTCTTAGACCAATTAAAGATTACCAAATGGAGGCCTGATGTAGTGAGTACAGTTGCATCCATATATACCAGCAAATAATCTGTTCTTCCTACCACATCAGTAAAATAAAATTGCGTCCTAGTTACAGGATCTCAACCAACATGATCCAATCATAATGACTCCGCAAATTCACGAATCGGATTTCTTAGAGTAGCATGTGTCCAAAGCAGTATGCCGCAGAGCGTAACAGCAGAGTTAAAATCCTATCAGAAATGGAATCAAATCTAACATCAGGGGCTGCTCTTGCCCAGATGGAACGGACGTGATCGAAGTCTTCGACTGTCGAGATGGAAGGACGACGACAACGACGGTTGAGCTAGCCGCGCCCGCGCGGATGGCAGAAGGGGCACGCGGTGCTACCGGCGTCGAAGCAATCCAAGCAGACGCAAAAATGCGGAGTCGGAAGGGATATGACACTCGCCGGCCTCGCGCGGCAAGCCCAGCATTCGGGTGGGGGAAACTGCTGCTGGGGATCGGAGACGGAGCCGAGCAGGTCCACGGTTGTCGGCGCCGCGTCCGTGGTGGGATGGCGGGCGGGTATCGGCGCCGAAGAAGAAGGCTGCTCGAGGGCGGGGAGGTTCGCCTCAATATAGGCCGTGGCTGCCTGCGACCGGAGGTGCTCCTCCCGAAGAGCCGCGTGCTCGCGGCGGCGCTTGTCCTGAAGAGTGGATGTTGTCGCATGTGGTGCCGACGAAGGCTGTGACCGGAGAGGGAACACAAGCTTCAACGCCGCCATAGTAGTCATGTCCTGGCTCACCTTCTGACGCTTCATGACCACCCCCGCCGTATCGCTCCCGGTAGCGCCTCCTGGGAGATGGGCCGACGTAGCCGCCGTGCCTGCATCGCCGTCGCTTCCCTGCGCCGACCAAGAATCAAGGTATCAGGGGGGCAGAAAATCAACTCACCGGATAATCTGAACTGAATGCACCGGTTAATTAAGTAAGAAACTTACGATGCTATCGTCGCCCACCCACTGTCCCATCACCGAGGTCGTCGGCGCCGGGTCCTCCCGCTGGCGGCGCGCTCCTGTTTGCTGGAGCTGCGACGGCGGCGCCAAGCGGACTGGGACCTCCGTCCTCGAATCGCTCACTCCGGCTGCAAGAAACGAAGAATCCGAACTATGTCTCAGGCTACAAAGAATCCAAGAACATGAACTAGAAGAGCAACGAGCGGCCATCCTTTCTTGGGCACCGACGCACCTCTGCTGGGAAGGGAGGAGCCCCCGCCGTCGGGTCTCGTAGTCGTCGTCTGCGGCTTCCCGCCGGGAGCGTCGGGCTTGTCCTTCGGATCCCCTGCCATCTCGCTTCGCGAAACAATAGATGGCGAACTCCCTGTGCGCTGTAGCTCGAAGGAGAGAGGGGTGAGGGAGAAGGAAGGTTCGCGAAACAATAGGGAGGCGTCGCAGGGTGGGACGAGGCTATATAGGCGTTGCAGGTCGGTGTGTGCGTCTCGCTGCCCCAGGAAGCGAGGAGGACTCGGTGGAATTTGGGAAAGGAGACGATTGATCGAAATAGAGCAACCAACAACATGGGCCAGATACGGAGGAACTGATCAGGAGAAATTACTCATGTTCTAAAAAAAATACTCATTTTTCTGCACTATTACTACGCAATGCGACCGATATAAATAAAATAAAACGATTCAAAAATTTGTGACCAATAATGAAAAATCATTTAAAAATATATTTTTAAATGAATTTGTCAAGTTCTAAGAGACAAAGTTGCCAATACATATTGTAGATCGACTATAAATCATCTCTCGATTTGAAAATGCTCGTGGATCAATATTAATAAGTCAATATAGACACTTTGGAAGCCTATCAATGATGAGCAAACATTACATGTTTTATGTTCAATATAACAATTAATTAGTTTGTTAGATCATTGAAGCAAATCTATTATTACAGATTGTAGTCGAATATAGGTAACCTCTTTCAAACATAAAATTGTGCAGTCTATCAGTAGTAGTGGACCGTGCTACAACAAGGTCAGCCTCCAATTAGTCTAACGCGAGGTCAGCTCGGACTTTCCCAATAAGAAGAGTATCTCCCGCGCGGAAACCACAAAAGGGTACGACAGCGATAGGAACACGCGAACCAAACATTCCCGCGCACGCGAACCGAGGCGGGGAAACTCCACGCCGCGCTACCTACCACCCGGTACGTGAAACAAAAAAGTACATTCCCGTGCTTCTCCCCTCTTCATCAATCTCGTCCAAACCCTAGAACGGAAAGAACAGAGGGGCGGCGGAAACTACATCTCCAGGATCATGACATGCTACCAGCATAAACTCCGTCTCCGAGTGAAAACTCCAGGTAACAACACAAAACACCACTCCAAAATCCCAACGAATCTTCCATCCTTCTCTCTGTTCGGCTGGCTAGCCAGGTCACGCATACACAAACATCTGGAAAACATCATTCCATGATGAATACTGTTACATCTCGCTATTCATAGAAGGTGTACCCCCTCCCTCTCCCCACCGTCATGAAGACAGATCTCAGAAATCAAGGAACAAAGAAAAAGTTGATCCCATCAGGTACCATCCTTTCTCTCTTTTACGGCTAGACATGATCCAAAAGGCATTGGGATAAAATATACACATAAGTAGTTTGCTTGTCACTTTCATCATCAGATTTGATTTTGTTTACTCTGAGATTTGAATTTTCTGACTTTGCAACTTGTCTCCATCCAAAAAGAAAGTACTATGCATGTTACAAAAGAGGGAGGGAGGTTTTCAGTTTTCACACCCCAAAAAACACAAGAAAAAATTGTTGATACAAAAGGAACATTTAAAAAGTGAAAAGTTGCTAGTTTCTCATTGAACTGTAGTAGAAATTGTGAGATTAAGAACTGGAAAAGTATATTCGGGATGGCATGTTGCTAACCCAAAAATGCATGTAACTAAGTCATTCAGCCTAGGGTCCATTATGTTGCTCATTCTTGGAAATACAATCACATTCATGTTGGTATTATTATTGTGATATGAAAAGTCCATTTTCCCCCATTAAAATGCACTGTTCATGCTAGCTAAGAAATCCTATGTAAACTGCACAAATGTTAAACAATTGTGACACATGTATATCGTTACATTTTATAAACAATGACAGAAGAAAAACTTACTTCTTCCATGTTTAAAGATCCACCGATCAAACGATATATTTCCATATCTCTGTACACATACTTGTAGAAGGCAGAAGAAATGAAAACGAAAAAGATTAGCCCGAAGAATTTATTTCTACACTAGATGAATACATTTTAAAAACAACAATAAGCTTAACATCTCTCCCTGAATGTTGTTTTGTGTTTTTTCGTAGGTAATATATGCGCAATTTTGAATGGTGGTTGGTTAGCATTGATATGAACCAAGAGTTGAACCCGATGATCAGGATGTGACCAATTCATAAAATCCTCATGATGTAACTTCAGCTGGTACTTCCTTTGTCAATGATTCAAGCAATGGTCCAGAGAGTAGAAAATTTTGTAAGCAAGCAAGTGCAGAGAGAGATGGTTCGCACAAAGCCGAAGTTGGGCCCTCATCGGGACCTCCTGGCGGACACACTGCATCTGGATAGCCTTCGGGTAGTGCCCCAAATGTTAGTTCTGGTGTCCCAACCGGTGTTACTCTATCCAGTGCTGACAGTGGAAGTGATGACGAAGTGTAATCTACCTCGAAAGTTTATAGACCACAAATACCTTTTGTGGGTATGAAATTTGAAACAATTGAACTGGCGATGGCGCATTACAACAAATATGATAAGCACATTATCTTCTCAGTTAAGATTGAGTCATCTAGAAAATCCACCAAAAACGATGAAAAGGAAAAGGTTGTATTTGTTTGTAACAAAGCTAGAAATTTTTTGATACTGAACCTACCCCTGTTAAGCAGAGACAACGAGCAATTATTAAGTTGGCTGGTTGCAAAGCAAAGATGAGAGTTAAGCGTGTTGGTGCCATGTGGGAAGCAACTCAGTTTGTCGAGGATCAGACTCACGAGGTGATTGAAAAGTTTGATTGAAGAAATATTTGAGGTCACTACACTGCTAAACTGGGAGAAGAGAACAGACTGAAAGATATGCCATTGTTAAAATAAACCGTTGAAGAGATTCATAAAGAAGATCCAGGGTTTTCTTTCATGATTAAAATTGATGAAGATGGGGTTGTTGAAAACATTTTCCGGGTTGATAGCTCTGCTAGGAGTGTCTACAAGCTATATCATGACTGCATTTAATTTTACACTACGTACATGAACAATATGTACAACATGTTGTTTGCTCCGTTTATCGGCATCAATAGACATGGTAAGTCTTAATATTATAACAGACCAAACAGCTGCGTTTCGGACGACAATCCTGGTGCTTTTCCTTAGAATTGTTCATAGGAATTGTCGATGGCACATTATGCAGAAGTTGAAGGAAAAACTAGGTCCATTCATATCAAAACATGAAGCATTGAGGTTGGAGTTCCATGAAACCATTGATTATAGCCTGTTTGTACAAGAGTTTGAATTGAGATGGGCTGATATGCTGGTAAGACATGCTGCTGCTGACGATGAACATCTCAATGATCTTTACGGTCTTAGAGAGATATTTGTCCCAGACTACTTCAAGGACATATTCTTTTTCGTTCGTACAGACTATAGCTAGAAGCGAGTGTTTCAATTCTGTCTTGAAACTCTATGTCAACCTCATGATAGTCCTATCCGTTTCTTCAAGCAATACATGAAATTGCAAGAGAGGACTCAGGCTGCTGAAGATGGTCATGAATTTGTTGCTGAAGACAAGACTATCAGAGTTTAGTCATATTTTTCTATGGAGAAGCAAATGTTAGAAACCTACACTATGCCTATATACATCAGTTTCCAACTAGAGTTGTGCAACAATGTGTCTTACAATGCAAGGGGTCTTGTTGGAGGTCTGTATGAAATATCTCCTATCCAGGGATCTATTGTTGGCTATGGGAACATAAATTACATTGTTAGTCGTGATGTAAAATGGCATCTACAACTGCGAGTGTTCCCAGTTCAAAAGGATTGGAATCCTTTGTTGTCATGCCATAAAAGTTATGTTGCATGTGGGCGCAGTTCATTCAATGTCACATCACTACATCCTATCTAGATGATCGCTCCCTCCGCCAGACATTGTTGTGCCGCCGGCTCCGCCACTGGAAAAACCTACTGACAAACTGTCCAGAAAAGAAACGAGGCTGCTGCAATTTGGTAAACTATGTCAGGATTTTGCGGAAAGAATAGTTCATCCTGCAGTAACTTCTGACAAAGGGACAGAGGTATCTTAGAAGCACATGAGAAACTGTGAGAGAGAACTTGTGTACATTAAAAGAGTTGCATCTCTTGCAGCAAAAAGGAAGAAGCAACAAAGTTTTGCATCAAATTCAATGCCTAAAACTAGAATGGAAGATACTACAGCTAGGCAACAGGATACTGGAATACCTTCTGGCACAATACCAAAATACCCTATATTCATGAACTCACCTAGAAGACCGAGCCAGAAAAGGAAAAAAAGTGGCCTGCACCTTCAACCGTCTCACGCGAAAACATGTAGTATTTGTCAAGTTACGAAACATGATGCATGAAATTTCCATGTCCGGATTGCAAATCCGGAGAAATATCCGCTACTGCCGCTGTTCAGTTTATAAGTCAGTTTAAAAAGATTCATCCATTTTGTTATTTTTTTAGTTCCAATTAATCTGAGTTTTTCTTATTGTGTTGAGTTGTAAATGATCGTTCATTATGTCATAATTATGGTTAGAGTCGTTTGATGGAAGAAGCTGATGATTTGCAAATTTATACATTTTGTTTTGGATTTTGGATTTTGAGACAAGCAAGTAAAATGTAATTTTTCAAAAATGACAGGAGGCCTCAAAACTATTGTAAACTCCAATGTCATTTTACAAGCTCATATACTCCTTCCATCCCAAAATACAAGAAGAACTTTAATTTCGCTGGTTAATGACGTATAACTTTGACCATAATTTATACTTATAATATACCCGTAAAAATAGTATAAAAATATATGAAATGAAAGAATTTCATAAGACGAATCTAACGATACCATTTATATATTATTAATCAATATAATTTATTATATATTAGTGGTCAAAATTGGGCATCAAAGACCACCATAAAAATAGCGCGCCTTGTATTTTGGGACAGAGGGAGTAGAAAAAGCTACATTGGTTGACAAAGTGTTTTAGGGGTAAGAACTGTTGAAAAAAATCATAATGAATTACAGTAGAAAACATTTTAGAGAATTAGCCTCCACAACGCCTTGTTTGCTTCGAACCGAAGCCACTTGTCGTTGTATAATTTCCTTAAATTGTTCTAGTCAAAGTTTGGGGGCCTCCTGCCACTCCATTCTTCAATGTAAAAAAACCCCAGTCGTACCTGATTCTCAATTGATAGAGAGCACAAAAGAGGAAAACACGAAATAATGGTAAATGTTAGCTACAGAAAAAGTGGCTGAATAGAAATATGGGGAATTGTCTTAGGCAACAAATCCATGGAACATATCCACAAAAAACTCAATGAATCAACAGAAATCATAAGATATTTTATTTTACTGATGTGGTAGGAAGAACAGATTATTTGCTGGTATATATGGATGCAACTGTACTCACTACATCAGGCCTCCATTTGGTAATCTTTAATTGGTCTACGAGGCTTAAGTCTTTTCGTCGGTTTCAGAAGTACCTCAATTTTACGTCATTTCTTCATGTATTCAGTTTCATTTAAACTGAATGTATACGGAGATATCATCTCTGTTAAGTTGTCACTTGAGTTTGTACTCCTGAATTCTACCGGTCTCTACTCTCAATGATGGTCTTGCCGATTTTAACATAGTTTTTTTTTCCATAAAGGGATTTTAGCATAGTTAGTACTCAGTAGCATGATTTGTAGTTATAAAAACAGCTCGATTCATGATTTGGCTAAGCTACCGAAGTTAACGCCCACAATTAACCTTCCTAAAATTTCTATTTACCGGTGCTAGGACCAATTCTTAGGGCATGTACAAGGCGGGCGCTAATCGACATTCACATCGTAGAATCTGGCGATAGGCGCTTTACTATTGGCGTCGACGCAAAAAGTTGTGCCTGGCGCTTCGCATTGTTACGTGAAAAATGATTCGAGTTTGTTAGAAAAATAAGCGCTTCAAGTTCGAGGCAACATTGGAGTTCTGGACTCTTGACTAGGACGCTAGGTTTAATTGCCCTTCTTTTTCCCGCTAAAGCGTCTACCCAGGCCCTTACCATTGTGCATGCCCTTAGCCACTTTCTACATCCGAAACTGGAGAAGTATAAAAGAAAAAATTGTAGCTAGTTTCTCTCTACGGTCGCCTCTCTAATGTAAATTGGGTGGCCCAAAAAGCAAGAAGAGGGAAGCTCTCCAAGGATTTGGTCTAAAACTTGACGGGGTATTTGGAATTGTCCCTATTCTTTAGATTTATATTTCTGAGCCTGCCACAGCACGGAATGAAGCGTTTTATTCTGTTTTTGACTTGAGCTTGTCCGCCACCTGACCTAACGTCCCACATGTCCATGTCCTCTCACGTGACCACTGCACCCACCTAGGGTTAGTGCTCCCTACCCTCGACCACATCCACCCTCTTGTCGACCTACTACTCCTGACGTGGGTGTACCTAATCGATGCTTATTGTTGGTATACTAGGTGTGAGTCCACCACAGGCCCATCATAAGGCCAAACATGATTATGAATATCGAGCCCATAGCGGAACTGAAGAAGAGTTCTATTCGGATGCTTGGACTACCTTGTAAGGAAGGAGTAGAATTAGGGCACCACCCTTTGTTGTAATTTACTCGACTACGACATAAGAGATCCAACCTACTATATAAAGGCCGAGAGTAAATTGGAGACAGAATGACACCACCTTCATGTAATCCCCTTGTGATCATTGTGAACTCGCCGGAATAACATCAGACAAGCACGACTAGGGGTTTTCCCTACACGAGGGCCCTAAACCTAGGTAAAATCTTGTGCCTTCTCCTTTTTTGCCGAGTAGTCCACCAGCCGCGTCTTCCTATACGAAATCCTAGCTTCTCAATCATGGGATTTTCCGTGGTACTGATGATGACATGATCACACGGTCGTTGGGAGACCCCAAACGGAAGGTATGATGTAGTCTAGAGTAAGTTTTTCCCTAGTATAGAACCAGAGTTATCGAGGCAGTATGACTTCATAATCTTGAAGAAGGTTACTTTATCAACGACACCGGAAAAATACAGTTGCTTTGAAGCGTGGAACCTGCACACAAACACAAAATCACTATTTCCCCAACTTTCCGGAAGGTTGTCAATCTTTCGGTCTTGCTGAAAACAGGAGAATTAAACGTATAGAATCTTGGAAAACAATAAAAGTAAAAACGGAACAACGCCAAACCAATTATGAAAGTTCTTACAAGAAGGTTGGAAATATGAGGAAACTAGGACCGGGGGACATAGGTTCACTAGTGGCATTTCTCCAAAGAAAACAAACATGCCGGGTGAACAAATTATAGCTGGGCAATTGACAAATAATAAACGTATAACAATACTATTATGAAGAGATAAAGTCCACGGGCTCTAACATTTTAGGCATTACGTCAAGGCATAAGGACCGCTATCCGGCATGCATCTATATCTAAAAGTCCACCTCAAGAAATCTATCCGACAAATCCCTTGGTATTAAGTTGCAGCAACGAAGTGATTGCTATGTGTGCAAAAGACAAATGCATTAAGATCAATACGTAATGTAAGCAGTGGTTCTCATCCTAGACAAGAACACCGTTGTTTTATCCCTAGTGGAAACAAAACATCCTCCCCCCGCATGCCACAATTACATAACGATGGTCTCGATCATGGGAGGCAGATCACGAGACTCTAGACATGGAGGCGTAGGGGAGAGAACAACCATATAGCTACGGCTATGGACTCGTAGTCCCGATATGAACTACGCATGCATATGTCTGGAGGCGATCATGGCGGTGTAGAGGCCTCCGGTGATGATTCCCCTCTCCGGCAGGGTGCCGGAGCAGGACTTCAGAAGCCCTAGGTTGTACTTTTGAGTTGACAGCGCCTCTCTGCGTGTTTTGTGGAAAATAACTCTGTCCCCTATGATATTAGGGTTAAAGGCAATTTATAAGCAAAGGGGGGCCACGAGGCGCGACCTAGGGGGGCGAGACTGGCACCCTCCTGGCGGCCCCCTGGCTCCCCTCCGTCTCTCCTTTGGACTCCATCTTCGTTTGGGGAAAAATTGATCTCCTTGGATTTTCAGCCCTTTCCGAGACTATTTCCTTAAAAAACTTTTCTGAAATATAAAAACAGGAGAAAATAGCAACTGGCCTGGGGCATGTTGTTAATAGGTTAGTGTGTGAAAACATCCGGAAAACGAAGGAAAAAGAAAGAAAACATGTGGAAAACAAAAGTTATTGGGTATTAAATAAGCATGGAGCATAAAAAATTATAGATACGTTTGCAACGTATCAGCATCCCCAAGCTTAACTCATGCACATCCTTGAGTAGGTAAGTGATAACAAAATAATTTTGAGGTGACATGAAGCCAACACAAATCTTGATCAATGTTATGTAAAAATATTGCAAAGCCGAGATCAAAGTGCTTTAACAAAGGCATGGTAAATATCATTTCAACTAATGTAAATTTAGCAGCTATGTTGCTAATGAAAAGTAACACAACCAAAGGAAAATAAATAATGAAACATTGAAAGTGATATGGTTGTTTGAATCACAAAGAAAAACATAATAAAGTGGCATATAGATAGTCCTTCGTGTGGGAGCAAATCATAAATGTTGGACACCTTCAAAGTTTAAATGGTGACTAGATACAAATAATTTGAGAGCAAGCAATACCACAATCATGAATAAATCAATAATAAATATTGGGACTATGCACATTATACTCAGAATAACAACTATGCTCTCTTAGCTGGTGCATAAAGTAAGAAGATGAAGACTCAACATAAAATTAAAAGAAAGTCCCTTCGCAGAGGGAAGCAGGGATAACTCATCTGCTAGAGCTTTTTATTTGATAAAACAGAGATATTTTAAAAAAATGAGAGAGGTTTATGTTTATGTCAATGAATGGCGATGAAAAACTTATCATTATCCATGTCAAGCAAAGTGTTTAGACTTTTGAGAGCGGTTTCCGTTGTTTTATTAGTTTGGCACTTCCCATCCACCTTTCTTTCACAAACCAGGGCTAGCCATGTTCACGGGTGATACGTCATAAACGTATCCTTAATTTCGGACATTCCATGTTGTTTTCTTATTGTTTCCCACATGTTTGCTATACTATTTATGTCATTTTTATCGAATTTACGGACTAGGACTAACCTATTGACAAGATCCCACAGAGACAGTTCGTTGTTTTCTGATGTTTTTAGTTTCAGAAAATTTGTTCTAGAAATATTCTCGGAATTCGAAGCCTGGAAATCCTATAATTCCCGAAGGTTCCACGGAGTCCCGAAGAGACCCGAAGGGGGGGCTCAGGGGGCCCACACCATAGGGCGGCGCGCCCCCTGGCCGTTCCATGGGGTGGCGTGGGGCCCCTGGCCTCCACAGCCTTTGCTCTTTCCCCTATTTATACCCCCCAAGACGTAAACCCTAAATATATACCACTTCGTCCCGAAAAACACCCGAGGACGCCGTATCGTCATCCCGAAATCGGGAGGGTTTTGGAGCTTTCCTCGGCACCCTGTCGGGAGGGAAATTCATCACCGGAGGGGTCTACACCACCATGCCCTCCTCCGAAGTGATGCATGAGCAGTTCATTCCAGGACTACGGGTCCATAGCAGTAGCTAGATGGTTGGTCTCTACACTTTGTACGTCATGTTTAGATCTTGTGAGCTGCCTAACATGATCAAGATCATCTTTATGTAATGCTACATGTTGTGTTTGCTGGGATCTGATAAATTTTGAATGCTATGTCTTATGATTATCAATCTATCATGTTATCTTCATGCATATGTTATTTATGATCTTGCATGCTCTCCGTTATTAGTAGATGCTCTGGTCAAAATCCCTTTTGGGGCTAATTTTGGTGTAATTTTCAAATTTAGGGTTTGGGAGAGAATTTTTTTGGTGGAATGGGGGATTGTGGGGGGGGGGGCGAATTTGTCTCTATCTAGCTGCTGATACCAGATGATGGAGTGGTTAACCTCTTGGCTGGCCCGATCTTCACGAATCGACCAAGAACACGAAGAACGAACCAAGAACACGATGAACACGAAGGGGAAATCGAGGGGAAATCAAGGGGAAACAAGGTGGAGATAACTAGTAAGAACTGAAGCACCCAATCTCGCGTCAACTAAGCCGTAACGGCCGCCTACAGGACGATCGATCCAACCGAACTCACCTTTTCGGAAACCGCTTCACACTCGTGGCCACCATGCCAATAGAACCTCAAGGATTAGTTGAAGAAGATTGGAAAGTCCCTTACTGAATCCCAAGGGGAAAGGATAGGAAACCCGATGATCCTAGATACAAATCATAGGAGTAGCCTTGATACGGTCCTAGGTACAACCATAGGAGTAGCCTCACAAGAGGGGTACAAGAGCAAAGATCAAAGTTCTAAATTCATCTCTAAACCTAGATCTAGACAAAGGGATTCCTTAAAGAGCCAAGAGGGTAGGTGAGGGGTGAAAAGGGGCATTTTCCCCCAAATCCCGCAGTCTGCAGGGGGTCCGGCATGGGAGGCTGGCCTAGCCTGCCTTTAAGGCCGGGGTGGAAGTCGTCGCGAGGCTGGCCTGGTGTGCTCGTGTGCCGGCCTGGGGCCGGGGTGGAGGCGAGGGGGTGCCAGCCTGGGGCCAAGGTGGAGACGCAGGGATGCCGGCCTGGAAGCCGACCTGAGGCCGGGGTGGAAGCCGACAGCTTCGGGTGGCCTCCCGGCCTAGCGCGTGGAAGGGCAGGCTTGAGGCTGGGGTGGAGGCCGACCGGCTCTGTGGGGGGGGGGGGCTGGCCAGGGTTTGAGTTCGGGCACACTGTTTTCCTCCCTTTTCCTCCTTATCTTCTTCTTCCTCGATGTCGTCTTCTCGGACTTCTTCCATAGCTTCTTGGGCATCATCTTGGGCGCGTTCTTGGGCCTCCGTGGTGGGGTCACACCTGAGCATGCATAGGGTTGTTCCATGAGGTAGCGCACCATTCACCAAGTCATCCAAAACATAGAGGGAGATGAGTGAATTCACCTTGTCATGTATCGCCTTTGCTCAAGATTTTTTCATGGGTCCATTGGGCGTTGGGCTTGGTGGAATGGGGTGTGCTGTATCAGGTTGTCTTCTCTAGACCTTGTTTCCTTGCACTGTTTTTATCTCTCAAGAACTCTCTGGTCGTCACTCCGGCTGTTGCAATCTGGCCGGGCAAGCTTGTGTTGTTGTCCTCTCTCTCCAAAGTCCGGTGGTCGTTGTCTGCTGTTGTTTCAGTGAATTCTCTCTCTCTCTCTCCGTGCCTGCCATAGGTCGCGGATGGCCGCCCCGATTCGGCCCATTCCGGTGAGTATCCCGGCGAGGGTCGACTCCTCCCGACCGACTCCAGCTGATTTTGGGCCATGTCCTGGCTGGATTTAGCCTTGGACGACCGGATTTGGCCTCGATTAGCCTCCTGCTACTTGGGATCGAGATCACGTTCGTGTATGTTACTCTCAGTCTGAGTTGACTAGAAAAATGGAGACAAAATCATGGCGGGCTATGTTCCTATACATTGCTGCTCAATGATCTTTGATGGTACCAACTATACCGATGTATAGTATATTCTTATGCTATCTGGCATCAACTTGACTCTCTCCGCACTGTTGTTTGCGGCACCTTCCCATGTTGCCGGACTTTGAGATCAGACTTGGAGTTTCAGTGTGTCTTTGAGTTCTTGTCTCGCCTTCATATCGAGTTTGAGCCTCGGCGTGCTAGCTTTATTGATCGTGGATGTATTCCTATCTTAGCGGTACTTTCGAAGCTTCATGATGAAGTGACATGCCTTTGAGGTGCTGGTTTTCTGGCGGATCCCTCTGAGCTCGCTTCTTGGGCTCCTGTTATGCCGTCTGCTCGTCTCGGTGCTCCGCTGCTCCTTCCCACGCCCTATGGGGGGTAAGTCTCCCTACTTCTGGTGGAGAGGGCTGATCTCGCCCTCGTATCTGTTGTGGCTACTGATCAAATTAGAGCCATCCAGAGTCTGATTGCCGCAAGAGGCAGAGGGACATGCGGAACAGTGGGCACACCTCTTCAGCTGGGACTCGTGCTTCTTCTTCGACTCTGTCGCTTTCGGATCAGGGCATTGTGCGGCTCAACCGTCTGTTGGCTTCCTCTGGCTCTACTTCGACAGGTGTTGCAGCCTTTGTGACAGTGGCATCCACCATCGAGCGACCACCGTCCACACAGTGAGGTACATCTTTGTGGGTTCTAGATCCTGGAGCTTCATTTCATATTCTTCTGATACTTCTGTCCTGACCTCTCTTTGATCTCTTGATTTTCCTATCAATGTTCTCGCTGCTGATGGCACACCTCTTCATGTTGCTAGTCGTGGCACTCTTTCTACTTCTTCCTTCTAAGTTCCAAATGTCTCCCATGCCCCTCGTCTTATCATGAACTTGTTTTCCGCTGCTCAGCTTACTGATTCTGGTTGTCGTGTTATTCCTTGACGTTAAATCTTGCTCTATCCAGGATCTTCACACCCATGTTATGGTTGGGGCTAGCCCTTTGCACCGTGACTCTCCGGGTCTTTGGGAGCTTAACTGGCTTCGTGTTCTGTCGTGGTGGTATCACGGCAGATGCCATGGGATGGCTAAAGTTGGGGCCGATGGACGCTGGAGGTGCTCGGGGAGGGATCACACGGCGGGTAGCCGCGTGGGATAGATCACAAACAATGCAAACACCAAGATCTTACCCAGGTTCAGGGCCCTCGTGTGGAGGTTACACCCCTACTCCTGCCTTTCTCTTTTTATGTATATTACCGAGTAGCCACAGTACAATCAGGCCTACAGCCGAGTAGCCACTCTTCTCTCTAGTTCTCTAAGTGTTCCGAACGTATGTAGCGACTATCGCGAACCTCTCACAGGAGGAGGCAGGGCACCTTATATACTGGTGCCCAGCCGAATAGAAAACTAGCGTAAAGTACAACGGGATGTGACAGGAGCCCTGCAGAACTGCGCACGCCTCCGGGTTCCCGCTGACACTCGCCCCGTAAGTCGTTGCGCCGTTCGGAGATGGGACCTGTCCACCCTTGTCAGTGAGATAGGATAGGCCCCTAGCCCTGTCCTGTCCCCTCTGTCAGTGACAGGACTAGACAGGCGCCTACCGCACTGTAGCCACGCCGTGGTGCGGATAATCACGCACCCCGTAAGTATAACCGCACGCCGTACGGACACAGGATACGCGGGATCCTGTGTCAGAACGGCTCCATTGACTTCTGGTCCGAGTAGGAATTCACTCCCTCTACCCGGACAACTTCCTCTACTCGGAAGAATACAACTTCCTTGATTCTTCCTCTTGGCCGTTGGTAGGTACGACCGAATAGCTATCCACCGGGTAGCGTGTACCGGGTAGCCAGCCAACTTGGTAAAAACTGCTCTTCTGATCTTGCTTTTAGCACTTGCCTCACCCCTACTCGGGGGTAACCCCCCGACATGTTCCTTCTACTGCACCCACATCCATGAGCTCACATGCTCTTGCTTCTTCCGCTCCCACTTCCTTCCAGAAGTGGCACCATCATCTTGGTCATATTTGTGGTTCTCGCCTATCGTGTTTAATTCGTCGAGGTCTCCTGGGGGGTTGTCTTAGGAGATGTTTCCCTCTAGTGTCAGGGTTATGGACTTGGCAAACGGACTGAACTACTCTATCCTACCAATGAGTCAGTATCTCATCGTCCTTTTCGACTTAGTTCATTGTGATGTATGGGGTCCCCCTCCCTTCCTTTCGAAAGGGAGCCACGCTACTATGTTATCTTTATTGATGATTTCTCACGCTACACTTGGCTCTATTTTATGACATCTTGCAGTTTGGTTCTTTCTATATATAAATGTTTTGCTGCCATGGTTCAAACTCAGTTTTCCATGCCTATCCGTGTGTTTCGTGTTGATTCTGCTGGTGAGTATATCTCCTAGTCGTTGTGTGGCTTTCTTGCTGAGCAGGGTACTCTCGCCAAGTTTTCTTATCCTGGCGCCCATGCTAAGAATGGCATGGCCGAGCGCAAGCATCGTCACCTCCTTGATACAACTCGTAAGATTATGATTTCTGCATCTCTTCCACCTCATTTTTGGGCTGAGGCTGTTTCTACTTCCACCTATCTCATCAACATTCAGCCCTCGGCTTCCTTGCGGGGTGGTATTACTATGGAGTCTCTTTCTGACAGCCTGATTACTCGGTGCTTTGGGTGTTTGGATGTGTATGTTATGTTTTTCTTGCTCCACACGAACGCACCAAACTTACTGCTTGGTCTATTAAATGTGTCTTTCTTGGGTATAGTGATGAGCATAAGGGTTCTCGGTATTGGGATCCTATTGGTCGTCGAATACGCGTCTCAGTTGATGTGACTTTTGGCGAGTCTCGTCCTTTCTACCCGCGTCCTTCCTCCTCGACTTTTTCTGTGGATGAAATATCATTTCTCGCTTTCCCTGGTACTCCTTCCTCTGTGCCTCGTGTTTCCGCAACACCTCCTCTGAGTCCTCCTGTTCCTGATACTCCTCTGACATCGTCTTTCCCTCCTCCCTCGTCTCCTGCCTCACCACCCTCCTCCTCGATGTCTTCCTCCCCTTTGGTGCCTCCTCCCCTTTCTCCATTCCTGTTTCACTATTGCCGTCGTCCATGTATTGTGGATGATCCTGTCGAGGCGCCTTGTACCTATGGGAACCGTCTTCCCCTTGTACGTCGGTTCATAACATACATGATTGGCCTCCTATTCCACCTGATTGATATTATCCTACTCAATGTGGTCTTTCTGCTGTCCATGAGCCTACTTCTTATCGGGATGTTGTTACTCATCCGAATGGCAGGTTGCGATGGCCAAGGAGATTGCTACGCTTGAGTGCACTGGCACGTGGGATTTTTTTTATTGTCCTCCTGGTGTTTGTCCCATCACATGCAAGTGGGTCTATAAGATTAAGACTCGCTCTAATGGTTCTCTTGAGCGTTACAAAGCTCGTATTGTCGCCTGTGGCTTTCAGCAGGAGTAGGGACGTGACTATTATGAGACTTTTGCTCCTGTGGCCCATATGACCATTGTCCGCACTTTTCTTGTCGTGGCTTCTGTTCGTCATTGGTCTATGTCTCAGCTTGATGTTCAAAATGCTTTTCTTAATAGTGAGTTATATGAGGATGTTTACATGCAGCCACCACCCGGATATTCGGTTCTCGAGGGCATGATCTGCCGCCTTTGGCGCTCTCTCCATGGCCTTAAAAAAGCCCCCACGTCCGGTTTGAGCATTTTCACCTCTGTTGTGACTGCCGCTGACTTCTCACCCAGTGATCATGATCCGGCATTTTTTGTCCACACCTCTTTTAGTGGTCGCACTCTCCTCCTCCTATATGTTGATGACATGATCATCACTGGCGACGACTCTGAGTATATTTCCTTTGTTAAGGCACGTCACCATGAGTGGTTCCTTATGTATGATCTTGGTCCTCTTCGCTACTTTCTTGGGATTGAGGTTTCTTCTACCTCCGATGGCTTCTACATCTCCCAGGAAAAGTACATCCAGGATCTCCTTGCTCGTGCTGCTCTAGGTGATGTGCGCACGGCTGAGACAGCTATGGAGCTCAACGTCTGTATTCGTGCCTCTAATGGTGATCCTCTTGCTGATCCCACACGCTATCGCCACCTCTTTGGGAGTCTTGTCTATTTAGCTGTCACTCGTCCAGATATTTCCTATCTTGTCCATATTATGAGTCAGTTCATTTTCGCTCCCATCTTGGTCCACTATAGTCACCTCCTCTGTGTTCTACAATATCTTCGTGGCCACGATCTTTCATCGTCTATTATGCCCTCGCTTCAGCTCCTTATAGCTCCAGGCCAAATCTAATGCTGCATGGGCTAGTGATATTTCGGATCGCCGATCACTTTTGGCTTACTGTGTTTTCTTGGAGGTTTTGAGGTGGTGTATGGCATCAACTTGGACTTGCACAATGTGGGAAACTCGTCCTTGCAAAAATGTACCCACACCATGTCTCCTGGCCGAAACGGCACTTCTTTTCGCTTGTTGTTGACACGCTCAACAAAATGTTTTCCTTTGTTCTCTATAGCTTGCTTGGTCTTCTCATGTATCTTCCTCACGAAATCAACACTCTTCACAGCCTCCATATTAACTCTCTCATGTAAAGTGAGCGGCAACAAATCAAGTCGAGTAATGGGTTTGAAACCATACATCACCTCAAACGGGCATAGCTGACTAGTAGAATGTACAACCCTATTGTATGAGAATTCAACATGTGGGAAACACTCCTTCCACTCCCGCAAATTCTTCTTGATCATGGATCGGAACAATGTTGATAATGTGTGATTCACCACCTCCGTTTGACCATCAGTTTGGGGGTGACAAATAGTTGAAAACATCAGCTTTGTTCCTAACTTCCCCCATAGTGTCTTCCAAAAGTAGCTCATAAAACTCACATCACGATCAGAAACAATAGTCCTTGGTACTCCATGCAATCTCACTATGTCCCTGAAAAACAGATTAGCAATATGCGATGCATCTTCGCTCTTGTGGCATGCAATAAAGTGTGACATCTTAGAGAATCTATCCACTACTACAAATGTAGAATCATGTCCACTTTTAGTTAATCCTAGCACAAAATCCATACTAATATCCTCCCATGGTGTAGTAGGTGCAGGAAGAGGAGTATACAAACCATGCAGCTTCAATTTTGATTTTGCCTTGTTGCAAGTGATGCAACGTTGTACAAAATTGTACACACCATGCTTCATGAGTGCCCAATAAAAATTATCCGCTAACATAAGAAATGTTTTCTCGCGTCCAAAGTGTCCCATCAATTCACCACTGTGAGATTCCTGCAATAATAACAAACACAAAGAACACTCATGAACACACAATTTGTTAGCTCTAAATAGATAACCATCGAGAATATGATATTTATCCCATGATTTCACATTAGTACACTCAGCAAAGGCATAAAAAACTCAGTATCATTAGCATATAATTCATGTATACTCTCTAAACAAGTAAATTGCACATCTCATTTTGTTAATAGCATGTTTTTCCTAGATAGAGCATCAGCAACCACATTATCGAATCCCTTCTTATGTTTAATGATGCATGGGAAAGATTCAATGAATTCAACCTACTTAATTAGCATGTCTCTCATTAAGATTAGATTGGCTCTTTAAAAATTTCAAAGCTTCATGATCAGAATGTATGATAAATTCTTTTGGCCACAAATAATGTTTCCAAACCTCAAGAACTCTAACAAGCGCATACAATTCTTTATCATAGACAGAATAATTCAATTGTGCACCATGCAATTTCTCAAAAAAAAATAAGCAATAGGTTTCTTATCTTGCATCAACATACCTCCAATACCAATACCACAACATCACATTCAATTTCAAATTTCTTATTAATATTTGGAAGCATCAACAATGGTGCAGAAATTTATTTATTTTCCAATATATCCAATGCAATGTCTTGTGCGACACCCCACTCGAAATCTACTCCTTTCTTAGTCAAATCATTCAAAGGTACAACAATGGTACTAAAATCTTTCACAAATCATCTATAGAAACTAGCAAGACCATTAAACTACGCACTTGACTCACATTCATGGGAATATGCCAATTTTTAATTGCTTCAGTTTTAAAATCATCTACTTCTGTCCCATGTTTAGATACAACATATCCAAGAAATTTGACCTTATCTTTGCAAAAAGTGCACTTCTCTAAATTACCAAACATTTTTTTTCTCTTACCATATGCAAGACTTGTCTAATATGATCAATATGTTCAGTTTTATTGTGGATATATATGAGAATATCATCAAAATAAACTACTACAAACTTGCCAATAAAATTTCTCAAAACATGGTTCATTAATCTCATGGAAGTACTAGGTGCATTAGTTAAACCAAAAGACATCACTAACCATTCATAAAAACCAAATTTTGTTTTAAAGGCTGTTTTCCACTCATCCCCCTCTTTCATTCTAATTTGAGGGTAACCACTATGCAAATCAATTTTAGAGAAAACAACAGCACCACTGAATTCATCTAACATGTCTTCCAAACGTGGTATAGGATGACGATAATGAATAGTGATGTTGTTAATTGCCCTACAATCTACACACATGAGCCATGTACCATCTTTCTTAGGAACCAAAATAACAGGAACAACACAAGGAGATAAGTTAATTAAATATAACCTTTATGAAGAAGCTCCTGTACTTGTTTCTGAATTTTCTTTGTTTATTGGGGATTTTTCCTATAGAGAGCTCGGTTTGGCAATGATGAACCAGGAATAAGATTAGTTTGGTGCTCAATCCCTCTCAATGATGGTAGGCCCGAGGGTTTATCTTCTGGAAAAACATCACCAAATTCCTGCAAAACATTAGAAACACCAATAGAAAGAGGAGTCATGTCATTAGAAACCAATATTTCCCTCTTGTGGAAGATCACTATAGGTACTAAACTAGGGTCCTCAGTAAACTCTCTCGAGTCCTCTTTGGTGGCTAACATGCATAAAAGGCTCACTCCCTCACTTTTATTTTACCACTTAGATTGGGTTTATTGTTTTCGCCCATAGAAATTTTGTTTTTACTCTTCTCATCTCTCTCACTCTCCATCTCGAGATTCACTTCAGTTTTTTTGACGAGACTCATTTACAATTTGTTGTGGTGTCATAGACCTCAAAATAATGTCCTTCCCATACCAATTCAATTGATATGTATTTGCTCTTCCATTATGTATAGCACTCCTGTCAAATTGTCATGTTCTACCCAATAGCATGTAGAAAACCGACATAGGAGCCACATCACACTCAATGGTATCTTTGTACGGTTCAACCTGAAATTCCACTCTCACCATATGGCTAACCTTCATCTCTTATTTGTCATTCAACCAGTGAATATAAAAAGGATGAGGGTGTGGAATATATCTCAATTTCAGCTTTGCACATAAATCTTTGATTGCTAAATTTCTACAACTCCCTCTATCAATGATCACCTTGCAAGCCATTTGAGGACCTACAATGGCTTTGGTTTGGAACAAATTGCACCTCTGATTTTCTGGACTTGGAATAACACTCAATGATTTTTGTGTGCAAACAATAGAGGGGTAATGTGAAGCATATGCATCAACAGGACCAACACCATCATTACAATCATGCTCCTCATCAAGATTAGCATCATCACCTGTTTCATACTCGTTATCCTCATTCACAAGCATGCTTTTTCTTATTAGGACAATCTCTCTTGAAGTTCCCTTTTCCTCCACATGTGTGACAACTCATATCTCTATTTCTTGATGTAGATGTAGTAGACCCACTTGCACTTGTTGCTGGTTGTATTGTTTTCTTCGAATTGGAAGTGCTAGGATCGATTTTGGAACTTGTAGTACCACAAAATTGAGATGCTTGAGGGTAGGTGATGGAATAAAGAAATTTCGAGGTGTAAAACTCCTCCTTGCACTCATTTGCACCTCCTCGGCCAACCTCTTATCAACCTCTCTAGTTTGATGTAGTGAATCATTCATAGTACTATATTGCACATGTATCACAGTGCTCCTACTTTTGAATTGCAAACCTGAGAGAAAATGTTTTGTTGTTTGTTCTGGCTCCTCCCTAACTCGAGCCCTTTGGAGAATCAGCTCCATCTTCTTATAAAAGGTATCCACTGAGTTGGAACCTTGCTTAAATTTCTTCAATTTGTCATAGAGAGTTCTAATATAATTTTTGGGTACAAATCTTTCCCTTAGCACTTGCTTCATCACTCTCCATGTAACAATTTCTGGATCACCATGTTCTTCCCCCAATCTTGTAATGTCATCCCACCACAAGAGAGTATAGCCATCAAATCCAGAAGATGCAAGATTGATTTTTCTGTCTTCACTATATTCATGTAATCTCTATAGCTTCTAAATTTTGAATTCCCACATCAAATATTCTTCCACATCTTCAGTATCACAAGTGAGAGTAGGAATAGTAAATTTAGGTTTTCCCAAACCATGATCTTCTCTATTATGTTCTGGAGCTTGTACTCTTCTAGCAACACCAAATCCTCCATGGCCCTTGTTAGCATTACCTCGGCCATCATCCAAATCAACACCATTACTAGCATTGGGAGGAAGTCTTTGTTGTTTTTGCACTATAGTTGATAAATTAGAAATCTATCTTGTAAAGTTTGTCACAACTTCTTGCAAAACATTAACAGATTTTTGAGTAGTAGCATCCTCTATTTTGAGATCCAAAGTATTCAAGTCTTTCCTCAAAGCATCATTACTTTTGTCAATGTCGGCTTCTAGCCTTTTATATAGTGATTCTTCAGTTTTTTCTATTCATCTTCTTCTACATTGTATCTCTTAATGTCTCATATTCATTCCACTTGACCACTTCCTCAGATTTCTTCTTAGCTTGCACATCAACATTACTAGGAAATTCCATGATTAATTTGTTAGTGAAAAAAAGGGTCGTGGTGTTCTCTCACAACTCACTCAAAGCCAGCAAAGAAAGGTGTATCTTACCGTTCCAAAGTGAATAGAATTACTTACCAACCAAGTAGCAATGACTAGATGTACCAAGTATGAGAACAGAATAACCAGGAATATCAAGTATCACAAGACAAAATAGGGTATATGGTGGGGCTTGGTTGGGATACCTAACAAAACCAAAATAGCAACTCATATTTACTGTCTAGTGTGATAAGATTTTACTAAGGAAACACACACACTCTTGGGACAAATGTGGCTAGCAACTATATGGATGAATTTGTTGCAAGCACAAGAAAGCCACTAGAAAAAGCTCAATTGCAAAAGAGGCACACAGCTCAACTTAGTGTCTCAAACTCACCAAATTCCTTGCGATCCAGAACGTTTTGAGCGGAACGTTTTGATAACGTCGCGTGTTTCCGTCGTGGATGGCTGAAAAGTGGAGTTTGCTCTCGACGTATTGGTTTGGTCCGTCGCAGATTGGTTTTGCCCAACTTTTTGCTACTTTTACGTCGCGGATTTTCGTCTCCGGCCCAGTAGCCCACTAAGAGCCAGTTTCCTTCGACGAAACTGGCTTGCTCACGTAGAACGTCGCGAATTTTCATCGGAGCCACGCATCCTTCCATGTTTGACTGCTTTGACCGGCAATGACCGTGCTCTCTCGCGGTTGTTCCTAACGTATTTTTGCACGGGCCCAGCTGTCATTCTAGTCTGACCTTTTTGTTGGATAATATGTCATTTCCTCCAAATATAAGAATTCACATAATCTTCCAAATCATCACAAAAATAACAAGCCTATTTTCTAAAACAAATCACAAGTCACCACAATAAATGAGTAACAGTCGTACTTAGAAGAGAGACAACAAGGAGATTTATAATAACTAGAATTAACACCAGTTCACACCAGCATCACAAAGGTTACCCACCATCATCACAACAGGCTCACATCATTAACTAAATAGTTTTATGTCATCGATATGGTTCACGTCACAACAGGTGCACCTCAGCATCTAAACAGGTGCACATCATAAACTAAATAGTTTCTCATCGATACGGTTCACGTCACTTTTTCCTACTGATCCATCCATTCCAAAGGCACATCCACAGGTTCCACGTCACTTTTCCTAGTCACCAATCCATTCCAAAGACACATCCATGGGTTCCACATCACTTTTTAGCGTCCTCAATCCATACCAAAGGCACATGCACAGGTTCCACGTCACTTTTCCCATTGATCCATCCATTACGAAGCCACAACCATAGGTTCGCAAACCTTAGAAAAAAAAAGGCATCATACATGTTTAGCACATCATCAACTACAAGGACAACCATCAGCACAGTCTAATCATCAACACATGCAACAAAACAAACAAAATTGTAATTGTGAGCCTCATTGTCAACCATGGTACATACAAATGACACACAATAATTCTGACAGATTTACCTACTATAGTAAAATGAGGCACAACTGAACTTGTTCTGAATGCTATTTGCTATAGTAGCCAAACTGCTAGACACATTGCTGCATATTGATCATTGGCAGGGACAGTTTAATCATTGGCACACGTATAAAGCACAAATGTTTAGCAATGGAAAGAAAGAAAAGTAGCCGCATACTAATAATCACAAAACAAAATTAATGAGATCATCGAACATTTACCAAGGAAGAAGCAGAACCAATGTGGTTGTACACAACACTAGGTAAATGCTCGATGATCTCATCAAGATCGAGTGCATACGGGTCCATAGCAGTAGCTAGATGGTTGTCTTCTCCTCTTATGCCTCCATGTTTAGATCTCGTGAGCTTCCTAGCATGATCGAGATTGATCTTATGTAATTTTATGTGTTGTGTTTGCTGGGATCCGATGAGTATTGAACTTATGCCAAGTTGATTATAGTCTTTATTGTATATGTTATTTGTGATATTGCATGTTTTCGTTGCTAGTGGTTTCTCTGCCAAGTAGTTGCTAGTGACTCCAAGAGGGAGTATTTATGCTCGATAGTGGGTTCATGCCTCCTTTTCGCCTTGCTCGAGTGACAGAAACGTGAAGTGGGAGGATGTGTTGTTGCCACTAGGGAGAAAACAACAGTGAGAGTGCCCGTGTGTACAATCATTGCTTACATTACACACTTTGTTTGATGCAGTTATCTGTTGCTTGCAACTTAATACCTAAGGGGGTTCAGATGATAACCCAAGGGTGGATTATTAGTCATAGATGCATTTGGATTATGGTCTATGTATATTGTTGTAATGCCCGCACTAAATATCATATTAGTCATCATGTCATGAATGTGCACTACGGTGCAACCTTTATTTGTCAATTGCCCAGCTGTAATTTGTTCACCCAGCATGCTATCTTTTATGGAGAGACACCACTAGTGAACCTATGAGCCCCGGCCCATTTTCCTATACTGTTAAACCAACCACCACAATTTCCTGTTTTCTTTACTTACTGCAAGCATACTTTATTTTCCACACTATACGTCTAATCTTTGTTTTCAGCAAGACCGGTGAGATTGACAACCTCACTGTACAGTTGGGACCAAGTATTTTGGTTGTGTTGTGTGCAGGTTCCACGTTGTTGCTGACACCGGTGAGCCATCACCACCGTCAGTGGCATCAACCTTCCGAAGGTCCTCTTTCTCCTACTGGATTGATAACCTTGGTTCTTAACTAAGGGAAATTTCCTACCGCTATGCTCATCACACCCTCCTCTTGGGGTCTCCCAACACACAACAACAAGGAAATTTCCGGCGCCGTTGCCGAAGAGGAAGAAGTCTTATAGCAAGGGGAGTCTCTCACTCTCAACCTCTTTATTTTGTTTATTGTCTTGTTTTTATTATTTTTGTCTTGTTTTGCTTCTCTATATCAAAAACACACAAAAAAAATTCGTTCTTATTCTAGTCGTTATTTTTTGCTTTATCATGCTGGCTATCAATGTTTGATGTCTTTGAAACTAGATCTTTTAGGCAAGGGGGGTTCATGGATGAAAAAAAACATTATAAGGAACACCTCTTGTCACAAAAAGGGATACACTTATGGGAGAAAATTAATAAATTGCATGACTATGCTAAAACCTTGTGCTCCACTTATAATGTTACTTATTGCTTTGATAAATCATGTTGTTGTAGGAGGTATAAACACCTCCCTTTTGAATGTGAGTATAATGATAATGTTACCATATCTTCTTATGTTAAGGGAAATTATGAATTATATGATGTGTAACAAATTGAAGAATTTATTGCTTGGAAGGGTGCATTCAAAATTTCTTATTTGCTTGAAAGTATTGATGATGCACCTTATAAATATGAGATTTATGCTATACTTTAATATTGCTTTGGTAATTACAAGGATTGTAATTACTACATAATGTAATATCTTAATACATGCTCTCAACCTAAGGAAGAAATTAATGCCTTGCAGGAACCTATGGAAGAAGAAACTGCTGAATCTGGAAGCTCATTGGATGAAAAAGAGGAGGAGAGTGATGATCAAGAGGAGGAAGAATGGAGCTACCCATGTCTACCTCCCTATGATAGTAACTCTTTAACTCATACATTATTTTATGAAATTTATACTTGCTATACTTGTGACCTTGATACTACTATGAATACACTTGTGAGAATGATATTGCTATTGTTATGTATAATAATCCATGCTACTTGGATAAATCTTATGATAATTCTCTTGATGATGGTCCTATGTTACTTGATGTTATGAATTATAATGCTACTGAAAATAGGATTTCTATAATGTGTCCTATACCTTTTATGAGTGTTCAATCATCTTGCTGTGCTATTGCTAAAAGTGGGAAAAAAGAGGAGCTGATTTTAAATTTTGATCCCACTATTTTTGAGCTTGATATGAATTGTGTGCTTTTAGACCATGACAAACATGCTTTATGTGATAATTATGTTGTTGAGTTTGTTCATGATGCTACTGAAAATTATTGCGAGAGAGGAAAACGTGGTTGTAGGAATTTTCATGTTACTAATACACCTCTCTTTTTGTTGAAACTTTTGAAGTTGCTCTTGTTCTACCTTCCCATGATCTCTAGTTTGAGCTTCTTTAATTTATTTATTTACACGATTCCTATGCATAGGAAGTGGGTTAGACTTAAATTTGTTTTATTATTGCTTATTTATGCTATCTTTTTCTTAAATTCATACTTCTTATGTGAGCATCTACTTGACTCCACTTTTCTATGCCTAGCTGAAAGGCGTTAAAGAAAAGCGCTACCGGGAGACAACCCGTTTTATTTCGCTGTTTTCAACCCGTTTCCTTTGTTTTATTTTGTGTGCTTTGCACCTGGGTGTTTCCTATTTCCTTAGCAACCCCTCTGTATCTTTTCTTTCGAGTTTTTGTTGAGCCAAGTAAAGCCTCTAGTGGAAAGTTGAGGCTATATTTCGGATTTCTGCGCAGGAAACATATTTCTTATGTCCACTGTTTATTCCGTATAAAATGACATAAAATAAAAAATGATCTGAGTTTTTTTGGTGCGTAAGCCTGGGGTGTATACGCAACTTTTTTAGTTGACCACTTTTTTATTTGAGAAACAGAAGATTTTCAAAAATAATCATCTTTACCTGTTGTCCTGTTTTGACAGATTTCTGCCAATAATTGCATTTGCTTCTTAATTGCTTTCTTTTGGTGTTCTTTTGAGAAAAAGAGTTTTAAAAGAAGTTGTGACAGTATATAATGTTTTTTTTTGAGAGTTAGACATGTTTTGAAACTGAACCATGTGAATTTATTATTTAGATTGCACTAACGTTGCTAATGAAGATTGTGAGAAGTTTGGCGTGAAGGAAGTTTTCAAGGGTCAAGAGAAAAGGATGATATGATGTGATAAAGAAGAGTGAAAAGCCTAATCTTGGGGATTCCCCGGTGGTACATCCCAGAAAATTCCAAGAAGACTCAAGCATCTAAGCTTGGGGATGCCCAAGGCATCCCCTTCTTCATCAACAAATTATCAGGTCACTTCTAGTGAAATTATATTTTTATTCGGTCACATCTTATGTGCTTTACTTGGAGCGTCATTTTTTTTCTTTCAGTTTGTTTTTGTTTTTGCTTTCTGTTTGTTTTTTACTTTTTTCAATAAACTTGGTTGGACCCTAGCATTCTTTTATTGGAGAGTGACACGCTCCGCTTTTTCATGAGAATACTTTGTATTCTTAATCTCTGTCTGGCTGATGCATTTATTTAGATCCTATTTTGCATGCATCTCTTATTAGAGATGTTAGTTTTATTAGTATTATGTGAGTAATCTCATGATTGCTTGCTGTAGCATTTAGAGATTTTTTGTTAAAACATATTGTGTATGGTGCTTGTTGGGAGAAAGAAACTGTTGTTTAAAGTAGAATTTATACTGGTGCAAGTAGAAGCTTGTATAGACTATTGCTAGAACTTTTTCATGCCATGCTAAATGTTATTTTATTTCTAAAGCCTTGTGATGTTGAGTGGAATGAATAGCCTCAGATAGCTGAGAGTGTTTAATATGTAATTGAAAGATCCATGAGCTGTTCTTGTCATACGAAGCATAAATTTTTGGTATTCTTTTTCGAATGTTTTATTTGGTTGACTTGGCGCATGCTCACACCATGTTTATGACTATGAACCAGTCACGAATAGCCTCCATGACCACTTAGTTTTTGAACTATGATACTGCTTATGCTTTAATTAATGATGCTTATGTCGTTATGCATGATTATGGCTCTTATGCTCTCTTGATTTGTCGCTCCCAGTCTTTTGCTAGCCTCCACATGTACTGAGTATGAGCTCTACTCGTGCATCCAACTCCCTTAAACCAAAGTTTTCCGATTGTGTCCACCATACCTACCTACATGTGGTATTTAACTGCCACTCCAAGTAAATTACTCATGTGTTACCTTTAAAACTTTCAAAATTACTCCTGCTTTATGTTCCTGTTTTTGCTCATGAGGACGTCAATAGAGAATCTTTATCTCACTTGTTGATTGGATTTCAGACCCTGGACTAGTGGCTTCATCCTCTTATCCGAACGATAGAAGAGCTGGCAGCGGGGTTCCCATCCCTAAATTAATACACACAAAATCTCTTCACTATTTTTGCCCCTGGTTTATCACTCAAAGCATAATTGTGTAAACAAAAGAGAAATCGGGATGACCTTCTACCCAGATGCATCCTTCACATGGGAGCCTCTCTTGTGAATCCAGTTGGCTTGTGACGTACTGTATTTTCTATTTACCATTCGTTGACTTTAACATACATCTCCCAACATATAGACACTCCTCCACGGTATGTGATTGTTGGCAGGCACCCGAGGATTCGGTTAGCCATGGTTTGTGAAAGATGGATGGGAGGAGTGTCAAACTTTTAATACCTTTGTTTAATAAAATAAAAGCTATAGCACATGAGTGATCCCTACTTCCCTCCGCGAAGGGCCTTTCTTTTACTTTTATGTTGAGTCTCCATCTTTAAACTTTATGCAAAGTTGAGAGAGCTTTTTTTTCCATTCTTAGTTCTGCATGCATTGTCCCATGAACATCAATAATTACTTCATGATGTGATATCATTTGTTCTTAAATTATTTTCTCTAGTCTTCCTCATGAACTTTGAAGGTGTCCTGGCATTTATGTTTTGCCCCACTCTTAAGGACTAGCGAAATATCACTTTGCCATGCTTTCTCTATTCCCGAAACAGACGTTTATCTTTCTTTGCATTGTTTCTCATGATCCTTTATTTGAGATACTCTTCATGATGAAAAGTTATTGCTTTGCTTTATTATTAAAGTTCTATTTATCATGTTTGTGTTTGAAGTTCTATGATCTCATCTTGCATATGACTTTACATTTTTATGATCAAGATTATGTTAGTAGCATGTCACCTCAGAAATTATTGTTTTATCATTTACCTACTCGAGGACGAGTAGGAAGTAAGCTTGGGGATGCTTGATACGTCTCCAACGTATCTATAATTTCTCCATGATAATATTATGCCAATTGCTACATGTTTTCTCCCTTCTTTATGTCATTTTTACATGTTTTCCGGGACTAACCTATTAACAAGATACCAAGTGACAGTTCCCTGTTTTCTCCTATTTTTGGTTTCAGAAAAGTTGTTCTGGAAATATTCTCAGAATTTAACCCCATAAAGCCCGAAGTGCCTATTTTCCCTGGAAGCATCCAGAAGACCGAAGAGGAGACGAAGAGCGGCATCAGGGGGCCCACACCATGGGGCGGCGTGCCCCCCTTGGCCGCGCCAGGGGGTGGTGTGGGGCCCTCATAGCTCCACCGCCTCTGCCCTTTCGCCTATTTAATCCCCCCGGATGGAAAACACTAAATACCTGATCAAATATCCCCGAAAAGTTCCACAGCCGCCGTCACCGTCAACCCTAGATCAGGGGGGTTCTGAAGCTGTCTCCGGCACCCTGCCAGAGAGGAAATCATCACCGGAGGCCTCTCCATCACCATGCCTTCCTCCGGAGTGATGTGTGAGTAGTTCATCCTTGGACTACGGGTCCATAGAAGTAGCTAGATGGTTGTCTTCTCCTCTTATGCCTCCATGTTTAGATATCGTGAGCTGCCTAACATGATCGAGATTGATCTTATGTAATTCTATGTGCTGTGTTTGCTGGGATCTGATTAATATTGAACTTATGCCAAGTTTATTATAGTCTTTATTGCATATGTTATTTGTAATCTTGCATGCTTTCCGTTGCTAGTGGTTGCTCTGGCCAAGTAGTTGCTAGTGACTCCAAGAGGGCGTATTTATGCTCGATAGTGGTTTCATGCCTCCTTTTCGCCTTGCTCAAGTGACAGAAACATGAAGGGGGAGGATGTGTTGTTACCACTAGGGAGAAAACAGCGGTGAAAGTGCCCGCGTGTACAATCATTGCTTACATTACACACTTTGTTTAATGCAGTTATCTGTTGCTTGCAACTTAATACCTAAGGGGGTTCGGATGATAACCTAAGGGTGGATTATTAGTCATAGATGCAGTTGGATTACGGTCTATGTATATTATTGTAATGCCCGCACTAAATATCATAGTAGTCATCATGTCATGAATGTGCACTACGGTGCAACCTTTATTTGTCAATTGCCCAGCTGTAATTTGTTCACCCAACATGTCATCTTTTATGGAGAGACACCACTAGTGAAAATATGAACCTCGGTCCATTTTCCTATACTGTTAAACGAACCACCACAATTTCCTCCTTTCTTTACTTACTGCAAGCATACTTTATTTTCCACACTATACGTCTAATCTTCGTTTTGAGCAAGATCGGTCTGATTGACAACCTCACTGTACCGTTGGGACAAAGTATTTTGGTTGTGTTGTGTGTAGGTTCCACGTTGTTGCTGACACCGGTGAGCCATCACCACCGTCAGTGGCATCAACCTTCCGAAGGTCCTCTTTCTCCTACTGGATTGATAGCATTGGTTCTTAACTAAGGGGAATTTCCTACCGCTGTGCTCATCACACCCTCCTCTTGGGGTATCCCAACACACAACATCAGTAGCCACTGACTACGAAGTGGTTCTGTATCCCTTTATTCCCAATGAACCAGTTGATAGCACGCATAATTTGCAAAGGTATACTTTAAGATGAATGCTTCAAGCAATACAATCTATAGGTTCTAGGGTTTTTGGTTTAAACATAGTCTACCCTCTCAACTCGCAAGTTGGAGTTATATAAGAGGTTCAGGAGTGTGGAAACCAGTGCCTTGCGCAAGCACACATATCCCAACTCGGACTGGACTCTACTTGGACTCACATAGGATACAAACCGAGCCATTATGGGTTTGGCTATCATGGACACGCAGGTCCTCGGGCCAAATACTAATTATGGCCCATACGATGGCGCAACAATAAGGCATTGGGCGCCATCCTCTTCTTGTTTTCTAGCAGCTCAGGATTGTTTTCCAGCTTGTAAACCTTGTTTTCTAGCTGGGAAACCTTGTTTTCTTCATGTTCCCTCTTGTTTTCATTATGCTCCTTCTTATTTTCCAGCTTCTCCATGTTGTTTTCTAGTATCTCCATCTTTTTTTCCAGCTTCTCCATGTTGTTTTCTCCATCCATTTTTTGATTATCAATAACCCTCATCATACATAAATGAATATACTTAGGTAGTGTAAAATTCTCATAAGAACAAACATCATATTCAATTAAGAGTGAGTTCACATGTTGTTCTAGTAACTTGGTTCTTGATCTTGTCATTGGTCCAAGTCTCACTCCATTGTTATTATCTTGGACAACAAGGATCTCCTCATCATGGGGTGCGGCCTAAGGCCAATTCGCACCACCCCTTGGGCCAACTCGAGTTGGATCATAACCTACCCTATTCCAACTCGGGTTGGACTCAACCTATGGATACAAACCGAACCCAACATGGGTTCCGCCATATGGACTCGCATGTCCTCTCCTATTATGACTAGAACTCCTAGCATGGCACCTCCATGATGTTTCCTATGCCTCCCTCTCCTCCCTCAAACACTTGGAGTGAACTATCTTAAATGATCGCCATTTTTTACATGCTGTTTTCCAAAAGCCCCTTGTTTTTCAGCTTGTAGATGTTCTTTTCCTAAAATGATTCCTTGTTTTCCACCTTGTATTGGTTGTTTTCCAGCATGTACTTGTTGTTTTCAAACATGCCTTGAGGTCCTCCTCCACCAATGTTTGTGTTATCAATAACACTGCTAATACATAAATGCATAAACTTAGGTAGTATAACATTCTCATAAACACAAACATCTTATTCAATTAAGAAGGAATTCACCTTATAACCAGCATCAATTAAATTCAATATTTCCTTCCAGCTTAAACATGCACCATCGTCATATTCCACTAATATGGCCTCATCACTGTACTTATCCTTTCTATTGCATTTTGTTCCAAAAGTAACCTCTAATTGAGAGGTAGTGCGATTTGGGGAAGTTGTTGTTCTGAAACATATTTCTAGGCTGTGACAAAAATTCATATCTCTCGGCTAGAACGTCGAAATCCTTTGAAAAAAATAGAAACATTCCCTAGGCTGTTATATACTTTTGTTAGTTTCTGACTTTTTTATTTGAGCAACAGAAGATTTTTGAAAAAAAATCATATTTACCGACTATTCTGTTTTGACAGATTTCTGTCAATATTTGCATTTGTGTCTTAATCTCTTTATTTTGGTGTTCTTTTGAGAGGGAGATCCTTAAATGAAGTTGTGCAATAGCTAATGTTTTAATTGTAGTGTGATACTTGTGTTGAAACTAAACCAAGTGGACTTATTATTTTGATTAGACTAACGTCGCTAATGAAGATTGTGAGAAGTTTTAGGTGGAGGAAGTTTTCTAGTGTAGGGAGAGAAGAATAATGTGATGAGATAAAGGATGGACAAATGTGCAAGATTGGGGATCCCCATGTCACCCCAAGAAATATCCAAGAAGTACAAGATTCAAAGCTTGAGGATTCCCAAGGCATCCCATTCTTCATCAACAAAATATTAGGTTTCTTTCAAAACACTATAGTTTTATTGCTTCACAAGATATGTGTTATTCTTGGAGCATCATTTTATTTTACTTTCAGTTTGTTTTTGTTTTGTTTTTTGCAGATTTTGGTTGGATCCTAGCACTTTTATTTTGCGAGAGATACACTTCGTTTTCGTTGTCTAGAATACTCTGGTTTTTACTCTTATTGTTCCGCGAGTGTTAAGTTTTTGCTAGTACTGCGTTTAGCTCTTGTTTTTCACTCTAATTTTGTTCAGAGCTTGTTTGTTTCCTTCAGTTATATTTTATTAGCTCTCTGGTCTTTGATGTTTATTTTCTTTGAGAGTTATTTCGAATAAGTTGATTGGTGTTGGAGAAGAGTAAATTGTTACATGCTTATAGTGGTGCAATAGGAAGCTTGTTTTGACTGTGCCTTAGGCTTTAGCATGTCGTGTTAGATGTTATTTTAATTGTGTGATTAGTTATTTATGATGTATCATGACTAGTCTCAAATAGCTGAGAGTTCTTAATGTGCCATTGAATGTAATCATGTATTGTTCTCTCATATTGAAGCATGGTATTGTGGTATTTCTCCTTGGATGCTTTATCTGGATTGACTTGGCGCATGATCACACCATGTTATCACTACAAACAAAGTCACTTCTAGCCTTGATGATCATTTAGTTTTTGACTTTTAATATCAGTTCATGCTTTGATTATTGATGTTTTGACGCTATGCATGATTATGGCCGTTATTGCTATCTTAGATGGTCGCACCCAGTCTTGTGCTAGCCTACACTTGTACTGAGTATGAGCTCTACTCATGCATCCAACTCCGAAAAAACCAAATTATGCCAAATATGTCCAACATATCTACCTATATGTGGTATTTCACAGCCACTCCGAGTAAATTTCTCGTGTACTAACTTTAAACCTTCAAAATTATTAACCTGTTTTGTGTTCTTGTTTTAGCTCATGAGGAAGTAGTTTAAAGTTTATTATGGTTTGTGTCAAGAAAAGTTCTTCTTGCTTCTTTTACCCGATGAGTATGGAATCTGTGCTCATCTAAATTTGCAGAGAGCTAGTGCCACTTAATATTACAAAAAGGCACTTCCCCATGGTTTGATGAAAGCTGGTGGGTACCCGTTGATGGTGCAGGTCTTGCACTCTTTGGGAGACCCCAAGAGGAAGGTATAATGAGCATAGAAGAAGTTTTCCCTCAGTTAGAAACCAAGGTTTAATCGACCAGTAGGAGGAAGGAGTAACTTCAGAAGGTTGAAGCAGTTGAGATGGAAGGGTGCATTACCGGTTGAGAAACAACGTGGAACCTACACAACACAATCAAATCACCTTGCCCCAACAAAGCAATGAGGTTGTCAATCTCACCGGTTTTGCTGAACACAAAAAGGTTAAACGTATGGTGTGGAAAACAGTTTGAAAGCAGTAGGTGTTTTATCAGTATGAGGAAAAAGGACCGGGGTCCACAGTTCACTAGTGGTGTCTCTTCATGAAAGATAAATAACATGTGTGGTGAAAAAATTACAGCTGCGCAATTGACATAAATGAAGGCTACACCGTAGTGCATATGCAATACATAAAGATTACTATGTGATTCATGCGGGCATTACAACAAAATACATAGACCGTCATCCAACTGCATCTATGTCTAATAATCCACCCTCCGAATATCATCCGAACAAACGTTGGGTATTAAGTTGCAAGCAACAGATTATCGCCGCAAGCAAAGTGTGTAATGTAAACAATGTAAACTAGGTAAACACCGTTGTTTTCTCCCTAATGGCAACAACACGTCCTAGATCCGTCACGTTTCTATCACTCGAGCACAGATGCAAAGGAGGCATGAACCCACTATCGAGCATAAACACTCCCTCTTGGAGTTACTAGCATCTACTTGGCCATAGAATCTACTAATAACGGAGAGCATGCAAGATCATAAATAACATATGCATGAAGATAACATGATAGATTGATAATCATAAGACATAGCATTCAACATTCATCAGATCCCAGCAAACACAACATGTAGCATTACATAAAGATGATCTTGATCATGTTAGGCAGCTCACAAGATCTAAACATGAGGTACAGGCTGGAGAGAACAACCATCTAGCTACTGATATGGACCCGTAGTCTTGGGATGAACTACTCATGCATCACTTCGGAGGAGGGCATGGTGGTGTAGACCCCTCCGGTGATGAATTCCCCTCCCGGTAGGGTGCCGGGGAAAGCTCCAAAACCTTCCCGATGTCGGGATGACGATACGGCGGCCTCGGGTGTTTTTCGGGACGAAGTGGTATATATTTAGGGTTTCCGTCTCGGGGGTATAAATAGGCGAAAGAGCAAAGGCTGTGGAGGCCGGGAGCCCCACGCCACCCCATGGAACGGACAGGGGGCGCGCTGTCCTATGGTGTGAGCCCCCTGAGCCCCCCTCCGGGTCTCTTCGGGACTCCGTGGAACCCTCGGGAATTCTAGGATTTCCGGGCTTCGAATTTTCGAATTCCGAGAATATTTCTAGAACAACTTTTCTGAAACTAAAAACACCAGAAAACATGGAACTGTCTCTGTGGGATCTTGTCAATAGGTTAGTTCGTAAAATCGATAAAAATGACATAAATAGTATATAAAACATGTGGGAAACAATAAGAAAACAACATGGAACATCTGAAATTAAGGATACATTTATGACGTATCACCCGTGAACATGGATAGCCCTGGTTTGTGAAAGAAAGGTGGAGGGGAAGTGCCAAACTAATAAAACAACGGAAACCGCTCTCAAAAGTCTAAACACTTTGCTTGACATGGATTATGATAAGTTTTTCATCACCATTCATTGACATAGACATACACCTCTCTCATTTTTTTTAAATTTCTCTGTTTTATCGAATAAAAAGCTCTAGCAGATGAGTTATCCCTGCTTCCCTCTACGAAGGGACTTTCTTTTAATTTTATGTTGAGTCTTCATCTTCTTACTTTATGCACCAGCTAAGAGAGAATAGTTGTTATTCTGAGTATAATGTGCATAGTCCCAATATTTATTATTGATTGAATCATGATTGTGGTATTGCTTGCTCTCAAATTATTTGTATCTAGTCACCATTTAAACTTTGAAGGTTTCCAACATTTATGTTTTGCTCCCACACAAAGGACTATCTATATACCACTTTATTATGTTTTTCTTTGTGATTCAAACAACCATATCACTTTCAATGTTTCATTATTTATTTTCCTTTGTTTGTGTTACTTTTCATGAGCAACATAGCTGCTAAGTTTACATTAGTTGAAATGATATTTACCATGCCTTTGTTAAAACACTTTGATCTCGGCTTTGCAATGCTTTTACATTACATTGATCAAGATTTGTGTTGGCTTCATGTCACCTCAAAATTATTTTGTTATCACTTACCTACTCGAGGATGTGCATGATTTAAGCTTGGGGATGCTGATACGTTGCAAACGTAACTATAATTTTTGATGCTCCATGCTTATTTTCTACCCAATACCTTTTGTTTTCCACATGTTTTCTTTCTTTTTTCCTTCGTTTTCCGGATGTTATCACACACTAACCTATTAACAACATGCCCCAGGCCAGTTGCTATTTTCTGCTGTTTTTATATTTCAGAAAAGTTTTTAAGGAAATAGTCTCGGAAAGGGCTGAAAATCCAAGGAGATCAATTTTTACCCAAAACGAAGATGGAGTCCAAAGGAGAGACGGAGGGGAGCCAGGCGGCCACCAGGAGGGTGCCAGTCTCGCCCCCCTAGGTCGCGCCTCGTGGCCCCCCCTTTGCTTATAAATTGCCTTCAACCCTATTATCATCGGGGACGGAGTTATTTTCCACGAAACACGCAGAGAGGCGCTGTCAACTCGAAAGTACAACCTAGGGCTTCTGAAGTCCTGCTCCGGCACCCTGCCGGAGAGGGGAGTCATCACCGGAGGCCTCTACACCGCCATGATCGCCTCCAGACAGATGCATGCGTAGTTCATATCGGGACTACGAGTCCATAGCCGTAGCTATATGGTTGTTATCTCCCCTACGCCTCCATGTCCAGTGTCTCGTGATCTGCCTCCCATGATCGAGACCATCGTTATGTAGTTGTGGCATACGGGGGGAGGATGTTTTGTTTCCACTAGGGAGAAAACAGCGGTGCTCTTGTCTAGGATGAGAACCACTGCTTACATTACGTATTGATCTTAATGCATTTGTATTTTGCACACATAGCAATCACTTCGTTGCTGCAACTTAATACCAAGAGATTTGCTGGATATATTTCTTGAAGTGGACTTTTAGATATAGATGCATCCTGGATAGCGGTCCTTATGCCTTGACATAATGCCTACAATGTTAGAGCCCGTGAACTTTATCTCTTCATAATAGTATTGTTATACGTTCATGATTTGTCAATTGCCCAGCTATAATTTGTTCACCCAGCATGTTTGTTTTCTTTGGAGAGACGCCACTAGTGAACCTATGTCCCCCCGTCCTAGTTTCCTCATATTGCCAACCTTCTTGTAAGAACTTTCATATTTGGTTTGTTGTTGTTCCGTTTTTACTTTTATTGTTTTCCAAGATTCTATACGTTTAATTCTCCTGTTTTCAGCAAGACCGAAAGATTGACAACCTTCCGGAAAGTTGGGGAAAGAGTGAGTTTGTGTTTGTGTGCAGGTTCCACGCTTCAAAGCAACAGTATTTTTCTGGTGCCGTTGATAAAGTAACCTTCTTCAAGACTATGAAGTCCTACTGCCTCGATAACTCTGGTTCTATACTAGGGGAAAACTTACTCTAGACTACATCATACCTTCCGTTTGGGGTCTCCCAACGAGCGTGTGATCACGTCATCATCAGTACCACGGAAAATCCCATGATTGAGAAGCTAGGGTTTCGTATAGGAAGACGCGGCTGGTGGACTACTCGGCAAAAAAGGAGAAGGAGCAAGAATTTACCTAGGTTTAGGGCCCTCGTGTAGATAAAACCCCTAGTCGTGCTTGTCTGATGTTATTCCGGCGAGTTCACAATGATCACAAGGGGATTACACGAAGGTGGTGTCATTCTGTCTCCAGTTTACTCTCGGCCTTTATATAGTAGGCTGGATCTCTTGTGTCGTAGTCGAGTAAATTACAACAAAGGGTGGTGCCCTAATTCTACTCCTTTATACACCCAATTTCTTGAGGTGGACTCACACCTAGTATACCAACAATAAGCATCGATTAGGTACACCCACGTCAGGAGTAGTAGGTCGACAAGCGGGTGGATGTGGTCGATGGTAGGGAGCACTAACCCTAGGTGGGTGCAGTGGTCACGTGAGAGGACATGGACACGTGGGACGTTAGGTCAGGTGGCGGACAAGCTCAAGTCAAAAACAGAATTAAACGCTTCATTCTGTGCTGTGGCAGGCTCACAAATATAAATCTAAAGAATAGGGACAATTCCAAATACCCCGTCAAGTTTTAGACCAAATGCTTGGAGAGCTTCCCTCTTCTTGCTTTTTGGGCCACCCAATTTACATTAGAGAGAGGCGACCGTAGAGAGAAACTAGCTACAATTTTTTCTTTTATACTTCTCCAGTTTCGGATGTAGAAAGTGGCTAAGGGCATGCACAATGGTAAGGGCC
This sequence comes from Alopecurus myosuroides, assembly GCA_028641055.1. Taxonomy (NCBI): domain Eukaryota; kingdom Viridiplantae; phylum Streptophyta; class Magnoliopsida; order Poales; family Poaceae; genus Alopecurus; species Alopecurus myosuroides. Next base: position 219,654,154 of record CM054061.1, read on the forward strand.
TGGGTAGACGCTTTAGCGGGAAAAAGAAGGGCAATTAAACCTAGCGTCCTAGTCAAGAGTCCAGAACTCCAATGTTGCCTCGAACTTGAAGCGCTTATTTTTCTAACAAACTCGAATCATTTTTCACGTAACAATGCGAAGCGCCAGGCACAACTTTTTGCGTCGACGCCAATAGTAAAGCGCCTATCGCCAGATTCTACGATGTGAATGTCGATTAGCGCCCGCCTTGTACATGCCCTAAGAATTGGTCCTAGCACCGGTAAATAGAAATTTTAGGAAGGTTAATTGTGGGCGTTAACTTTGGTAGCTTAGCCAAATCATGAATCGAGCTGTTTTTATAACTACAAATCATGCTACTGAGTACTAACTATGCTAAAATCCCTTTATGGAAAAAAAAGACTATGTTAAAATCGGCAAGACCATCATTGAGAGTAGAGACTGGTAGAATTCAGGAGTACAAACTCAAGTGACAACTTAACAGAGATGATATCTCCGTATACATTCAGTTTAAATGAAACTGAATACATGAAGAAATGACGTAAAATTGAGGTACTTCTGAAACCGACGAAAAAACTTAAGCCTCGTAGACCAATTAAAGATTACCAAATGGAGGCCTGATGTAGTGAGTACAGTTGCATCCATATATACCAGCAAATAATCTGTTCTTCCTACCACATCAGTAAAATAAAATTGCGTCCTAGTTACAGGATCTCAACCAACATGATCCAATCATAATGACTCCGCAAATTCACGAATCGGATTTCTTAGAGTAGCATGTGTCCAAAGCAGTATGCCGCAGAGCGTAACAGCAGAGTTAAAATCCTATCAGAAATGGAATCAAATCTAACATCAGGGGCTGCTCTTGCCCAGATGGAACGGACGTGATCGAAGTCTTCGACTGTCGAGATGGAAGGACGACGACAACGACGGTTGAGCTAGCCGCGCCCGCGCGGATGGCAGAAGGGGCACGCGGTGCTACCGGCGTCGAAGCAATCCAAGCAGACGCAAAAATGCGGAGTCGGAAGGGATATGACACTCGCCGGCCTCGCGCGGCAAGCCCAGCATTCGGGTGGGGGAAACTGCTGCTGGGGATCGGAGACGGAGCCGAGCAGGTCCACGGTTGTCGGCGCCGCGTCCGTGGTGGGATGGCGGGCGGGTATCGGCGCCGAAGAAGAAGGCTGCTCGAGGGCGGGGAGGTTCGCCTCAATATAGGCCGTGGCTGCCTGCGACCGGAGGTGCTCCTCCCGAAGAGCCGCGTGCTCGCGGCGGCGCTTGTCCTGAAGAGTGGATGTTGTCGCCTGTGGTGCCGACGAAGGCTGTGACCGGAGAGGGAACACAAGCTTCAACGCCGCCATAGTAGTCATGTCCTGGCTCACCTTCTGACGCTTCATGACCACCCCCGCCGTATCGCTCCCGGTAGCGCCTCCTGGGAGATGGGCCGACGTAGCCGCCGTGCCTGCATCGCCGTCGCTTCCCTGCGCCGACCAAGAATCAAGGTATCAGGGGGGCAGAAAATCAACTCACCGGAGAATCTGAACTGAATGCACGGGTTAATTAAGTAAGAAACTTACGATGCTATCGTCGCCCACCCACTGTCCCATCACCGAGGTCGTCGGCGCCGGGTCCTCCCGCTGGCGGCGCGCTCCTGTTTGCTGGAGCTGCGACGGCGGCGCCAAGCGGACTGGGACCTCCGTCCTCGAATCGCTCACTCCGGCTGCAAGAAACGAAGAATCCGAACTATGTCTCAGGCTACAAAGAATCCAAGAACATGAACTCGAAGAGCAACGAGCGGCCATCCTTTCTTGGGCACCGACGCACCTCTGCTGGGAAGGGAGGAGCCCCCGCCGTCGGGTCTCGTAGTCGTAGTCTGCGGCTTCCCGCCGGGAGCGTCGGGCTTGTCCTTCGGATCCCCTGCCATCTCGCTTCGCGAAACAATAGATGGCGAACTCCCTGTGCGCTGTAGCTCGAAGGAGAGAGGGGTGAGGGAGAAGGAAGGTTCGCGAAACAATAGGGAGGCGTCGCGGGGTGGGACGAGGCTATATAGGCGTTGCAGGTCCGTGTGTACGTCTCGCTGCCCCAGGAAGCGAGGAGGACTCGGTGGAATTTGGGAAAGGAGACGATTGATCGAAATGGAGCAGCCAACAGCGTGGGCCAGATGCGTTCAGAATAGCCTATGGAGGAACTGATCCAGGAGAAATTACCCATGCTCTCAAAAAAATACTCATTTTTCTGCACTACTACTACTACGCAATGCAACCGATATAAATAAAATAAAACGATTCAAAAATTTATGACCAATAATGGAAAATCCGTTAAAAATATATTTTCAAATGAATTTGTCAAGTTCTAAGAGACAAAGTTGCCAACACAGATTGTAGATCGACTATAAATCATCTCTCGGTTTGAAAATGCTCGTGGATCAATATTAAGTCAATAAAAACCCTTTGGAAGCCCATCAATGATGAGCAAATGTTACATGTTGTACATTCAATTCAATATAATAATTAATCAGTTTGTTAGATCATTTGAAGCAAACCTATTATTATAGATTGTAGTCGAATATAGGTAACCTCATTCAAACATAAAATTGTGCAGTCTATCACTAGTAGTGGACCGTGCTACAACAAGATCAGCCTCGAATTAGTCTAACCCGAGGTCAACTCCGACATACCCAATAAGGAGAGTATCTCCCGCGCGGAAACCACAAAAAGGTACGACAGCGACAGGAACACCCGAACCAAACATTCCTGCGCACGCGAACCGAGACGGGAAAACTCCACGCCGCGCTACCTACCATCCCGTACGTGAAACAAAAAAGTACATCCCCGTGCTTCTCCCCTCTTCTTCAATCTCGTCCAAACCCTAGAACAGAAAGAACAGAGGGGCGGTGGAAACTACATCTCCAGGATCATGACATGCTACCAGCATAAACTCCGTCTCCGAGTGAAAACTCTAGGTAAAAACACAGAACACCACTCCAAAATCCCGACGAATCTTCCATCCTTCTCTCTGTTCGGATGCTAGCCAGGTCACGCATACACAAACACCTGGAAAACATCATTCCATGATGAATATTGGTACATCTCGCTATTCATAGAAGGTGTACCCACTCCCTCTCCCCACCGTCATGTAGACAGATCTCAGAAAGCAAGCAACAAAGAAAAAGTTGATCCCATCAGGTACCATGATTTAACTCTTGTACGGCTAGACATGATCCAAAAGGAAATGGGATAAAATCTACACATAAGTAGTTTGCTTGTCACTTTCATCATCAGATTTGATTTTGTTTACTCTGAGATTTGAATTGTCTGACTTTGCAACTTGTCTCCATCCAAAAAGAAAGTACTATGCATGTTACAAAAGAGGGAGGGAGGTTTTCAGTTTTCACACCCCAAAAAACACAAGAAAAAATTGTTGATACAAAAGGAACATTTAAAAAGTGAAAAGTTGCTAGTTTCTCATTGAACTGTAGTAGAAATTGTGAGATTAAGAACTCGAAAAGTATATTCGGGATGGCATGTTGCTAACCCAAAAATGCATGTAACTAAGTCATTCAGCCTAGGGTCCATTATGTTGCTCATTCTTGGAAATGCAATCACATTCATGTTGGTATTATTATTGTGATATGAAAAGTCCATTTTCCCCCATTAAAATGCACTGTTCAAGCTAGCTAAGAAATCCTATGTAAAATGCACAAATGTTAAACAACTGTGACACATATATACTGTTACATTTTATAAACAATGACAGAAGAAAAACTTACTTCTTCCATGTGTAAAAATCCACCGATCAAACGATATATTTCCATATCTTTGTACACATACTTGTAGAAGGCAGAAGAAATGAAAAGAAAAAAGATTAGCCCAAAGAATTTATTTCTACACTGGATGAATACATTTTAAAAACAACAATAAGATTAACATCTCTCCCTGAATGTTGTTTTGTGTTTTTTCGTAGGTAATATATGCGCAGTTTTGAATGGTGGTTGGTTGGCATTGATCTGAACCAAGAGGCTGAACCCAATGATCAGGATGTGACCAATTCAGAAAATCCTCATGATGGAACTTCAGCTGGTACTTCCTTTCTCAATGATTCAAGCAATGGTCCAGAGAGTAGAAAATTTTGTAAGCAAGCAAGTGCAGAGAGAGATGGTTCGCACAAAGCCGAAGTTGGGCCTTCATAAGGACCTCCTGGCGGACACACTGCATCTGGATAGCCTTCGGGTAGTGCCCCAAATTTTAGTTCTGGTGTCCCAACCGGTGTTACCCTATCCAGTGCTGACAGTGGAAGTGATGACGAAGTGTAATCTACCTCGAAAGTTTATAGACCACAAATACCTTTTGTGGGTATGAAATTTGAAACAATTGAACTGGCGATGGCGCATTACAACAAATATGCTAAGCACATTATCTTCTCAGTTAAGATTGAGTCATCTAGAAAATCCACCAAAAACGATGAAAAGGAAAAGGTTGTATTTGTTTGTAACAAAGCTAGAAATTTTTTGATACTGAACTTACCCCTGTTAAGCAGAGTCAACGAGCAATTATTAAGTTGGCTGGTTGCAAAGCAAATATGAGAGTTAAGTGTGTTGGTGCCAGGTGGGAAGCAACTCAGTTTGTCGAGGATCACACTAGCGAGGTGATTGAAAAGTTTGATTGAAGAAATATTTGAGGTCACTACACAACTAAACTGGGAGAACAGAACAGATTAAAAGATATGACATTGTTAAAATAAACCGTTGAAGAGATTCAGAAAGAAGATCCAGGGTCTTCCTTCATGATTAAAATTGATGAAGATGGGGTTGTTGAAAACATTTTCTGGGTTGATAGCTCTGCTAGGAGTGTCTACAAGCTATATCATGACTGCATTTCATTTTACACTGTGTACATGACCAATATGTACAACATGTTGTTTGCTCCGTTTATCGACATCAATAGACATGGTAAGTCTTAATATTATAACAGACCAAACAGCTGCGTTTCGGACGACAATCCTGGTGCTTTTCCTTAGAATTGTTCATAGGAATTGTCGATTGCACATTATGAAGAAGTTGAAGGAAAAACTAGGTCCATTCATATCAAAACATGAAGCATTGAGGTTGGACTTCCATGGAACCATTGATTATAGCCTGATTGTACAAGAGTTTGAATTGAGATGGGCGGATATGCTGGTAAGACATGCTGCTGCTGACGATGAACATCTCAATGATTTTTACGGTCTTAGAGAGATATTTGTCCCAACCTACTTCAAAGACATATTCTTTTTCATTGGTTCAGACTATAGCTAGAAGCGAGTGTTTCAATTCTGTCTTGAAACTCTATGTCAACCTCATGATAGTCTTGTCCGTTTCTTCAAGCAATACATGAAATTGCAAGAAAGGACTCGGGCTGCTGAAGACGTTCATGAATTTGTTGTTGAAGACAAGACTATCGGAGTTTGGTCATATTTTCCTATGGAGAAGCAAATGTTAGAAACCTACAATATGCCTATATACATTTGTTTCCATCTAGAGCTGTGCAACAATGTGTCTTACAATGCAAGGGGTCTTGCTTGAGGTCTGTATGAAATATCTCCTATCCAGGGATCTATTTTTGGCTATGGGAACATAAATTGCATTGTTAGCCGTGATGTAAAATGGCATCTACAACTGCGAGTGTTCCAAATTCAAAAGGATTGGAATCCTTTGTTGTCATGCCATGAAAGTTATGTTGCATGTGGGCGCAGTTCATTCAATGTCACATCACTACATCCTATCTAGATGATCGCTCCCTCCGCCAGACATTGTTGTGCCGCCGGCTCCGCCACTGGAAAAACCTACTGACAAACTGTCCAGAAAAGAAACGAGGCTGCTGCAATTTGGTAACCTATGTCAGGATTTTGCGGAAAGAATAGTTCATCCTGCAGCAACTTCTGACAAAGGGACAGAGGTAGCTGAGAAGCACATGAGAAACTGTGAGAGGGAACTTGCGTACATTAAAAGAGTTGCATCTCTTGCAGCAAAAAGGAATAATAAACAAAGTTTTGCATCGAATTCAATGCCTAAAACTAGAATGAAAGATACTATAGCTAGGCAACAGGATACTGGAATACCTTCTGGCACAATACCAAAATACCCTATATTCATGAAGTCACCTAGAAGACCGAGCCAGAAAAGGAAAAAAAGTGGCCTGCACCTTCAACCGTCTCGCGCGAAAACATGTAGTATTTGTCAAGTTACGAAACATGATGCATGAAATTTCCATGTCCAGATTGCAAATCCGGAGAAATATCCGCTACTGCCGATGTTTCGTTTAGAAGTCAGTTTAAAAAGATTCATCCATTTTGTTATTTTTTTAGTTCCAATTAATCTGAGTTTTTCTTATTGTGTTGAGTTGTAAATGATCGTATATTATGTCATAATTATGGTTAGAGCTGTTTGATGGAAGAAGCTCATGATTTGCAAATTTATACTTTTTGTTTTGGATTTTGGATTTTGGATTTTGAGACAAGCAAGAAAAATGTAATTTTTCAAAAATGACAAGAGGCCTCAAAACTATTGTAAACTCCAATGTCATTTTACAAGCTCATATACTCCTTCCATCCCAAAATACAAGAAGAACTTTAATTTCGTTGGTTAACGACGTATAACTTTGACCATAATTTATACTTATAATATACTCGTAAAAATAGTATAAAAATATATGAAATAAAAGAATTTCGTAAGACGAATCTAAAGATTCCATTTATATATATTATTAATAAATATAATTTATTATATATTAGTGGTCAAAATTGGGCATCAAAGACCACCATAAAAATAGCGCGCCTTGTATTTTGGGACGGAAGGAGTAGAAGAAAGCTACATTGGTTGACAAAGGATTTTAGGGGTAAGAACTGCTGAAAAAAATCATAATGAATTACAGTAAAAAACATTTTAGAGAATTAGCCTCCATAACGCCTTGTTTGCTTCGAACCGAAGCCACTTGTCGTTGTATAATTTCCTTAAATTGTTCTAGTCAAAGTTTGGGGGCCTCCTGCCACTCCATTCTTCAATGTAAAAAAGCTCCAGTCGTACCTGATTCTCAATTGATAGAGAGCACAAAAGAGGAAAACACGAAATAATGGTAAATGTTAGCTACAGAAAAAGAAACTTTTCAAAGACTAACTTTTAAGAGCAAAAAAGAAGAAATAATGTAGAAATATGGAACTTACGTGTTTTTTGCTTTGGAGATTTTATGACTTCAATTGGATAGTTGTTTATTCTGATTTTTTATTTCTTGTATTCAGTTGACCAAACCTTCTTGATTGATGCAATAAGAAGGTTGCATGTGTCCATCATGAGAGCTTCCCCATTGTTTTACAATGAATCAAGAATTTTGAACCTCTCTACTTTTAAGTAAAGAACACCCAACCAATAATGCACTGAAGTTTCTTCATCTTTCGTGCTTTTTGGGAAATTTTGTAACATTGGGAAGTAGATCCGTTATTACAAGCAAAAACATGCAAAAAATAAGGTTTGAGATATAAAAAGTAAGATTCAATCAAAACTGTGGCACACATGGTTATTCCATTTAAACCCGAACGAAAAAAAAAATGACATTCTGCAGGAGCTATCATGATCAGTCCCACCCATGTATTGATGTAGATAATTATTTTGTTTCTGTCAGACAAAAATTATGAATGAATGCATTATACTTTGTAGTATAGCTGCACAGTTAACTCTTATTATATACCTTCAGTTTCAAAAATAGTTGCTTTGTTTAAATTGTCGATGTGCTATCTCCATTATGTTTTTAGCTTGTAAAAACACTTAATAAAGGAAACAGACAAGAATAATGCTAGAGTTTGGATGAAAATGAACTTGAGTGACAAAAAAATTTCTTATATGTTCTCTCTTTTAATTTTTCAATGCGTATTATGTACACCATCGCACTTGGTTTATTAATTAAAGGAAAAATGGCAGTCTGCAATGGCTAACTGTTCACCATATATTTTAGCTAGATACGGGGAGAATAAAAAATCTTACTAGTTTTTGTGAGCAAGTATATTAGGTCCATGAAATGCAAAGCACCTCTTAACGTCTTTCAGATGAAATCGAGAGTCAATCAGGTATTTCTGCAAAAAATAAGATGTGAAAAACAGAAAAGATATTAATGGTGAAATTAGAGGAGTTTATTTTAAAAAGAAAATGGGCTATACATTAACAAAATGTTCCGTCGCGGTAGGTGTGAGTAACTTATAGCAATTCGCAGTGGCATGATGTACTTGTTTGGGTTTTTATTTTCTGCACTGATAACATGAATACCAATTTCACATACAGTATTCCACATTCTCTTCACCGGGCCAATAGAATCAGTTGATCTCTAAGTGATGCAAAGAATGTACCATAATCAATTATGGTCTCCTTGCACTCTTCATGATTTGTTTTCCAGCTGTACTTTCACACCATGTTGTAAACTTCATTAGCTCCCATGCTAACTGTGTAATCCTTCTTGGTGTTATCAACAAAAGGCGATTTATGCTGAAACGAGGGCTTGATAAGTCTCTTTTGGTATTCGTGGGGGACAGGTGTGATGCTTGCTGATGATGGATCGACAGACTTTGAGTTGATTGAACCTTTTGCAATTTGAACTTGATCTTGCTCTAAGTTTGTTTTGTTGCTAACTGACTCATTATCATTATCCTCTGGTGGTGTGCTAAGGTCAAATGGGGGTGGATCACGGGCTAGGCTTGCTACATAATTCCTTCTATCTGACACTGAGCTGTCAAAGTTAAGTCGCCTATTCGTTGAATCTTGCGATGCAGAACTTGGTGCAGTACTTCTATTATTATTAGCAGCTGAAACGGCATTCATTGCTGATCGACGTCGTCATGTTTAGTAGCGCTTTTAGATGCGCTTAGACTGCTTGGAGTCAACCTTGTCATAACACGTGTGGGCACCGAAGTTCTTGGAGGTAATTTCAATGGCGACTTTGTTCTGGATGGGAGCTTCGGAATAGAATTGTTATGACTACCATCCATACTATGGCTTGTATCAACCTCCCCGTGGATCGCTGCCCTGGTTCTATACCTACTTGGCGAATGGGTAGCAGTTTTATGAAATTTTCCTTGCTCTTGTTTAGGAAACTCGAATGTAACTGATTTCCTTGGTATCTTGTCAGGCTTAGGTTCCATCTCTCCGATTATTTTGTTTAGCTCATCCTTTGCGCTGGCTGAGATGGAGCCTGCGAAAATGTCCCCTTTCAGCTCATCGTCCGTTATTAGCAACTTGAGAGCGGCTTCATGGAATACATTGCTTGTTGTTGTTGTCCAAATCAAGTAATACTGGTGTTTCAAACACATGAATGTAGATTATTGGGTTTGGGTCAGTGCGCATGTACTCCAACAAACTTTCCCTATTTTTCCCCATTTCGTGTTGTTACACTTCTCGCTCCCTTGCACCTCATCATCCCACTCGGGATCGAGTTGGAATTGTCACACAAATATGCGGATGTGTCAGCTGCATTATTTGATGTGGAGTGGCATTTCCCTTGTAAGACTTGGTGTACTTCCTTCCCTAGAACTGAAGTTGTTAAGCCACTTTGATTAACCGGTGGCATTATGACTTGATTGGAAGTATCTTCCTTCCCCATCTCTAGATCAGTAACCTTGTCGATGTCATCCATGTTGAATGTTGACATATTGGCAGCATGCTCGTACACTTGTTGTTGTGTTTCTTCACTTCTGTCCACCATGAGAATCATCCGCTCTCCCCTCGACTGTCGAGATGTTGTGAGATGATTCAGGATTAACTTCGATTCCAGATTTACCTAACTGGTGTTGCTCTTCCCGAGACAAAACCCTACTGCAAATGGCTGTACTTTGTGATGAATTATCTCCTCAGTCATATCTACTCTTATTGTTTGTTTGTAGACAGCAGGGTCTATTGGTGGGACCTTGACAGGAATTTTTACTTGATCCATTTTAATTCCATGTGCATGGATAGGATGAGCTGATTCTTCTGGAACATCATTGATTGATGTAGCTTTCTGGTGTTGCTCCTCCTGCGACAAAACCCTAGTGTAACTTCTTTTGCTTGGTATTGCAATGTCCTCAGCCCCCAGTTCTCCACTCATTGCTTGTAGACATAGATCCTCATTGTAACTGCTACCACTCTAGCTATTTTTCTCCAGTGTGTACACCTATCATATTCTTCATACGTTGATTGCAAACTAAGATCTACTGATTATTCATCCAGTGAAATTGTTGTTCGTGTGTTCTCTTCAATCACATTGTCGCATTCAAAATCTTCATCGGATACATCCAATGATTTTGCGCTAACTGGACTCTATGTTGCTATGGGTGTATGCTCCATAATGTCATCTTCATTCATCTGCTTCTCAGCGCTTCTCTTTGCACTCTTCTTTTTCCGCTTTCTGATTTTCTTGAATTGTCTGAATGCCAAATTGTTAACAAGCATCTTTAGAGTTGACTCAAAACTTTGACACGCCTGTTTAACTGTATCTTTGTATCTAGCTGTTTCCTACATCAGAACGTATAGATTAGACACAACTTGTTTTTAGAGAAAACTGTCATCTAGCATGTTACATGCTGGAATAGTAATGCAACAAATTCAGGTGACGAATTCTTTTTGTTTATTAAAATAATGAAAAAATAAAACATACGCCGAAAGCTAAAACTTTAGTGCATCAGACTAACTTACTTCCGCAGTTCGTTCAGCCGGCACATTCTTTTCCGTGAACATATCAATCTTGTCCGCATCTGAGAAAAGAATGATGTCAAATGATCCATCTTCTCGGGGTCCTTCAGGTGCAAGATTGGCATGTCCTGATTCTTGTTCCACTGGTGTGTTATTACTTGTCCATGTTCTGCTTGAGGAGTGGAATTATTATTTCCATGTTCCTGGTATTGTTCATGTATATCCGTGGACTCTTGATGTAAGCCCGGGGTAGTAAATTCAGCTTTGATCTGTTCATTTTCAGAACAAAAAGAACAGAAAGCACCCGATGTATGAATACCCCGGAAAAAAAGAAATGTTTCCTGGTGACGTAGATAAAGAAAAAAAATCTGCCAAAACCTATTCACAAGATAAATACATTACCGGAGCCAAGCCGAAACTTTCATCGATCCTCTGATCTTGGCTTATAGCTTCTTTCACCATGGCATTGGTCCAAACGGAAACCCATGTTCCTCCAGGATTGAATTCAATGCCCTTGAGTCGTAGAAAATCTACATATTTTACCTGTTGCGCATGGAAAGACAACAAAAAACACAAATAGTGAGATTACAAAAAAGAAGTGATTCGGATAAAGAGATTTAGATGCGAGGAATTATTTGTGTGGAACTGTACCATGAAGTATAACATACAGGATTTCATTACCCAGTCTTCCTTTGACTTTCCACCTTTCCAGAGCATTGTTATACAAACATGCTCATATTTAGCCTATTGGCATTCTTGATCCTCACAAGTGAAGGGTGGAGCCTAGGACTGATGTATGTACGAGTTGTTGGTGCAATTACACGTGCTGAACATCCTGAGATAGCTGCTATCAGCATCCTTCATTCCCACAAGATTATTCTCTAGATAGGATACTGTAGGCTGGATCCTACTTCTATTTCCAAATTGCTTGTTCATAAACTTGATAGCCTTCGAATCCATCTCATGACGAACATTCAAATTACCTTGTGGCACTCCTATCACCTCATGTACAGATGTTTGAGCCACATCAATTGAGCCTCTTCCGGGGAAAACAAGCTTGCAAGTGGTCGGATCGAAGCAATCCATGAGGTACTTGCACAAGTATGGCTACAACTTGAAACACTTGATGTCTACCAGTCCTCTGTGGACCCAGTTTTTTTATCAAAACAATCTACTCAGGTGATATGCTCTTCTACAACCTCACCAGCTTTATGGAGGATGACCGGCTGAAAGGTTTTGAAGAATGTTTATTTTGTTAAATTTGAATTACAGAACAAAATTTCGTTATATGTTTTGAATTTACAAATAAATCAAATTGCAAATATGTCGTTAGCTGTTTTTGATGTAAACACAGAAAATCCTAGAGTTTTCGAAGAAAACGATTGCTTACATGTCTGATGATTGCTCGCTCATTTAGCGTTTCCGGTTGAAGTTGAATACTTGGGGAACCTCTAGAAGACAATGTAAGTTTCTTTCTTGATAAACTAAACTTGGAATGACTCTTTGGACATTTTCGGCTGCTAGTGGACTTCGTCATCTCAGTAAACTACCTCTGTTTGCACTCTCAAAAATAACAGTTAGAGAGGAAGAAATAAAATAAACTGTAAGACATCTCACAATTTATTACATAACGGAGGTCCACTCTGCATCTACATCAAAATTGCATGCCTCGCTATTCTATGCACCCAACAAATACTCTCGCTATCAGAAAAATAAAAATTGTGCCATCTATCAAAAATAATCACTCCATCTGTCAAAACTCCATCTATTTTCAAGTTTACATGTCTGTATGTTCTATCTATCGAAACTAAACTCTTACCATCAAAAACTAAAAAAGTACAATCTACAAATAATCATAGCAATAATCATATATAGCTAGTTCCATGTGCTACGTTAGTGCTATCTAATCAAACAAATGGAGCGTATGGGCCAATTTAGTACCATCTACTTGGAAAAGTAACATGCACCCAATCAAAACAATCAGACAATCAAATACCATGGCATCAAAAAATAGGCATATGGGTACTAGGAGTAAAAAAACTCCATCTACGTCAAATTACATGCCTGGATGTTATTCTGCCTCCAGCTGAAACCAAAACAGAATTAATATCATTCCATCATAAAAAAAATCCTATGGGTACTAGAGGGGAAAAAAACTCCATCTACATCAAATTACATGCCTTGATATTCTATGTACCCACCAAATTCTCTCGCTGTCAGAAAATAAAATAAAAAGTACTATCTATAAAACATAAGCACTACATCTGTCAAAAACTCCATCTATATTCAAGTTTACATGTCAGCATGTTCTATCTATCAAAACTAAACTCTTGGTACTAAAAACTAAAAAAGTACAATCTACCAAAATGTTCTATATGTGGAAAAAAAGAAACTCCATTTATCAAACAAATTATTGTCAAAAAGTTCCATCCATTACATGTTACATGTCTAACTGTTAAGAGACTCCATCCATTTGAAGAAATGCATTACATGTTACAATGCTAAGATTGTTCTAGCTGTCCACTCAGAGTCCACAAAACACGGTCACAAAAAATTATTCCCATCTATCGGAAAATTCATACGAACTGCTAGGGAGAGAGAATTAGTACCATCTAAGCACTTGATGCTATCTAAAAAAGTTGGTACTAGGCCCTACCAAGAAAATACAAAAAAATAGTGTACTTCCTCTCTCATCCTCATCGATTCATAGTTCAAAAGTACATCTACTCACATGGTATTTACAAATCAAAAAAAAAAATCCCCCCCAAAAACAAACATCACACGTGCAGTACAAATAGTAAGAAACCATGGTGCAATCTGAAACTTAACTCGATCTTTGCAGACAGAGAGATGTCCTGCTTCCAAACGAAAAATCCTAGAAGCACCACCGGCCGGCCATTCAGTGTACTGGAAAAGAAAAACCTCGCCGGCGAGTTCACCTTCCAAGGCTCCCGCACGAAAATCACCTACATCGGGGAAAGAGGGTGGAAGGGCAGGGGAAACACGAGATCCGTCAACGAATCGACCACGCACGCCTAGAATAGAAGTTACATGTACGGGACTAGATATGGGAAGGGGATTACCTCTACGAAACTCGTCTCCGCGACGACGAGAAACTCCCGAAGAGTGAGCGAGGCGCAACGGGTGGGCAAGGAGCCGCCGACGGCCGCCAGTTTCGCCGGGGAGACGCGCACATCTAGCGGCGGAGAGAGAGGAGTCGAGAGTGGACAAGACGAGGAGAGAAATTGAAGATAAATGGATAACGGGCGTAGTTCCCGGAAATTTGAAATGCTGCTACGTTCACCTTGACGTGATGTCCTGAAAACCACTAGCTGTCTTCGGATCCCTTCGATCGCTATCGCACGGCGTGGGACAGTGAGGACATAACAAGGTCAGCCTGTAATAAGAATATGCGGTAGTAAAATATCATATTACAAACTACATTATTTCGATAAAAAAAATGATACATTGTATAGTTTTTCTTCGGTGGTTTATCTTTTAACTAGTTCTACGAGACAGAGCATGAAAAAATTAAAATATATATATGAATACGTTGCAATCCATGATGGACCAAACAATGGTTAAACAACCGCCAACCTGTTGCAATAAAAAATCTTCATAACACAATTGCATTATTAACAAAAAATACACCAATTTATGTATTGTCTGACTCATGCAACAGGATGCCACATCAGAAATCTAGTCATGCCCATGCCTCGTTAGTCTGAAATCGGTTGTTAACAAGTCAAGAAGAGGAGAATCTTACCTCAACACAATTCCTTTTCTTGACTAAAGGTTATCATAAACGGGTCTTGTTATCGAGAAACAAATAATGTTTGCTCGAAAATTAGTTATACATACAACAAGGGTACAGAGAAACCAAGAAATAAAGCAAATGCCTAACAACGATAAATGCCTAACAATGATGACCATTATACATTTATACTAATCGAAAAGGATATAACGAACAAGTCTTGTAAGGGCATGGCCCACGAAAGACCGAGACCTCAAAAACAACTTATAGTATCTACCAAATTAAACTAAATGGTTAAGTGAAAATTCCTCAAAACTGTACCAAAGTAAAATGTATAGATATGAAAAATATTTGTGATAGAACTACCATAATTATATTATTAAATTAGCTTTACACAACCCAAACTGTAAACTGAGACCAATAATTGGCTCTGAGACAAAAAAAAATCCGTAGATGTTATTCTACTAACCCGTATGCACCAATAAGAGTGCCCTATTGTAGCACCAACGTGGTCATTATCAATTGCTTAAGCATAAACCAGAAAATTCACATTGGCTCCCCAGCTTTATATGATATATGGTATAAACAATGAACGTTGCATCGTTTATATACAAGAAAAATATAGTACCTAAGTGAGATGAGATAATATAGGGAGAAATTCACATTGGCTCCCGAGCTCACATGCTTCTGTCTGGTTCAATTATTTGAAAAAAATAGTATAACATTTCAAAACTTTCTGAAAAAAAATCTCAACAAACATAAACAAGTTCACTACATGGTTCAATTTTCATGGTTGCACAGACAAAATCACTGGTCTGAAACTATATTTTTATATCTCCTTTTTATCAGTGATTAGCCTTGTTTTGCACAGGGCACCCAAAATGTCATTTCATTATGAAAAGTTGCAGGATTGTAGAAAAATTGTATGTGTTGCTTGGGATATTTTTCAGAATTTAAAAAAATATATTAGTATTTTTCGAATTTTTTAATTGATTTGTTCGATCGTCTTTGTTTAACAAACGGTTTCTTTTAGGAGGTGGCAATCCCTGCATTTACCACGAAAATGAAAATATGTGTCGAATTGTCAAATATTTAGACCGTTTTGGATCGTTGATCTGATATTAACCGACTTACATTTTAACATACCCAAACATGTTTTTTTTTATAAATGGTTTAGATAAATTTCAGCGTCCCAAACAGAAAGAAAGTGGCGCAATATATTCATCATCCTACAAAGGTCTATACTGATCCAGGAGGTTTACTTGCAGAGCTGGGGTTTACTTGTAGACTGGGACTGCTGGGGTCTGCTTGTCGGGGCGCCGCCGTGGTAGTGGGGTGACAGGCGGTAACTGGCGCCGAACAAGAAACCTGGACCGTAGCCGACGACGGGGAGGTTCGGCTGAAGATAGGCCGTGACTGCCTGGACTGGAGGTGCTGCCCCCAAATAGTGGGGTGTTCGCGTGCACAACCAAATTATCAGTTATAACAGACCTGACACATTGTACTGCAAAAGTTTGGCACGACATGTGTCGACGTTCAACCGGCCATGCCTAGGAAAATAACACCATTCCACTGAATTTGTACACAAAGCATACGGAAAATCACAACGTCTGCCACCGCAACTTCCCAAGGACGCACAAATGCTGACAAGGAAGATTTTTTTCTTACAAAAAATGGAAACAATATGCAAACATATCTGCTTATCTACTGACTGCTGTTAAGGAGAGAGTAGGTGAAATGCTGCATTTGGTCAGTAGGCTTCCCGATTGCTTCTTCGTCAGTTGGATACACATGATCAGTAGGCAGATTTTAGGCCTGTCTTGAGATAGTGCAGTACTGCACTGGTGCACGAACTTTGGAGGAATTCGAGGTGCTCTTCCCTCGACTCATGATCATGCACGCATAAAATGATTATGGCATCCAAATTCGACATTGAACAAGTGACCAAAGGTTCAAAGCAAGCACACGCTTGCATGCATTCCATTCGTCAGCCATATATTCTGACGGCTGGCTAACAAAACCAGATTACATCAGATACATTCGAGACATTGTAGAGCACAAAATTAGCCAAATGCAGTGCAATGTACTACATATCAGAACTAGAAGAAGCAGAAACGTAGTGCGAGTTCATCTGACACGCAAACTGGTTATCAAGAGTTAGGAGTCCCATACAATCTACAGCATTCAGAAACGAATCGCAGAAGCTCTCTAGCCACAGGAATGGGAAACGAATTAGATGGCCTGCAGCTGCAGGAACGAACAGAGGCTTACGGGCAATCGAGTTGGTTGTTATCCTCGGCCCGAGCGCTTAGGCAAGCCCGAGAATAGCCGAGCTGTGGAGGAGCTGCAGAGAGAAGGCAGCCTGCATCATCAACACCTTGTTGCGCGCCACGGTGACCTCGTTGATGGCGGTGTCCTCCATCTTCTCGGCCGCTATCAACCACGCGCGCTGGAGGGGGCAGTCCACCGGGAGCAGCGCGGCCATGTCGACTGCGTCATTGGCCGCCTTGGCGAACGACGCGGCCTCGCAGAGCCTCGTCAGCGCGTCGGCGGCTTTGTCGAGCGCGTCGTTGATGTTGGTGTCACAGCTCTGGATCATCTCCTCGCTGAGATGGAGATCCATGCCCTCGCAGCAGAGGAGGAGGACGGTGGTGGCCTGGCCTTGGAGCGTGCTGCGGCGCTTGATGTCGCGGCGGGCGTCCTCGAGGAGCGTGGCGGGGTGAACTCCCACGGGTTCAGGGTCGACGTACCCTTCGGCCGCCGCGTCATATGTGGTGCCCAAGCGGACCGTGCGAAGCACCTCGACGAGCGCCTGGAGCTTGGTGGCGGCGAGGTCGATCAGCGTGAGGGTTTCCTCGGAGGCGATGGCTTCCTGGAGGGCGTCCCGCACCGTCATCGCCAGCTCCTGCCACTCGTTCGCCATTGCCGCCGCGCGCCGATCTCTCTCTCGTCTCGAGCGTGTTGATGTGGAATGAGGAGGGATGCTGGTAGAAGAAGACGGGGAAACAGGAAAGGGGATTTTTGTAGGGAGAGGGGCGGCTGTTTATTTGTTACAGTGGCTTCGCACGGAAGTAACGACGCAACGTGAAATTCACCGCTTTCCTCTATCACTGACAGCGTGTCCCTCTCAGCGATTTAAGATTTTTAACCGCTCGTAAGACCCATCGTTGGGTGCTTCCGAGGTAAATAGTTAGTTACAGCCATGGGACCCATCTTGCGCTAGTTCAGAGCACGCCGGCCTCGGAAACGCATGGAAGCATCCATCCCTTGGTTGTGTTAGGATTTGGTACCCTCTTTTTTTTTTACAGGGGGACTTGGTACTTTTGGTACGACCAATCTATAATCGTTATCTAATTTTATAACTGTTCATCCTTGTTTTGTAAGTCTCAAGTAATAAGGGTACGAAGCTGTAAAATTAGTACGGTCGAGCACACACGCACCACACCCACAATATCAGCCTCTGCATCATGATGATGCACATAGCTGATACTTTTATATAAATTTTGAAAGTAATATTCGAATCTATTACAACTCAAGAATCATCCAAGATGGACAGAAGAATCAACCAGAGGAATACTGACATCAAACGAAGACTACACATAACGGAGCCTTTTAGTGTGCAGCCAGACACCATGGTTGTAAATAGACTGAACGATCGACACCAAGCAAGAACATCCAGAACCCATAAGATTCCACTGCTCCAACGGCAGAAGGAACAACCACATGTGAATCCAATATGTGGCTCGATGAACTAGATGCAAAAAATGAGCACCTTTCAAATTGTTAAAAACAACATCATTCCTACCATTTCAAATAGCCTACATAAAAGCACAAGTTCCAATTTGTATGCGGGGTTTAGTTTTCTTGTCTATCCCTTGCAACCAATGACCAAACATATGATCATCACTAGAAGGTTGTGCTATGCTAAACGTGAAATGAAGCAATCTTCAAATATGTCTAGCAAAATTACAAGAGATAAAGGTGATCAACCGTCTCAACACAGTCGCAAAAAACACATTTTATACTCCCCGTCCAATTTCTTCTTACCAAATTATCTTTTGTAAGAATGAAAGAACCACGTAAACACTTTTATTTACAATGAAACTTTCAGCTTCCAAAAATATTTATGCAAAAAAGAAGAATGATCATGCATGTAATCAATATACATACATTTTACTGAGAACACACATGTTTCAGTAAGATCCCAAACAAAACTATCATCATCATCGTTAAGACGAATCCTCATGAGAGCACGCACTAAACACAACCAAGCTTCCCCACCGTTCCCCGGTCAAATTCCTCCTAAACTGAATGATATAGTCTTGGCCTCTTGGGTGGCCCGATCTTCACGGATTGACGCACGAGAGGTGGGGAAATTGGGAAGAACGCGAAGAACATGAAGAACACGATGAACTCACGCACACAAAAGGGGAGATAACTCGTGAAGCCTACGAGGTATCGCAAACCCAAGTCAACAACACGCTAATTGGAACCGATTCCTCTCACCGGCCGGTCCACCGATCCAACAGAAGCCACAAGGGGAAGGTTGGCAAGAACTACTAGAATCACAAGGTGAAAGGGTAGCTACTTGGAGAGATCTTGATACAATCCAATAGATGAATCTATGGAGTAGCCATGGATCCCATGGGGGAGGTTCTCCACATGGGAGGGGGAGCACAAAGCCCAATTCTATCTCAAGTCAACTCTATCCCTAGAACTAGCCACCGGGGTCCCTTATATAGCCTAGGGGGTAGATGGGGTGAAAACGGGCATCTTCTCCTTGTTTTCGGGCAGCAGCAGGGAGGCCGGCCTGTTAGGCCGGGGTGGAAACTGGGCGCCCCAGCCTGGGGGCGGCCTGGTGCCGGGTTGGAGGCCGAGGGATTCCGAAGGGGGCCGGTCTGGCGCCAGGGTGCAGCCGGCCTTAGGCCGGGGTGGGAGGAGGGGAGGCCGGCCTGTTCGGCTGGGTGGCCGGCCTGGCCGGTGGTTGAGGCCGGGGGGGGGGGGGCGTTTCCCTCCGTTCTTCCTCCTCGTGACTCTCATCTTGATGTCGTCTTCTCCCACTTCCTTCCTAGCTTATCGGGCACCGTCTTGGGCATGTTCTTGAGCATCGAGGGCACTGTCTTGGGCTCCATAGTGGGATCTAACCTAGGAATGAAGAGGGGTATTTCATGAGGTAGCGCACCATTCACCAAGTCACCGGAAACATACGGAGATAGTAGTGAGTTCACCTTGTCGTGTATCGATGTTGTGCTTGGTGGAATACGGTGGGCTTCATCACTGAATATTGAGAGGGGTACGAGACAACACGTCCGACACTAACACATTTTTACGACTCGCTATAATAAATAAAGAAGGATATTGGGCATCCAAAGAAGTGTTCCCTAACCAAGTATCTTCCCAAAGCCGAGTAGATAGACCATTCCCTATCTTCAAATATCTTTGTTGGAAGAAATCATTTTTAACCTCCATGATTCCATTCCTGTCGGGGGGTTACCCCCGAGTAGGGTAAAGGCAAGTGCTAAAGGCAAGATCAGAAAGGATGCTTGGCCGAGTAGCCGGCTACCCGGTACTTGCTACCCGGTCGACTGCTACCCGGTCCAGCACATAGATGGCCAGAAGGACGAGTCAAGAGAATCATGTTCCTCCGAGTAGAAGAGTTGTCCCGAGTAGAAATGGCGGGAATCTACTCGGGACAGAAGTCAAAGGAGCCGTTCTGACACAGAATCCCGCGTATCCCGGGTCCGTACTTGGCACTGTTCACAGCACTGTTCGTCTGAGGACAGCGTGCCTGACAGCGACAGTGTGGCAGCAGGGCGTCGCAGGATAGGGGGGACCTACTATGTGTTCGCCGCAGTGATAACAGACTGGTTACTTGGTTTTGCCCAACGACTTTCCGCACCAGGACAAACTTAGAAGCCAAAGCTGACAGCGGGAACTCGGAAGAAGGACGGTGTGCACACAATGTCGACATCTGTTTGTATTTGGCTGTATCCGGCTGGGCACCGAGTATATAAGGTGCCCTACCCCCTCCTGCGCGAGGGATCACACGTTGGGTTCAGATTCTTGACCTAGTTCTTCACGTAGAGAGAAGAGTGGCTACTCGGTAGCAAGAACATTTGAACTGTGGCTACTCGGTGAGACATCAAAATACAGAGAGAAAGGCAGGAGTAGGGGTTTTACCTCCTCACGAGGGCCCTGAACCTGGGTAGATCGTGTTGTTTGCAGTGCTTGTTTCCTACTTCACGCGGCTACTCGTCGCGTGATCCCTCCCCGAGCGCCTCCAGCATCCATCGTCCCCACATCTTTAGCCATCCTATGGCATCTGCCGTGACACCACCATGACAGTTGGCGCCCACCGTGGGGCAACCAGCGGCGTGGGGCATCTACCGGAGAGCGCGTGGTCTGCGGCCTCGTCCACAGATTCGGCTCCTTCGACTTCGTCACCGACAACGCCGGCGATTTCGGCGGCAGGGCCATGCCGGAGGGCGGCTCGGTGCTTTCTTTCGGCGCGCACCTCGTCTACGTCGCCACCGTCATCGACCGCGAGTACCCCGAGCTGGTGCATGACGCGGAAGATCCACCTGCCGTCATCGCCGCACGCGGGAGGCCGTTGAGCCGCTCTGCGAACGTCGCGGAGGTGTTGATGACCGGCCCTGCTGCTGACGCCGGGAAGGGCGCGGCTGCTACCGCTGCAGCCGTCATCGAGGACCTCGCTGGCTCGAGTGATGGCGGGAAGACGCACAAGCCCTACGAGAAGGACTGCAACCTCCCGCTCTCCACTACTCCGACAATACCTGCGTCTGCTGCACGGACGGGTATGCCGCCTCCCACTGATCTCGAGCTCCTGACCATGAAGGCGCAGCTCGACCGGCAGCGCCAGGAGCTGCTCGCTGAGCAGTCGGAGTTGGAGAAGATTAGGCTAGAGCTTAGCCTAGATCAGCTTGAGTACAACAAGGCTCACGGTTTCACACCGGTTGTTACGAGAGCTAGCAAAGTAGGTGCTATGCGTCGCAACCTGGGCGCCGAGATGGCAACGGTTGTAGAGTCTCCCAGTCAGTCCGCCACCGCAAACACCTCCACTAGACCCAGATACAGCACACCCGCCAAAACACTTAGAGCTGCTGAGGCCGTAGCTGCCGAGTTGCCGCATCTAGCTGGCGACGCGCGCGTTAGGCAGCAGGAGAGGCTGAACGAGTTGGTGCTAGAGGCTGCTAGGCAGAATGAGGAGTTCCGGAAAGCCAACCCGGGTGCTGGAGCTTCTCAGGTGGTGCACTCGCACGTGGCCAGATCTAATGATCAGGCTTCATCACCGCATCCCAGCCGTGAGAGAAGCCGGAGTGGGCATTCCGGCAAGGGTAGGCAGATGCAGGTGTACGACCCGGCTGTCGCCGTGAAACAGCTCGCTGTGCCGCGACAGTCCGGTCAGAAACACAACGCTGCAGGAGCAGGCTTTCAAGCCCATAAAGCTCAAAGCCAGGCCCGAGATGGAGAGCGCCCAGGCCCTTCTCAGCATCCAGTTGCTCAGCCTACTCGGCAGCGGCAGCAGCCGCGTGCAGTGGAGCCAGCCGCCAACCCGGTGGAGCAGCCTGCAGCTGTGCAGGTGGACAGATATGATGATGGCTACTCGGCCATGGGGTTGGCTGGCTATGACATTCTGGATCGTGTGGGCGAGCACATGTTGGCGCCTGGAGATGCAAGGCACCAGCTGGACCGGATCAGCTTGTCGGCGCGGCTCGAGAACACGGGACCTCCCGGCCCCAAGTGCTTTGGCCCGCGCATCATGAACGAGCCTTCCGTGAAGAACTTCCAGCTCGCAAGGGGCACCAAGAGCTACAATGGTAGCACCAAGCCGGATGATTGGCTCAATGACTATGTCACCGCGGTTCATATCGCGAACGGCAACCGGAGATGGGCGGTGCGATACGTTCCGCAGATGCTAGAGGGTCCATCTCGCACTTGGCTCAACAACTTGCCCAAGAACAACATCAATTGCTGGCTGGACTTCTCGGAAGCCTTCATCAGCAACTTCACCAGCACTTACAAGAGGCCGAATAGGCCACAGCAGCTGTCCGCTTGCAGGCAGCGGGAAGACGAGACGGACCGCGAGTACCTTACTCGGTGGAGCATGTTGCGGAACACATGTGAAGGTGTGAATGAGGCCCAAGCCATCACTTGGTTTGCGCAGGGTTGCAGACATGGCAGTATGCTGTGGCAAAGGTTACAGAGGGAGATGCCAAACACTCTGGCGGAGACCATCAAGATTGCGGATCAGTACGCACTCGGTGATCCTACCCAGCCCCTGATGGATTCCTCTGAGCCCAGAAGAAACTTCAACAACAACAAGCGCAACGAGTTCCGCAACAAGCGCAGGGGTGACCGAATAGATACTCGGTACGACCCTGAGGAGGTGAATGCAGTGGCTGTTGGAGCTGGGGGCAGCCAAAGGCAAAAACCTGCTGGAGCCTACGGGCAGAACCAGAACCAGGGCCAAGGCAACAAGAAACCATTCCGCGCTCCTCAGTCGGGTAGCGGCAACTCGGAGCAGACAAGGAAGTTCGTCTTCGACGACATGAGGGATGGCCCATGCAGTTTCCATACTCAGCACCCCTCGAGGCCTGCTAACCACACTACCCGACAGTGCGAGTGGTGGGATCTGATCAGGAATGAAGGCTTGCCTCCTCCTCCTCCTCTGCCGGCTGCAAATGCCAATGTGCAGCCTGCTCGCGCACCCGCAGCTCGGCCTCCAGTGTTTCCGAGAAGAGAAAACGTGAACCAAGTGGCTTTAGGAGCCAACCGTCACTTCAACAATGAGGGCTACCGCAACAACAACAACAACCACAACCGCAACAACAACAGAGGCAACAACAACTACCAGGGCAACAACAACGGCAGCAATGAGGGCGGAGGCCGCAACCAGTACCAAGAACACCATGAGAGCTACATGATCTTCACTTCTGAGCCCGTCGACAAGCAGTCACAGCACAGGCGTGCCATGGAGGTCAATGCCGTGATCCCTGCTGTTCCTCACTATATGCATTGGTGCAACCAAGAGATCGCGTGGTCCCGAGTAGATCATCCCAAGGTGATGCCCAACCCGGGTAGCTACGCTTTGGTGTTGGATCGTACCTTCTTGGGTCCCGAGAAGAATGTGAGGTTCAGCAAGGTGCTGATCGACAACGGCAGCAGCATCAACATTGTGTACAGAGACACACTCGAGAAGCTTGGGCTGGCCGAGAACATGCTGTTACCTAGCAAGACCACTTTCCACGGCATTGTGCCGGGAGTCTCGTGCAACCCGATTGGCCGAGTGTGGATAGATGTGCTATTCGGCACCAGGGAGAACTGCCGCACAGAGAGCCTGCAGTTCGAAGTGGTTGATCATCAGAGCCCCTATCATGCCCTACTCGGCAGGCCTGCGCTGAGCAAGTTCATGGCCTCTACCCACACTGCGTATCTGAAGATGAAGATCCCTGGTCCCAATGGCGTGATTACCATCTCTGGTGATTACAAGAAGTCCATGGAGTGTGCCTCTGCTGGTTCGCAGTTGGCGGAGTCCATGGTGATTGCTGCCGAGAAGAAAAAGATGTACGAGGTGGTGGCTATGGCGCAATCTGCGCAAGCTGGTGCGCAGGGCGTGCCGAGTACCCAGCACGGGACCGCGTTCCAGGCATCCCAAGAAACAAAGAAGGTTCTGGTCGACCCTGAATTCCCCGACCGCGTAGCCATCATTGGCTCCGGGTTGGCGGAGAAATAGGAAAGCGAGCTCATCCACTTCCTCCGTGAGAATCGGGACGTGTTCGCCTGGTCCAATGAGGATTTGCCAGGTGTCTCGAGGAAGTTGGTTGAGCACTCACTACATGTGCGTCCTGACGCCAAACCAGTGAAGCAGGCTATGCGCCGTTTCGAAGATGAGAGAAGGAAGGCCATTGGTGACCAGATCACCAAGTTGCTGATAAGCAATTTCATCATGGAGGTGCTGCATCCGGATTGGCTAGCCAACCCGGTCATGGTCGAGAAGAAGAAGGAGGACCCCAAGGCTGCTACTGCATGGCGCATGTGTGTCGACTACACCGACTTGAACAAAGCATGCCCCAAGGATCCTTTTCCGCTACCTCGCATCGATCAGGTGATCGATTCCACTGCTGGTTGTGAACTGCTGTCTTTCATAGATGCCTACTCTGATTTTCACCAGATAGCTCTCAATCCTGCTGATCAAATAAAGACTGCCTTCATTACCCCGTACGAGGCTTATTGCTATCGTGCCATGTGTTTCGGGTTGCGGAATGCGGGTGCTACTTACCAGCGGTGCATGCAGAAATGCTTGCACAACCAGCTCGGCAAGAATGTGCAGGTGTACGTAGATGACATTGTCATCAAAACGAATAAAACACAAACTCTGCTTGCCAATCTTGAAGAAACCTTCGCTAACCTGCGCAAGTATAACATGAAGCTGAACCCGAGTAAATGCACCTTTGGCGTCCCGGCTGGCAAGCTACTCGGCTTCCTGGTGTCTAGTCGGGGCATTGAATCCAATCCTTCAAAGATAAAAGCTATTGAGAGCATGTCTTTGCCGAGATCCCTGAAGGATGTGCAAAAATTCACTGGTTGCTTGGCATCTCTGAGCCGTTTCCTGGGCCGAATGGGCGAGAAGGCCCTGCCTCTGTACCAGCTGATGAAGAAAAGTGACAAGTTTGTCTGGACTCCGCAAGCGGATGTGGCATTCAATGAGCTGAAAGCAATGCTGGGTAGCGCTCCCATCTTGGCTAGTCCGCTACCCAAGGAGCCAATGCTGCTCTACATTGCTGCTACCAACCGAGTAGTCAGAGTGGTGATTGTGGTGGAGCGAGAAGAAGAAGGCAAAAGTGTGCAGCGCCCAGTATACTACCTCAGTGAAGTGCTGTCCAGCTCCAAGCAGAACTACCCGCATTACCAGAAGATGACCTACGGCGTGTACCTGGGCGCCAAGAAATTGAAGCATTATTTCCAAGAGCACCCCATCACGGTTGTGAGCTCTGCTCCCCTCTCGGATATCATGGGCAACAAGGAAGCGAGTGGCAGAGTAGCCAAGTGGGCAATTGAGCTGGCCGCGTACGCTCCCGCGTATGCGAGAAGAGAAGCCATCAAGTCTCAGATTCTGGCGGAGTTTCTGGTGGATTGGGCTGAGGTGCAGTACGAACCTCCTGCTCCAGTTTCCAATTACTGGAAGATGCACTTTGACGGCTCGAAGGTGAAGGAAGGCCTTGGTGCTGGCGTAGTGCTTACGTCACCCAAGCGAGATCAGCTCAAGTACGTGCTGCAGATTCATTTCAAAGCATCCAACAACGTTGCAGAGTACGAGGCCGTGGTGCACGGCTTGCGAGTAGCCAAGGAGGTTGGCGTGCAACGCATCATATGCTATGGCGATTCAGATCTGGTGGTGCAGCAAGTCTCTGGCACTTGGGATGCTCTGGATGCTAACATGGCATCATATCGCTTCCTCGTACAATCTATGACTGGATTCTTCGAAGGCTGCGAGTTCCAGCATATTCACCGAGCAAAGATTGAAGCAGCAGACGAGCTGTCCAAGTTGGGATCTTCTCGGCAATCCATCCTGGCAGGGGTTGCCTTGGAACATTTGAGGAAGCCATCCATCAAGCCATCTCCCAACTCGGAATCCATATTTGTTCCTTCTCTGCCAAGTGAAGAATCCGTTCCAATGGAGATTGACTCGGAGAATGCAACAGAGAACCCGGGGACTGCCACTCCCAACCCAGGGACTGCCATTCCTCACTCGGGGACTGCCGTTCCTTACCCGGGGACTGCCATTCCTTACTCGGGGACTGCCGTTCCCTACTCGGGGACTGCCACTCCATACTCGGGGACTGCTGTCCTTAACCCGGGGACTGTCGCATTCATTGAGGAGGTTCTCGCCAATCGTTCAGGGCTTCAGAGAAGCGCTCCCAACCCTAAAGAGCAGCCAGAGGCGCCTGTCCCAATGGAAGTGGACGAACCAGTGTTTCCTACACGGGAGACACCGAGTTGGGCCATGCCCATATTGTCCTTCCTAAAGGACGACACTCTGCCAGAAGATGAGGTGATCGCAAGGCAGATTCAGAGAAGATCCAAGGGCTACACCATATTCAGAGATGTGCTGCACAAAAGAAGTGCCACCGGCGTGCTACAACACTATGTGGACCCAGAAGAAGGAGGAGAAATTCTGTTGGAGATACACCAGGGAGAATGCGGGCACCACGCCTCTTCTCGGGCATTGGTCAAGAAAGCTTTCCGGCATGGCTTCTACTGGCTCACAGCTCTGCAGCAAGCTGAAGACATCGTGAGGAAATGCAACGGCTGCTAGATGTTCGCGAGTAAGATCCATATGCCGGCTTCCGAGTTGAAAACCATTCCTATTACTTGGCCGTTTGCGGTATGGTGTTTGGACATGGTTGGCCCCTTCAAGCCGGCTAGAGGCAACATGACGCACATGTTAGTCATGGTGGACAAGTTCACGAAATGGATTGAAGTGAAGCCTATTCGGAAGTGCGATGGAGCTACAGCCGTGAAATTCTTAAAGGATGTGATCCTGAGATACGGCTACCCGCACAGCATCATCACGGATAACGGTACAAATTTTGCTGAGGGGGCAATGGTGCGGTTCTGCAGAGATAAGCACATCCGATTAGATGTTGCATCTATTGCGCATCCCGCCTTCAATGGGCAAGTAGAAAGAGCAAACGGCATGGTGCTAGCAGGCATAAAGCCAAGGCTGATTGAGCCGTTGATGAAAACACCTGGGTGTTGGTTAGACGAGTTGCCAGCGGTGTTGTGGAGTCTAAGGACTACCCCTAACCGGTCACCCGGCTACACGCCGTTCTTCTTGGTATACGGGGCTGAGGCCGTGTTGCCAATAGACTTAGAGCATGACTCCCCCCGAGTAACCCTCTACACTGAGGTGGAGGCGAGAGAAGCTCGAGAAGATGACGTTGACCTGCTCGAAGAAGCAAGAGAGCTTACTCTGTCACGTTCAGCTATCTACCAGCAAAACCTGCGGCGTTATCATAGCCGAAAGGTGAACCCAAGGGTTTTCCGAGAAGGAGACTTGGTCCTTAGGCTTGTGCAACGCACAGCCGGGATGCACAAGTTGTCTCCTCCATGGGAAGGGCCCTTCATTGTGAGCAAAGCGCTGCACAATGATGCCTATTATCTCGTGGACGTGCGTCCATCACAGGAGAACAGGGCAGATAAAGCTGGAGAGGAATCTAAGCGCCCCTGGAATGTAGCCCTACTTCGTCGCTTTCATTCGTGAGCAAAGATGTGTATGTACTCTCTTATCCGAGTTAAAATTCTACTTTGCAATCTGAAATTAAGCTCGGGGACTGCCCTCGTCCAAACTTTCCCTGTGTGTTTCTACCCGGCTTCACTTTTGTCCACTCGGTTGCTCTGCTTAAAATTTAACGGGTACATCTAGTATTGTGTTTAAACCTACATGCCAACTCTTCGACTCTGCTGCTGTCCGAAACCCG
The DNA here is from genome assembly GCA_028641055.1 of Alopecurus myosuroides. Lineage (NCBI taxonomy): Eukaryota > Viridiplantae > Streptophyta > Magnoliopsida > Poales > Poaceae > Alopecurus > Alopecurus myosuroides. The sequence goes on from CM054061.1 coordinate 219,682,088, forward strand.
GCTTCATGGCAAGCAAGAGAACAAGCAAAAGGTCAATGAGCACAAGAAAATTTACTAAGGAAAGAAAGATTGCAGGAACCGAGTAGGAGGTCTTTTACTGTTGTTTTTTGTTAACTCCTTTTCGGCTAAGTGGTGGGCTGCGTTACTATGAGTGTTTCTAAGTGGCTAAGTATTTGCAACTCCAACTTTGAATTCTTGTGACTCGAATACCAAAAAAGCAACAAGTTACGGGTAAGAGCTGAGATGAAAGGAAGAGCGAATAAGAAATGCAACTCGGGGACTTGCATGATAATGCAACCCGGCATCGAGCCAAGGCTGCTCAAATTGACTAAGTTAAATATCAAACATGAATAAAACTAAGTAGCAAGTGACAAACGTAATTGTTTCGATACATCTGCACCCGGCATCCCGGGGATCTGATAAAAGTTTCGAGGATAAAGTTGCAGGAAGTAATCAAGTAGAGGCAGCAGTGTTCTCGGCGTTGGCCTTAGTGGCTTCAGCATCAGCGTTGGCCTTGGCAGCATCAGCTTCCGAGCTGGCGATATCAGTCGTAGCAGTTTCAGTTTCTGGATTGGTGGCAGCCTGTTCAGAGGTGGTCGTGGCCACCGAGGTGACGTCCGTAGCCGAGGTGGAGGCGGTAGTCTGAGCGCGGAGTCGCGCTGTGTCGTCGAGAGCCGCACCTGATGAAGTGCCGAACTCGAGGGCCGCGGCGTCGATGGTCATCTCCACGCTCTCGGCCTCCTCTTCGCTGTCCGCGACTACCGCGGCCTTCCCCTTCCCGGTCTTGTTGCTCTCACTTTCGAAGCAGCTCAGACCTTCGTCCTCGTCATCATCCTCGTCCTCATCCTCGACGTCATCCTCGCCCTCCACATCCGTGTCGGGCTCGGTGACGCCGTCAATGAAGCGCGCGGTATCCGCGTACTGGGCGACCTCGTATGCGACCCGCTGACGGCGAGCCACGCAGTCGGGATCCGTCTCCCACTTCGATTTCTGCCTCATCTCGAGAATGACGTTAAGGTCAAGATTTTCATACCAGCTGCAGATGAATAGGAGCAGCATGTCAGCGTCTGCCCGAGCTCCCGACGCCCGCCATTTCTTCAGCTCGGCCTTCACGCCAGTCAGCTTCTCGGCAAGCCCGCGGATGGTTGTTGGCGCAGATTCTCGAGGCCAGAACAGGTCATGTAGTTGGAAGGCAGTGCGCACCAGATCGGTGCCCACGCCCCTTAGGCGCTAGAGCTGGACCTGCATGGTTGTGATGTTGTCCTCAATTGAAGCTTTGGTATCCATAGGCTCGCCCTTCTCGGTGCGAGCAGCTTGGGCCTTTGCCAGAGCAGGCTTGCAAGACGAGTTGAGGTCGGGGAAAGTTTCTGTAAAAGCTATAAAAAATATTAGAGACAGGGGCAGAATAGAGAAACGAATCGAGCGGCAGAGAGGCAAAAGGGAAAAGTGAAGTGCAGAGAAGTGGGCACTTACTATTCAGGTCGTAGAGTAGCGCCTGCAGCTTGTTCTTCCAAGACTCTTCGTCAGCAACATGCCTTTCTTCCACCTTCCGGAACTGGGCCAGCTGGAGCATGAGATCCGAGTTTCTCTCCCTCAGAGTGTCGCACTCCAGCTCGAGAGCCCGCTTCTCGGCCTTGGCAGTTGCTTCAAACTTTTTCTTCTCGGCCACTATTTTATCTCTCTCGGCAGCTAGATCAACGGCTTTTTGGAGAGCAGTTCGCAGCTGGACCTGCAACGGTTCCATCTCGGAGAGGTGCCTCTTCTTGAATTCCACCTCAAGGCTCTCAATATGCTGCTGTACCTCAGCAGGCTTGAGGCAGTCGAGATGCTCCTCGACAAACTGCTTGTGATCTTCTGCAGAAAGCAAAGCACGGTCAGCAGAGTAGCCAAGATGAAAGCAAGAAAGCAAGCCGAGAAGACATCAACTTACCCTCCAATTCTTGATCGTAGCTTGACCGTTCTCAACAAAAGCACGACAGTTCGCATGCTCCTCTGCCAGGGCATTGAACTTGCCTGCAAAGAAGAATCGATTAGAGCAGAAAACAAAAGCGGGTGTAAACACCAAACGCAGGAACCGCGTAGCTAAAAGCTTACTTCCGACTTCAGAGATCTTGAGGGCGCTATCCATGACCTCCTTCTCCGCCGCCTCGTCGGACTTGCGCTCCATTTCCAGGGCCTCAAGACGCCTTCTAGCGATGCTGTGGGTCCAGAGCAATCGCCGGAACAAGTTTGTTCTCTTCAGGAGGCTATTCTGAGAAGCAGAAAGAGAACGAATCAGACACAGATCGGGAAGATTCCACCCGAGAAGACGACAACTCGGTTGAGTATCCGTCTACTCGGCCAGAATCTCGGGGACTGGGTGATGGATAAGAAGAAGGAGAAGAGTAGTAGAAAAGAAAAAGGCAACTCGAATTGGGTGAGAAAAACTTACTGCAAAAGCTTGTTCGATGTCCTCTGCGGCCTTCCGGTGGACGAACAGCTTGGCGGCGAGCGTGCTGGTCTTGGACGAGATGGTCATGGGATTGTACCCCATGTCCGCCTTGTTCCAGTCGATGCGCATATGATCCAAATCGCCCAAAGCCAAGCCGTGCCAGTTCTTGTTGCCGAGGATGTCGCTGTTCCATTCGGCGTCCATGAAGCCCACTCGATCAATCATCTCCTCGAGTCCCCTGGACGTCACCTCGGCCTCCTGGACCTCGCGCGAATAGATGGAGAGGGATCTGTCCTTGTTCCTGGCCGGCGGCTTGGAGTCCACAGCCGTAGCTTGTTTTCCTTTCCTGATGGCAAGTTTCTTCTCAGCCGCGGTGAGCGGGATGCTGTGCTGCTTGCTTATCTTCACCAAGTAAGGTGGATAGGATGGCGGGTCTGGCAAACTTGATCCAGCGGCTGCGTCAGCGGCTGCGCCAGAATCACCAATGACGAGCTGCCCGGCCCCGGCAACAGGTTTGACAATTGGTTGGGGCGGCGGCATCGTGGCAGAGTCGCGCGCAGCGCCACGAGGAGGATTCCTGCGAACGTCGGCGTCAGGCGTTCCAGTTTGCTTCTCGGCGACTCGCTTCTCGGCGGCCTTCTTCTCAGCAGTTATCTTTTCGGCGGCCTTCTGATCAGCGGCCTTCTTCTCGACAGCTTCCTGCTTGATCTTCTTCACAACCGGCTTGGCCGGAGGGCTGGCTGCAGTTTTGGTCTTCTTCACCGGTGGGGAGTTTGGTGCGGTGGAGGAAGTGCCCTGCTGGGTAGGCGGCGCCAAGGGCGCGCTACCCGGCGCAGCATCCGGCTGCGCGCCGCTCGGAGGGTCCTGCTCCATCTCATCGACGGTCTCAACCCGCTGCTCGGCAGCGGGATCTCGCTGTGTGGCGTCTTGTCTGTCTACCCGCGGCTGGGCCGCGGGGTCGTCATGCTCAGCAGCCCTTGTTGCTGGCTGCTCTTGGTCTTCTTTGTGCCGCTCAAGGGCGGCGTCATCATGCTGCTCGGGGTTTTGTTCTAAGTTCTCCTCGGCCGTGGTGGCTGGAGGAGAAAGCGTGCTCTCATCGCGAGTAGCATCCTGCGCTTCTTGTTCGGCGCGGGCCTGCTGCCCCTGCTCGGCATCATGGGCATCAGTGTCCATGTACAGGGCGTCGTCCGAGTCTTCTGCTTTCACGGGAGAGGACGCACGCGCCCTGTCCCGTGCAGTGTCCTCGTCCTCCTCAGAGAGCTCGATGAGGTTGTCAACATCGATGGCGGTCTTCTTCTTGGGTTTGGCGGATGCGACGGCAGCACTAGCATCCAAGGGGGCGCTGAAGAGAAGAAAGAAGTTTAGAAAAGGAAAAAGGACAGAAGAAATCGAGAAGCGGTCTCGGAACAAGGAGTTCAGAAAAAGCGGCAACAACAGTGCACAACTCGGAAGAAAAGTACATACCCTGCACGGGAAGGGGGTAGCCGTCTCCCCTGCTTGACCTTCTTCACGGCTCTTTTGGTCTTCTTGGCGGCGGGTTCCTGAGCACCATTGCCCGTCCTCTTCCGAGTATTGGGAGCGGCTACACCGACTGGGTCGACGTCGAGGACGTCCTCGTCCTCCTCCTCCTCAGCGACAGCGTCAGCATCAGCGTCGGCATCTTCTATAGAATTGAGAAAGAGAAACCAGTTGAGAGACAGGAAGAGATTGGGTTGCGCCTACTCGCAACCATAAAGGTGAACTCAATCACCTTCGTCGTCGTCCTCGGACCAGTCGCGGACGGACGCGTCAACGTGGTGCTTATCCGTCTGGGCGGCATGAGGGATGTTGAGCTTGTCTGCAGTGTCGTAGGAGACCTCATCGTCCTCCTCTCGATCCCCTTCCCAGTTGTCCTCGAAGCGTTCCATGCTTTCTGCGAGCTGGCGAGCAAGGACCTGGAACATAGACAAGCACCACAAATCAGTCGAGTAGCATGACGACATCTTACTCAGCGAGGCGTGCAAACATAAAGCATATGAAGTCTACCGCTAAGTATGCTACTCGACAGAGCATGCAAACACAAAGCACATTAAGCCTAGAGGATACTGCTAAGTATGCCACTCGACAGGTCGTGCAAACACAAAGCACATTAAGCCTAGAGGATACTGCTAAGTGTGCTACTCGGCAGGGCGTGTAAACACATAGCACATTAAGCCTAGGCAGCTCTGCTAAGTGCCCTACTCGGCGCGGAATACAGATACTAGGCACATCAAGTTAAGAAGGCTATCTACTCGGAAGCTGTATACAGGAAACAGGATGAGAAGGACTAACCCGCTTGATTGGTTTTGCGCGGCTGAAGGGCACGAAGCCGTATTGCCAGTTGTCCTTGAGGCCAGTGCTCATGATGGAGCGCGCCCAAGTGGCAACGTCCGCGTTGCTGAGCTCGAACGTTGTTGTCCGAGTGCAGTCGCGGGGGCCTCCCATGTAGCACATGAGATGGGCGCGGCGCTGGAGCGGTAGTACTCGCCTGGAGATCCAGCAGGCGATCGGGTCGTCGCTCTTGAGCCCTCTCGAGATCAGCTTGGCGAGGCGTTCGTCCATCTGCTTCAGGTCGTTGTCGAGGGACGGCTTGGTCCGCCAGTTCTGCCCGGTGGGAGCTGCGTTGGTCCAACTGGGTAGATTTATCCGGTCCTCCGCCTTGGCTCCCTTCTCGGCGGGAATATTCTTCACGTAGAGGAAGGTCCTCTGCCACTTGCGGACAGAGTCCAACCCCTTGACGCGCGGGTGATTGGTTCCCCCGCGCTGCACCATCATGGCGCTGCCTGTCTCCGTCATCCCGCGGCTGCTCTCCACGCCATCTTTCCTGGCCTTGCTCTGCTTCCTAAAGAAGAAGTAGCGGGACCATGTCGCCGAGGTGGGCCGTACGCCAAGGAATGCCTCGCACACCACGGCGTGGTAGGAGAGCATGACGACGGCTTTCGGCGGGAGGTGGTGTGGCTGGAGGCCATAGTGGTCGAGGAACGTCCGGAAGAAATTCGAGACCGGGAGCCCGAATCCTCGCGCGAAGTGCGCGAGGAAGACGACGTGCTCGCCCTCCTGCGGAGCCGGGACGAGCTCGCCGTCAGGTTGCCGGCAGCGAACACCGGGAGGAACTCTCCGGGTGTTCACGAGCCACTGGCAATCCTCGGCAGTGACCTCAGATCCGGCCCAGCCGGCGCGAGCGTCGTCGTCACGAGCCATCGCGGTGGAGGAAAGATTGGCTGAAAGGTTGAAGGAATTTGGGTGGAGAAGCTCGCAGCGGCGCGGTGAGATGCGCGGCGGCGAGATGCTCTGCGGCGGCGGAGAAACGAGGAGACGAGGGGAAAGTGGGAGCGGAAGAAGAAGAAGGAGTTACCGAGGGGGTATATATACCGCTCCCCGGGTTGCCGTTACGAATTGAGGTAGTGGGATCGATCGTGGCAGAAACCGTGCGGCATGGGATCTGTGGGCCGGTTAGAAACGCACATAGCACGGAACGCGCGCGTAACGGCCGCATTAGATCCCACGACGAGATCGTGGGCAATTACTGCGCTTGATGGGACATGACAGGCTAGTGGGCCCAGGCCGTGAAAACTGGGCGCGTGGCCTGTCAGTTCCCGGGCACCGAGGCGTCGGGGTCGTGTCTGCGTGACACGTGCCCAGTTGCAGCGCGGAAAGCCGGATTGTGCTCTGCCACGCAGAGATTCCGTTTCAAGATTTCACCAAGTCATCTTACTCGGCTACAGAGAAGAAAAGTGGTCCTATTCGGAAGAGAAGAAACAAAATCAAGGGCTACTCGGAGGTTTTACTCGGTATCCCAAGATTCAAGGGCAAGACTGTCAAGGTTGGTTTTTAAGCTGGCAGGGCCCAGTGAACGAGTTCGCAGGACTCTACCAGCTTCGGGGACTGCTGTCGGGGGGTTACCCCCGAGTAGGTTAAAGGCAAGTGCTAAAGGCAAGATCAGAAAGGATGCTTGGCCGAGTAGCCGGCTACCCGGTACTTGCTACCCGGTCGACTGCTACCCGGTCCAGCACATAGATGGCCAGAAGGACGAGTCAAGAGAATCATGTTCCTCCGAGTAGAAGAGTTGGCCCGAGTAGAAATGGCGAGAATCTACTCGGGACAGAAGTCAAAGGAGCCGTTCTGACACCGAATCCCGCGTATCCCTGGTCCGTACTTGGCACTGTTCACGGCACTGTTCGTCTGAGGACAGCGTGCCTGACAGCGACAGTGTGGCAGCAGGGCGTCGCAGGATAGGGGGGACCTACTATGTGTTCGCCGCAGTGATAACAGACTGGTTACTTGGTTTTGCCCAACGACTTTCCGCACCAGGACAAACTTAGAAGCCAAAGCTGTCAGCGGGAACTCGGAAGAAGTACGGTGTGCACACAATGTCGACATCTGTTTGTATTTGGCTGTATCCGGCTGGGCACCGAGTATATGAGGTGCCCTGCCCCCTCCTGCGTGAGGGATCACACGTTGGGTTCAGATTCTTGACCTAGTTCTTCACGTAGAGAGAAGAGTGGCTACTCGGTAGCAAGAACATTTGAACTGTGGCTACTCGGTGAGACATCAAAATACAGAGAGAAAGGCAGGAGTAGGGGTTTTACGTCCTCACGAGGGCCCTGAACCTGGGTAGATCGTGTTGTTTGCAGTGCTTGTTTCCTACTTCACGCGGCTACTCGTCACGTGATCCCTCCCCGAGCGCCTCCAGCGTCCATCGTCCCCACATCTTTAGCCATCCTATGGCATCTGCCGTGACACCACCACGACAATTCCAGAAAGGAGAATCATGAGGTTTAGCCTCCACTTGAGTCAGCGTTTGATAATATAAATATTTGTTAAAAATAAGCTCTTGCCAAACCCCCCTTTCATGCAAAAGCTTAAAGAGCCATTTTGACAGTAAACATTTATTTTTAACTTCTAGAATATCAATACCTAATCCTCCTTGATATGTTGTCCTACAGATAATATTCCATTTGGATAAACGATATTTTCTCTTATGCATATCACTTAGCCAAAATAATCTGCTATGAAAGTAATCTAGTCGTTTCCTTACCCCAACGGGTACTCGAAAAAAGGATAGCAAAAATATAGGAAAACTAGTAAGAACCGAATTGATGAAAACAAGCCAGTCACTATCGGATATATACCAATTAGGTGTATATCATATGGTGCTCTAAAGTGCCGAATTACCAGGGTGGCCTAAATGGTAATGGATTACGGTCCATTGGGCGGCCCAGTAAGTTGACGCACGGAAGCCGGATTCTAGAAAAACCCGGACCACGGCCCACGTGGTACGGCTTGAAGTAGAAGGAGGATTCCGTTCCTTCCAAGTTAGGACATACCGTTGTCTTCTAGGTTTCCTATTCTGTAAGCCCTAATCCAGCTATTATATAAAGCCGGACAGAAGATAAGAAAGGTAGAGAAGATGCTAGAGGCTAACTCACCGAGAGGTTGATCCTTGACGAGTAGCTAAACATAACTCACATTGTACTTTGTATACTTCAGGCTTCAGCCCTGATATAGTGAGATTGCAGGAGTAGGAATGCCGCCTAGTTGCGACATACCGAACCTGGGTAAAACCCTCGTGTCATTGTTCGTCATACAACCACGTCTCTATCGGTAGTCTCATGGCACCCACGTCTATGAATTCTACTACGATGTCTCGACAGTTGGCGCCCACCGTGGGGCCAGCGACGTCAGGCGTTATTTCGATCCGGGATACTCGGTGGAATTTGCAGTACTATAACTGCCGAAAGCTTGGAATTCGACAACGACGTCGGGCGCTTCCTCGACAACGGATCGTACATGCCAGCACGGAATCATATGGTAAGTGCCTACATTTTACCGATCGGATCTGCAAACATATTTATCGGGTTAACTACAGAGGCAATGGGATTCTATGGTGGAAGCAAATTTATCCCACCCGCCCTATACCCAGTCGAAGAAGACTATGACGCCGGATTTTGCTCAGATCGCCGATATCATGCGGAATCGCACTTTATCGGTATGGTGCAATCCGAGATTGCTAAAAACACGGATGAAAACAATCCCGTGAAAGAGGCAGAAAACAACAATCCCACAGTAGAGGTGGAAGATCCGACATCCGTCAGTATAACGATGAACTCGGAAGCTGACTCCGTATTAGCCGCCATCGAGGCGAGATTGGAATCAGAACCGGGATCAGACGACTTCGATTCCGAAGATGAAGATGAGGATGCTTTCGAAAGGAAAGTCAAATCTCTTCAAGAGGGATTGCATGAAGTACTAATGGCAAAACCGGCTGAAAACACGGATGCCGATAGTCAGGAAAGCCCTAGAACACCCCCGCGAGAGAAAGAGAAAGAAGAGGGGGAAACTGATGGAGGGATGATAACCCGGTATGCTGATGCCAAGGTGAAACCCGACCCAAGGGGAATCGCACAAGACCCGGCTCAAGGAAGAGGAGTTTCTAGAAGGCCCAAGAGGGAACGTAGGCCTTGTGACTCGTGCCTTCGGGGTCACTATTAGGAAACTTAGGGTTAGGTGCGGTGTCCGGGTAGGATTCCGAGTATGCCTTGTATAGGAAGCCAGGGGGCCGGGTAACATATAAAACGGCTCCTAGGGTTAGAAAAAGAGAGCTTCACCAGATATTCGAGCATCCTTGTAATATGAGAGCTGATAGTTGTAACCCTAGATCGGAGACTCGGCGACATTACTACTAGAGCTACCAGTTCGATTGATAGCATGATTTCCCCTGAGCTAAACCCTCTCCCAAACAACAGATTCGATTTGCCCCAAAGTAAGTTACCCCCGGTAACGTCTGTCGTGATTATCCCACGACAGTTGGCGCCCACCGTGGGATAGAAAGGATGCAACAATGGCAGCATATCGCAGAGAGGTAGACAGGGTGGCCGGGTCTTTTTTCGGGTATGAGGTGGAACATATTGACAGGCGAAAGAACGAGGCAGCAGATGCGCTCGCAAGACTCGGCTCGCGCCGAGAGCCGGTTCCACCTAATGTTTTTCTTGACGAGTTATGGCGGCCATATGTCAAAACCGAATCTGAAGAAGAGGTGGCTAACCAAGACCTGGATTTGGAGCTCGTGGCCACGGTACGTGTTGTTCCCGAGTGGACAGAGCCGTTTTTGTCCTACCTATCACGGGGCGAGTTACCACCACAGGAAGTTTTAGCCAGTCAAATCCTAAGACGAGCAAAGGGCTATTCTATTATCAACGGGGAGTTGTATAAAAGAAGTGCATCAGGAGTCTTTTTGCGCTGTGTAGCACCGGAGGAAAGCCGACAGATTTTGAAGGAGATCCATGAAGTTGATTGTGGGCATCATGCCTCCACAAGATCCCTTGTGGCTAAAGCATATCGGCACGGTTTCTTCTGGCTCACGGCCTTGGCAGACGCGGAGCGCTTGGTGGCAAGGTGCAATGGATGTCAAAGGTATGCTCGCCAAACCCATGTGCCGGCTATAGAGTTGCGAAGTGTGGCAACGTCCCTCGCGCAGGAGGGGGCAGGGCACCTTCTATACTGGTGCCCAACCGAGTAAATAAAGACTATAAGTTACGGTGATGTGACTTGACAACTGTGACGACAGCACGCCTCCGAGATCCCGCGCGAAGAAGCGCCGTACGCCTGACAGCCCCTGTCCACCTCGTCAGTGAGATAGGGTAGGCCCCTAGACCTGTCATGTCCCCTCTGTTAGTGACAGGACTTGACAAGCGCCTACCGCACTGTAGCCACGCTGTAGCGCGGATAATCACGCGCTCCGTAAGTTGAACCGCACGCCGGTACGGACGCAGGATACGCGGGATCCCTTGTCAGAACGGCTCCATTGACTTCTTGCCCGAGTAGGAACGCAGTCCCTCTACTCGGACCAACTTCTTTACTCGGACGGATATAACTTCCTGGATATCTTCCCTTGGCCTTCGGTGGATATGTCCGGATAGAAACCTACCGGGTAGCAAGTACCCGGGTAGCCGTCTACCCGGTCAAACAGCCCCTTGACCTTGCCTTTTAGCACTTGCCTTACCCCTAGTCGGGGGTAACCCCCCGACATTAGTCCCCGAAGCTGGTAGAGTCCTGCGAACTTGTTCACTGGGCCCTGCCAGCTTACTACAAACCTTGTCTTTGTAACTGAAAGAGGCCGAGTAGCACCTCCATATGGCCCTTTAACTCTTGATTGAATCTCTTCTTCTCCGAGTAGCACTGTCTTTCTTATGTGATGCCGAGTAAAATAACTTAGTGAAATTTCGGACACAATCCCGCTGAAACGGACCGAATCCACCTCTCCGTGTCGCTACGGGGCACGTGTCACACCCCTGTGCCCCCGACGCCTCGATGCCAGGGACACGGCAGGCCACGCGCCAACCCCTGCAACCTGGGCCCACCAGCCCGTTAGGTCACGTCAGTTGTACTCGAGAGCCCACGATCTGGACGTGGGATTAACTGTGCCCGTTACGCGCGCGTTATGCGCTATGTGCGTTTCTAACGGTCACTTAACCCACGCTGCACGATCGTGGCCCACGATCAATGCCATGATCAATCCACTGGTAACGGCAACTCGAGGGGGAGAGATAAATACCCCCGCGACGCTCCTGTAACATCCCAAGTATGAAAATACCCCTAGAATGCTTTGTTCTTTGTTTTATTTCAAGCATTGCATCATGTCATCATGTTTACTTATTGTCTGCATTTGTTTTCTATCTGTTTTATCCTGTTTTCACAACTCAAACTTAAACCTTTTTCAAACATGGTTTCATACTTGCTCTGTTACAACTATTGGAACCAAAATAACAAATAAAAACAACCCTTTTATTCCTTGTTTTCCACTTCTCAAATTGTTGCTTTAATCAAACCAATTATCAAATCAATTAATTAAATCATTAACTCCTAAATCATTTTCCATTTCAAACCAAGTTTCAAATCAGCACTCTTTTGAAAACATAACAATTCACCACTAATTGAAATTCTTTAAACCCTTCCAAAACCCTAGGGGAAACCCTAGTGGGAATGGCTTTATTTTCAATATTAAGTGTTAATGCAATTTCCAATTAAATTGGTTAATTTTAAAACAACAAACAAACAATAAATTTTTGGAAAACAAAAACTACCAAAAGGTTGCATTTTTCCACTGATAAAATTACCCTATGTTTGTTCCAAAATTTCAGTAAACAAAACCTTTGCCTTGTTTCCTTTTTGCTCAACTACAAAAAAAAAAACAGTACAAAAAAAAATAAAAGGAATAGAAAGGGGAGAGGAGCAGCAGCAGCTAGCCCAGCCCGTTATTTTCCCTCTGGCCCGTTAACCTTCCCCTCACGTCGCTGTCGTTCTCCCCTGCTGGCGTCACCTGCCTACGATCGCAGCTCCATCGTTGATCGCCACAGAAACCTCCCCGATGGCCGCCGTACAGCTCCACCCTCTCCCATAAAAACACCACGGCGTCCACTCCGGCCGAAAACCCTAGCTACTTTCCCCTCGAGCCCCGCCGCAGCAGCCATCGCTCTCACCTCCACCATCTGTATCTCTGAAACTCTCCACCTCCTCTGTACTGTCTTTCCGCCGCCACCTCTCTGAAATCCGGCGAGGGACACCGACTCCGGTGGCTGGCGCCGTGCTCTAGCGGCTGAAATGGATCCGCCTCGGTACCCTCTTCGACTTCGACACCGCCGTGGGACCTGAGGAGAACCAGAGCCACGCCGCCGTCCGTGATCTCCTCCGTCGAGCTCTGCACCGAAACCTTGCTTCCCTGCAACGATGTGAGCCGCTGTTCTCCCTCTTTCCCTGTTCGTGGCATCCACAGCACCGCAGCACCTCACGCACAAACGCCCCGCTAGCCGCAGCATCCCTGCACCACAAACAGCCGCGGCGCAGCGCTGTTTTCGCCGGCGTCGATCTCTGTTTCTGACAGAAGTTCAGACTTCGTGTGCAAAATTCAGTTAGCTCGTCTGTTAAGTTTACCTTGGCTGCGCGTTTGTTTCTGTCAACGAATCGCACCAGCCGCACTGGTTGCCACCTAGCGCGCGCGAGGGAGAGGTGCTGGGTTCGATCCCCAGCACCCGCGCTTAATCCCTCCTTTTTTTTCGTGGACGCGCTGATCTCCCAGGCCCACGGGTCAGCCTCCTGGTGGCCACGCGTGCGCGCACCTGCCACGTTGGCATTGGGCCCTGCCCGTCAGCGTGTGGGTATAAACCTGCACGGTAACAAAAGTCTAAAAACAATCAGTTAATTTCCAAATTCCTTTTAAATGGGCAGAATAAACACCTAAATTGAAAAGGCAATAACTTTTATTGTATGAATCCAATAATTACAAACTTTATATGTTTTCTGTACCAAATTTCCTAAACTTTCCAAATATCCAATTTGTGTTCTGTTTTGGGTTTTCAAAATTCATTTAAATTTCAAAATTGAATAATTCAAATGCAAATTGAAATAATTCATAACTAATTCATACTGTTTTCAAATAATACAAATAAAATATGTTTTTCACACCTTTTTGAATACTCTATCCAAATATAAATTTTGTTTTCTGGTTTGAACAATTTAAATTGCCTAAACAATTTAAATCTTGTTTAATTCAATTAAAAATTGTTTAATATTGTTTAATTCATAATTAATTAATCTAAAGTCCAATTTCAAATTGTGAAACATGTAATCCAACTAAAATTTGATAAACTTTTCAAATATAAAATTTGTAAATTGTTTTGCACACCCTAACTTGATGAAAACAATAATTGTTTTGTGTACCATGTTTAAGTAACAAAAAATTCCAAATTTGATAAATGCCTTTCTAAATTGTTAACTATTATTCCAATTGCATTTAATTTTGTTATCTCATTGTTCCTCATCATGCATCATACTAATTCAACTACACCTAATGCTTAGCGATAGAACAATTAATTCAACTCCAAGCATGGGCTTCCACATGCACCCTTTTGCATATGGAATCCATTTAAACTTGTGTTTCATGTCAAGCAAGTTATTTTGTTACATCTATTAAACATGACATGCATCATCCAGTGTTTGTGCACCTATGCCATGTATTGATTGCCCGTCTTCCTTCGTTGTTGTTTTTGCTTCTTCTCGATTAGACGACGACGTTGGTACCGACGAGCCTTACGACACCACTACTCAGGACCTAGCCCAGTACGAGACTGAGCTGCCAGGCAAGTTATCACTCACATGAATCATCGAGTTCCTTTCCACACTTGTTGTCGATACTATCTTTTTGTCTACTATTGCTAGCCCTATGTATCGTTGCTTGTTCTCCGAACCCATCACATGATACCTTGAGCCATGATATTGCCTCACCTCCATACCTACAGCCTTTGCTTGTGCCTTAGTATTATCTAGCATGCTTAGGGTTGCTTTTACTCGAGTCTGTTGTCGGTTACTACTGTTACCATCTTATTATCTTGTACCGGGGCTCGTTATTAATCAATCCATCCTGTTAATTGCTAATGGTAATAATAATTTGATGATAAGGCACCGGCAGGAGGCCCACGAGTGGTTTTGGAGCCTGCTAGTGTCGACCCTAATAGGAAAAGGGTCTTGTCTACTGATCCATGATGAGCGCACTACCCGCATTTGGGAAGCGAGTATGGGCGCCCCCCTCAACTTGACCTGATTCGCATCTCGTCCAAATCGCCTCATTTAGTTCGTGTTTTTCATTTGCCGCATGCATGTTTTTGCGAGCCCAGCGCAGGGTGGAACTTTTGTAGTCGGCATATAGGGGGACACGTTCTTAGAGTGCTATGAGGGTCCATTTTCTTCTGGGCTCGATTAGCCGTGCGCCCAAGGTGCTTTGGGCTTGATGCGGAGAATGGTTGGTTGTGTAGAGTACCCCGCTTGGTGGAAGTGCATTTCCATCTGGCGGGTTATTCTTGAGTGTACGGCCAAATTGGTGCAACCCTGCAGGGATAATCTTCTCGAGAAGCCGTGTTTTTCCGCGGTTATGGATTACTTGGTGAAAGTACTGGCTAACAAGTACTCAGGACAACTTCAACATAACTATCAATCATGTTTCACCCAATGATTAATAATTTGACTAGTAATAGGTTATTCACACAAATAACTTGATTCATCCTAATCCAACTGTGTGAGTTATCCTCGGGTTGCTTCTTTGGATAAGGGGCGAGATCCAGGATGGGTTTGGTTGAAGTTATCTTTCAGTTGGTTACAATCCTCGATCTTATCTTACTCTGTTAGCCGGAACTTGTAGTTATCTCTGTAGTTGATTATAGCAGCCAGTAGCAACTTTTATGTCACCCCTTTCTTCCGTTGATCCCAAGCATCTATGCTTGTGTTGACGGGTAACTCCTTGATGAACTGTGAGTCTTGCTTGCCAGTACTTGGATGTACTGACCCCGTTGGGGCTGTGGTTTACGCAGAGTACGACTACGACTACGATGCTTCCCAGGATGGCTACTTTGTGGAGTTCGACGACGCTGCAGACGAGTAGTTAGCTGGACCAGGGCAGGATCCAGACCTACGTGGATGGGCTTCGCTTTTCTTTATTTTCTCCGGCTTCTTAAGCCATGGATTTGTCTGTACTCAGACCCCTTTGATTGCTTCCGCTGTTGTAATGGATGATATGTTGGGACATGTGTCCTCTGGATGACTGTATTCGATATTTTCTGCCTTAGTGAAGGCCAGTTGCACTTATTTCATTCTTTTGTGTCCTAGAGACATTCTGTGTTATCATTCGTACCAAACTGTTGACGTACCGTGCGTGTTTGATTATGAAGTACGTCGACAGTAGTGCCTTAGGTTCCTAGCGGATAGTTTACCTCGACGGTGGAAGCAGGGCTTGTGTTGTCGCGCATAAGCGCAGGCCTACCAGGAAGCTGGGACGTGGGAGCAGTTATGCCCCATAATCCAAGCACCTGACTTCCAGTTCGTGCGAGGAGTATCCTCTAGAAACCTTGGGTGCGACAAATGGTATCAGAGCCTGTCTGCCTGTAGGATCCCTTTTTACTGGTCGCAGTTGAGTCTAGAAACTATTTTGTAGCTATATAGGAAAAATGAAACGTGAGAGTAGGAATTCTGCCATTTTTCTTCTTTCCCCACCCACCCACCCTTTTCTGGTAAGGAAGTGCAACGTTGTTTTCTGTTCTCACCTAAACTTTCAAGTTAGGATTTCACGTGCTTTGGGTTCTCTGTAGTACCTCAGGATTTTTTTGGTCTCGTTTTCCCGATGTTGCTTCGATATCATGTTCTTTTCAACATCATTATCGTCCGTTGAACCTTGTTGTTGTTTTCCACATCCTTTTTCATCTACCGGAGTCTAATCAAACATTCCAAATCATCTGCAGATGGGTCTCAGCTACTATCCGCAGGTGGTTCGCATGACTCGCTGTGAGAGCACCGCCGGTTTTCCGGAGTTGCTGAGAGACATGGTTACCTTTCTGGGGTTCCGTTGGGCACCAGAGTACCAGGTCTACGAGCACCAGCGAGAGTTTGACCAGACTTGCTACCGGGCTATCGTCTACATTCTGTCGGATGATGGCAGGAGCATTGCACACCAGTATGAGGCAGTAGGGTCCACAGTGGATATGGCAGTGCAGCAGGCAGCGTACGTGAGTATCACCGTTCTCCGTGCTGACTACTGGGGGTTTGATAAGTCCAGTTTTCGTCACATCCCCCGTGGTTACATCACGGCAGCGGGAGTTCACTTCACTGTCCACCGCGACATGGATACCTACGAGACTGACAGCTCCAGGCTCCAGGTCACTGCCCAGTTCGCTAGTCACAGTGATGCCGTTGCTTCCGCACTTTCTCAGGAGTTAGCCTCAGTCAGGGAGCAGCTCCACCTTGCTCTCACTCGTCTGGCGACGTACACCACAGACTTTGTTGGAGACGAGCGTTTCGCACGTGTCGTTCAGCCAGCTGGTCTTCCGTTGCCAGATGCTGGAGGTTACGAGCCGATCAGAGGCCCACTTCTCGACCTCGGAGCTGGTTACACAGGGATTCCCCGCTATGGAGCACAGGGAGAGGACGCTTTCTACTTCACCACACCGAGAGTTGCTCTCAGAGCAGTTCCCATCTACATGGATCGTCGTGATACCTACTTCCGTGGGATTCCTCCTCACCGTATCTCTCGTCGTACTACTCACCGCCGTCCTGCGTGATGAGCATGGGAGTACCGTTGTATCCATTACTAGCTGTGTCTAGTTTATCCTTTCGTTTTCGAACCATGTATTGGTCTGTTGGATATTCTGATGTATTTGAACATGTGATGATGTACCTGTTGGTTATCTATTCATGCGTCGGAATAATCTATCTTTCGGTTACCAAGTCTATCCTTTTCTGTTGTTGTGCTAAAATGAATTTCTGTTCAGGATGCCTCCAACCAGGAACAACCCGCCTCCGCCACCACCAATGGGGGAACTGTTGGCTCAGATGACCCAAGTGGTGACACAGATGGCCCAGATCCAGGCTAACCAGCAACACAACCAGAATGCTCCAAGGGTCACCATCAAGGACTTCCTCAGCTTGGGCCCAAAAGCTTTCGTGACAACACGTGAGCCCCTGGATGCTGATGATTGGATCCGTGACGTAGCAAGAGCTCTGGAGATAGCTCACGTTGCTGAAGAGGATAAGGTCAAGTACGCCACCTACCTACTGAAGGGTCAGGCAGCTACTTGGTGGGAGAACTACCAGGCCATGAGGGCTGGCTTTCCTATCAACTGGGGATGTTTCAGAGATGCCTTCCTGAAGCACCACATCCCGGATGGTCTCATGGAAAAGATGCGTGAGGAATTCTGCTCTCTCAGACAGGGCAAGCTGGACGTTCTCGGCTACCAGAACGAGTTCAATCGTCTCGCTCGGTACGCTGGTGACGAAGTGTCCACCGAAGCCAAGAAGATGGCAAGGTTCCGCCGAGGTTTTAACCCGGAACTGAAGTACGCTCTCACAAACATCAAGTGCAAGGACTTCGTGGAGCTTGTGAACACCGCGCTCAATGAGGAGAATGGGCGCAAGGCTTTCGAAGAGTCCCGCAAGCACTCGCGTGAGGGTGGTTCCTCCTCCAACATGACCACCCCTCCGCAGAAGCGCCGCATCTGGGTGCCAAATGGTGCTGTCACTCGGGCTCCAAATGCCCAAGCTTCTCCAGGCTTTGGTCCCCGCCCACCCAACCCATCTCAGATGCAGGGTCAGAGGTTTCCGATGGGGCAGCCAAGGCCGGGTCCTTCTCGCATCGTCACTTGCTACAAGTGCAAGGATACTGGACATTATGCTGATAAGTGCACTCAGAAGCAGCTACCCCTACCTCCTCGCCCCAACACCAACCAGGCTATGGTTCGTGCTCCTCCGGCTAAAGCCTTCAACTGCAACAATAGGCCTGTCGGGAGGAACGCGAGGGTGAACCATATCAAGGCCGACAAAGCCGAGGAGGCTTCTGACGTCGTTCTCGGTATATTACCCGTAAACTCTATTCCAGCTAAAGTGTTGTTTGATACTGGAGCATCGCATTCATTTGTGTCAAAGATTTTTGCAAAAGCATACAACCTAGTTCTGGTTCCGCTAAGCAATCAAATGACTGTTCACTCTCCGGGACCGCAAATGTTGACTTCGAAGATAAGCATGGACAATGAGATCCTAATTGGAGGTCGCATATTCCTTGCTTCACTCATGTTGCTGGGAAATTCTGACATTGATGTCATTCTGGGTATGGATTGGTTGAAGACCCACAAAGCTAAAATTGACTGTGCTCAAAAGTCAATAACTCTCTCCCACACTTCGGGCCAGATAGTCTATTCTCCATATGGATCAACTTCTGTTCAGCTGTTCAGCCTCGATGCCAAACCCCTTCCTGCAATTGAAAATGTTCCGGTGGTTTGTGAATTCCCTGACGTCTTTCCAGAAGAGTTGCCAGGGATGCCCCCGGACAGAGCAGTTGAGTTCGTGATCGAGCTTGAGCCAGGTACTGCGCCAATCTCTAAGCATCCATATAAGATAGCTCCTCCTGAACTGAAATTGTTGAAGGAGCAAATCGATATGTATATGGACAAAGGTTTCATTCAGCCTAGTTCCTCCGCTTGGGGTTGCCCAACTCTGTTTGTTGCCAAGAAGGATCAAACTAAGAGACTCGTGGTTGACTATCGTCCTCTCAACGAGAAAACAATCAAGAACAAGTATCCACTTCCTCGTATCGATGATCTTTTTGATCAACTTGCTGGAGCCTCAATATTCTCAAAGTTGGACTTGAGGATGGGGTACCATCAGATAAAGATCAGAAAGGAAGATATTCCTAAGACAGCTTTCACCACTCGGTACGGTCTATATGAATACACCGTCATGTCCTTTGGTCTCACCAATGCACCGGCGACCTTCTCAAGACTCATGAATTCTGTCTTCCATGAATACCTCGACAAGTTCGTTGTGGTATATCTTGATGACATTCTAGTCTACTCCAAATCCGAGGAAGAGCATGGAGAACACCTTCGTCTCACTCTCATGAAACTTCGCGAGCATCGTCTGTATGCCAAGTTTTCCAAATGTGAGTTCTGGATTCCAGAAGTTGCATATCTTGGTCATATCATCTCTGCCAAAGGCATTGCCATTGATCCTGAAAAGGTTAAGGCAATTGTTGACTGGAAACCCCCTAAGACGGTGAAACAAGTTAGAAGCTTTCTTGGCTTGGCTAGCTATTGCCGTCGTTTCGTCCAAAACTTTTCCAAGATTGCTAAACCTCTCACTGATCTCACAAAGAAGGACAAAAAGTTCGTTTGGACTCCACAATGTGATGAGAGTTTCAACCTCCTGAAGACTAAACTCACTTCCACACCTGTTCTAGTTGGCCCAGATACCACCAAACCTTTCCAGATATTCTGTGATGCTTCTCTCCAAGGCCTAGGTGCAGTTCTTATGCAAGAACGTCAAGTTGTGGCATATGCTTCACGTCAGTTGAACCCACATGAGCAAAACTATCCCACTCATGACCTAGAACTTGCAGCAGTTGTGTTTGCCCTCAAGAAATGGAGACAATACTTGTTGGGTAACAAAACTGAAATCTTTTCCGATCACAAGAGTCTGAAATACATCTTCACTCAGCCAGATCTGAACCTCAGGCAAAGGAGATGGATTGAGAAGATTAAAGACTTTGATCTCACCATTTCTTACACTCCAGGCAAGGCTAATGTTATGGCCGATGCTCTCAGTCGCAAATCCTATTGCAATAATCTCATGATCATGGAAAGCCAACCTCCACTTCATGAAGAATTCCAGAAGCTAAACCTTGGTCTTGTTCCTGAAGGATACCTTGCTAGCTTGACAGCCAGCCCAACTCTCGAGGACAAGATTCGTTCTGAACAACTTCGTGATAATGAAATCAAGAAGATTGTGGATCACATCAAGGAGGGCAATGATAAGTTCAAGTCCTTCTCAATTGATGACAAGGGAACTGTGTTCTTCGAAGGACGCATTGCAGTCCCTCAGATTCAAAGTCTCAAGGATATCATTCTCAAGGAGGCTCATGAAACTCCTCTATCCATTCACCCTGGAAGTACAAAGATGTACCAGGATCTCAAGACTCTGTATTGGTGGCCTGGCATGAAACGTGAAATTGCTCAATACGTTTCTGAATGCGACGTTTGTCAACGTGTTAAGGCAGTCCATCAGAAGACAGCAGGTCTACTCCAACCTCTGAAAATTCCTGAGTGGAAGTGGGACATGATTGAAATGGACTTCGTTACTGGGTTTCCAAAGTCCAAAAAGGGCAACGATGCAATCTTCGTTGTTATTGATCGTCTCACTAAGGTTGCTCACTTCTATGCTGTAAAGGAAACTATCTCAGCTAGCCAGTTAGCAGAGCTCTACACAGCAAAGGTTGTTCCCCTTCATGGTGTTCCATTGGAAATAAGCTCAGACCGTGGAAGTATCTTCACTTCTCATTTCTGGAAGAGCTTTCAAGAAGCATTGGGCACTAAACTTCTGTTCAGCACAGCTTATCACCCTCAGTCTCAGAGGCAAGTCGAAAGAGTCAATCAGATTCTCGAGGATATGCTCAGAGCATGTGGTCTCTCCTTTGGCATGAAATGGGAGGATTGCCTTCCATATGCTGAATTCTCCTACAACAACAGCTACCAGGCAAGCCTAGGCATGGCACCATTTGAGGCACTGTATGGTCGCAGATGCAGGAGTCCAATCAATTGGTCTGGAGCTGGTGAACGTTCACTTTTAGGCCCTGACATTGTTAAGGAAGCCGAGGAGAAAGTTCGTATCATTCGTGACAATCTCAGGATTGCTCAATCTCGTCAGAAGAGCTATTATGATAGCAAGCACAGGGATATGGTCTATGCACCTGGTGATAAGGCATATCTCCGTGTAACTCCCCTCAGAGGCACTCATCGTTTTGGTGTGAAAGGAAAGCTTGCACCAAGATACATTGGCCCTTTCAACATCCTCTCAAGACGTGCAGAGAATGCTTATCGTCTTGAACTTCCAGAAAAACTTTCCAAGGTGCACGATGTGTTCCACGTGTCACAACTCAAGAAGTGTTTCAAAGATCCAGATCGTGCAGTTGATCATGATTCCATGGAGCTGCAAGATGATCTATCTTATGAGGAGCACCCTATTCGTATTCTCGATGAGACCGAGCGTAAGACTCGCAACAAGAGCACCAAGTTCTTGAAAGTCCAATGGTCGCATCATTCCGATAAAGAGGCAACGTGGGAGACCGAAGAGGATCTTCGCAAGAGGTATCCAGACCTTTTCACATCTCAGTAGGGAATCTCGGGGCGCGATTCCTTCAAGGGGGGGCGTTTTGTAACATCCCAAGTATGAAAATACCCCTAGAATGCTTTGTTCTTTGTTTTATTTCAAGCATTGCATCATGTCATCATGTTTACTTATTGTCTGCATTTGTTTTCTATCTGTTTTATCCTGTTTTCACAACTCAAACTTAAACCTTTTTCAAACATGGTTTCATACTTGCTCTGTTACAACTATTGGAACCAAAATAACAAATAAAAACAACCCTTTTATTCCTTGTTTTCCACTTCTCAAATTGTTGCTTTAATCAAACCAATTATCAAATCAATTAATTAAATCATTAACTCCTAAATCATTTTCCATTTCAAACCAAGTTTCAAATCAGCACTCTTTTGAAAACATAACAATTCACCACTAATTGAAATTCTTTAAACCCTTCCAAAACCCTAGGGGAAACCCTAGTGGGAATGGCTTTATTTTCAATATTAAGTATTAATGCAATTTCCAATTAAATTGGTTAATTTTAAAACAACAAACAAACAATAAATTTTTGGAAAACAAAAACTACCAAAAGGTTGCATTTTTCCACTGATAAAATTACCCTATGTTTGTTCCAAAATTTCAGTAAACAAAACCTTTGCCTTGTTTCCTTTTTGCTCAACTACAAAAAAGAAAAACAGTACAAAAAAAAAAAAAGGAATAGAAAGGGGAGAGGAGCAGCAGCAGCTAGCCCAGCCCGTTATTTTCCCTCTGGCCCGTTAACCTTCCCCTCACGTCGCTGTCGTTCTCCCCTGCTGGCGTCACCTGCCTACGATCGCAGCTCCATCGTTGATCGCCACAGAAACCTCCCCGATGGCCGCCGTACAGCTCCACCCTCTCCCATAAAAACACCACGGCGTCCACTCCGGCCGAAAACCCTAGCTACTTTCCCCTCGAGCCCCGCCGCAGCAGCCATCGCTCTCACCTCCACCATCTGTATCTCTGAAACTCTCCACCTCCTCTGTACTGTCTTTCCGCCGCCACCTCTCTGAAATCCGGCGAGGGACACCGACTCCGGTTGCTGGCGCCGTGCTCTAGCGGCTGAAATGGATCCGCCTCGGTACCCTCTTCGACTTCGACACCGCCGTGGGACCTGAGGAGAACCAGAGCCACGCCGCCGTCCGTGATCTCCTCCGTCGAGCTCTGCACCGAAACCTTGCTTCCCTGCAACGATGTGAGCCGCTGTTCTCCCTCTTTCCCTGTTCGTGGCATCCACAGCACCGCAGCACCTCACGCACAAACGCCCCGCTAGCCGCAGCATCCCTGCACCACGAACAGCCGCGGCGCAGCGCTGTTTTCGCCGGCGTCGATCTCTGTTTCTGACAGAAGTTCAGACTTCGTGTGCAAAATTCAGTTAGCTCGTCTGTTAAGTTTACCTTGGCTGCGCGTTTGTTTCTGTCAACGAATCGCACCAGCCGCACTGGTTGCCACCTAGCGCGCGCGAGGGAGAGGTGCTGGGTTCGATCCCCAGCACCCGCGCTTAATCCCTCCTTTTTTTTCGTGGACGCGCTGATCTCCCAGGCCCACGGGTCAGCCTCCTGGTGGCCACGCGTGCGCGCACCTGCCACGTTGGCATTGGGCCCTGCCCGTCAGCGTGTGGGTATAAACCTGCACGGTAACAAAAGTCTAAAAACAATCAGTTAATTTCCAAATTCCTTTTAAATGGGCAGAATAAACACCTAAATTGAAAAGGCAATAACTTTTATTGTATGAATCCAATAATTACAAACTTTATATGTTTTCTGTACCAAATTTCCTAAACTTTCCAAATATCCAATTTGTGTTCTGTTTTGGGTTTTCAAAATTCATTTAAATTTCAAAATTGAATAATTCAAATGCAAATTGAAATAATTCATAACTAATTCATACTGTTTTCAAATAATACAAATAAAATATGTTTTTCACACCTTTTTGAATACTCTATCCAAATATAAATTTTGTTTTCTGGTTTGAACAATTTAAATTGCCTAAACAATTTAAATCTTGTTTAATTCAATTAAAAATTGTTTAATATTGTTTAATTCATAATTAATTAATCTAAAGTCCAATTTCAAATTGTGAAACATGTAATCCAACTAAAATTTGATAAACTTTTCAAATATAAAATTTGTAAATTGTTTTGCACACCCTAACTTGATGAAAACAATAATTGTTTTGTGTACCATGTTTAAGTAACAAAAAATTCCAAATTTGATAAATGCCTTTCTAAATTGTTAACTATTATTCCAATTGCATTTAATTTTGTTATCTCATTGTTCCTCATCATGCATCATACTAATTCAACTACACCTAATGCTTAGCGATAGAACAATTAATTCAACTCCAAGCATGGGCTTCCACATGCACCCTTTTGCATATGGAATCCATTTAAACTTGTGTTTCATGTCAAGCAAGTTATTTTGTTACATCTATTAAACATGACATGCATCATCCAGTGTTTGTGCACCTATGCCATGTATTGATTGCCCGTCTTCCTTCGTTGTTGTTTTTGCTTCTTCTCGATTAGACGACGACGTTGGTACCGACGAGCCTTACGACACCACTACTCAGGACCTAGCCCAGTACGAGACTGAGCTGCCAGGCAAGTTATCACTCACATGAATCATCGAGTTCCTTTCCACACTTGTTGTCGATACTATCTTTTTGTCTACTATTGCTAGCCCTATGTATCGTTGCTTGTTCTCCGAACCCATCACATGATACCTTGAGCCATAATATTGCCTCACCTCCATACCTACAGCCTTTGCTTGTGCCTTAGTATTATCTAGCATGCTTAGGGTTGCTTTTACTCGAGTCTGTTGTCGGTTACTACTGTTACCATCTTATTATCTTGTACCGGGGCTCGTTATTAATCAATCCATCCTGTTAATTGCTAATGGTAATAATAATTTGATGATAAGGCGCCGGCAGGAGGCCCACGAGTGGTTTTGGAGCCTGCTAGTGTCGACCCTAATAGGAAAAGGGTCTTGTCTACTGATCCATGATGAGCGCACTACCCGCATTTGGGAAGCGAGTATGGGCGCCCCCCTCAACTTGACCTGATTCGCATCTCGTCCAAATCGCCTCATTTAGTTCGTGTTTTTCATTTGCCGCATGCATGTTTTTGCGAGCCCAGCGCAGGGTGGAACTTTTGTAGTCGGCATATAGGGGGACACGTTCTTAGAGTGCTATGAGGGTCCATTTTCTTCTGGGCTCGATTAGCCGTGCGCCCAAGGTGCTTTGGGCTTGATGCGGAGAATGGTTGGTTGTGTAGAGTACCCCGCTTGGTGGAAGTGCATTTCCATCTGGCGGGTTATTCTTGAGTGTACGGCCAAATTGGTGCAACCCTGCAGGGATAATCTTCTCGAGAAGCCGTGTTTTTCCGCGGTTATGGATTACTTGGTGAAAGTACTGGCTAACAAGTACTCAGGACAACTTCAACATAACTATCAATCATGTTTCACCCAATGATTAATAATTTGACTAGTAATAGGTTATTCACACAAATAACTTGATTCATCCTAATCCAACTGTGTGAGTTATCCTCGGGTTGCTTCTTTGGATAAGGGGCGAGATCCAGGATGGGTTTGGTTGAAGTTATCTTTCAGTTGGTTACAATCCTCGATCTTATCTTACTCTGTTAGCCGGAACTTGTAGTTATCTCTGTAGTTGATTATAGCAGCCAGTAGCAACTTTTATGTCACCCCTTTCTTCCGTTGATCCCAAGCATCTATGCTTGTGTTGACGGGTAACTCCTTGATGAACTGTGAGTCTTGCTTGCCAGTACTTGGATGTACTGACCCCGTTGGGGCTGTGGTTTACGCAGAGTACGACTACGACTACGATGCTTCCCAGGATGGCTACTTTGTGGAGTTCGACGACGCTGCAGACGAGTAGTTAGCTGGACCAGGGCAGGATCCAGACCTACGTGGATGGGCTTCGCTTTTCTTTATTTTCTCCGGCTTCTTAAGCCATGGATTTGTCTGTACTCAGACCCCTTTGATTGCTTCCGCTGTTGTAATGGATGATATGTTGGGACATGTGTCCTCTGGATGACTGTATTCGATATTTTCTGCCTTAGTGAAGGCCAGTTGCACTTATTTCATTCTTTTGTGTCCTAGAGACATTCTGTGTTATCATTCGTACCAAACTGTTGACGTACCGTGCGTGTTTGATTATGAAGTACGTCGACAGTAGTGCCTTAGGTTCCTAGCGGATAGTTTACCTCGACGGTGGAAGCAGGGCTTGTGTTGTCGCGCATAAGCGCAGGCCTACCAGGAAGCTGGGACGTGGGAGCAGTTATGCCCCATAATCCAAGCACCTGACTTCCAGTTCGTGCGAGGAGTATCCTCTAGAAACCTTGGGTGCGACAGCTCCCGTCTCCTCTTTCCTGTTCTTCCCAATCTCGCGCCCCCTCGCCTCTCCGCCCCCGTCGAGCACACCGCCACCGCAAATACTTGTTGTGCCGCTGCTCCATGCACTGCGAGAGAGACAGAGAGAAACGCTCCTCCGCTCACCTCCGCCTCCAATCTCCCACGAGCGCCTCCGCCTCCATGGCTTCTCACGGAGACGACGATGCCGCCGCCCGAGCCGGCTGGGAAGGTTCAGAGGTGACAGCCGAGGACTGTCAGTGGCTCGTCAACACGTGCCGCGTTCCTCCCGACGTCGTGTGCAGGCATCCAGGTACCGAAATCATTCCCAAGCCCGAGAAGGACGAATACGTTGTCTTTCTCTCTCACTTCAAGCGCGGCTTTGGCCTCCCCATCTCGGATTTCCTCTCCGAATTCCTCAAACACTTTGGCCTCCAGCCGCACCATCTTCCACCCAATGCCCTAGTAATGCTATCCATACACGCCGCGTGTGCGAGGCCTTCTTAGGCGTCTATCCGACCGTCCATACCTGGGATAGGTACTTTTTCTTCCGAAAGGAGAGTGTTCCCAATCCTGGGAACACCGAGAGCGCTCGCGCGATGACTCAGACCGGATGCGCCATGATGATACAGCGCAAGACCGGGCATCACCCGCGGGTTAAGGGATGGGAAACTGTGCGCAAGTGGCAGCGCAGTTTCCTGTACGTGAAAAATGTTGCTGCCAAGAAGGGGAAGCCTATCGAGGACCGAATAAGGCTTCCAAAGTTCAAGAATGCACGGCCCACCCAGCAGAACTAGGGCTATGACTCCAAGAAGACCATCCAAGATGTCCTTCAGGTTGAGCGACGCCTGACCGAGTTGATCTCGGAAGGATTCCGTCGGGACGATCCCATCGCGTGCTGGATATCACGCCGAGTGCTCCCACTCCAGCATCGATCGCACAAGATGTGCCACATGGGAGGACCCCGAGACTGCACAAGGAAAACAACATTCGAGCTCACCAAAGTCGAGGTGGCCATCTAGGCCAGGTCCATCATGCAAACCTCGCTCACTGACACTTGGCTGTATGGCTTCGAGCCGTATAGCCGCCTCAAGCCCATTGGACAGGTTAGCATTCTGTGCTTTGCTTTTACACTTTGATACCGAGTAGGTGGTTTCTCAGCTTTATATGCTTAATCTTTGCATGCTGCACCGAGTAGGACATCATAAATATCCCTTTGGCTTTATATGCTTTGTGTTTGCATGCCGTGCCGGGTAGGACATCAGAAATATCCCTTTGGCATTATATGCTTTGTGCTTGCATGCCGTGCCGGGTAGGATTCCTTAGCCGAATATGCTTTGTGTTTGCATGTTGTTCCGAGTAGAAATCCTTAGCCAAGAAAACAACTCATAGTGTTTCATGTTTGCCTCAACAGCACATCAATCGCCAGCTAGAAGAAGACATCGAGGTCTTCGAGGCCAACCGGTCTCCGGACCGAGAAGAGGACGATACAACCGCCTACGACACCCAAGACACCCTCTGCATCCCTCACGCCAATCAGCATGGTAAGTCCCAAGTTGACGCATCTATCCGGGACTGGTCCGAGGATGATGAAGGTGACCAAGTTCACCTCTCTGCTTACTAGCAACACACCTTGATTCCCTTCTCTGTTTCTGAATTTGTTTCTTCTTATACTCTGCAGAGGAGCCTGAGATGGACGATGACGACGAGCCCTTGGAGGCTAACCCTATATCCGTCTCAGCTCCCAACACTCGGAAGAGGGTTGGCAGTGGCGACCAGGAACCTCCTCCGAAGAAATCCAAGAAGACAGGAGGAAAGAAGACCACCGCCAGAAGACAACCCCCCACCAGCAAAGGGTAAACATTTTCTCTGAGTACCAACTTGTTACTGCTTCTCGTTGTGCTTTTCTCCTTCTCCCTCTCTGAACTATTTCCTTATTCCAGCGCCCCTCTGGACGCTGATGCCGCTGCAGCCCCTACTCGCCCCAAGAGGAAGGCCGTCGTGCCCCTTGACAAACTCGTCGATCTCTCAGACGACGAGGAAGAGCAAGCCCAGCAGGATAGGACGCGTGCGTCCTCTCCTATTGACATGGAAGAAGATACCGGCGCCGAGAACACTGGCGCTGGTGATGATGTTAAACCCATCCTCCAACAGCAGCAAGATGTTGCTCATGACGAGACGCCGCCATCTCCCCCAGCTGCATCAGCTGGGGAAAAAGTTGAAGAAGACCTCCAGCAACAAGACAGTGCCGCCTTGGAGCGGCAAGACGACACCACCGAGCAGCAGGATACTCAAGCTGCTGCTCATGATGATCCCGCGGCCAGGCCGTGGGTAGAAGAAGTTACTGACACAAGACCTGATCCCGCCGCCGAGCAGCGGGTAGAAGAGACTATGGTGGAGCCCTAAAGGGAGGTCAGGCCAAGGCGATCGACGCCAAGTCCAAGGGCAAGGGGCCAGCACCAGTTCCTTCGCTCTTGTCGTGCGAGGCATAAGAGGATGAGATTGAATCGGAGGGCCTGACCGCGATCCTGGACCGGGTAGCGTTTGTGGACCCAGCTTGGGACAGCGAGGCACATGGCAACCCAAAGTGGAATGGCCTTAAGCTGGGTCCAATCGACCACTACCGAACTGATTGGAACAAGGCCGATGTTGGCTCTGTTCCAATGACCATCGCCAGCCCCACCTGCACTCTAGCCGGGAAGCTGTTCTTCCTGCGCAAAGCCGCCGAGGACGTCGAGCAAACTTATGTTGTAAGTGTTTTCTCCTTTCTTTCTTTTTCCGAGTTGCAGTTTCTCTTTTCTTCTTCTCTTCTTTTCCTCTTTTCCTCTTAGCTATTTCCCAGTCCCCGAGATTCGGGCCGAGTAGTCGAAAACTTGACCGAGTTGCCGTCTACTCGGCCCAAATATTCCAAAATTCTCAAACTCTTTCTCTTCTCTTCTACAGAATAGCCTCCTGAAGAGGACAAAACTGTTCCGCCGGCTGCTCTGGAACCATCGTATCGCCAAGGACCGCATCGCGGCTCTTGAAGCCGAGAAGAAAGACGGTGCAGCGATGGAGCAGGCGGCACTAGACCGCACTCTCCAGATTTCTGAAGTTGAAGGTAAGATTTTAGCTATTCGCTTTGTGCGTTTTGTGTTTACGCCCGTATTTGCTTTTTGCTATAATCTTGTTTACTCTGCAGGCAAGCTCAACGAACTGATAGAGCAGCACCAACACTGCCACGTCTTTGCTGCCTCTGCTGAGAGCACAATCAAGAGATTGGAAGGTGAGTTGCTAGCTACTCTGCACTTGTATCTCTTTTTACTTATCTGGTTACTCTGCTGACACTGTTGTTCTTCTCGCAGAAGAGAATAAGACATTCCGGGAGCAGCACTTAAACTGCCTCATGCCTGCCGAGGTGCGGCAACAGCTGGAAACCCGAGAAGCTGAGATCCAGAAGGAGCGCGCTGCTGAAAGAGCTGAGTTCGAGAAGATGCAAATCCAGCTGAAATCTGCACTCGAGGAAGCTGTCAAGCAAGGCGAGGCGAAACAGGAGATCCTGAAGACTGCCAAGGCCAGGGAGAACACCCTCGAGATGGAACTCTCATTGCTGAAGCAGCACAACGAGCAGCTCGTCCGCCAGATCGCCGACTCACGCCGCATCGAGGACAGGCATCTCTCCAACGAGAACGACTGAAAGTCAAGCTGGGTTCCTTGCTGGTGGATCTAGAGCGTAAGTTTTCCCTACTCTGCCTTCTTCTACTCGGCTCCGCTTCTTCTCAGTTTGGCTTTTTCTCTTCTTCTCTTCCTAACTCTTACTGGTTCCTTTTTTAGAAATCTTCCCTGAGCTCAGTTCTGCCAGCGTGCCTGCTCTGGCAAAGGCGAGGCAACTCCGAGCTGATGCCCATCTTCCCATTGATGATAGCTCTACCATTGAAGATCATCTCCTCAGCATCAAGACTCAAATCCGCTCCCTCAAGGGCCTGGGCACCACTATGGTGTCCACTGCATACAAAATGCACGATTTGTTCTGGCCTGATCAAAATGCGCCAGACAGCTTTAGCGAGATCGTCGAGAAGCTGAACGGAGTGAAGGCCGAGTTGAAGAAGTGGCGCGCCTCTTCAGCTCGGGCAGGAGCTGATCAGCTGCTACACTTCATCACCAGTTGATACGAAAACCTTGATCTTAGCAGAATCCGCACCATCCGAGAAGGCTCCAGGTGGACCAAGAACTCCGACTGCGTCACACGCCGGAAAGCAGTGGCGTATGAGATTGCTTCCTATGCCGACACCGCCACCTACATCGACGGTCTCCCAGAGCCAGAAACTGAAGCTGAGGACGAGGATGAAGATGAAGAGGACGATGATGACGAGATCGCCAGTGAGGACTTGTCCATGTTCAAGGAGGACGCCGCCAAGGGAGCAGCCGAGAAGGGGAAAGCCCAGGTCACCGAGGGGACCTAGTTGGCCACCGGCACAGATGCCGAGCAGCCGCAGTCCAGCACTCAAGGGGCCACCATCACCACCGAGATGGTGATCAACCAGGCGGCTCCCGAGCTGGGCACGACTGCTGCTGCGGCAACTGACGCCGCTGCGCTACTCAGGACCCAATCCGCTGCGTTCACCTCGGTCACAGATCTCACCTCCGTCGCCACTGCAACTTCAGATCTAGCTGCCAAGGTTGATGCTTGTCACGACCCCGGACCCAGAGATATACATACTGTTATGTGCTCCTAGACATGGACTCACAAGGGCTTCAGGGTTACCAGCCCCGGCCGCAACAAACAACGGCAGGCAGACTGGATTCATCGGCACGTAGTCCGGATCCCCAGTCTACTACTCCTTGTATCCATGCTAGTCATAACCATCTACGTATATCAAAGCGTCCACGAATCGAATGAAACTGAAGGAAACGGGACCAAAGCTATACAGAGATGCTATGTGTCCATAAAGTGCAACAACAATCGAGGGTTACTGGGGTTACCTCGCCCCAGGCCGATCACATCGACAGGCGGGCTCGGACATGGATCATCGGCTCCACAGCCCCTCGACTGCGACAACTATGCAGTCATAGCCAAAACTGTATAACAATGAGCTCGAAACCAACAACCGATCAAAGCAGTACTCTAAACATGAAGCTTTATTAAATAGGTGTTACTAGAGTATAGCTTACAAGCAGAGGTCACACGACCCAACATTACATCAAACAACGG
Source organism: Alopecurus myosuroides (assembly GCA_028641055.1). Lineage (NCBI taxonomy): Eukaryota > Viridiplantae > Streptophyta > Magnoliopsida > Poales > Poaceae > Alopecurus > Alopecurus myosuroides. The sequence continues at coordinate 219,712,800 of CM054061.1, forward strand.
AAGGCAAATTATGTTGCTAATCAACAAGAACCAAAAAGGCCTAAGAGGCCGCAACATAAGGCAACGTCCCAGCCCATAGATTCCAGGCTGCTACCTGGGAACCCCAAACTACTCGTCGATGTCCACGTTGAATCACCACCGATGGAGTTCTTCTCCTGAACCAAAATTAAGCAAACCTGAGTACGGGAGGTACTCAACAAGACTTAATTAACCTATTATATATCCGCTAGTTCGAAAAGGGTTTCATGAAGGCTGATTTGCGTAAAGCAATCTTTGTTTTGCAAGTTGAGGAAGAATAGCACGTCTCGGAGAGTGTTTTCAAAACAGATGAGAAAGGTACTCAACTACTGAGATCATCATCTTTTCATCCACCAACATCATTTCCCAGCACCTCACATGCTACAAGGATCACCCCTCCCGGCATCTCCGGGGAGGCACCCTTCATTCATTGCCAACATCTTTTACGCCACTTTCAAGTTATCTATGACCTCGTGACTTTCACCAAGTCGTCCTTAACCGTGGACACGGCTTTCCGAAAGATTTATCCCTGCAGGGTGGTACACTTTACCCACACGTACCCTCTGACTCTTAGCGCCACATGTACGCTCTTCCATGGAGCGCGGCAGAGGGTGGATGGCTCCGACCTTTACCTTGCTCGACCCTATCCATGAGTCAACCCAAACAGGGCCACCCCGTCAACAGGGAGTTGGCCACCTCCTGACGGCACCTGTTCTGTGAGTCGGGATCAAGATCCGTGTACGTCCATCACTTGTCCCGGTCACGCCCTAGTTTTTCTCCAAATCGTTTTCTGACTCACACGCAGATGGAAATAGCAAACTACGTGACTCATGGATGTGTTCAAACAAGTTAGTTAGTCGAGCGAGGTTCACTGGCTCGCGCGTGTGGTTGCACGCTCAGTCTTGGTTTCCGCGGCGATACCTTAATCCTAGGGTTGGCAAGTGCAGGACAAAGAACCACTTCCCAAGTGGCCTCCCGTCCTTGCCTTAGTCAGGTTAACCACACAATGCTCATCTCACCACGTCATCATATCATACTAGGTTATCGCAGCTCTGATTCATCAACCGGATGTAGCAGAGGTAAACAACATGTAAAGCTAAGCGAAGCAGATATGAGGCTCTGGCGATGCGCACAAGCAATTCTATGGCGGCTAGGAGCAGTGGATCAGGATATTGAGGCAATGCGGCATATAGGTGAACTATGTCTATTAGCATCAAATACTTTGGAATCGAATGCAAAGTACGAGATCAAATGTTGTTGGAAAACATATATGAGCAGATAAGAGGTTATGCTTGCCTTGGTTATAAGAAAACCAGATAAAGTCTTCAGGAATAATTGCTTGACTTGTCGGTTAGGATCAAGTATTCACCATGGATTTGTTGGCCTTCTCTTCGGAGTCACGTTCTACCGAGGGGGAAACAACACCGAAACAAAGAAGAACAATCAACCATGGCATCGATGCAATGCGCAATATGTATGCATGAGCAAGTTAATGCACTGAAATAAAGCCCTAGACATGATCGTTGGGTTGCTAGGGTTCGTACGTCAGTTATGCATTTTTACTGGAATTTGCCCGAAATGGACCCCGGAGGGGGTTTCGGACGATTATGAAACTGAGTGCAATTTTAATTGCTCAAATGGGTTTGAAAACACCATAACTAGGTTGCATTTGTCATTTTGAGCATTTTGACATATAACTTTTAATTTTCTAATTTTAGTGAATAAAAACTTATTTTTCTATTTTAAAATGATTAACCAATATTAAATAATGGCCATTTTTCAACTTTCTCAAACATATGTGAAAATGGTATATTTGGATAGAGAATATTTTTATGATCATTTTGGTACCTCACATTTATTTTTCTGAGATATAAAGCAAAAGTTATTAATTAAACAATTTTATTCATTTTTCTGGAATTAAATGGAATTACTAAAAAGAGGGAGTTATGACATCAGTATGATGTCAGCGTGACATTACCCAGGATGAAATCTCTCTGATCTTCACGGATGAATTCAAATTCGTCGAATTGGTTGCAAATTTTATGGAACAAACTATACCACAACAGGGAGGAGATCAAGGGGAGCCAAATGGTGGCAGCGGCTGGTGGAATGGCCACCGGAATAGCCGGCGGCGACCACAGGCGCGGCGGCGGGCGGCGGCCGTGGGGAGAGCTAGGGTTTGGTTCGTCTGCGAGGAGGGAAACAGAGAGGAAAGGGCACGCGAGGAGGGGGGTTCTGCGGCGTGAGCACGATCCGGACGTCTCCAGGAGGACCTCACCCCATCGTTACTGGAAGCAGGAGGTGGGAACGGCCACCTCACCGCCGTCCTCGTCCTTCTGGCTGGAGCTGGAAGAAAGGTAAAAGAAAAAGGGAAAAGCAAAAACCCCCTGGAGTTTTTGAATTTTACAAGGAAGCCCTTTTCTCTTTAAAAACAGAACAGTAAACAGACTTTTGAGGACCTTTTTGAAATCAGAAAATTTGGCAAAAAATAGGATTTGGAAAGCTTATGAAATTTCCAACAAAACCATGTTTTTCTTTGGGGTATTTGAATTATTTTCCAGAACAAAATTTTGGAAACCGAATTAAGTACTTTTTGTGAGATTTTCTGAAACCATTTAAACTCACAATTTAAATTGGGTTCAAACACAAGTTAAACTTTTGTTTTCATGCATGTATGATATGAACTCAACACCACACACCCTAGTTTATAAAAAAATTGGGATGTTACAATGCTGATGCCGAGAAAGCCGATGCGGACAACACCGCCACTACTCTCTGAACAATTCCTGAAAAACTTTTACTTTGAACTCTTATCAGATCCCCGGGATGCCGGGTGCAGATGTAATCGTACACTTATTGTCTCTTTGCTACTCAACTTTTTATTCAGTTTGATATTTTAGCAACTCTGGCTTAATGTCGGGTTGCGTTTTTATGCAAGTCCCCGAGTTGCATTTTTTATCCACTCTTTCTTTTTATCTCAGCTCTTACCTGCAACTTGTTGCTTTTTTGGTAGTCAAGTCACAAGAGTTCAAAGCTGGAGTTTCAAATACTTAGCCACTTAGAAAAGTGCATGGTAACGCTGCCCACCACTTAGCCGAAAAGATAAAACGGTAAAAAACGCTCTATTCGGTTGCCACACGTTTCCTTCCCTTAGCAATTTTTTCATGTGTTCATTGACCCTTTGGCTTGTTCTCTGGCTTGCCATGAAGCCGGGTTGCGGACTGCAGCAGAGTCGCAGAGTGTCCTGTGGGTTTAAACACACTACTTTGTATGCTTTTGAAATTCTAAGTGGTTCAACCGAATAGACAAACTAAAACAGAGTAAACACAAGGAACAGTTTGAGCAAGGGCAGTCCCCGAGTTCGAATTCGGAGTGCCGACTAGAATTTAACTCGGGTGAGGATGCATACACATTTTTCTCATGAATGAAAATGTTGGAGAAGAGCTACATTCCAGGGGCGCTTAGATTCCTCTCCAGCTTTATCCGACCTGTTCTTCTGGGGTGCCTGTACGTCAACTAGGTAGTAGGCAATCATTGCGCAGAGACTTGCTCACAATGAACGGCCCTTCCCATGGAGGGGAAAGCTTGTGCATCCCGGCCGTGCGTTGCACGAGCCTAAGGACCATGTCTCCTTCTCGGAAAACCCTTGGGTTAACTTTCCGGCTATGATAACGCCTCAAGTTTTGCTGGTAAACAGCTGAACGTGACAGAGTTAGCTCTCTTGCTTCTTCTAGCAGGTCAATGTCATTTTCTTGAGCTTCTCTATTCCGCGCCTCAGTGTAGAGGGTTACTCGGGGCGAGTCATGCTCTAGGTCAGTGGGCAACACGGCCTCAGCTCCATATACCAGGAAGAATGTTGTGTATCCGGTTGATCGGTTAGGGGTAGTCCTTAGACTCCACAACACCGCCGGCAACTCGTCTAGCCAACACCCAGGTGTTTTCAACAGTGGCTCAATCAGCCTTGGCTTTATGCCGGATAGCACCATGCCATTTTCTCTTTCAACTTGCCCATTGGAGGCAGGATGCGCAACAGATGCAAAATCTAGCCGAATGCGCTTCTCTCTGCAGAACCTCGCAAAAGCACCCTCAGCAAAGTTTGTGCCATTATCCGTGATAATGCTATGCGGGTAGCTGTATCTCAGAATCACATCCTTCAGGAAACTCACAGTTGTGGCTCCATCGCACTTCCGAATAGGCTTCACCTCAATCCACTTGGTGAACTTGTCCACCATGACTAGGATGTGAGTCATGTTGCCTCTAGCCGGCTTGAAAGGGCCAACCATATCCAAACACCAAACTGCAAATGGCCAGGTAATGGAATGGTCTTCAACTCGGAAGCTGGCATATGAATCTTACTTGCAAATCTTTGGCAGCCGTTGCACTTTCTCACAATATCTCCAGCTTGCTTCAAGGCAGTGAGCCAAAAGCAGAGCCCGAGAGGTGGCGTGATGCCCGCATTCCCCCTGATGTATCTCCACCAGAATTTCTTCTCCTTCTTCTGGCTCTACACAGCGCTGCAGCACGCCAGAAGGACTCCTTCTATGAAGCACATATCTGAAGATAGTATAGCCCTTGGATCTTCTCTGAATTTTCCTCGCGGTCACTTCATCAGTCGGCAAGGTGCCGTCCTTTAGAAAGGATAATATGGGCAGAGCCCAACTCGGCGTCTCCCGGATGGGAAACACTGGTTCGTCCAATTCCATTGGATCAGCCACCACTACCTCTTCTGAGTTGAGGACGAGGTCACGAGTCCCCGAGTACTCGAAAATGACCCCCTCGATGAATGCGACAGTCCCTGAGTTAGGAGGGACAGTCCCCGAGTAAGAAGGGACAGTCCCCGGGTTGCAGGCGCCAGTCCCTGGGTTCTCTTTCGCACCCTCCGAGTCAATCTCCATGGGAACAGCTTCCTCTCCTGGCAGCGAAGGAACGAAGATAGACTCTGAGTTGGGGGATGGCTTGATAGATGGCTTTCACAAATGCTCCAAGGCAATCCCAGCTGGGATGAACTGCCGAGAAGACCCCAACTTGGACACCTCATCAGCTGCATCGTTCTCTGCTTGGTGTATGTGTTGGAACTCACATCCTTCAAAGAATCCAGTCATGGTTTGCACCAAGAACCGATATGATGCTATGTTGGCATCCAGAGCATCCCAGGTGCCTGATACTTGCTGCACCACCAGATCCGAGTCGCCATAACATATGATGCGTTGCACACCAACCTCCTTGGCTACTCTCAAGCCATGTACCATGGCCTCATACTCGGCCACATTGTTGGATGCCTTGAAATGAATCTGCAGCACATATTTCAGTTAATCTCGCTTGGGTGACGTAAGCACTATGCCAACATCAAGGCCTTCCTTCACTTTGGAGCCATCAAAATGCATCTTACAGTAGTTGGTTTCCGGCAAGGGAGGCTCATACTGCACCTCTGCCCAATCCACCAGAAAATCCGCTAGGATCTGAGACTTGATGGCTTCTCTTCTCGCATACAAGGGAGTGTACACGGCTAGCTCGATCGCCCACTTGGCTACTCTGCCACTTGCATCCTTGTTGCCCATGATGTCCGAGATGGGAGCAGAACTCACCACCGTGACGGGATGCTCTTGGAAATAGTGCTTCAGCTTCTTGGCACCCAGGTACACGCCGTAGGTCATCTTGTGGTAGTGTGGATAATTTTGCTTGGAGTTGGATAGCACTTCACTCAGGTAGTACACTGGCTGCTGCACAGTCTTGCCCTCCTCTTCTTATTCCACCACAATCACCACACTGACTACTCGGTTAGTAGACGCAATGTATAGCAGCATTGGCTCTTTGGGTAGCGGACTAGCCAAAATAGGAGCGCTACCCAGCATGGCCTTCAGCTCCTTGAATGCTACATCCGCTTGCGGTGTCCAGACAAACTTGTCACTCATCTTCACCAACTGATACAAAGGAAAGGCCTTCTCGCCCATTCTGCCCAGGAAGCGGCTCAGAGAAGCCAGGCATCCAGTGAATTTATGCAATCCTTCAGTGATCTCGGCAAAGACATGCTCTTTATAGCTTTTATCTTTGAAGGATTGGCCTCAATGCCCCGACTGGATACCAAGAAGCTGAGTAGCTTGCCAGCCGGGACGCCAAAGGTGCATTTAGTCGGATTCAACTTCATCATGTACTTGCGCAAGTTGGCAAAAGTTTCCTCAATATCACTAAGCAGAGTATGTGTTTTATTCGTTTTGATGACAATGTCATCTACGTACACCTGCACATTCTTGCCAATTTGGTCATGCAAGCACTTCTGCATGCATCTCTGATAGGTATCCCCAACATTCCGCAACCCAAAGCACATGACACGATAGCAATAAGCCCCGTACGGGGTAATAAAGGCAGTCTTTATTTGATCATCAGGGTTGAGAGCTATCTGTTGAAACCCAGAGTAGGCATCTATGAAAGACAAAAGCTCACAACCTGCAGTGGAATCGATCACCTGATCTATGCGGGGTAGCGAAATGGATCCTCGGGGCAGGCCTTGTTCAGGTCGGTGTAGTCCACGCACATGCGCCATGCGGTGTCGGCCTTGGGATCCTCCTTCTTCTTCTCAACCATAACCGGGTTGGCTAGCCAGTCTGGATGCAATACCTCCATGATAAATTTGCTTATCAGCAACATGGTGATCTGATCACCGATAGCCTTCCTCCTCTCATCACCAAAGCAGCGCATAGCCTGCTTAACGGGCTTGGCATCATGCCGCACATGTAGCGAGTGGTCAACCAACTCCCACGGGACACCCGGCAAATCCTTATTGGACCATGCAAAGACATCCCGATTCTCACGGAGGAAGTGGATGAGCTCGCTTTCCTATTTCTCTCCCAACCCGGCGCCAATGATGGCAACACGGTCTAGGAACTCAGGGTCAACCTGGATCTTCTTTGTCTCTTGGGACGCCTGGAACGCAGTCCCGTACTAGGAACTCGGCATACCAGGCGCACCACCTTGCGCGGATTGCGCCATAGCCACCACCTCGTACATCTTCTTCTTCTCGGCCGCAATGACCATAGATTCCGCCAGCTGAGAACTAGCAGAGGCACACTCCAAAGACCTCTTGTAGTCACCCGAGATGGTGATGACTCCATTGGGACCAGGTATCTTCATCTTCAAATAAGCAGCATGGGTTGAAGCCATGAACTTGGTGAGGGCAGGCCTACCGAGAAGGGCATGGTAGGGGCTCTGAAGATCAACCACCTCGAACTGGACGCACTCGGTGCGACAGTTCTCCCTGGTGCCGAATAGGACATCCATCCAGATGCGGCCGATTGGAGCACAAGATACTCCCGGCACAATTCCATGGAACGTGGTCTTGCTGGGTAGCAGCATGTTCTCGGCAAGGCCGAGCTTCTTCAGGGTGTCCAGATACATGATGTTGATGTTGCTGCCATTGTCAATCAGCACCTTGCTGAAGCGGGCGTTCTTCTCGGGTCCCAGGAAAGTGGGATCCACCACCAGAGCATAGCTACCCGGGTGGGGCATCACCTTGGGGTGATCAGCCTTGGACCAAGTCACCTCCTGGTCGCACCATCGCAGATAGTGAGACACAGCCGGGATGACGGTGTTTACCTCCATCGCGCGCCTGCGTTGCGACTGCTTGTCGACTGGCTCAGTGACGAAGATCATGTAGCTCTCATGATGCTCCTGGTACTGATTGCGGTCTCCACCATCATTGTTGCCGTTGTTGTTGTTGCCTTGGTTGTTGTTGTTTTTGTTGTTGTTGCCTCTGTTGTTGCGGGTGTAGAAGTTGCGGTTACGGTTGTTGCGGTTGTCGTAGTTGTAGTTGCGGTTGGCTCCTAAAGCCACCTGGTTCACATTCTCTCTGCCTGGAAAAGCTGCAGGCCTGGGAGCATATGCCCAAATAGGTTGCACATTGGCAATCGCAGCCGGCAGAGGAGGAGGAGGGGGCAAGTCTTCATTCTTGATGCGCTCCCACCAGCTGCACTGGCGGGTAGTGTGGTTGGCTGGCCTAGTCGGATGCCGAGTATGGAAGTTGCATGGCCCATCCTTCTTGTTTGCAAAGATGAAGTTCGGAGCTAGATTTGAGTTGCCGCTACTCTGTTGAGGGGCAGCATAGGGCTTCTTGATGCCTTGGCTCTGATTCTGGTTTTGCCCATATTGGGCTCCAACAGTTTTTTGCCTTTGGCTACTCCCAGCAGCCGTGGCCACATCATTCACCTCCTCGAGATCATACCGAGTATCAATCCGGTCACCTCTTCTCTTGTTGCCAAGTCATTGCGCCTGTTGCCATCTTGGAACTTCCTTATCGGCTCAGGGGAGTCAAGCAGAGGCTGAGTAGGATCGCCGAGAGCATACATATCTGCAATCTTGATTGTCTCGGCGAGAGTACTCGGCATATCCCTCTACAGCTTCTGCCACAACATGCTGCCATGCCTGCAGCCTTGGGCGAACCAAGTAATGGCCTGAGCCTCATTCACACCCTCACAGGTGTTCCTCAAGGTACTCCACCGAGTAAGATACTCGCGGTCAGTTTCCTCTTCTCGCTGCTTGCAAGCGGACAGCTGCTGCGGCCTATTCGGCCACTTGTATGTGCTGGTGAAGTTGCTGATGAAGGCTTCCGAGAAGTCTAGCCAGCAGTTGATACTGTTCTTGGGCAGGTTGTTGAGCCAAGTCCTAGCCGGACCCTCTAGCATCTGCGGCACATACCGCACAGCCCATCTCCGATTGTCGCCTGTAATGTGCACGGCTGTGACATAGTCACTCAGCTAGTCTTCTGGCTTGGTACTCCCATTGTAGCACTTGGTCCCCCTGGCCAGCTGAAAATGGTTCACAGATGGATCATCCATGATACGATGAGCAAAGCATTCAGGGCCAGGTGGCCCCTTGTTCTCGAGCTGCGCGGACAGATTGATCTGATCCAACTTGTATCTTGCATCGCTGGGCTCCAACATGCGGTCACCCACGTGATCGGTGATGTCTCTTTGGTCAGCGTACCCGGCCAGCCCCATTGCCGAGTAACCATCATTATAGCGGTCTTGCTGCACCGCTGCAGGTTGCACAACCGGGACGGCTGCCTGCACAGCTGCACGCGGCTATGTTGCCGCTGGTTGCTGCACCCTCTGCCGAGTAGGCTGAGCATGCTGTTGCCGAGAAGGCCCTGCAATGTTTCCTCCTTGCCTCTTACTCTGAGCTTTAGTGGCTTGATAGCCTGCTCCTGCAGTGTTGTGTTTCTGACCGGGCTGCCGCGGCACAACGAGCTGTTTTCCGGCGACAGCAGGGTCATACACCTGCATCTGTCTGCTCTTCCCAGAGTGCACACTCTGGTCCCTCTCGTTGCTGGGAAGCGGCGATGAGGCCTGACCCATAGATCCGGCCGCACGCGAGTGCACAAACTGAGAAGCGCCAGCACCCGGATTGGCCTTCCGGAACTGCTCATTCTGCCGACTAGCCTCTAGCACTAGCTCGTTAAGCCTCTCCTGCTGCCTAGCGCGCGCGTCGCCGGTGAGATGCGGCGACTCAGCAGCTACTGCCTCTGCACCCCTAAGAGTTTTGGCGGGGGTGCTGTATCTGGGTCTAACCATAGTGTCTAAACTAGCAGATTGGCTAGCAGCCCTACCATCTCTATTCAGCTCAGCACCTAAGTTGCGATGCATAACGCCTAACTTGCTATGCAACCTAGAAACGGGAGTAAAGCCATGCGCTGCATTGTACTCACTTTGCGCAAGGTTAAGCTCGAGCCTAACCTTCTCCAGCTCCTGGGTCTCCGCGAGTAGCGCTTGACGCTGCTGCTCGATCTGCGCCCTCATCGCGGCAAGTTCCGCCTCGGTGGGTTGCGGCATGCCCAACGGCATGGTGACGCCAGCGCGAACAGCCGGGATGACCGTAGAGGTGGAGGGAGGCAGGTTCGAGTCCTTCTCGTATGGCTTGTGGACCCGCGCACCCACAGGTTCCTCGATGACGCCGGCGGCAGCGGCCGCGCCCTTCCCGGCATCGATAGCCGGGCATGTCATCATCACCTCCACGCTGTCCGCAGAGCAGCCGGATGGCTTCTCGCGGGCAGCGAGTACAGCAGGAAGATCTTCCGCGTCGAGCACCACCTCTGGGAACTCGCGGATGACGGTGGTGGCGACGTAGACCAGGTGCGTGCCGAAGGAGAGCACCGAGCCACCTGCAGGCATGGGCCTGCCGCCGAAATCTCCGGCGTTGTTGCAGACGAAGTCAAAGGAGCCGAATCTGTGGACAAGGCCACAGACCACGCGCTCCCCTGAAGCGGAAACCGGTCCAGTCCGAATGTGAACTCCAGCCAGCGCCGCTGCTGGCCCCACGGTGGGCGCCAACTGTCGTGGTGGTATCACGGCAGACGCCATGGGATGGCTTAAGTGTTGGGGCCGATGGACGCTGGAGGTATCCGGGGAGGGATCGCACGGCGAGTAGCGCCGCGCTAAGATGTCTCAAGCACTGCAAACAACACAATCTTACCCAGGTTCAGGGCCCTCGTGTGGAGGTAACACCCCTACTCCTGCCTTTCCTCTCTATATGTGTGTAACCGAGTAGCCACAGTACAAAGTATGCCTCCAGCCGAGTAGCCACTCTGCTGCTCTCTCTTTCTCTACTGTAAGCTCTAGCAATAAATGCGAAGTGTGGCAACGTCCCTCGCGCAGGAGGGGGCAGGGCACCTTATATACTGGTGCCCAGCCGAGTAAATGAATACTATAAGGTACGGTGATGTGACTTGACAACTGTGACGACAGCACGCCTCCGAGATCCCGCGCGGAGAAGCACCACGCCATACGCCTCACAGCCCCTGTCCACCTCGTCAGTGAGATAGGGTAGGCCCCTAGACCTATCATGTCCCCTCTGGTGACAGGACTTGACAGACGCCTACCGCACTGTAGCCACGCCGTAGCATGGATAATCACGCGTTCCGTAAGTTGAACCGCACGCCGGTACGGACGCAGGATACGCGAGATCCCTTGTCAGAACGGCTCCACTGACTTATTGCTCGAGTAGGAACGCATTCTCTCTACTCGGACCAACTTATTTACTCGGACGGATATAACTTCCTTGATATCTTCTCTTGGCCTTCGGTGGATATGTCCGGATAGAAACCTACCGGGTAGCAAGTACCCGGGTAGCCGTCTACCCGGTCAAACAACCCCTTGACCTTTCCTTTTAGCACTTGCCTTACCCCTACTCGAGGGTAACCCCCCGACGACTTGAATGTGGGCGAGCACCATCCACGAAGCCATGTAGACCATAGTCATGAGTCGAGCTTGGAGAAGGTGGGTGATGAAGAATATCCGGTCGTAGAGGGTGAACTTGAAGAGGGTCACCACGGCCTTGTCGATGTCGAGATCGAGGTAGTGGTGATGGCGAGCAATGCTCGAACCAATGTCGTCGCGGAACTTGTGGTGTAGTATGCGGTGAGGTGGTATCAAGCCAGGTTTGCCACTCTCTACCATGTGTCGATGATGATCATGGCGACAATCTTGGTGATGAGCTTGGTGATGATAGGTCTAAGTTTGTTGACGATGAATCTTGCGGCTTTCCCGCGCTTCATGTGTGGGATGACTCCGAAAGTCATTTGGATGCCTTGGCTTCTTGGCCTTCTCGCCTTATGGGGCCTCGACGATGTCCTTCTTGTGGCGCCGTCTTGATGTTGATCTTGACGTTGCCAACTTGTCGTATTTCATGTCGTTGCACCATCTTGAGGTTGAAGGGAATTGTATTGTGTTGGCCTTGGAATGCTCCTTGAAGTTCCTTGGTCTTGAGCATGAACCATATGACATGTGATATCTTGGCCCTCGAAGCTTGGATAGGAAGTTCGTGTAGGTGATCTCATCCATGTCGGAGTCGAAGTAGTTGTAGAGCTCCATCTTGTCCCTCGTGCTTGTGGAGTCATTGTCGGTGTAGTACTCCGCCATGTTTGTGGATGCGTTGTCGGTGTAGCACGGATCCATCTCTTCATCCAAGCTTGTGGTGTCATAGTTGTAGTAGTGGTTCATGTCGTTGGAGCTCATGGAGTCGAAGTTGTTGTGGTTGGTGTGCTGCTCCACCATGTCGATGATGCTTGGGGAGGAATAGTCAGTTTAGAGCTCGACGTCGTGGTCGTAGTAGTGGTGGTGATCCACCATGTCATGCTCGTAGTAGTGTTCATCCACCATGTCGTGCTCGTAGGAGTGGTGGTCCATGTCTAGCTCGTTGTTGTCGTTGTCGTTGTTGTAGTCGTAGTGGTCCATCATGTACTCGTCATGGTCATCATGGCCTCCATATGCTCCGCTCTCGCTACACATGGTTACTCACAAGCACACGTGTATATATAGAGTGTGAAGACCTAAGAGCTCAAACCTCGCCTTTTAGCAAGTATTGGAACTAGTGGACCATGCCAAGAGAAACCGATAACAAAAAAATGAAGTGACTTGAGTTCGAAAGATCCAAAAACACGCTCTAAAACACACATGGCTTATGGGCGGATAGGTACGGAAAGTGGAAAGCAAATGGAACAACCGGAAACCAAGAAATTGCAATGGCAAGTAGAGAACCACAATGATCACAAAGTAACAACAAGTCGATCTCCAAAAGGTATGGAAACACACACACACACACGGAGATAAATGGGACTAGTGCAACCAAAATGTGAGCTAAGGAACCAAATGATCCTATCGAAGACTATAAAGCTCATGTTGCACAAGTATAAGGAGAGCCGCTAGTTCGATTGCAAATTATTGGTGGGCTACAAGATTTGCACACAAAGCACCACCTACGAGATGTTCATCGAGCTTGCGTGCTTCCTACAAGTGGTATGGAAAGTTTTGGCTTCGTTTTTTCTCTCTTGTTCTTTCTATTCTTTTCTCTCTCTTTTCTCTTTTGCTTTTTCAATTTTTGCTCACTCACTTTGTGTCAACATATGAAACTATATGAAATAGCGCATACAACGGTCGCTCGGAAACTACACGGTATAAGTATGCAAAGCCCAAGAAATCAAATATGAACTAGCCTCAATAGGTAAGGTAATCACAAGGTAAGTTGGCTCACAAAGGAATGGCAAGAGGGAGAAGATTCAGGACGATTATACCTCTCTCCGACGATCTTCACCCTATAGGCTGGAAAGTTTTGTGCTTTCTCACGAAATTATTATTCAATTAATTATTTATCTTCTGCTATGGTGATGTAGATGATGTAATTTCCTACAAAACGAGCTAAAGATCACTCCAAACGGAGTCCCGAGTCAAAAGTTATGGCCAAAACGGTGAAGGAACGCGGCAGTTTTCTGGGAGGCCGGCCTGGACGGTCTTTGAGGCCAGGGTGGAGGCGGGGACGTTCTGTTGGGGGTCCGGCCTAAGGGCCTTTGAGGCCGGGCTTTTGAGGGACGCGATTTGGACCCGATTTTGACTTTTTTAGGCAGAAAATGGCTCCAAAAATCACCAAATCGAAGGGAGAAAAGGTGAAATTAAGCCACGAAAACGCAAGGGAAGGTAGATCAACAAGTTTAGCAATAGATCCACGGATCAAAACCTACCAAAACGCACTCAAATCACAGATCGATCCAAAAGAAAATTGGGGCTATTTTTGGTGGAAATTTTTGAATTTAGACAAAATCAAGAAAACACTTGGGGGAAAGAGGGTGTCAAATCCGTGGCAACCTTGCTCTTGATACCATATGATATAGGCTTGGCCTCTTTGGTGGCTCGATCTTCACGGATTGACGCATGAGAGGTGGGGAGATTGGGAAGAACACAATGAACTCACGCACACAAAAGGGGAGATAACTCGTGAAGGCTACAACGGATCGCAAACCCAAGTCAACAACACGCTAATTGGGACCGATTCCTCTCACCGGCCGGTCCACCGATCCAACAGAAGCCACAAGGGTAGGGTTGGCAAGAACTACTAGAATCACAAGGTGAAAGAGTAGCTACTTGGAGAGATCTTGATACAATCCAATAGATGAATCTATGGAGTAGCCATGGATCCCATGGGGGAAGTTCTCCACATGGGAAGGGGAGCACAAAGCTCAATTCTATGTCAAGTCAACTCTATCCCTACAACTAGCCACCGGGGTCCCTTATATAGCCTAGGGGGTAGGTGGGGTGAAAACGGGCATTTTATCCTTGTTTTCGGGCAGCAGCGGGGAGGACGGCCTGGCCGGTCTTTGAGGCCGGGGTGGGAACTGGGCGCCCCAGCCTGGGGGGCGGCCTCGGGCCGGGTTGGAGGCCGAGGGATTCCGAAGGGGGCCGGCCTGGCGCCAGGGTGCAGCCGGCCTGAGGCCGGGGTGGGAGGAGGGGAGGCCGGTCTGTTTGGCTGGGTGGCCGGCCTGGCCGGTGGTTGAGGCTGGGGGGGCCGTTTCCCTCCGTTCTTCCTCCTCGTGACTCTCATCTTGATGTCGTCTTCTCCCACTTCCTTCCTAGCTTATCAGGCACCGTCTTGGGCATGTTCTTGAGCATCGAGGGCACTGTCTTGGGCTCCATAGTGGGATCTAACCTAGGCATGAAGAGGGGTATTTCATGAGGTAGCGCACCATTCACCAAGTCACCGAAAACATACGGAGATTGTAGTGAGTTCACCTTGTCGTGTATCGATGTTGTGCTTGGTGGAATACGGTGGGCTTCATCACTGAATATTGAGAGGGGTATGAGACAACACGTCCGACACTAACACATTTTTACGACTCGCTATAATAAATAAAGAAGGATATTGGGCATCCAAAGAAGAGTATCTTCCCAAAGCCGAGTAGATAGACCATTCCCTATCTTCAAATATCTTTGTTGGAAGAAATCATTTTTAACCTCCATGATTCCATTCCAGAAAGGAGAATCATGAGGTTTAGCCTCCACTTGAGTCAGCGTTTGATAATATAAATATTTGTTAAAAATAAGCTCTTGCCAAACCCCCTTTTCATGCAAAAGCTTAAAGAGCCATTTTGACAGTAAACATTTATTTTTAACTTCTTGAACATCAATACCTAATCCTCCTTGATATGTTGGCCTATAGATAATATTCCATTTGGATAAACGATATTTTCTCTTATGCATATCAGTTAGCCAAAATAATCTGCTATGAAAGTAATCTAGTCGTTTCCTTACCCCAACGGGTACTCGAAAAAAGGATAGCAAAAATATAGGCAAACTAGTAAGAAATGAATTGATGAAAACAAGCCAGTCACTATCGGATATATACCAATTAGGTGTATATCATATGGTGCTCTAAAGTGCC
The DNA here is from genome assembly GCA_028641055.1 of Alopecurus myosuroides. Classification (NCBI taxonomy): domain Eukaryota; kingdom Viridiplantae; phylum Streptophyta; class Magnoliopsida; order Poales; family Poaceae; genus Alopecurus; species Alopecurus myosuroides. The sequence continues at coordinate 219,728,013 of CM054061.1, forward strand.
GGATTACTAGGGTGGCCTAAATGGTAATGGATTACGGTCTATTGGGCGGCCCAGTAAGTTGACGCACGGAAGCCGGATTCTAGAAGAACCCGGACCACGGCCCACGTGGTACGGCTTGAAGTAGAAGGCGGATTCCTTGCCTTCCAAGTTAGGACATACCATTGTCTTCTAGGTTTCCTATTCTGTAAGCCCTAATCCAGCTATTATATAAAGCCGGACAGAAGATAAGAAAGATAGAGAAGAGGCTAGAGGCTAACTCGCCGAGAGGTTTATCCTTGACGAGTCGCTAAACATAACTCACATTGTACTTTGTATACTTCAGGCTTCAGCCCTGATATAGTGAGATTGCAGGAGTAGGAACGCCGCCTAGTTGAGACATACCGAACCTGGGTAAAACCCTCGTGTCATTGTTCGTCATACAACCACGTCTCTATCGGTAGTCTCATGGCACCCACGTCTATGAATTCTACTACGATGTCTCGACAGTTGGCGCCCACCGTGGGGCCAGCGACGTCAGGCGTTATTTCGATCCGGGATACTCGGCGGAATTTGCAGTACTATAACCGTCGGAAGCTTGGAATTCGACAATGACGTCGGGCGCTTCCTCGACAGCGGATCGTACATGCCAGCACGGAATCATATGGTAAGTGCCTACCTTTTACCGATCGGATCTGCAAACATATTTATCGGATTAACTACAGAGGCAATGAGATTCTGTGGTGGAAGAAAATTTATCCCACCCGCCCTATACCCAGTCGAAGAAGACTATGACGCCGGATTTTGCTCAGATCGCAGATATCATGCGGAATCGCACTTTATCGGTATGGTGCAATCCGAGATCGCTAAAAACACGGATGAAAACAATCCCGTGAAAGAGGCAGAAAACAACAATCCCACAATAGAGGTGGAAGATCCGACATCCGTCAGTATGACGACGAACTCGGAAGCTGACTCCGTATTAGCCGCCATCGAGGCGAGATTGGAATCAGAACCCAGATCAGACGACTTCGATTCCGAAGATGAAGATGAGGATGCTTTCGAAAGTAAAGTAAAATCTCTTCAAGAGGGATTGCATGAAGTACTAATGGCAAAACCGGATGAAAACACGGATGCCGATAGTCAGGAAAGCCCTAGAACACCTCCGCGAGAGAAAGAGAGAGAAGAGGGGGAAACTGATGGAGGGATGATAACCCGGTATGCTCATGCCAAGGTGAAACCCGGCCCAAGGGGAATCGCACAAGACCCGGCTCAAGGAAGAGGAGTTTCTAGAAGGCCCAAGAGGGAACGTAGGCCTTGTGACTCGTGCCTTGGGGGTCACTATTAGGAAACTTAGGGTTAGGTGCGGTTTTCGGGTAGGATTCCGAGTATGCCTTGTATAGGAAGCCAGGGGGCCGGGTAACATATAAACCGGCTCCTAGGGTTAGAAAAAGAGAGCTTCACTAGATATTCGAGCATCCTTGTAATATGAGAGCTGATAGTTGTAACCCTAGATCGGAGACTCGGCGACATTACTGCCAGAGATACCAGATCGATTGATAGCATGATTTCCCCTGAGCTAAACCCTCTCCCAAACACCAGAGTCGATTTGCCCCAAAGTAAGTTACCCCTGGTAACGTCTGTCGTGATTATCCCACGACAGTTGGCGCCCACCGTGGGATAGAAAGGATGCAACAATGGCAGCATATCGCAGAGAGGTAGATAGGGTGGCCGGGTCTTTTTTCGGGTATGAGGTGGAACATATTGACAGGCGAAAGAACGAGGCAGCAGATGCGCTCGCAAGACTCGGCTCGCGCCGAGAGCCGGTTCCACCTAATGTTTTTCTTGACGAGTTATGTCGGCCATCTGTCAAAACCGAATCTGAAGATGAGGTGGCTAACCAAGACCTGGATTTGGAGCTCGTGGCCACGGTACGTGTTGTTCCCGAGTGGACAGAGCCATTTTTGTCCTACCTATCACGGAGCGAGTTACCACCACAGGAAGTTTTAGCCAGTCAAATCCTGAGACGAGCAAAGGGCTATTCTATTATCAATGGGGAGTTGTATAAAAGAAGTGCATCAGGAGTCTTTTTGCGCTGTGTAGCACCATAGGAAGGCCGACAGATTTTGAAGGAGATCCATGAAGGTGATTGTGGGCATCATGCCTCCACAAGATCCCTTGTGGCTAAAGCATATCGGCACGGTTTCTTCTGGCTCACGGCCTTGGCAGACGCGGAGCGCTTGGTGGGAAGGTGCGATGGATGTCAAAGGTATGCTCGCCAAACCCATGTGTCGGCTATGGAGTTGCGAACAATCCCGCTGACCTGGCCGTTTGCTGTTTGGGGTATGGATATGGTGGGCCCCTTTCACATGTCACCTTGCAAAAAGACTCATCTTTTGGTGGCTATTGATAAGTTTACTAAATGGGTTTAAGTTATGCCAGTCACCAATTGCGAAGCAGTCACAGCAGTCAAGTTCCTGAAAAGGATTATCTATCAGTTTGGATATCCCCACAGCATAATAACAGACAATGGAACCAACATGTCTTTAGGTGAGATGGAAAAATTCTGTGGAAAGAATGGCATTCGCCTTGACATAGCCTCGGTAGCCCATCCACAAGCTAATGAACAGGTGGAGAGGGCAAACCAGGAGTTACTTCGTGGGTTAAAGCCACGACTGAGAGTCCCGTGCCTCAGAGCTGCTGGAGCATGGGTTGAGGAGTAACCGTCCGTGGTTTGGGGAATTAACACTACACCTAACAGATCTACTCAGATGACCCCGTTTTTTATGGTTTATGGTGCAGAGGCAGTGTTGCCGAGTGATATTATTCATGATTCACCCCGAGTGGCGGCTTATGTTGAGGTGGAGAATGAGAAGACCCGGCAAGATGCCGTGGATATGCTAGAAGAGCACAGGGAGCAAGTTTTGGAGAGATCAGCCATATATCAGCAGGATTTGAGGCGATACCACAGTCGACGAGTCAAAACCCGGGTCTTCCAGGAAGGGGACCTGGTACTACGCTTGGTACAATCAAAGGAGGGGAAGCACAAGTTATCTCCACCATGGGAAGGCCCGTTCATCATAAGCCGTAATTTGCACAACGGATCATATTACTTAGTAGATGCAAGGGAAGAGTCGGATACTGTCAATGACACCGCCCATACCACTTCATCTATGCAAGAGAGGGAAAGACCATGGAACATGGCTCAGCTACGTCCCTACTACACTTAGCATAGGCTAGGCTTACAAGTTGAATTACACGATGTAACAGGCAGCAGGTTTCAGACGCACTCTTTTCCTATCCAGGGTACCTAAGGGGACTGGAGGGTTTTTAATGAGGCGGCTTGCTGACCTAACTTTTCTCATATCAATAAAGAGATGGTTAAACTATGATATTGTTTCTTTCTTGTTTATTTCTGTTAAGTTTTAATCTTTCTGTTTTTATCTTCTGTTTTTACTTTATCAGGTAAGTATTAGTTGTTTGCTTATAGTACACTAGTTTTAATATTTTTCTAGATCGTCTATATAGGTCTTGGGGGATGATTGCTTGAATAGCACAGCTATAATCTCAGACCCGGCCACGATGCCATTAAGTTATAAGGACCGATTACTTGCAATAAGTACGGTTACAATCTTATAACCGGACAATAGAGCCAATTTTTTCTTGATTTCTCCTGTTTAAGCTTGATGTGACTCGCAATAATGTGGCGTGCTTTGCTAACGTATAATCATAATCAGTCATGAGGCCCACTGGGACTTGCCTGACCCTGTTTTTATAAAGTTATAGCAGCACTGAATATCCACGCGAAAGCTGGCTTACGACAAAGAGGATCAAAAGGGTCATCCAAACCACAAGTTATGCGGAGTAAAAGGTTAACAGCCGGAAACTCACAATGTATTAAGCATAACTTCAAAACTTATATGAGTACCTCTATGTTTTGGGACTTAGCAAAAACAATTATCTTTGTGAGAACTACAAATCCCTAGACTCGGAAGTTCGGGTCTTGGGGACTTGGGAATTTGAGAAAAGCAACAAATTGTCTAGCTATCATGCTTAAAACCTAAAAATCCGAGTCTTGGGGACTTGGGGACTTAAGAAATAAAGTCCACCTGGTCAGAGAATCCCGAGACTCGGAAACCGAGTCTCATAAAAGAATATCAGAAAAGCAGCAAAAAAAGTTTCAAACTGGAAAATAGCATATCAAGGTGAATGGCCAGAAGGGCCACCAGAATCTATTAAAGTTTAAACGTATTACAAACCGGGGAAATAGTATCAAAAGTGCACAGGCGCACTATTAAAAGAATAATTGTATCAGGCATATTACATAATGCCTATTGGCCGAATAAGTGTTTGGGGCGAGAAACAAATAAAACTTCACTCGGCATCCATAGCCGAGTCATCAGCAGTGTCCTTGGCGGCTGGGTCTTCAGCATGCTCATCAGTGGTCTTCCCTGCTCCCATGTCCGGGTTAGTCACAGTATCAGCGCGAGTTGGAGGAGAAACAGCCGGAGTAGAGGAGGAAGGCACCGTATCGACCTCAGCTTTCTTCTTGGCAACTTCCTCCTTCCACCGGGCCAGCATGTCGAAGGGTAGAGGGAGATCAGATGGAACCGGCTTGTCATCAGCATTGTAGGGCGGAGTAAGCTTGCTCACATCCAGATTGTCGGCTATCAAGCTTGCCGAGTGACGCACCTGAGCATGGATAGATTTATAATCCTTACCAGTAAACCTTGAGCCGTCGTTGTTAAACTCGGGGAACCCGTTCACGAGCGTTGCCGGCTCAAGCCTAGGATAATAGGCCTTGGCCAGGGCAAGCCCGCGGGTTACTCCAACCCGGCATGCTGAACGCTTCCAGTGATCAATCCAGGTGGGAATGGTGGAGCATGCGTCAAGCATCTGGGACTCACCACCATAACCACCCGGCCACTTCACAGCTTCCAAGGCCCACTTGGTACCAATAGAGAATTGCCAGATCACGGCCTTCAGCCTCTTCAACTTCTCAATATCATCCTCATCTACAGCTTCTTCACCCGGACCTACAGAGTAACAGAAAAATTAAAGCAATGAGATCAGGGTTATAAACCTTACAGAACGAGAAATCCGGGTTATAGTCAGTAAAGTTAGGATTTCTTACCAAGCAGAGAACGGTAAGTGTCGGCAATCTGGGCTGAAACTTTCTTCAGCGCACCCTCAGCATTTTGGGATCGTTTCTTGTATTTCTTGATATCCTTGGCAAGGTCCTTCACCTCGGCTTCCAGCTCTTCCCGCAGCTTGGTCTCGGCCTGGAGGAGCTCGTTGGTTTTTGCCAACATCTCCTCAGAGCGGGTCACGTGCGCCTGTGGAAACAGATAAGGAAAAGTCAGTCGGATGCAGGGTAAAACCGGGTATAACAGGTTATACAGTTATGGAAGTACCGAGTAAACTTTGCATAGTTAACTCGGAACTTGGGACTAGATGAATACATAAGCAACATTGATTAAGTTACCTGGTGCTCAGCTGCTAGGGACTCAAGGATATCCCTTTCATTGGTCTTCAGGGAGAAGAGCTCAGTTAACATTCCTTCAAAATCAAGATCGCCGAGTTTCGGCCTGGAGGAGCTCGGGTTCTGATTACCCGGAGGCGGGGTCCTTTCCTGCTTGGGGGAGTTGATCCGGGTTGCCTGGGTGTTAGGAGTGGGGTTCACCCCTCCGTGATCCCAGGAACTCGATATCCTCATCTCCTGGTTTGTGCGTTGGTAGGGGAAACTCGGCTTCCTGCTCCCGGGTCTTTCAACAAATCTTCTTCTTCTTCTGCACCGCCAGACGCGGGCTTCACAACATCCTCCGGGTCTTCCATAGCCGGCTTATCAACATTCATATCCTCAGGTTCACTGATTGTGACCTTGGCCCTGAGAAAGAAAAACAATTAGTAGATAATAAGAAGAGCAGCTTGGAAAATGTTAGTGCATTGAATAACAAGGAAAGTGAGTTACCCGGTATTCACCACGAAATCCGGTGGGAGATCGTTGCTGGACCCGGAAGATGCTTGTAACATCCCAAGTATGAAAATATCCCTTAGAATGTTTGATTTCTTGTTTAATTCAAGTATTGCATCATGTCATCATGTTTAATTATTTGTTTGCATTTGTTTACTATTTGTTTTGCATCTGTTTTCATAATGAAACTCAAACAATTTCAAATGCTTTATTTTCATACTTGCTCTGTTACAACATTTTAAATAGAAATCTCAAATAAAAACAACCCTTTTGTTTTCATGTTATTCCATTTGATCAACTAATAAAATGGTGCCTTTTATTCCAATTAATTATTTTCCAAACTGGTTTCAAATTCAAGGCAAATCATCTACAGCACCTAATTTGGAAATTATAAAAATACCAAACCATTCTAATGTTTTAATCCACTTAAGAATAGGGGTCACCCTAATAAAAACCTTGTTTTCAATATTACATCATTAATTAACAACTATTTCAAATTCAAATCAAGTCTTCAAAACAGCACCCAACTTGGGTTTATAAAAAATCTCCAAATCAAATCAACTAATTTAATCAACTTAACCATAGGGTCCACCCTATTAAAATGGTTTGTTTTCATAATGTTTATTTAATATGAAAATTCATTCAAAGTTTGGTTGAAATACAAATATCAAATAAAAATTCAAACTTTTTGAAAATGGAAGTTAGCATCTGTTTGCTAATGGTCTAAATAACCTACACTAAATTTTCCAAAAATTTTACTACATTAAAACCCATCCAATCCTTCCAATTCCCTTTGCTACAAAAAAAAACAGAAAGCAAAAAAAAAAACGGTTCAAGGGGGGGGGGAAGAAACGCAACCCAACCCACCTTGCTGTTGTCGTCTACCTCCCCCCTACGTCACCTTGCGTACGATCGCTCCTCCTCCGCCCGATCGCTCCTCCTCCACCCGATGGCTCGCCGTACAGCTCAATGCTCCACCATAAAACGCCGCCTCCACCCACCTGCTAGCCCTAACCCTCCTCGCAGCCGCCGCCGTCTTCTCTTTTCCTCCCCCTGCTCCCTGTTCTTTCTCTGAACCGGAGTGGAATCAGAGCACGGTGGTCGCCGTCGTCCTCCTCGGCCTCGATCCACTACGGCAACCTCCTCCCGGTGAGCTCCCTTCCTGTTCCACGGCGAAAGCTCTTCTTTTCTTCCCCGTTGAGCCACCCCACCGTCTGAACCTCACTGTCTGCCATGGCCGCTACCTGAAGGAGCTTCCCCGCCGCCGTTCTGCTTGTCGTCGAGCCTCCTCCTTCTCGGGGACGGGATCGCCGCACCGAGCTCGTCGTCGTCGTTTCCAGGGGTAGACTTTGGAGCAGTGGTCGCCACCTCCTTGCCGTCGACAACCCCCGCTCCCCGTCTCTGTCAACGACGCTCTCACCCCTCTGTAAGCGCCATCCTCCTCCTCTGTTCACCGCTGCACTTGGTACCTCCCTGCATCGCAAGCTAGCCCGCATCCAACCCCCACATTGCCGCAGGGAGCCACGGCCGCGGGCTCTGCCGCCAAGCGCCGCCGTCGTCGAGTTCCGTTAGGTTCAGACGGTGTCGATCTTCAGTTTCAGAGAAACGAACCGAAACTGAACAGTAAAAACCCACGAACCCCTTACCTGACACGAACGAGCGATTACCGCATTGGCACACCCCACTTCGCGCAGCCTGGACGGCGCGGGTTCGAAACCCCCTGGCGCAAATTATTTTCCCTGTTTTAGCTCAGCTGTTGGCCCCACCAGTCATTGGCAACCGTGGCCACGTCAGCCCACGCGCGCGCCGCGTGGACGCAGCAGGGGCTTGGCCCACGGGCAGTGGCTGGTGTGTGATTCAGCGCGGTAACAAAAGTTTATTAAAACTTTCTGTTTGAAAACAAGCCCTTTTATTTATCACAGATTGGTCCCTAGTTTCCTTTTGCTTATAACTTTTATTTCATAACTCTAAAAACTGAAAATAAAATATGTGTGCTAGTCTAAATTTAATTGTCTATCTTTTGGTATCATTTGTTCCCTGTTTTGAATTTCAAAATGCAATTCAAATTTGAATTCAAATAATTCAAATGCAATTTGCTAAATTCAATAACTAATTCATTACTAATTCAATAAATACAAATAAAATATGTTTTTCATACAATTTGAATAACCTATTCAAATATAAATTTTGTTTCATGGTTTGAATAATTTAAATTGCCTAAATAATTTAATACTTGTTTAATTCATTTAAATTTGATAAAATCATAACTTGCTCAAAATAAAATATTTTTGAACATGCACAATATGTTTTCAAACCATCAAAGTGAGAACTTTTCAAATGTGAGTTTGAATTTATGTTTTGAACAAATAAAATTCACACTTGTTTTAAATTCAATTAAAACTTGTTTAATATTGTTTGATTCATAATAAATTCATCTTAATTCCAATTTCAATATTTGAAACATGTAATCCAACTACAATTTGATGCTCTTTTCAAATATAAACTTTGTTAATTGTTTTGCACACTTAAACTTGATGAAAACAACAATTGTTTGTGTGACATGTTGAAGTAACCCAAAATTTCTAAACTTAATAAATGATTTCCAAAACTTGTTAAATCCTTTTAACACTTGCATCTATTATTGTTATCTGTTGTTATCATCATGCATGCATCATGCTAACAATTTTCACCTAATAATTAATTGTAAATCATTTGGTTCCAACTTAATCCATGAACATTTTCCATATGCAACTCAAAATTGCATAGGGGTCCATTTAAATTGTGTTACCATGCCACTTAGTTTATTTTGATGCAACCATTAACTTGTCATGCATCATCTTTGATTGTGCACAATGCCATGATAATGATTGTTTATATTTCTGTCTTGTTTGTTTGCTTCTTCTCGAATAGACGACGACGTTGAGACAGACGATCTTTACAGCACCCCTTCTGAGGATCTAGCTCAGTACCCGGCTGCTGAGTTTGCAGGCAAGTTATCACTCACATGAACCATTGTGTTCCTTTCAACCCTGATTACCGATACTTTCCGTTGTCTATTTCTGCTAGCCTTAGTAGTAGTTGTTTCTGTTACGAACCTATCACATGAATCCTTTAACCCTGATATTGCCTCACCACCCCTCCTACCACCCTATTGATTGAGCCAGTGTTATACTAGCATGCTCAGGTTGTTTTGCTCGAGTCTGTTACCCGTTACTTTCAGTTACTATATCTTTATTATGTTCTGGGGGCTCGATGTTTAATCAATCAATCAATCATGCTAATACTATTGATAATAATAATTTGATGATAAGGCACCGGCAGGAGGCCCTGTGTGGTTTTGAGGCCTGCTAGTGTTGACCCTAATAGGAAAAGGGTCTTGTCTACTGATCCATGATGAGCGCACTACCCGCATGTGGGAAGCGAGTATGGGCGCCCCCCTCAATTTGATTCGATTCTCATCTCGTCCAAATCATCTCATTTAGTTCGTGTTTTCCATTTGCCGCATGCATGTTTTTGCGAGCCCAGCGCAGGGTGGAACTTTTGTAGTCGGCATATAGGGGGACACGTTCTTAGAGTGCTATGAGGGTCCATTTTCTTCTGGGCTCGATTAGCCGTGCGCCCAAGGTGCTTTGGGCTTGATGCGAAGAAGAGTTGAGTTGTGTTGAGTGCCCCGCTTGGTGGGAGGCATCCCATCTGGCGGGTTATTCATACGTGTACGGCCAAATTGGTGCAACCCTGCAGGGATAATCTTCTCGAGAAGCCGTGTTTTCCGCGGTTATGGTTAACTTGGTGAAAGTACTGGCTAACAAGTACTCAGGACAACTTAAACCTAATGATTCACAGTCTCACACCCAATGATTAACAACTTGACTAGTAATAGGCTTATTGACACAATAACTTGATTCATCGTTAATCCAACTGTGTGAGTTATCCTCGGATCGCTTCTTTGGATAAGGGGCGAGATCCAGGATGGGTTTGTTTGATGTTATCCTTCAGTTGGTTACAATAATCGATCTTATCTCCTTTTTGGTAGCCGGAAGTGATAGAATCTCTGTAGTTGGTTAGCGCAGCCAGTTGCAGCATCTTTTATATCCCCTTCCTTCCGTTGAACCCAAGTCATCTGTGCTTGTGTTGACGGGCTATACTTTGGTGAACTGTGAGTCTTGCTTGCCAGTACGTCTCTGTACTGACCCCTTTGGGGCTGTGGTTTCCGCAGACTACGCTTACGAGGATCCAGGTGACGGCTACTACGTGGAGTTTGACGAGGCTGCTGACGAGTAGTTAGCGGACCCGGGCAGGATCCGAGACATCGTGGATGGGCTCCGTCTTTATTTCAGTTTCCGGCTTCTTAAGCCTATTTGGATTTGTCTGTACTCAGACCCCTTGGAGTGCTTCCGCTGAGATGTAATGATGTTATGTTGGGACATGTGTCCTCTGGATGATTGTATTTGCTATCTCTGCCCTAGTGAGGGCCATTTGCAACTTATTTCAATCTTTTGTGTCTTAGAGGCATGTTGTGTTATCCTTTTGTTCAAAGCCGTTGACGTACCATGTGTGTATGGTATGAAGTACGTCAATGGTAGTGTCCTGATTTCTACGGGATAGTTTACATCGACGGTGAACAGTAGCGATGGGTTGTCACACATAAGTGTTGGCCTACTCGTAAGAGGACGCGGGTGCCGGTAAGCCCCGTAATCCCATCAGAATACTGTTCAGTTCGTACGGTGAGTATCCTCTAGAAGTCCGGGTGCGACAAATGGTATCAGAGCATGTCTGCCTGTAGGATCCCTTTTACTGGTCGTAGTTGAGTCTAGAAACTATTTTGTAGCTATATAGGAAAAATGAAACGTGAGAGTAGGAATTCTGCCATTTTTCTTCTTTCCCCACCCACCCACCCTTTTCTGGTAAGGAAGTGCAACGTTGTTTTCTGTTCTCACCTAAACTTTCAAGTTAGGATTTCACGTGTTTTGGGTTCTCCGTAGTACCTCAGGAGTTTTGGTCTCGTGTTTCCCGATGTTGCTTCAATATCCTGTTCTTTTCAACATCCTTTTCGTCCGTTGAACCTTGTTGTTGCTTTCCACATCAGTTCTCTACCGGCGTCTAATCAAAACTTCCCCGATCATCTGCAGATGGATCTCAGGTTCTTCCCGCAGGTGGTTCGGATGACTCGTTGCGAGAGCACTGCCGGTTATCCGGAGATGCTGAGAGACATGGTCACCTATCTGGGGTTCCATTGGGCACCAGAGTACCAGGTCTACGAGCAGCAGCGAGAGTTTGACCAGACCTACTACCAGGCTATCGCCTACATTCTGTCAGATGATGGCATGAGCGTTGTCCACCGCTACGAGGCAGTAGGTTCCACAGTGGATACGGCCGTGCAGCAGGCAGCTTACGTGAGTCTCACCGTCCTCCGTGCTGACTACTGGGGGTTTGACGATTCTATCTATCGCCACATCCCCCGTGGTTACATCACTTCAGCGGGAGCTCACTTCACCCTCTACGACAACCTGGATGTCTGCGAGCATGATAACACCAGGCTGCACACCACCGCTCAGTTTGTGAGGCACAGTGACGCTGTTGCCACCACACTTTCTCAGGAGTTAGCCTCAGTCAGGGAGCAGCTCTACCTCGCTTTGACTCGTCTGGCTACGTACACCACAGACTTTGTTGGAGATGAGCGCTTTGCCCGTTTCCATCAGACAGTTGGACGTAGTTTACCAGATGCTGGAGGTTACGAGCCGATCAGAGGTCCACTCCTCAACCTCGGAGCGGGTTACACTGGGATTCCACGCTTTGGAGTACAGGGAGACGACGCTTTCTACTTCACCACACCGAGAGTTGCTCTCAGAGCAGTCCCGATCTACGTGGATCGTCGTTATACCTACTTCCGGGGGATTCCTCCTCACCGTATCTCTCGTCGTACTACTCACCGCCGTCCTGCGTGATGAGCATGGGAGTACCGATGTATCCATTCCTAGCTATGTTTAGTTATCCTTGTCTTTCGAACCATGTATTGGTGTGTTGGATATTCTGATGTATTGGAACATGTGATGATGTACCTGTTGGTTATCTATTCATGCGTCGGAATAATCTATCTTTCGGTTACCAAGTCTATCCTTTTCTATTGTTGTGCTAAAATGCATGTCTATTCAGGATGCCGCCAACAAGGAGCAACCCGCCTGAACCACCTCCGCTCACGGAGCTGTTGACTCAGATGACTCAGGTCGTGGCTCAGATGGCCCAGATCCAGGCTAACCAGCACAACAACCAGAATGCTCCGCGAGTCAGCATCAAGGAGTTTCTGAGCATGGGGCCGAGAGCTTTCGTGGCAACACGTGAGCCTCTGGATGCTGATGACTGGATCAGGGAGATGAACAGGGCTCTGGACATTTCTCACGTTGCTGAGGAGGATAAAGTCAAGTATGCCACCTACCTACTGAAGGGTCAGGCAGCTACCTGGTGGGAGAACTACCAGACCATGAGAGCTGGCTATCCTATCACCTGGGGATGTTTCAAGGATGCCTTCCTGAAGCACCACATCCCAGATGGTCTCATGGAAAGGATGCGTGAGGAATTTTGCTCTCTCAAGCAGGGCAAGCTGGACGTCATTGGCTACCAGAATGAGTTCAATCGTCTCGCTCGATACGCTGGTGATGAGGTGTCCACTGAAGCCAAGAAGATGGCAAGGTTCCGCCGAGGTTTTAACCCGGAACTGAAGTACGCTCTCACCAACATCAGGTGCAAGGACTTCGAGGAGCTCGTGAACACCGCGCTCAATGAGGAGAATGGGCGCAAGGCGTTCGAGGAGTCCCGAAAGCACTCGCGTGAGGGTGGTTCCTCCTCCAACATGACCACCCCTCCGCAGAATCGCCGCATCTGGGTGCCAAATGCTGCTGTCACTAGGGCTCCATATGCCCAAGCTTCTCCAGGCTTTGCTCCCCGCCCACCCAACCCATCTCAGATGCAGAGTCAGAGGGTTCCAATGGGGCAGCCAAGGCCAGGTCCTTCTCGTGTCGTCACTTGCTACAAGTGCAAGGATACTGGACACTATGCTGATAAGTGCACTCAGAGGCAGCTACCTCCACCTCCTCGCCCCAACACCAACCAGGCAATGGTTCGTGCTCCCCCGGCTAAAGCCTTCAACTCCAACAACAGGCCTGTCGGGAGGACCGCGAGGGTGAATCATATCAAGGCCGACAAAGCTGAGGAAGCTGCTGACGTCGTTCTCGGTATATTACCCGTAAACTCTATTCCAGCTAAAGTGTTGTTTGATACCGGAGCATCGCATCATTTTGTGTCAAAGATTTTTGCAAAAGCATACAACCTAGTTCTGGTTCCGCTAAGCAATCAAATGATTGTTCACTCTCCGGGACCGCAAATGTTGACTTCCAAGATAAGTAAGGACAATCAAATCCTAATTGGAGGCCGCATATTCCTTGCTTCACTCATGTTGCTGGGAAATTCTGACATTGATGTCATTCTGGGTATGGATTGGTTGAAGACCCACAAAGCTAAAATTGACTGTGCTCAAAAGTCAATAACTCTCTCTCACCCTTCGGGCCAGATAGTCTATTCTCCATATGGATAAAGTTCTGTTCAGCTGTTCAACCTCGATGCCAAACCCATTCCTACAATTGAAAATGTTCCGGTGGTTTGTGAATTCCCTGACGTCTTTCCAGAAGAGTTGCCAGGGATGCCTCCGGACAGAGCAGTTGAGTTCGTGATCGAGCTTGAGCCAGGTACTGCTCCAATCTCTAAGCATCCATACAAGATAGCTCCTCCTGAACTGAAATTGTTGAAGGAGCAAATCGATATGTACATGGAGAAAGGTTACATTCAGCCTAGTTCCTCCGCTTGGGGTTGCCCAACTCTGTTTGTTGCCAAGAAGGATCAAACAAAAAGACTCGTGGTTGACTATCGTCCTCTCAACGAGAAAACCATCAAGAACAAGTATCCAATTCCTCGTATCGATGATCTTTTTGATCAACTTGCTGGAGCCTCAATATTCTCAAAGTTGGACTTGAGGATGGGGTACCATCAAATAAAGATCAGAAAGGAAGATATTCCTAAGACAGCTTTCACCACTCGTTACGGTCTATATGAATACACCGTCATGTCCTTTGGTCTCACCAATGCACCGGCAACGTTCTCAAGACTCATGAATTCTGTCTTCCATGAATACCTCGACAAGTTTGTTGTGGTATATCTCGATGACATTCTGGTCTACTCAAAATCCGAGGAAGAGCATGGAGAACACCTTCGTCTCACTCTCATGAAACTTCGCGAGCATCGTCTGTATGCCAAGTTTTCCAAATGTGAGTTCTGGATTCCAGAAGTTGCTTACCTTGGTCATATCATCTCTGCCAAAGGCATAGCCATTGATCCTGAAAAGGTTAAGGCAATTATTGATTGGAAACCTCCTAAGACGGTGAAGCAAGTCAGAAGTTTTCTTGGCTTGGCTAGCCATTGCCGTCGTTTCGTCCAAAACTTCTCCAAGATTGCCAAACCTCTAACTAATCTCACAAAGAAGGACAAGAAGTTCGTTTGGACTCCACAGTGTGATGAAAGTTTCAATCTCTTGAAGACTAAACTCACTTCCACACCTGTTCTGGTTGGTCCAGATACTACCAAACCTTTCCAGATATTCTGCGATGCATCTCTCCAAGGTCTAGGTGCAGTTCTTATGCAAGAACGTCAAGTTGTGGCTTATGCTTCACGTCAGTTGAACCCACATGAGCAAAACTATCCCACACATGACCTAGAACTTGCAGCAGTTGTGTTTGCCCTCAAGAAATGGAGACAATACTTGTTGGGTAACAAAACTGAAATCTTTTCCGATCATAAGAGTCTGAAATACATCTTCACTCAGCCAGATCTAAACCTCAGGCAAAGGAGATGGATTGAGAAGATTAAAGACTTTGATCTCACCATTTCTTACACTCCAGGCAAGGCTAATGTTATGGCCGATGCTCTCAGTCGCAAGTCATATTGCAATAATCTCATGATCATGGAAAGCCAACCTCCACTTCATGAAGAATTCCAGAAGCTGAACCTTGGTCTTGTCCCTCAAGGTTACCTTGCTAGCTTGACAGCCAGTCCAACTCTAGAGGACAAGATTCGTTCTGAACAACTTCGTGATACTGAAATCAAGAAGATTGTAGAGCACATCAAGGAAGGCAATGATAAATTCAAGTCCTTCTCAATTGATGACAAGGGAACTGTGTTCTTCGAAGGACGCATTGCAGTTCCTCAGATTCAAAGTCTCAAAGATGTCATTCTCAAGGAGAATCATGAAACTCCTCTTTCCATCCACCCTGGAAGTACAAAGATGTACCAGGATCTCAAGACTCTGTATTGGTGGCCTGGCATGAAACGTGAAATTGCTCAATACGTTTCTGAATGCGACGTTTGTCAACGTGTTAAGGCAGTCCATCAGAAAACAGCCGGTCTACTCCAACCTCTGAAAATTCCTGAGTGGAAGTGGGACATGATTGAAATGGACTTCGTTACTGGTTTTCCAAAGTCCAAAAAGGGCAACGATGCAATCTTCGTTGTTATTGATCGTCTCACTAAGGTAGCTCACTTCTTTGCTGTAAAGGAAACTATCTCAGCTAGCCAGTTAGCAGAGCTCTACACAGCAAAGGTTGTTCCTCTTCATGGTGTTCCATTGGAAATAAGCTCAGACCGTGGAAGCATATTCACTTCTCATTTCTGGAAAATCTTTCAAGATGCATTGGGCACCAAACTTCTGTTCAACACAGCTTATCACCCTCAGTCTCAGGGGCAAGTCGAAAGAGTCAATCAGATTCTAGAGGATATGCTCAGAGCATGTGGTCTCTCCTTTGGCATGAAATGGGAGGATTGCCTTCCATATGCTGAATTCTCCTACAACAACAGCTACCAGGCAAGCCTAGGCATGGCACCATTTGAGGCACTGTATGGTCGCAGATGCAGGAGTCCAATCAATTGGTCTGGAGTTGGTGAACGTTCACTCTTAGGCCCTGACATTGTTAAGGAAGCCGAGGAGAAATTTCGTATCATTCGTGACAATCTCAGGATTGCTCAGTCTCGTCAGAAGAGCTATTATGATAGCAAGCACAGGGATATGATCTATGCACCTGGTGATAAGGCATATCTCCGTGTAACTCCCCTCAGAGGCACTCATCGTTTTGGTGTGAAAGGAAAGCTTGCACCAAGATACATTGGTCCTTTCAACATTCTCTCACGGCGGGCAGAAAATGCTTATCGTCTTGAACTTCCAGAAAAATTATCCAAGGTGCACGATGTGTTCCACGTGTCACAGCTCAAGAAGTGTTTCAAAGATCCAGATCGTGCAGTTGATCATGATTCCATTGAACTGCAAGATGATCTATCTTATGAGGAGCACCCTATTCGTATTCTCGATGAGACCGAGCGTAAGACTCGCAACAAGAGCACCAAGTTCTTGAAAGTGCAGTGGTCGCATCATTCCGATAAAGAGGCAACGTGGGAGACCGAAGAGGATCTTCGCAAGAAGTATCCGGACCTTTTCACTTCTCAGTAAGGAATCTCGGGGCGCGATTCCTTCAAGGGGGGGCGTTTTGTAACATCCCAAGTATGAAAATATCCCTTAGAATGTTTGATTTCTTGTTTAATTCAAGTATTGCATCATGTCATCATGTTTAATTATTTGTTTGCATTTGTTTACTATTTGTTTTGCATCTGTTTTCATAATGAAACTCAAACAATTTCAAATGCTTTATTTTCATACTTGCTCTATTACAACATTTTAAATAGAAATCTCAAATAAAAACAACCCTTTTGTTTTCATGTTATTCCACTTGATCAACTAATAAAATGGTGCCTTTTATTCCAATTAATTATTTTCCAAACTGGTTTCAAATTCAAGGCAAATCATCTACAGCACCTAATTTGGAAATTATAAAAATACCAAACCATTCTAATGTTTTAATCCACTTAAGAATAGGGGTCACCCTAATAAAAACCTTGTTTTCAATATTACATCATTAATTAACAACTATTTCAAATTCAAATCAAGTCTTCAAAACAGCACCCAACTTGGGTTTATAAAAAATCTCCAAATCAAATCAACTAATTTAATCAACTTAACCATAGGGTCCACCCTATTAAAATGGTTTGTTTTCATAATGTTTATTTAATATGAAAATTCATTCAAAGTTTGGTTGAAATACAAATATCAAATAAAAATTCAAACTTTTTGAAAATGGAAGTTAGCATCTGTTTGCTAATGGTCTAAATAACCTACACTAAATTTTCCAAAATTTTTACTACATTAAAACCCATCCAATCCTTCCAATTCCCTTTGCTACAAAAAAAACAGAAAGAAAAAGAAAAATAATAAAAAGAAAACGGTTCAAGGGGGGGAGAAACGCAGCCCAGCCCACCTTGCTGTTGTCGTCTACCTCCCCCCTACGTCACCCTGCGTACGATCGCTCCTCCTCCGCCCGATCGCTCCTCCTCCACCCGATGGATCGCCGTACAGCTCAATGCTCCACCATAAAACGCCGCCTCCACCCACCTGCTAGCCCTAACCCTCCTCGCAGCCGCTGCCGTCTTCTCTTTTCCTCCCCCTGCTCCCTGTTCTTTCTCTGAACCGGAGTGGAATCAGAGCACGGTGGTCGCCGTCGTCCTCCTCGGCCTCGATCCACTACGGCAACCTCCTCCCGGTGAGCTCCCTTCCTGTTCCACAGCGAAAGCCTCTTCTTTTCTTCCCCGTTGCGCCACCCCACCGTCTGAACCTCACTGTCCGCCATGGCCGCTACCTGAAGGAGCTTCCCCGCCGCCGTTCTGCTCGTCGTCGAGCCTCCTCCTTCTCGGGGACGGGATCGCCGCACCGAGCTCGTCGTCGTCGTTTCCAGGGGGTAGACTTTGGAGCAGTGGTCGCCACCTCCTCGCCGTCGACAACCCCCGCTCCCCGTCTCTGTCAACGACGCTCGCACCCCTCTGTAAGCGCCATCCTCCTCCTCTGTTCACCGCTGCACTTGGTACCTCCCTGCATCGCAAGCTAGCCCGCATCCAACCCCCACATCGCCGCAGGGAGCCACGGCCGCGGGCTCTGCCGCCAAGCGCCGCCGTCGTCGAGTTCCGTCAGGTTCAGACGGTGTCGATCTTCAGTTTCAGAGAAACGAACCGAAACTGAACAGTAAAAACCCACGAACCCCTTACCTGACACGAACGAGCGATTACCGCATTGGCACACCCCACTGCGCGCAGCCTGGACGGCGCGGGTTCGAAACCCCCTGGCGCAAATTATTTTCCCTGTTTTAGCTCAGCTGTTGGCCCCACCAGTCATTGGCAACCGTGGCCACGTCAGCCCACGCGCGCGCCGCGTGGACGCAGCAGGGGCTTGGCCCACGGGCAGTGGCTGGTGTGTGATTCAGCGCGGTAACAAAAGTTTATTAAAACTTTCTGTTTGAAAACAAGCCCTTTTATTTATCACAGATTGGTCCCTAGTTTCCTTTTGCTTATAACTTTTATTTTATAAGTCTAAAAACTGAAAATAAAATATGTGTGCTAGTCTAAATTTAATTGTCTATCTTTTGGTATCATTTGTTCCCTGTTTTGAAATTTCAAAATGCAATTCAAATTTGAATTCAAATAATTCAAATGCAATTTGCTAAATTCAATAACTAATTCATTACTAATCCAATAAATACAAATAAAATATGTTTTTCATACCATTTTGAATAACCTATTCAAATATAAATTTTGTTTCATGGTTTGAATAATTTAAATTGCCTAAATAATTTAATACTTGTTTAATTCATTTAAATTTGATAAAATCATAACTTGCTCAAAATAAAATATTTTTGAACATGCACAATATGTTTTCAAACCATCAAAGTGAGAACTTTTCAAATGTGAGTTTGAATTTATGTTTTGAACAAATAAAATTCAAATAAAATTCACACTTGTTTTAAATTCAATTAAAACTTGTTTAATATTGTTTGATTCATAATAAATTCATCTTAATTCCAATTTCAATATTTGAAACATGTAATCCAACTACAATTTGATGCTCTTTTCAAATATAAACTTTGTTAATTGTTTTGCACACTTAAACTTGATGAAAACAACAATTGTTTGTGTGACATGTTGAAGTAACCCAAAATTTCTAAACTTAAAAAATGATTTCCAAAACTTGTTAAATCCTTTTAACACTTGCATCTATTATTGTTATCTGTTGTTATCATCATGCATGCATCATGCTAACAATTTTCACCTAATAATTAATTGTAAATCATTTGGTTCCAACTTAATCCATGAACCTTTTCCATATGCAACTCAAAATTGCATAGGGGTCCATTTAAATTGTGTTACCATGCCACTTAGTTTATTTTGATGCAACCATTAACTTGTCACGCATCATCTTTGATTGTGCACAATGCCATGATAATGATTGTTAATATTTCTGTCTTGTTTGTTTGCTTCTTCTCGAATAGACGACGACGTTGAGACAGACGATCTTTACAGCACCCCTTCTGAGGATCTAGCTCAGTACCCGGCTGCTGAGTTTGCAGGCAAGTTATCACTCACATGAACCATTGTGTTCCTTTCAACCCTGATTACCGATACTTTCCGTTGTCTATTTCTGCTAGCCTTAGTAGTAGTTGTTTCTGTTACGAACCTATCACATGAATCCTTTAACCCTGATATTGCCTCACCACCCCTCCTACCACCCTATTGATTGAGCCAGTGTCATACTAGCATGCTCAGGTTGTTTTGCTCGAGTCTGTTACCCGTTACTTTCAGTTACTATATCTTTATTATGTTCTGGGGGCTCGATGTTTAATCAATCAATCAATCATGCTAATATTATTGATAATAATAATTTGATGATAAGGCACCGGCAGGAGGCCCTGTGTGGTTTTGAGGCCTGCTAGTGTCGACCCTAATAGGAAAAGGGTCTTGTCTACTGATCCATGATGAGCGCACTACCCGCATGTGGGAAGCGCGTATGGGCGCCCCCCTCAATTTGATTCGATTCGCATCTCGTCCAAATCATCTCATTTAGTTCGTGTTTTCCATTTGCCGCATGCATGTTTTTGCGAGCCCAGCGCAGGGTGGAACTTTTGTAGTCGGCATATAGGGGGACACGTTCTTAGAGTGCTATGAGGGTCCATTTTCTTCTAGGCTCGATTAGCCGTGCGCCCAAGGTGCTTTGGGCTTGATGCAAAGAAGAGTTGAGTTGTGTTGAGTGCCCCGCTTGGTGGGAGGCATCCCATCTGGCGGGTTATTCATACGTGTACGGCCAAATTGGTGCAACCCTGCAGGGATAATCTTCTCGAGAAGCCGTGTTTTCCGCGGTTATGGTTAACTTGGTGAAAGTACTGGCTAACAAGTACTCAGGACAACTTAAACCTAATGATTCACAGTCTCACACCCAATGATTAACAACTTGACTAGTAATAGGCTTATTGACACAATAACTTGATTCATCGTTAATCCAACTGTGTGAGTTATCCTCGGATCGCTTCTTTGGATAAGGGGCGAGATCCAGGATGGGTTTGTTTGATGTTATCCTTCAGTTGGTTACAATACTCGATCTTATCTCCTTTCTGGTAGCCGGAAGTGATAGAATCTCTGTAGTTGGTTAGTGCAGCCAGTTGCAGCATCTTTTATATCCCCTTCCTTCCGTTGAACCCAAGTCATTTGTGCTTGTGTTGACGGGCTATACTTTGGTGAACTGTGAGTCTTGCTTGCCAGTACGTCTCTGTACTGACCCCTTTGGGGCTGTGGTTTCCGCAGACTACGCTTACGAGGATCCAGGTGACGGCTACTACGTGGAGTTTGACGAGGCTGCTGACGAGTAGTTAGCGGACCCGGGCAGGATCCGAGACATCGTGGATGGGCTCCGTCTTTATTTCAGTTTCCGGCTTCTTAAGCCTATTTGGATTTGTCTGTACTCAGACCCCTTGGAGTGCTTCCGCTGAGATGTAATGATGTTATGTTGGGACATGTGTCCTCTGGATGATTGTATTTGCTATCTCTGCCCTAGTGAGGGCCATTTGCAACTTATTTCAATCTTTTGTGTCTTAGAGTCATGTTGTGTTATCCTTTTGTTCAAAGCCGTTGACGTACCATGTGTGTATGGTATGAAGTACGTCAATGGTAGTGTCCTGATTTCTATGGGATAGTTTACATCGACGGTGAACAATAGCGATGGGTTGTCACACATAAGTGTTGGCCTACTCGTAAGAGGACGCGGGTGCCGGTAAGCCCCGTAATCCCATCAGAATACTATTCAGTTCGTACGGTGAGTATCCTCTAGAAGTCCCGGGTGCGACAATGCTGACAAAGAATCGGAAAGTGAGACCCTAAGTTGTCCGACTAATGGGTGATTCGGAGAAGGGTATCTTTGAGGAAAATGGGAAGTGTGAGTTTGGGGTGTACCGGCTCGGCGAGCGGGTGATGAAGGGATGCCCGGGTGAAGAGGATCGTCACCCGGAGAGTTCCGGGTTACCCTACGTTTGGTCGGGGCAGGTTCCTTCAAGTACGATTAATCGGTTAGACGTTGGTTAAGTTCGCACATATTGGCGTACGAGTATGGTTTGGAGGCAATGGAGGAATAGGGCACCTCCGGCTCAGCCTCACTCTCGTCCGACTATGTGTACTCTTTATCCTCTAGCCCTGGCAAATAAGGAGTATTCTCGGAAAAGAGAAAAAGTTGGTCTAAACAAGTTGATGAAGAAAGTATATGAGCAAGACTCGGATTTACCTTCATCACTATCAACCGGCTCCTCGTCTTCTTCCGAGTTTTCGGAAGGGGGAGGGGTGACTATCTTCCAGAACGCGTCATCTTCCTGAGAGAGAAATACAGTGACAAAGGTTAGTAAATGTGCATAAGAAATATTAGTCGGATAAAGGGGTGATAGCCGGTTCTTACTGGAGGAGCCGGGTTATCACGCGTGAAGGGGCTAAGGCCGGATATGCTCCGGATCACCTCAAGCTTCTCGGCCAAGAAGTTTTTCATGGTTTTGTTTACATCTGAGGCCGGGTAAGTTTTCTCCGAGTAACGGGGAGAGTCTGTGACGTGCCCGGAGTAGTTGCACATGAGCTTGGGCCGGATGCTGTTGGGTTGAATCCGGCAGCTTACCCAGGTTTTTATCAGATTGAGCCCAAGGAGACCTTGGGCGGAGAGCACAGCAAGCTTATGAAGGAGAGGCTGGATAGATTGCCTCTCGGCCTCGGGTGCAAACGAGTTTAGATTGTCGGACAAGGTGAGGGTATCATCGGAAAAACCCGGCAATGGCTTCTCGCCGGGTAAAGAGGTATCTTGGCAGTAAAAGTAGGTTTTTTGCCAGTGTTTGACGTGTGTATGGAGGCTAAGAGTCGGCATCAGGGAGTTTTTCTGCCTCTGAACTGAGACTCCTCCACAAACTAGGAGGGCCCCATCACTGCTTTCTCGGCATGGCTTGTATTGAAAGAGTTCGAGGAACAAAGCTAGGTTGGGAGGAACGCATAAATAGGCTTCACATAAGACTATGAAATGGCAGATGTTAAGCATGGAATTGGGACCGGTATCGAATACCCGAAGCTTGTAGTCGTCGAGGAGCTCCCGGAAGAAAGAGTGACCCGGGGGGCGGAAACCCCGGATCACGTGCTCGACGAAAACCACCACCTCGTCTAGGCTGGTGAAGGCCGAGTCGCCTCGCCGGGTATCCTCCAGTGGATCTCCGACCGGGTGGGCAGGACACCCGACTCGGCCAGCTCATCAATCTTAGCCTTTGTGACAGTCGATTTCGCCCAGTTGGCGGAAATCGACTGACCCGGCTTTTGCTTTCCGGCCGGGTTTTTGCCCTTTGACTTGGCGCTGGCCTTAGGAGCCATGGAGTGTAGATCTAAAAGGAGTAAAATGCAAGTGTGTGAATATCAAGAAACCCGGAAAGTGCAGCTATTCAATATAATGAGAAGAAGAAAAAGCGAAAGCACCAAGTATTTGCGAGATTTGGCAAATAGATCTATTCAAGAACGCGTGGAGAAAAAAATGTGAGATCGCAAATAGTGAAAATGTGCTAAGAGGCATAGACATGGAATTAACTACGTGGGAGCCGTGGAAAAGCATGAACTTAGGGATTACAAGGGCATGCCAAATTAGTGAGGGAATAATGGAAAGCTAGAAGATAAGATTGGATCCCAAGTATATGCGTGAAATCAAAGAAGAGGGATCTAGATCTAAGTGATGGAAGGACTTACCGGATGGATTGGAGGAAGAGATGCGCGGCGGCGGAGATTAGCTCGGCGACGGCGACGTCTCGAGATCTCCGGCGGCCCGATAGGAGTCTTGCTCGCGGGTGTTACGGCGGCGATTGGCGGCGGCATCGCAGGCGCGGCCGGTGGTGACCTAGCAGCGACGGCGCAACTCCGGTGGTGTCCTTGCGGGCAGCGGTGCGGCTCCGGTGGCGCGACCTCGGGTTGGGCTTGTGGGCGCGGAGGCGGAATGAAAGAAAGATGGGAAATGGCCTATGAAATTTAGGGTTAGCTCTTGGGCGCTATTTATAGGCGCGGGGGGAAATTCCTAGGTTTGGGCGGTAAGTGAAATTTTGGGAGAAAAAGATCCGGCCCGGAAATTTGGGGATAAGCACCAAAATAATCGTTGCAAGATATCCGGATTAAGATCATGATTGATTGCGAGCGTGTTATTCGGATTGACTAGCAGGGATGCGAATGCCGAGTCTTGTCACGTCCCCTTGGAGTGTTGAGCCGGGAGATGGTGTTCTGACTCGGAGAATGCCTGGTTATTATATGGACCGCCTAAAGAGCAGGCCTAGCTATTATTAGAGCATTCTAACCCGGTATATTATGAATTTGAATGATTATTGTTTTGCAGGGAATAGCATGCGCTTCATGATTGATCCCGAGAAGCCCAAGCTATTCTGGGGACTACTGATGGAGGGATGATAACCCGGTATGCTCATGCCAAGGTGAAACTCGGCCCAAGGGGAATCGCACAAGACCCGACTCAAGGAAGATGAGTTTCTAGAAGGCCCAAGAGGGAACGTAGGCCTTGTGACCCGTCCCTTGGGGGTCACTATTAGGAAACTTAGGGTTAGGTGTGGTTTCCGGGTAGGATTCCGAGTATGCCTTGTATAGGAAGCCAGGGGGCGGGTAACATATAAACCGGCTCCTAGGGTTAGAAAAAGAGAGCTTCACCAGATATTCGAGCATCCTTGTAATACGAGAGCTGATAGTCGTAACCCTAGATCGGAGACTCGGCGACATTACTGCCAGAGCTACCAGATCGATTGATAGCATGATTTCCCCTGAGCTAAACCCTCTCCCAAACACCAGAGTCGATTTACCCCAAAGTAAGTTACCCCTGGTAACGTCTGCCGTGATTATCCCATGACAGAAACCACTCCAACATACCCCGATGTCAAAGAATTGACAGAGGACGAACCCTCCCTCTTCCAAGAAAAAACACAAATCTTCCAAGAAACTCCAATATAAGCTCCGGAAGAAAAAACTGGCTGATCCAGCCAACGAAAACCTGGAAGCAGGAGGAGGAAGTGGAGTTAAACCTGCGGAGAAGAAAACAAAGGAAATCTCTGTTCCGCCAATGTCAGAACAAGATGAACAAGATCTACTTCAAACACCAGTGGGACCACACGAACCCCCTGAAGTGCTGGAAGCCAGGAGACAAGCTCTCCAAAGGCAACATCAACATCTATTCCAAACTCGGGAACATCTCCAAAAAACCCAGGCTGAAATTAAGTTAAAGCAGGAAGAAATTGACGAGTACGAGAGAAGGAATAGATCTGCCATTAAACCTACACGGTTACCCAGAATCGCAAGACCGGAAGTAGTGCCGCCAAAGGAATGGTTTCAAAACACGGCCTGGCAAACGCAAGTAAATGGCACAGATGCGAGCGGCGAACCTATATACAAAACCGCAGCAGAAAACGCGGAGGCCGCGTTCGCCATCCTCAACAACGATATGTACTCCAATGGCGAAAAACTTCAAGGGGTGTATGCTTGCCTAGGAAAGGCATTGCAACAGCAACAGCGAGGGCAAGCAAGATCAGGGAAGTTGCATGACAACTCGACCCTATGCAAAACAGCTACATGCGCCGCTGGAGCACCTAGACCTGAAGAACCTGGAGATTCAAGTAATTCGAAAGAGAAGAAATCAGATCCGAGAAAGGACAAGAAAAAGCCCGATAACAAGGATGCCGCGTCCAGAACCGGATCCCATCTGCCGAAAGATGGAATTAATGCCCGAAATCAGGAAGAACAAAACCGAAAGGACGGAAAAGCAATGTCGCCTCCGAGACGCCCTGCTGAAAAAGCTGGAAGACATGACATTCTTCACAGGCGTGAGAGATCCCGTACGCCACCTAGGAATAAGGAAAGACACGTGAGTAGAACTCCACCTTATCCCAAAGGGCACGATAACGGAGGAAATAGAGACAATTCCGGAAAAGCGTGTTCACGTAACGATGGAAAATAAAGGAGTAGATCCCCTTCTATCCATTCAGCCGGTAGATATTCCGCACACATTGATAGAGCGGAAAGAGATGACCTATACTTCGGACCTAAGTGTTTCACTGACATGATCCGAAGAATAACTCTACGTTCTGGCTTCGCCAAAGTTGGTCCAACATATCAAAAATATACCGGCAGTACAAACACGGATACCTGGCTCTCAGACTATTACACAACCGTCCAGATTAACAATGGGACAGACCTAGAGGCAGTAAAATTCCTCCCCCTTATGTTACTGGATGGACCCAGATATTGGATCAACGGGCTTGCGTCAAGAACTGTCAATAGCTAGGATGATATGGCTAGAGTTTTTACTCAGCATTTCCAGGGAACGTACAAACGCCCCAACATCATCAACCAGTTAAACCGCTGCACCCAGTTTGAAGATGAGCCATACATGGAATTTATCTCAAGGTGGATTGCAATCAAGAACAGCTACTCTGGAGTAACTGACGTACAAGCAATGCATGCTTTCGTCAATGGCTTAAAACCCGGACTCGTACCGTTCATGATCGGTTCCAAAAAGCACAAAGATCTCGGATCTATGCTTACAACCGCAAATGAGCACGCAGCAGCCGAAGACGGCATCAGAGCGAGAGGTGGAAATATTGACACTTTGATTCAAGCCAAAAAGACCCCTCGTCCTGAGAAAAAAGCAACTCCAGAAGCACAGCAAAATCCCAAAGAAGTTAACATAGCCTTTGGAAGAGAAAATGGGAGCAAATGGAAAGGACGAAACACCCGATCAACTACACAAAAGAAGAGTGGGAAAGAATCAAGTCGGAAAACTATGTCCACCATTCGCAATTTGGAAAATCCACCCATACTAACGCACAATGCCGCCTCAACAAGCATATGAAAGGCAGTGCAGGATCCGGAAGCAAAGGGAAGAGTTCCAAGAGGAAATTCTCCAAGCAAAAGCCAGAAGCTGAAAAAGAAGACAGTGAATCGGACACTGATGAAAAAAATATAGGAACAACAGTGAAAAGGCGAGCCTAAGTTTCCGAGAGTTGACGGAGAATGCAACCTAACTTTCCTGGCAACTCCCTCAGCAAAGGTGGCAAAGAGAAAAATTCGAAAAATAAACGCGGTTCTCCCACCAACCCCGAAATTCTCGAAGTACTCAAACACACCAATTACCTGGGATCAGTCTGATCATCCCGGAAACATCCCAGAACCTGGCACGCAAGCTCTAGTTGTAAGTCCTATTGTTCTAAACACTAGGCTAAAAAGAGTGTTGATGGATGGAGGATCCAGCATTAACATAATGTACCTGGATACATTGAAGCATCTGTGAATCTCCGAGACCCAGCTCAATCATAGCAACATACGTTTTCACGGCATCGTCCCTGGCAGGCAAGCACGATCCCTAGGAGAAATTTTCCTATATGTAACCTTCGTAGAGAAAGAACATCTCCGTCAGGAAAAAGTATCCTTCGAGGTTGTGCCATTCGAAAGCGTTTATCACGCTATACTCGGATGTCCAGCTTTCGCCAAGTTCATGGCAAGATCGTGTTATATCTATAACAAGCTAAATATGCCAGGGCCAAAAGGAGGAGTAATCACCATAAAGGGAGACTTCAAATTGACGAACGAGCTGGAAAAAGAAAACGCCCTTTGCGCAGAAAAAGTGATAGCAATGGAAGAACTGAAAGAGCTGGAAAAAGAAGTATCGCCGACAGAAATGCCGAAAGGAAAAGAGAGCCGGAAGCCGACAGACAGCTTCAAAGCTTCCGAGAATACAAGACAGGTTATCCTAGATCCTAAAGATCCGACAAAGTTTGTCGTAGTAGGAACTGGGATGACCGACAAATAGGAAAGAGAGCTCATCAAGTTCCTCCGTGAGAACTGGGACATTTTCGCATGGTGTCTAGCGGACATGCCGGGCGTACCCAGGGAACTTGCTGAGCACCAACTCAAGGTGATCCGAGGATCTAAACCTGTCAAACAAGGTCTCCGTCGATTTGACAGAAGAAGAGGGAAGGCTATTGGCAAGGAAATTATCCGGCTATTGGCAGCTGATTTCATCCGGGAAGTTATACATGCTGAATGGTCTGCAAATCCAGTATTTGTCCCGAAGAAAGATAGTAATGTTCTTAGGATGTGTATAGATTACACCGGCCTGAACAAATTGTGTCCAATAGATAGATTTGCGTTACCGCGAATCAATCAAATAATAGATGCCACAGCTGGCTCTGAGATTTTATGCTTTTTGGACGCTTATTCTGGGTGCCATCAAATACGTATGTAGGAAGAAGACCAAATGAAAACCTCCTTCATAACCCCGTATGGAACGTACTACTACATAACCATGCCTTTTGGCCTGAAGAACGCAGATGCAACTTACCAGCGTTGCATGCAACGATCTTTGCATAGTCAGATTAGCAAATGTGTTCACGTTTACGTGGACGACATTGCCGTCGTCTCAAAGGAAAAGGACACACTCCTTGAAGATTTGCGAAAAACCTTCGAAAATTTGCGCACTTATAAGATGAAGTTGAACCCATTGAAGTGCGTATTCGGGGTTCCCTCAGGAAAACTTCTGGGTTTCATCGTTTCTCACAGAGGAATAGAAGTAAACCCGGAAAAGATCAAGGCAATCCTAAACATCTCAAGGCCTACATGCGTAAAAGATGTACAAAGATTGACGGGGTCTGCAGCTGCCGTTAGCAGGTTTATTTGCCGGCTAGGAGACAAAGCCCTGCCATTATACAAATTGTTGAAGAAATCCAACAAATTTGTGTGGACAGAAGAGGCAGATGCAGCATTAAACCAGTTAAAAGAAACCTTGATGAAGGCTCCAATTTTGGCATCCACAAAAGATGAACAACCCATGTTATTGTACCTCACAGCAACAAACAGGGTTATCAGCATAGTAATAGTTGTGGAAAGGCGGAAAGACGAGCAAAGCATACCAGATCAACACCTGGTGTATTATGTAAGTGAAGTCTTTTCCGAGTCCAAACAAAGGTACCAACACTATCAAAAACTGACATATGGCGTATTTTTCGCATCTCGAAAACTTCGTCATTATTTCCAAGGAAATTCCATAATAATGGTATGCAAAGCACCACTAGGGGATATAATCAACAATGCGGACGCAACAGGCCGAGTAGCCAAATGGGGCATCGAGTTGGCTGCCTTCGACATTAAGTACCAATCCCGGACGGCAATAAAATCCCAGGTGTTGGCAGATTTCGCCGCTAATTGGATAGAAGAAATGGAAAACACACCAATGCCGGAGTCGGAATACTGGGTTATGCACTTTGATGGATCCAAGATGAAAGTAGGCGTTGGAGCTGGTGTAGTCCTAAAATCTCCCAAGGGAGACACAATGGAGTATGTATTACAAATACACTTCAACGCCAGCAATAAGTTGGCAGAATACGAAGCTTTGCTTCATGGCTTGCACATTGCAAAAGAAATTGGTGTCAAGCGCATCTTATGTTATGGTGACTCAGATTTGGTACAGCATCAGCTCAACCAAATATGGGACGCTAAAAGCCCCATCATGGCCGAATATCGGAGAATGGTGGACGAGTTTGCAATCTGCTTCCTAGGATTTGAAGTACTTCACGTCAAAAGGGAAGAAAACTGGAACACAGATGCATTAGCCCACATGGGATCGGAAAGAGTGAAAACCCTACCACCAGGTGTGTTTGTCCAGCATTTGCACGAACCATCCATAAAAGGTGGAGATGTCGACTATCCTCTCGTTTCCGAGTCAATCGAAGTCCTGCTCGTTAACCCGGATTGGACAATTCCATATCTAAACTTCTTAGTAGATCAGATTTACCTGGATGGAGCAGACGAGGTCTTGCAAAGACAAATAAAACGTCGATGCAAAGGATACACGGTAATTAATGATTGCCTGTATAAACGCAGTACTACTGGAATTTTTCTGCGATGTATTTTGCCAGAAGAAGGATGAGAAATCCTGTAAGAAATCCATGCTGGAGATTGCGGACATCATGCTCAATCAAAAAGCATAGTGAAAAAAGCATTTCGTGCAGGGTTTTTCTGGTTAACAGCCAAGACGGATGACGAACACATAGTAAATACATGTGCCGGATATCAGTATTACGCCAAGCAGACGAATATGCCAGCCCAAGCACTCAAAACTATCCTTATTACATGGCCGTTTGCGGTCTGAGGGCTAGATATGATGGGATCAACCAGTTGCAGTGGATAAGTATACCAAGTGGGTGGAGGCAAAACCCATCAAAAAGCTTGACGGTATAACTGCCAGAAATTTCATCATTTACGTAGTCATGAGATATGACGTTCCACCCAGCATAATAACCGACAACGGGACAAATTTCTCAATTGGAGAGCTGGCAAAATATTGCCAACAAACGGAAATACGCCTAGATCTTGCATCTGTGGCACACCCGCAATCCAATGGACAGGGTGAAAGAATGAACAGCTCAATCCTGCAAGGAATACGTCCAAGACTTGAATCTCCTCTTCATAGAGCAGCTGGAGCATGGGTGGAAGAATTACCATCTGTGCTTTGGAGCATTCGAACGACACCAAATAGGTCAACAGGGCAAACCCCGCTTTTCCTAGTTTATGGTGCGGAAGCAATTCTTCCAACGGACGTGATCCATGATAGCCCAAGATTGCAGGATTTTGATGACTCAGATGCCGAAAGCGCACGACAGGATGTCGTCGATCTCTTAGAAGAATAACAAGAACTTGTGCTTCAAAGATCCGCCATCTATCTGCAAGGTTTACGACGTTACCATAGTCGGAAAATCAGGCATCGTTCTTTTAAAGAAGGTGACTTAGTGCTAAGATTGGTGCAGCAAAGAAAGAACAAATTGGCCCCAATTTGGGAAGGACCATTCGTCATCAGCACGGCTATGAAAAATGGATCATACTATCTTGTAGATATTCGAGACACGGAAGACGATCCTGAAAATCCTAATCGCAAAAGAAAGAGAAAGATAGATGATGAACTAGGGGAGACCAAAAGACCCTGGAGCATCCAGCAGTTACGTCCCTTCTATACTTAGTTCAATTTCTATGTAAACATCTTTGAGATCATGAAATAAAGTTGTTGGAATTCGTACATCTATGTTTTTACATGTTTATTATAGTATAAAGCATAATTTTGTCTTATCTATTTCCCAATGATCTTTCAAAATACTCAATGTTAACCCGAATTGTGCATGCGTGCTCGGCGTTAAAAAACTGAATGATTTTCAGCCTAAAATGGCTTTAGGAAACCCAGATTGTGCCTACGTGTCTGAGTTTCATTCAAAAAATTCCTTACTGTTCTCTAAGTATTATCTGATTGTTTTTATGCTGGGTCGTTGGAGCTAGTAAGTAAAAATGCCTTTAGTATGATCCATGTTTCCGAGTTTAGACTGATTGATTATACCTAGTCGCTTGGCATGAAGATTAAAATACTATAGAGCCATTTGAAACACTAAGGACAGTTAAAGCATATAAACCAGAGAACTTAGAAGATAAAGGAAAGAACCCGGAAAACTTGCAAAACACTTAATAATATTGCTACAAAAGGCGGAACTTGTTCATACAAAAGAATAGAATGCATTACAATATGTTTAGATTGTAAGTTCAGTAATGCTTCTATTTCCTATCTCTCTACCCAGGTCCAGGAAATTTCCTTCACGCATCCGAGTCATCTTCACTGCTGGATTCCTCGGGAACTTCTGTAATGACTTCTTGCGGGTAGAAGATGATGACGTTTACCATGGAGGCAATCTTGGTGGCGTGACCTTTGATTTCATCAAAGATGCTGGCCCGCTGCGCCTTCGTGTATCCTTGCGGGATGCCGGATGCCACGCGCCAAGATTTGGCAGATGGGTAGTGCATGCGCATGAGCCCTAGAGCCATGCGCGCACCACCGCGTGTCGCGGAGCGCAAGTTGGATTCCCTAGACTCCACCACCTCCATGATAGCTCCCAAAAGTTTTTCAACTTCCGAGAACTCCCCAGTCCTGGCGGGAAGGAATTTGTTGACAAGCAACATACCCGCAGCCTTAATTGCTGTGAATACCTTCCCAAAGGCTCGGATTTTCTCAATCCGATTAAGTGTTGGGTCATCTGCTGTTTTCAGAAAAAACACCAAAGTGTTAGAGAAACCAGAGAAAGAATACAAAACATGGAAAATACGGTAAAGATAAAGTACTTACCAAGAATTTTGTCCATCTCAGATCCCTCCTCCAAGCGTTGGGTCAAGGCGTTCTCCAGATCTCGGATGGTCGCCTTGTCCTTAGCTGCTTGATTGGAGGCATTGGACTCAGCAATGCCAACAGCCAGCTGACTGGCCTCCAGTTCCTTCTGTAACTTCATATTCTCCTTATGAAGTTCCAGATTTTCCCGGCGGAGGTTTTCAGCATTGCCATCATCTTCAGCAATTTGCTTGGCTTTCGCCAAAGAAGCTGAAAAGCAAGTAAAAAAGACGAGTTAGAAAACTCGGAAAAATACTTAGAAAAAATTATACAACTAAAAGCAGATAAGTTTCTTACCTGCTGTTTCTTTCAGAGTATGCTGAGAGGATGCCAGTTCTGCCTCCTTGACATCAAGAATAGAGAGAAGGTTTTTCACCTCCTTATTCTTGATGGTAAGTTTGTTGAAAACTTCCAGGTTTATATTTTCAGCAGTTTGCTGAAATACGGAAAGAGACAGAATGCTTAAGTTAATAACAAGCATCAAAATGAAAAAAAAAATCATTAAGTTAAAAGCATGCATTTGACTTCTTGCTTGGGGGCTAGAGCTATTACCTGGCTCATCCGCTGTAAACCTGACAAGTTTTCGGTGAACTCCTTTGCAAACTCTGGAAAAAGGGTCCCGACATTGTGAAGGCCTTCATGGATAACCTTGAAATCCTTATGAAAGGTGGGAATGGGATCCTCCTCAGCTGTTCGAGAAGGACCTCCCATTTCCGCCGCCCTTTTCCTCGTGTACGTTTCCGGCACAATGGGATGGCTGGTCAGCTGGGTTTCTTCGTGTGTAGCAGCAGCATGCTCTTCTCTAGCTGCAACTGGAGTATCCGAGGCAGTTGCAGAAGATGGATGTGGACCTCTTTTTATCACAGACTTGAGCCTTTTTTTTAGCTTTTTGGCTTAAAGGTTGAGGGAGCCAAGCTAAAAAAGAGAAGTACCGGAGAATTAAAAATCCCAGACAAAGGAAGAAATTCCGACAAAAAAAGAAAACCCAGATATCAAACCTGGAGGTAGCGACGGGGACACCGTCAAGATCGATTACTTCCTGGGAGGCGGAAATCTTCTTGCGTTTCCACCCACCTGCGAAGTTGGCATGCAATGCGTCCAACTCGGCATCAGTTGCAAGATCCGACTCAGGAAGATCGAAGATTTGTCAAAAAAGACAAAGTCCGGGTTAAGACAATTATCCAAGAAAGAAAAGAACGTGAAACCAATAATGTAAAAGACGTACCTTTGCAGCCGGGTTAGTCGCCGTATACATCGGCCAACTTTCCACATATTGGTCACGTGATGCGACCAACTGATTCACGCGCTTCCGAAAATCCTTCGGCGTCAACGATTTGTTCGTCGTCCGCATAGCGTCCGCGGTTCCCGTGTAGTCGCATAAAAGACGGGAACCGTGGTCAGCCAAACGCTGGATTCGCCTCTCTAACAGTCATAGAACTGTATCCATGCCGGTCAGAGGTGGATCGGAAGTAACGAGTTTGGCGATGCGCCGCTTAATCCTAAGTAGATCTAGCGGCAGGGTCTGTACTGCTTCTGTTGCCCAGTTTTCCTGGGGAGTGGAAGCGGTCTTGGCGAAAGGTGGAATCCCCATTGTTTTCCCGGAAACGGGACGTCTGGGTGGTAGAAGAAGGAACCCGTCCAAAATTTGACGGATTCCGAAGTTTTGATCTTGGGGAACCAATCTTCCCTGAATCTGCGCAGGATGAAAGAGATGGTTCCGCAAGTCGGGAGTGTGCCCTCTAAAGGGTTACGCTTAACCCCGAAACAATACATCCAGAAATCTAACCTAGGGGATAAACCTAGATATCCCTCCAAAAGGGCCTCGAACCTGGCTAAGTAGAGGATGTAATTAGGTAGCAAGTTGTGAGGCTGGATGTTGTAGTGATTGAGTACCTCGACAAAGAAGGCAGATGGCGGAAATCCCATACCTCGTGAGATATGGGAAGTTAGAAGAACCCGCTCTCCGGCCCTAGGTAGGGGCTCAGACTCTTCCTCCTCGCACCGCCATTTCCCTTTCGCGATCATCCCCTCCTTCTCCATTGTCGAAAGAAGGGGGGCGGAATGTTGCACCGGCTCCAATTGCCGGCACTTTCACCCTTGTCCCCGGCTCTGGCGGCGGCGGACGCGGCGGCGAGCTCCTCTCCGACGAGAGTGATCTTTTCCTCCGCCGTTTCGGGGGCGATAGGCGGAGGCGGCGCGGAAGAAGACGCGGCCAGGTTATCGGCCGCGAGAGGCAGATCCTCGCGGGCCTGGCTGCCGGAAGATTTCTCCGGCACGTCGACGGCGGCGCGGCTTGGCGAATCCACCAGTGAATCCATGGTTTTGATAATGTCGTCGATGTCCGTGGAGATGGAGCGTTCTGGAGATGCGCGTGGTGAGTCCATATTCTGGCAGCGCAACAAGGACCTCAAGCTCTCCGACGAGAAGTCCGGGAACGGTGCTAGCGCTAGCGCGGGCGCGGGATCTTCTTTGCTCTCACTGAACTGAGGCTCGGGGGCTATGGCGCTTGGAGCTTGAAGGTGAGAGGAAAGTGGAAGGTTTGCCAGAGGGGATGAAGTGGGCTATTTATAGCCGGAAAATATTTACGATGCGCGCTAACTGCTCTTTTGACCGTTGGATTCTCAACGCGTGTCGCTCGCTGGAAAATCCGGGAAATAAATCGACAGGTGATTATTGTTATCTCCTCGTTTCCCGCGAGAATCTGTCAGAGATACGTTTCAGGGTTTGAACGCTCTAAACCCAAACGTCCCTTACGTCAGCATGATTTGAGCGCTGACGTAGGAAGTTCCTTCTCCATGAAGGTTAGTGGAAGAAAAAGGCGGATTTCCCAAAATATGAGTTTCGCGTTATAGCATGATTTGAAGGAAACGAATAATCAAGACGGAAAGCCAATATTTCTCAGAAAGAATGCAAATTTGACGAAAGACGGCAATTTGAAGTCTTAATCCTTCTTGGGGGCTACTGTCGGATATATACCAATTAGGGGTATATCAGATGGTGCTCTAAAGTGCCGGATTACCAGGGTGGCCTAAATGGTAATGGATTACGGTCCATTGGGCGGCCCAGTAAGATGACGCACGGAAGACGGATTCTAGAAGGACCCGGACCACGGCCCACGTGGTACGGCTTGAAGTAGAAGGCGGATTCCTTGCCTTCCAAGTTAGGACATACCGTAGTCTTCTAGGTTTCCTATTTTGTAATCCCTAATCTGGCTATTATATAAAGCCGGGCGGGAGATAAGAAAGATAGAGAAGAGGCTAGAGGCTAACTCGCCGATAGGTTGATCCTTAACGAGTAGCTAAACATAACTCACATTGTACTTTGTATACTTCAGGCTTCAGCTCTGATATAGTGAGATTGCAGGAGTATGAACGCCGCCTAGTTGGGACGTACTGAACCTGGGTAAAACCCTGGTGTCATTGTTCGTCATACAACCACGCCCCCTCCCCCCCCCCCCCCCCCCCCGCACATCTCTATCGGTAGTATCATGGCACCCCCGTCTATGAATTCTACTATGATGTCTCGACAGTCACCGTAAGACAAGATCTTCCCAGCCCAACAACCCAACTTATTGTCAAACGATCCTCCACCATTTTTCATTCTTTGTTTAGAAGATTCCGATAATGCACTGGAATACCTAAGTACTTAAACGGTAATTAACCAATGTCAAATCCGAATAAAGACTTATAGTCCTCTTGCCTCGCGACGGCATTACCGAAGAAAAAAATCTCACTCTTATGAAAATTAATCTTTAACCGAGACATTTTTTCAAAGAGTATCAAAGCGTGCCAGGATTAGCTTCAAATTGATTGCCTTTTCTAGATCATCTTCTATAAAAAGGATCGTATCATCTGCATATCATAGAATGGATATCCCCCCATCCACCAAATGAGGTATCAAGGATCCAACCTTCCCATCTTCGCTTGCCGGTGCAATGAGAATAACTAACATATCCGCAACAATATTAAAAAGCACAGGTGATAAGGGATCCCCTTGTCGCAGCCCCTTTAGCGTTTGAACATAATGTCCAATATCATCGTTAACACGAATCCCCGCGCTCCCCCCTTGAACAAAACGACTGACCCAACCGCACCACTCGGGAGCAAACCCCTTCATTCTAAGGGCTTGCTGCAAAAAAGACCACTTCACTTTGTCGTAGGCCTTTTCAAAATCAGTTTTGAAAATGACCCCATCAAGTCTTTTGGTCTTCAACTCGTGAATAGTCTCATGCAAGATAACCATGCCTTCCAAAATATTACGCCCCGGAATAAAAGCAGATTGGGTTGGTCTGATAATTTTGTGGGCAATGGACGAAACACGATTCGTTCCCACCTTAGTAAAAAAGTGATACTCACATTAAGCAAACAAATAGGTCTATGTTGCTCAATAAGACTTGCATATAGTTTTTTAGGCAGTAGAGTGATAACTCCAAAGTTCAACTTAAAGGGTAAGTCACCATTCCGCCACTGAGAAAACAAAACCATCACGTCACTCTTAATGACCTCCCAAATTTTTTGATAGAATTCAGCTGGAAACCCATCTGGCCCTAGAGCCTTAGTATGCTCCATTTGAGAAATCACCTCGAGCACCTTCTTCTCAGTGAAATTTGGTGTCAAAGCGGGAGTTCATCGGAAGGCATTGACGATCAAGGCAAAGCAAGACATCGGAGGTTGAGCATAAGTTATTTTTCGCCAGTCAGCTGTAGATCATGGCACCAACGGGTACCAAGTTTGAAGTGCAAAAGTTCGATGGGACTGGAAACTTCGCGCTATGGCAGACGAGGGTGAAGGATTTGTTGGCACAACAGGGATGCTTGAAGGTGTTGCGGGATGTCAAGCCAGTTAAGATGGACAATGATGACTGGGAGGAGTTGCAGATGCAAATAGCCGGGACCATACGGTTGTGTCTGTCGGACCAGGTCATGTATCATGTGATGGATGAAAATTCGCCGAAAAGATTTGGGAGAAGCTGGAGAGTCAGCTTATGTCCAAGACTGCAACGACCAAGGTGTATTTGAAGCAAAAATTCTATAGGCTGAAGATGCAGGAAGGGTCGGATCTTGTGGAGCACATGAATGCCTTTAATCAGGTTGTCACAGATCTAGCACGTCTGAGTGTGCAGATTGACGACGAGGGCGATTCTCCTTCTTTGTTCGTTGCCACCGTCCTATGAGCATTTGATCACTACGTTGACGTATGGCAAGGAGAACGTTCAGCTTGAGGATATCACTGCGGCGTTATTATCCTATAATATAAGGAAGAAGAACAACGCGGAGGAAGTCTCTCATGGTGTTGGTTTGCTGGTCAAGGGTGAGTCAGGCAGGAAAGGACATGAGGCGGGGAAGAACAGGAAAAAGAAGAAGGTGCGACGTTACAAGTGCAAGCAGTGGGGACATATCAAGAAGGACTGTCCAGATCTCAGTGGTGGATCAAGTGCTAATGTAGTAACTCAAAGTGATGACTTGGACAGCGATGTTCTCTTAGTGTCAGATAGACGGTCAACTAAAGGTGAAGCGTGCATGTTGGATTTAGCTAGCTCTTTTCATGCGACGCTCAATAGGAAGTGGTTCTCTTCGTACAAGTCTGGTGAGATTGATACAACCTACATGGGTGATGACACGGGCCACCGTGTTATTGGAGTAGGTGACATCAAAATCAAGATGTTTGACGGAGTAGAGTGGGTGCTTCGGGGAGTCAGACATGTGCCAGGGCTAAAGAGGAATCTAATTTCGCTTGGAGTTCTTCATGATGGTGGTGGTATGATATTTCGTTGTGATCGGGATAAGAAGACCATGAGAATCATGGAAGATAAGGTGACCGTGATGATGGGAGAGAGAGGACAACTTTGCATCTTTACAAGTTGCGAGGGAGCACTATTGCAGGTGGAGTCATGGAGACTGAAGTTGCGGGAGTAGCAGCTCTGTTCCACGGAGGCGGCGGGTCTGCGGCACACTCCTCGGGTAGCTCTCGGTAAGCTACAAAGTAGACAACCCAAGTTCGGAGTACATGGAAGTTTGACGCTTGGACGAACTCAAGGTGGTGGAGAATATTCGCCAGGTGAAGTTTATTGTATTTGTGTTGAATATTTGTACAAGGGGTTACATTAGTACTTGGAGTTGTATTAGGTGTGGCTAGGTACGAGTAGTATTGGAGTCGAACTCTTGTACCCGTTGGCCTCTTATATAATGTGGAGGGTGCCACACAATGTAACCACGACGACTTGATAGCAATAGACACGCAGGGGGAGCCGGCAACTTGAGCCGGCGCCTAGGGCAGCCGTTGCGGTATCTTTGGGGAGCAGCGCTCGTAGTCATGCCCCGCAGATGTAGGCGTTAAGCGCTGAACTGCGTTAACAAATATCGTGTCCCCGTGTCGTCTATGATCTTGCATGGCGTAATTATCGTAACAGGCTCCGCCTGCACAGGTCTGGGGGATCGTCATCGGTGAGCGCCGCGCTCCGTCTCCGTCCAGGGACCACCTCCGCCTCGTCAAGCCGAAAAAGGAGGACGTCGAGCTGGGGCTGGACCTGGAGGCGGCCCTCGACTAGTTCCACAAGGATCATCTCGCCGAGGAGGTGGCGAAAAAGCGGCCTGCCCTGGAAGAGATCGCCGCCTGGCTACACGGCCGCGAGGCACGACGCCGCCGCCGCGGGAAATAACACCATTCCACACAAAGCATATGGAAAATCCCACCGCAGCCAGAAATGCTGACAAGGAAGATTTCTTACAAAAAAGGAAACAATATGCAAACATGTCAACTTATCCGCTGTATGCTGTTAAAGGAGATAGTAGGCAAAATGCCGCATTGGCGAGCATGCTTTCCCAACTACTTCTGTCATCTGCTGCATTATTGGTCAGTATGTATATTTAGGCCTGTCTTTGAATTCAGTAAAATTCTGGAGGGATTGGAGGAGCAATTCCCTCGACTCGTGAATCGTGATCATGCACACAGAAAATGATTATGCCATCCAAATTCGACATTGAACAAGCGACTACAGATTCAGAGCATGGACACGCTTGCATGCATTCCATTCGTCAGCCATATATTCTGACGGCTGGCTAACAAACCAGATTACATCAGATACATTCTAGAGCACAAAATTACCCAAATGCAGTGCAATGTACGTACATACTAGAACTAGAAGAGGCAGAAACGTCGTGCAAACTGGTTATCAAGAGTTACGAGTCCCATACAATCTACAACATTCAGAAACGAATTAGCCACAGGAATGGGAAACAAATTAGATGGCCTGCAGCTGCAGGAACGAACAGAGGCTTACGGGCAATCGACTTGGTTGTTTTCCTCGGCGGCGAGCGCTTAGGGAAGCCCGAGAATAGCCAAGCTGTGGCAGAGCTGCAGAGAAGCGAGGGCAGCCCGCATCATCAACACCTGGTTGCGCGCCCAAGTGGCCTCGTTGATGGCGGCGTTCTCCATCCGCTCGGCCGCTATCAACCAAGCGCGCTGGAGGGGCACGTCCACCGGGAGCAGCGCGGCCATGTCGACTGCGTCATTAGCCGCCTTGGCGAACGACGCGGCGTTGCGGAGCCTCATCAGCGCGTCGGCGGCGTTCCTGAACGCGCCGCTGATGTGGATGTCAAAGCTCTGGGTCGTCTCCGCGCTGGGATCAATATTCATGCCGTCGCAGCAGAGGAGGAGGACGGTGGTGGCCTGGCCTTGGAGCGTGCTGCGGCGCTTGATGTCGCGGCGGGCGTCCTCGAGGAGCGTGGCGGGGTGAACTCCCACGGGTTCAGGGTCGACGTACCCTTCGGCCGCCGCGGCATATGTTGCGCCCAAGCGGACAGTGCGAAGCACCTCGGCGAGCGCCTGGAGCTTGGTGGTGGCGAGGTCGATCAGCCTGAGGGCTTCCTCGGAGATGATGGCTTCCCGGAGGATGTCCCGTACCGTCATCGCCAGCTCCTGCCACTCGTTCGCCATTGCAGCCGCGCGCCGATCTCTCTCTCTCGAGCGTGCTGATGTAGAATGAGGAGGGAGGGATGCTGGTAGAGAAGACGGGGAAAGAGGAAGGGGATTTTTATAGGGACAGGGCCGGCTGTTAATTTGTTACAGTGGCTTCGCAGGGAAGTAGCGACGCAACGTGAAATTCACCGCTTTCCTCTGTCACTGACAGCGTGTCCCTCTCAGCGATTTAAGATTTTTAACCGCTCGTAAGAAAAATCCTTTCCCCATCGTTGGGTGCTTCCGAGGTAAATAGTTTGTTACGGCCGTGGGGCCCATCTTGCCAGCCTGGCGCTATTTCAGAGCACGCTGGCCACGGAAGCGCATGGAAGCATTCATCCCGTGGCTGTGTTAGGATTTGGTACACTTTTTTTTACAGGAGGATTTGGTACTTTTGGTATGAACAATCTATACTCGTTAATCTAATTTTATAACTATTCATCCAGTGGTTTTGGTTTTTTAAGCCTTAAGTAATATGGGTACAAAGCAATAAAATTCGCACTCACACGGTGGTTGTGGATAAGTGTTGCACCCTCTAACTCACGTGTGTATCCGTCACTTCTTAAGTGAATTTATTACTACCTTCAATGTATTATCAGTTTTATAAACGAAAAATGTTGTTTGTGCTCACATATATTCTCTACATCAGATTTCCTTACTAGAAAAATGTTAATTTATAGTAGATTATCATATTTCCTGACTTCAAAATCCAGCTTGAAACAACGGGAAAAATGCTTCAAAGTTTGTGCCAATAGCCCCAAGCTTGATGATTGTGGGGTCAATCATCGTCCATACAAGATCATGCTCGGCGCAGGCCACACAAGGAAGGACCGGACACAACTCTCGCGATGGGAGCAGATACGTCGAGGGGAAGAAAAGAGTAGGATTCTTGTAGGCAATGAGAAACCAACCAGTATCGCTAACAAACCGTCATGAAGCCAACCATTATCAACAGAACGAACTTCAGATTTTGCACATGTTGTTTAGTGTCCAAAGAGTCGTACGGACAACTTCCCGTGTGTCGGCAAGCACCTTTTATAAATAGAAGCCTCTATGGAGGCATCCCAAACCATGTATAAAAGAGCTTCTCTGAGACATAATACAACGATTTTTCATAGTTCAAACATTTTATCAACACCACTCCGAAAGAATGACAATCACATGTTCTCTCAATCTTTCATAGTTCTAACACGGTTCTCAGCATCACTCCCAGAGAATGACATCATATAGAGAAATTGGAAGGATAAAATAAAATAAAAGGTTATTAAGATGTTGGAGTTTCATCATGTACCGTATTTTATGTCTTTTCTTGCTTCCTCCATCGGGAGAGCCGCCATCAGGTCTTCGTATGCTACCATCGTAATCATCGCTATGGCTACGTGGTAGTTTCAACTGCCATGTTGGTGAAGTTGTACTTTCAAATTGTCATGTTGTTTTGTCCGAAATGGGGATAAGATCCTAGCCTCTGCATCATGCGATGAACATAGCCATTTATTACCTAGTTTAATAAGTATCAAGCTTATAAATCATGGGTCACTTAAGGCCGAAACATGAATCAACCAATGAATTAGAGGCAACATAAAGCAACTAGGCATCCCTAATGCGATTAATATTCTAAGCGACCACCAAGAGTTGTCTACACCTAGTAGCCATAAGATCCACTGGTCGGCCACGAGAAGGAATGCCCATATCTTAATCCAATTGGCCGCCACATTGATAATATGCAAAATATGAAAGTTTTGTGTTCTGTTAAAAACAAAATTGTTTCAATATTTTCATATTGCCCAACATAAAGCTAGAACTCCGATACGAATTCTAACCTTTGTTTTTTCATCAATCCCATTCAGCTGGTCACCGAACATATTAGTATACTAGTTTGTGGTGGGATATTATAACTGCTATAAACAACACCCCAAAAATTTCAGCAAAGGGGCAAACAATGAATAAATGTTATACTGTCTTCTCTGAGCCACAGAAAGAGCATTTTATACATACTTGCCACTTTCTTTTAGCTAGGTTATCTTTCGTAAGCAACAACTTTATGTCGAGAAACCACATAAAATCTTTTATTTTAAGGGGTATCTTTAATTTTTCAAAGATATTTGCGAAGAAACCTAGTATGCCGGTCCATCAAGTTTTCGTACATTGACTTTACTGTAAGCTCTCAAGAACTATTAAGCTTCCAAACAAAAGAGTCAGCCATATACGAAAGTAGACTTTCATCAAATGATGGCATAAATGAGATAGTGCATCTCATTTATTCCCACCTAAATTCCTTCTGAGACCATGTTTTTTGTGAGTAGTTCTCTATATTCGATCATGAGGGCATAGGATACCTTAGACTAGCCATAGTGGAGAGTATCATACATAAGTATCATGCATAGAGTGAAGGTGACGAGGGAACGACTCCAGGACCTGTCGGGTGAACCTACCTGGTCTAAGGCCCAGCACTGCAGCCCAGCGCAAAGGACTAGAAGGCCCAGCAACGGTCCACCCGCAATACTTGCGGGGCAAGATGGAAATCTTCCACCAACTAGAGTTAGGGTTTGTAACCCCCTCGGCTACGGCTTGAGACCTGGCCGTCTATATAAAGGCTGGGAGAGCAACCCGAGGGGGACATCCAATCTCACTTTTACACCACCATAGCCATAGCTCGAGATCCAATCTCTCGGCTAGCGCATCCACCATTGTAACCAGTCTTCATAATACAAAGACAGACAAGCAGAAGTAAGGGTTTCACCTCTACGAGGGCCCCGAACCTGGGTAAATCGTGCCCCTGTTAGCCGACGTTGTCACCAGTGCTTATTCATTCTCCTACTCAAAACCCTATCGGATTATCCGAAGGATTTGTCGACATGCTTAATCGACAATTGGCGTCGTTTGTGGGAACGGCAGGCGCTGGATCCACAGCATCATCGGCCTCATCTTCACCAAGCTTCAACTGGAGCCTAGAAACCTCGGCTCCTTCAGAGCCAATCTGCTTCGGATTGTTCATCTACGCACCCTACTCGCCGGAATCCCGCTCGGCGTTCAGCAGACTCCAGGAAGGTGTCAACATGACGTCCGGCGATCTTCACTTCCGCGCCAACAAGGAGGGAATCTTACGCTTCTCCGACCAAACCGAACTCGATGAATCAGATTCTGAATCCATCTCGAGCCCGGCAATCCCGGAATCTCCACTTAGGAACATCGGACGACTCGGAGTTCAGCAGTGACTCCATCCGTTGCAACACGCGCGACTTCCACACTATCGCGACTGAGGAACCCTCCAAACTCAGCGAGGATCGCTGGCCCACGCCAAAGACCTACGAGGCATATCTGGCGCACGTCTATATGGCAGATCCAGTCGAAGAACCCGCCGAAACAGAGGCCAGCCTTGCGGTGCGGCAGCAGATTAAGGTTTCGTGAGTCGCCTGGGTCAAAGCGAAGACATCGGTACAGATAGGCCACCCGTTAGAACCCACGTCTTCCCAGGAAGATCTGATCGTGTACCACTACCACATGTCGCTGAAGAGCCGCCAGTTATCGGACGCCCGCAAAGAGATCGAGTTACGCAAACAAGCGGCAGAAGCTTCGAGAGTGCGCGCCGTGCCGCGCTATCCAGGACCCAATCGACGAGGAACCAACCCATCAGGAAGGGAAAGTACGTCTCAAATACCGCTCGCATGGACCAAGGGTCTCTCAGCGAGATCAGCAAAACTATCGACACCTCCCTCATGCACGTGGACGATGAGGGCAACGTGCACCCG
The DNA here is from genome assembly GCA_028641055.1 of Alopecurus myosuroides. Classification (NCBI taxonomy): domain Eukaryota; kingdom Viridiplantae; phylum Streptophyta; class Magnoliopsida; order Poales; family Poaceae; genus Alopecurus; species Alopecurus myosuroides. The sequence goes on from CM054061.1 coordinate 219,771,375, forward strand.
ACGACTCCTGCCACCGCGGTCCTGGCAGCTGCCACCTATCTATAGGAAAATCAGCCGCCAGAAATTGACCCCCGCGCAGAGAAACATCGCTAAGTTCAAAATGGGCTAGGCATGGCCGGAGCAGCCATCGCCGCCCAAACTCACAAAAATGCGGCAACCCCTGAAGCTAATAAAACACCTCGAGTGGACAGAACACCCCGCGGACACGGCAGTACGTCACCGAGAAGAGGAGACAAGGGATCACCTCGCCGCCCTAGGGGCAAAGAAGCAAGACGCCGAGGCGACAACCCGCGTAGCGATGACGATAGCCCACGACACCGTGACAGTAGCCCACGGCACCACGGAAGCCGCTCGCAACATCGCAGCAGGGAAGGCAGGAAGATAATCGCGATCGGGCCCAATACAACGCGTGTGGGGACATTGTGCAAAGTAAGGTCGATAAGGCTCGCGCACGCAAAAACCGCGCCCGATCATTATCCACCTCCTCTGACGAGGAAGTGTGCGGCGCGATGTGCTTTAGCAGCAGCATCCGCGAGGCACCAATGCCCAAGAGATTCAAACTCAAGAAGGAAGTCCCGAAATATGATGGCTCGCGGGAACCCAATACCTGGCTCTCGGACTACCTGACCGCGGTGAAGTGCCAGCGCAGAAAAAAAAATTACAGCCATGCAGTACCTAAACCTGCACCTCGTCGGCGCAGCCCGAAGCTGGCTCGAAGGAAGATCGCGTGCACATTACAGATCCAGGGACGATCTCACCCACGACTTCGAGAAAAAATTCCAAGCAACAAACAAGCGACCAGCGTTTATCGAGGAACTGCGAGCCTGCAGACAGAAGAGCGGTGAATCTACCCGTGAGTACATCCAGAGATGGAACACGCTCAAAAACACGGCGGGAAACATATCAGAGGAGATAGCGGTCAAAGCTTTCACCAAAGGCGCTCGACGTGCAACCTTCCGAGAAGAACTGGGGCAAAGCGCGCCCAAATCAATCGGCGAATTAATGGTGATAGCCGACAAATGGGCAAATGGAGAAGAGTCCCTCCGCAACGAGAAAGCCTCCTCACCCGCACATGACGATCGCAACGGTGATCGTAGGAGGAGGAAAAGACAGCACTACGATCAGGACGATCAATCGGAACTGGTAGCGGCTGAATTCACAAGAAACCGCGACAGCGAATCCCGTGGAAATCGCGAGTGGAAGCCAAAACCAGACGACAAAACGCCCGAGGAAGACCTTGACGGATACTGCTCCTTGCACATGTTCGCGGATAAACGAACGGGCAAGCTCAAGGCCACTCACCTCCTCAAGGATTGCCGAAAGTTCCAAGACATCCATGAGGCGTATACAAAGAAGCACATGATGGCAACAAATCAAGGATACCCGCAACTGTCGGGAGGAGCCGCTGTGAACCACCCGCTGGACACCACAACATGGCACTCGCCGCACTTCCTGCACCAGCTAATCCAGCCGCAGCAAACCAAGGAGGCAACGGCTACCCAAATCCCCACGAGCTACTAGGCATGATACAGAAGGTCTGCCCGTCCCGACGAGTTCAGAAGACCAACACTCGCCACGTTAACATGGCAGTACAAGCCCCACCGTCCAAGGACGAATACCTGAAGATGTTTGAGCACCCAATAACCTTATCACAAGAGGACCACCCTCCACGGGTGTATCGACCCGGGCACGCGGCGCTCGTCATCCAAGCGCAAATAGGAAACTACGACCTAGCCAGTGTGTTCATGGATGGTGGCAGCGAAATAGACATCATATACGCGGATACACTCCATAAAATAAACAAGAACTTGGAGGGACTCGCATGAATCAGAAAAATCCTTCCACGGGATAGTACCGGGTAAAGCAGTCCGACAACACGGAGCAATTAACTTGGAGGTGATACTCGGAGAGCCGCGCAATTACACGAGAGAGTTCCTGGACTTTGAGGTAGTCGACTGGCCATTGCAGTACCACGTCATTCTCGTCCGAACAATGTTCACAAGATTCATGACAGTATCCCACTACGCCTACCTCAAGTTAAAACTACTAGGGTAATACGGCACGATTACCGTTAACGGAGATTTCCAAAAGTCAGACAAGTGCGACAACGATTTCCACGAAATCGCAAAATCTTTCGGGACGCAAGAAGAATTGGAAGAGCTGGAAAAAACCACGAACAACTCCGTGATGCCGTTAACCAAGAAAAATGCTCCAGATCTTGAGTTCAGCTCCAATAGCGACACTCGAAAGCATCAAGTCCACCCAACGGATTCCGCAAAAACGACGATCCTGGCGACCACCCTGTCATCCGTATAGGAAAGCGCACTCGTCGAACTCCTCCGTGAGTACTGGGAGATCTTTTCCTGACGGCCATCTGATATGCCAAGGATACCCAGAGAGTTTTCCGAGCACTCATTAGAAGTGTTCAAAGATGAAAAGTCAGTCAAACAAACCACTCGACACTTCTCCGAGTCAAAGCAGCGAGCACTCGGAGAGGAAGTGAACAGACTCCTAGCCGCCAAGTTCATCAGGGAGATCAAGATTTCCACTTGGTTAGCAAACCTGGTGCTGGTCCCAAAGAAAAACACATACATTATTCGTGTGTGCATTGACTACACGTTGTTGAACAAACACTGCCCCAAGGATAACTTCCCACTCCCGCGGATTGACCAAATTATCGACTCCACGGCAGGTTGTCAGCGCCTCTCCTTCCTAGATTCCTACTCAGGTTACAACCAGATCAGGATTAAACAGGAAGATGAGGAGAACAAAGCAGTCATGACAAAACACGGTTCTACTGCTACACGACCATGCCTTTCGGGCTAAAAAACACGGGCGCAACATATCAGCGATGCATGCAAAAATGCCTCGCCAAGCTCATTGGCAAGAACATACAGGTGTACGTTAATGACATCGTCATCAAGACTCGAGTGGACACACTCCTCGAGGACATAAAAGAAACCTTTGACGCACTCAACGCATACAAAATTAAGCTCAACCCGACGAAATGCACCTTCGGCGTGCCCGTCGGCCAGCTGCTCCCCTATCTACTCTCAGCTCGAGGAATAGAAGCAAATCCACAGAAGATTCAGGAGATCCTGACAATGAAAGAGCCAACAAATCTCCACGGCCTCCAACAGCTGGCAGGGCGACTGTCGGCCCTCAGCAGATTCATCGCAAGGTTGGGTGAACAAGCCTTACCCTTCTACAAATTGCCGAAGAAAACGGATTAGTTAAAATGGACCGCAGAAGCAAAAAAGGCGTTTGTCGACTTGAAAATAGTGCTACAGAGCAGGCGCATACTGGCAACACCTCAGGAAAGGGAACCCCTCTACCTTTACCTCGCCGCAACTAATCAAGTGGTCAGTACAGTAATAGTGGTCGAGCTGCCAGATGACGGAAAAGCATACGGTGCTCAGAGACCAGTATACTACCTCAGCGAGGTACTTTCGTCGTGCAAACAACGATAACCCCACTACTAGAAACTCGCGTATGGAGTGGTCCTTGCAGCCCTCAAGCTTAAACATTACTTCCAGGAGCATACCGTCATGGTGCTAAACGACGCATCACTCGGTACCATCATGAATAACCCTATGGCATCCGGAAGAATCGCAAAGTGGAGCATCGAGCTAGGCGCCTGGGACATAGTATACACAGGACACAACGCCCTCAAGTCCCTGGTGGTCGCGAAGTTCCTTTGCGAGTGGACGGAGCTGCAAACTCCAGGACTCCGAGAGTACACAAGCTCCTGGATCATGTACTTTGACGGGTCGAAAAGAAACGAAGGAGAGGGAGCCGGCGTAATCCTCATATCGCCAAGGGGCGACAAACTACAGTACGTTCTACGCCTCGACTTCCCCCTCGACGATCCAGCATCCAACAACGACGCCGAATATGAAGCACTCCTGCACGAAATGAAAATGGCGATCGCCTGCGGTGCCACTCGGCTGATGATATACGGAGACTCAAACCTCATCGTACATCAGACGATGAAGGAATATGACGCTGTCGCAAAAAACATGATCGCCTATCGTGACATGTATAATCTGCTCGAAGGAAGCTTTAAAGGGTGCGAACTGAAGCACATTGCCCGGTCAAGCAACGAAGAAGCTGACAGATTGGCGAACATCGGTTCAACAAACGCCCCAGTTCCGCCAGGAATTTACTTCGAGAGGGTCAACAAAAGATCGGTCAAACTGAAGAAGCACACGGAGGTGCCAGCAGCAAAAGAAACATACGCCAGACGACAAAGAGCCATAATTGAACTCGCTCACAACATCTCAAGGCAAGTTTTCCTGGTCGAGCCATTCTGGACGAACAAGTACCTCGACTACTTGATCTGAAAGCAGCTCCCGGAAGATATCCTCGAAGCAAGGCAGGTCGTTCGGCGCAGCAAATCCTTCCGGGTGATAAAAGTAAAACTCTATAAACAGAGTATATCAGAAGTCCTCCAACGACGCATCATACCTGAAGATGGAAGGGAACTCCTACGAGACATACACCAAGGTGACTGCGGACACCATGCAAGCTAGAGAGCCATATTGGGCAAGGCTTTTCGAGCAGGATTTTACTGGCTAACAGTAGCCAATGACGCCAAGGAACTGGTCACCAGGTGTGACGCTTGTCAACGATTCTCTCCGAAACCGCATGCATCGGCCACAGAGCTCCACATGATCTCGTTGTCTTGGCCATTCGCTCAATGGGGGCTCGGCATGGTAGGACCACTACGGAAGGAAACACCCGGAGGATACACTCATATGCTTGTCGTAGTTGACAAATTCACCAAATGGATAGAGGCAGTACCAGTAACATCGCAACATGCGAAGTCCGCAGTACAATTCCTCAAAACCATTGTGTACCGATTCAGCGTCCCTCACAATATTATCACGGATAATGGGACCAACTTCATAGCCAAATAGACGATGGCCTTCTGTGAAGAAAAGGGGATAACTCTCAGTTTCTCCTCGGTAGCACACCCCCAAACAAATGGCCAAGTCGAAAGATCCAACGTGTTAGTTTCAGCCGGTCTCAAAAAACACCTACTCGACAGACTGCATCCTGCAGCAAGACATTGGGACCGTCCTTCATGTGGAGTTTGAGAACAACTCCAAACAGATCCACAAACTACACGCCATTCTTTATGGTTTACGGGCCCAACGTAGTCCTGCATGGGGATGTTCTACTTAGCGCTCCGTGAGTCATTGCATACAGCGAAGAAGCCTCCAACAGAGCACTCGCGGAAGACATGGATGCACTGGAAGAGGCTAGAGACGTCGCACTCGCACGATCTGCCGTCTATCAGCAAGCACTACGCAACCATCATAGCCGCCACATCCGCAGCAGATCCTTCGTAGTAGGCGACCTGGTGCTACGACTCAAGCAAGAAAGTGGACACAAGCTCGAGCCACCATAGGAAGGACCCTTCATCGTACACGAAGTAATTCCTGGAGGTGCCTATTGCTTGAAAACCCCAAAAACAGGCGGCGGCTACTCCAACCCATCGAACGTGGCGCACCTGCGGAAATTTTATCCCTAGGAGAGTACTTTTACTTGGAAAATAAGGTTGTTTCGGCCACACTGTAGCCTGAGAAAATACATGGCTTCTCATTCATCGCAATACAAACATGGTTTCTCAACCATAACTATAAAGACTACTTAGTCGCAACTTCCTTTTTTTTTACTTTTACATGCTAAAAACGGTCACATCCCAACACATGGGGGCTACACCAAACTAGCATACACAATCTTCGAGTGCCTATGCACAACAAACATCTTACAAGGTCACAAGGTAAACACCTTAACACACCTTAATCGACTCAAATATCTCACAAGGTTACAAGGTACACACCTTAACACGCCTTCAATGAATCAATAAAAACATACAAGGTATATAGACCTTAAAAGATACAGTTATCGCCGAGCCGCAGCCTCTCGAAGCAGCCGCTCAGTCTCTGCAGCGGTCAGACGAACGATCCGCTCTTCCGCAGGTCGCATAACCTCATAGTGAGGAACAAAGTTAACGGCTGCTCCTTGGGTCTCAGGAAGCCGCGCCACGGAGTTGAAGTTCACGTCTGGATGCCACTACCGCACAAACGCGAGCGCCACTTGAGCGCCGCAAATGAGCTATTGATGCACGCATTCGCGAACATCCTCCACCCGACGAAACAGACGCAACAGTCCACTCAGTCGACCGGGGACAATGTCGAATTGGTACATCGCCCGATAGACTGAAGATAGGGCCTCCCGACCAGAATCAACAAAGAGTTTTTCATGACTCACCCGATACTGCAATGTAGCTAGAAAAAAGCCTCTTCTACGATCATACCAGAAGTTGCATGCATGGATGTTGGAGGTGCTCGACTCGCAAGCCACTCTATTATCTACCCAATGACCCTCACACGCTCCATCAGGCTCGACAACTACATAGAGAGGATGTGCGTCAGCCCACAAGCAAGAAAACACCAAAAATACTCGGGGGCTTACGGGACTTACAGAGTATACTCTTCGCGACACTCGCCAGCTCCTCCATCACAAACTGCTCACGATCAGCAGCAAACTTCTGTTTGGACTTGGCAACATCCGCCACGCCCTGCAGTGCCTTAATCTTACACTCACAATCTGCGACACGACCGCGAAGTGAAGCAAGCATGCTTGCATCGGTCAGCACCGGTGCAGTCGAAGGAACTGGCGCATTCGACGACCCCCCGCCATATTCCAGAACCTGCAATGTATATGGGACACACGACAGCTTCAGTCTCAAAGCTGAAACATCAATCGACGAAGTAACCCAAAAGCATCTGCAAATACTCGGGGCTACTCTACTCTACTCCCATCGGGAGAACACAAATTAAGGACAAACATCAAATGCTGACACTTTAAAACACTTCGATTGGAAAGAAAAGTACGGGATGCTTCCCAAAGTTTCATTACACAGTCATGCATACAAAAGAATAAATGACATCTATCCTAAGGAACCATGGACTTTCGAGAGATAGCTCCACTCGCAGCAGGCTTCGCAACACAGCCGCGAGAAACTACCTCGAAAAGCATCTCCGCTATCTTCTCATCATGATCGCCAAAGGGTCGGAGTGCTACCTTTTTGCCCAGCGCGTCCCGAGGAAGTTCTGAATACACCTTCTCGAGGTCGCCCGAGACATCGTGCGCCAGGGAAAACTGAATAGCCGTCTTGGCTCCGCACCCGATCTGAGCAAGGGTTTACTCTTGGAGGGGATCGCCTTCGCCAAGGAAAAGTTGCATGAGGCCCTCGAGAGTTGGTGGAACCAGCACTCCCGCAAGCAACCGCTGGTGCAGCTGCGATAACACTCGAGCGGCATCACGTAGAGAGAAGCAAGCCCTCTTTCCATGCTCCTGTAGCTGAGTGCATACGTCCGTCAAAGCATCGACTCACATCCCTCCGGATAGCGAGTCTACGCCAAGTGTGTATATAACAGAATGGAACAAGTCAAAATGGGAAAAAGGAAGTAGCAAACCAAAAACGAAGATTGGTGAGTAACTTACCAGCTAAAGCCTGGGCGGTAGGACGAAGGAAGTCGACTAAGTCATTGTCGTGCGCAGCGCCCGCGTCCTCCAACTTCTTCAAGGACTCGTGAGAGTCGGCCAGACGATCAGCTGCATCCTTGCGAGTGGACTCTAACTCTTTTCGGGTAGACTCCAACTCCTTCTCAAGGTCCTTGATCCAAGAGCTAGTCTCGGCCTTCTTGGTGTTTAGGCGTGCAACCTCATATACAACATGGAGCAAGCAAATTAAACAGCAATTCCGGCCGGAAGAAACATAGCAGGACAAGGAATATGTGCCAGCTTGCCTCTTGAAGAACCGGCGTCCCTAAGGCTCTGGTCCCGCTCCTCTCGAAGAGAAACGCGTTCCGCCTCGGCCATGACAAAGCGACGCCCAAAAGCAGTCAAAGAGTCAAGGATACCTGCAAAATTCTCCGTGGATTAAAAAGATGTCACTTGAGCCTATACACGATTGTACACGGTCAAATATAGCCTTGGTGGCTACTCCCATCGGGAGCACTGTCGTGCACCCGCTAAAAAACAAGAACCAAACGAGAAAGTAAAGACCCCATTTGAGTCTATAGCCGACGACCGCGAGCAGTCGACCATAGACTCGGGGGCTACTCCCATCGGGAGCACTGTCATGCTGCCGATAAAAAAGAAGAACAATAAATAGGAGACGAGAAAATATCACCTTGTCGTGCGGGGTCGACAAGGGGTCGAGTGAACTAGCCGAAACACCCTTGCTCGCTGACGTCCCGGCATCTTCATGTTGCTGGCCTGTAAGGCTAGGCACCGCATACAAAAGAGAGACGCTCGCCACTATTCGGAGACAAAAGACATCACTTGATGCGCATCCAAAAGAAAATCGCGAGTATGCAGCTCCCACAGCTCCGCACCACTGTGTACTAACACATCATCTCACCCTTGATCGTTCGGCCGGTCAGGCACATCCAGATGTCGTATTCTTTGAGTACGAAGGTAAGACCCAAGGATCTCTCATGTGGGCCCGAAATCGCACTCGAGCTGCGTCCTCCAGTAAATTTTCCGTGTCAACAACACAAAGAAAAATCCTAGCGGCCGCGCCGGGCACCCCTTTAAGGATATGTTCGACTCTATAAGACCTCCACGGCCCATTCGCAATGATCACCTCACCAAGTTCAGGGCCAAGGTCTCGAATTCGTGTAGGAAAGAACTGTTTTTTCCCAAGAAGCAATTAGTTGGCCCTGATCTTTCGGGAGAGCTAAGTGACTGAGCCATACCCTTCTGCGAAAAATCCTAACAGAAGGCGCACTTACTGCTCGATACTCGGGTACATCTCATACAGGGTACACACCCTTCATACCAAGTACGTGACTGACTCAGTCGTGAGGTCCAGAAACGGGCTTTGAGTGCTTACTCGGCTATTTCCAGTCGAACAAACACTCGGGGGCTACTGACGAGGGAACAACTCTAGGACTGTTCGGGTAAACCTGCCTGGTCTAAGACCCAGCACTGAAGCCCAATGCAAAGGACTACCCTGTGGCTCTAGAAGGCCTAGCAACGGCCCACCCGCAAGACTTGAGGGGCAAGATGGAAAGCTTCCACCGACTAGAGCTAGGGTTTGTAACCCCCTCTGGTACAGCTTGAGACAAGGCCGTCTATTTAATGGCTGGGAGAGCAACCCGAGGGGGACATCCAATCTCAGTTTTTCACCACCAAAGCCATAGCTCGAGATCCAATCTCTCGGCTAGCGCATCCACCATTTTAACCAATCCTCATAATACAAAGACAGACAAGCAGGAGTAAGGGTTTCACCTCCACGAGGGCACCAAACCAGGGTAAATCGTGCTCCCCTGTTAGCCGACGTTGTCACCATCGCTTACTTTGTTCTCATACTCAAAACCCTATCGGATCATCCGAGGGATTTGTCAACATGCTTAATCGATGTAAGGATTAGATATAAATTGTGGAACCTCTGAGCATGGCGACTCTCGTGACCATGGCAACTAGGCAAACTAGTGCCGCCACCGGCCTGATCTCCCACCTCCAGCGACCACTCCAACCACCGCAAATAGATTTGGCCTCACCTCTGAGCCCTCCTCCATCTCACTGCGCAGCATCTAAAGGCGGCGTTAGAGTTGAGTCTGTGATACATCAAAAACGTATCCCTAATTTCTGATGCTCCATGATGATATTATGCCAATTGCTAAATGTTTTCTCCCTTCTTTATGTCATTTTTATCGATTTTCCGGACTAACCTACTGACAAGTTCCCTGTTTTCTGCTGTTTTTAGTTTCTGAAAAGTTGTTCTAGAAATACTCTCGGAATTGGAAAGTTCGAAGCCCGGAAGTCCTATTTTTCCCGGAAGCATCCAGAAGACCTAAGAGGAGACGAAGAGGGGCATCAGGGGGGCCCAAACCATGGGGTGGCGCCCCCCCTTTGGCCGCGCCAGGGGGTAGTGTGGCCCCCCTGGACCTCCACCGCCTCTGCCCTTTCGCCTTTTTAATCCCCCCGGATGGAAAACCCTAAGGACCTGATCAAAATCCCTGAAAAAGTTCCGCAACCGCCGTCACCGTCAACCCTAGGTCAGGGGGCTCTGAAGCTGTTTCCGGCACCCTGCCGGAGAGGAAATCATCAGCGGAGGCTTCTACATCACCATGCCTGCCTCCGGAGTGATGCGTGAGTAGTTCATCCCTAGACTACGGGTCCATAGAACTAGCTAGATGGTTGTCTCCTCCTCATATGCCTCCATGTTTAGATCTCGTGAGCTGCCTATCACGATCGAGATTGATCTTATGTAATTCTATATGCTATGTTTTCTGGGATCCGATGAATATTGACCTTATGCCAAGTTGATTATAGTCTTTATTTGCATATGTTATTTGTGATCTTGCATGCTTTCCGTTGCTAGTGGTTGTTCTGGCCAAGTAGTTGCTAGTGACCCCAAGAGGGACTATTTATGCTTGATAGTGGGTTCATGCTTCCTCGTTGCCTTGCTCGAGTGACAGAAACATGAAGGGGGAGGATGTGATGTTGCCATTAGGGAGAAAACAGCGGTGAGAGTGTGAGCATGCATAATCATTGCTTACATTACACACTTTTTTAATGCAATTATCTGTTGCTTGCAACTTAATACCTAAGGGGGTTCGTATGATAACCTGAGGGTGGATTATTAGTCATAGACGCGGATGGATGTCGGTCTATGTATCTTGTTGTAATGCTCGCACTAAATATCATAGTATCTTCATGTCATATTGTGCACTACGGTGCAACCTCTATTTGTCAATTGCCCAGCTGTAGTTCGTTCACCGATCATGCTATCTTTTTATGGAGAGACACCACTAGTGAAACTATGAACCCCGGTCCATTTTTTCACAATGTTAAACAAACCACAAAAATTTCTTGTTTTCTTTACTTACTGCAAGCATACGCTGTTTTCCACACTATACGTTTAATATTTGCTTTCAGCAAGACCGTTGAGATTGATAACCTCACTGTACCGTTGGGGAAAAGTATTTTGGTTGTGTTGTGTGCAGGTTCCACGTTGTTGCTGACACCGGTGAAGCGCCAGCACCACCATTAGTGGCATCAACCTTTCGAAGATCCTCTTTCTCCTACTGGATTGATAACCCTGGTTCTTAACTAAGGGGAAAGTCCTACCGCTGTGCTCATCATACCCTCCTCTTGGGGTTCCCAACAAAGTGCATCAAGGATTTTTCTGGCGCCGTTGCCGGGGAGAAGGAAGTCTTCTGGCAAGGGGAGTCTCTCACTCTCAACCTCTTTATTTTGTTTATTGTCTTGTTTTTATTTTTGTTTTGATTTTCTTTTCTATATTAAAAACACACAAAAAATAGTTTACTTTATAGCTGTTATTTATTTGCTTGCTATTATTCTGCTAAAATGAGTTCCTCTGAGAATACCAAGTTGTGTGACTTCACTAGCACAAACAACAATGATTTTATTTGCACACCTATTGCTCCACCTGCTCCTACTGCTGCTTTCTATGAGATTAAACATGCTTTATTAAATCTTGTGATGAAAGAACAATTTTCTGGTATTAGTACTGATGATGTTGTTGTCCACCTTAATAATTTTGTTAAACTATGTGAGATGCAAAAATATAAAGATGTGGATGGAGATATTATTAAACTGAAATTATTTCCTTTCTCTTTGAGAGGAAGAGCTAAAGAATGGTTGCTATCTTTGCCTAGAAATAGTATTGTTTCATGGACTAAGTGTAAAGATGCTTTCATTGGAAAATATTATCCTCCTGCTAAGATTATATCCTTGAGAAGTGACATAATGAATTTTTAAACAATTTGATAATGAACATGTTGCTAAAGCTTGGGAAATAATGAAAACTATGGTGAAGAATTTTCCCACTCATGGACTGACTACTTGGATGATTATACAAACTTTTTATGCAGGACTGAATTTCTCCTCAAGGAACCTATTGGATTCAGCTGCTGGAGGCACCTTTATGTCCATCACTTTGGGCAATGCAACAAAGCTTCTTTATGATATGATGACAAATTATTCAGAGTGGCACACTGAGAGAGCTCCACAAGGTAAGAATAAAATTCTGTTGAGGAAACCTCCTCTTTGAGCGAAAGGCTTGATGCTATTATGTCTATGCTTCTTAATGGTAAATCTCAAGTTAATCCAAATAATGTTACTTTAGCCTCTTTGGTTGCTCAAGAAGAGCATGTTGATGTAAACTTTATTAGAAATAATAATTTTAACAACAATGCTTATAGAAATAATTTTGGTGGAAACAATTATAAGACATATACTCCTAATAATGGTTATGGTAATCCTTATGGCAACTCCTACAATGGTAATAAAAGCTCTACCTCTGATCTTGAAAACATGCTTAAAGAATTTATTAGCACACAAACTGCTTTTAATAAATCTGTTGAGGAAAAGCTTGGTAAAATAGATGTTCTTGCCTCTAAAGTAGACAGCCTTGCTATTGATGTTGATTTTCTAAAACTGGAGGTTTTTCCACAAGATGTTAAACAAAGTAAAACTTTCAATGCCATCAAAGTTCAAATATATAATAATGTTAGGTTGATGGCTGAATTACATGCTAGGTGGGAAAGAGAAGATGAATTGGCTAGAAAGAATAATATTGCTAGAGTTTGTACCATCACAACCACTAGTAAAACTGAAACTCCAAGTTCTAGTAAACCTCCTACTATCAATGGTAAAGTAGTTGGTGTTAATAAAGTCCATACTCCTTTGGTGAAACGTGCTAAATTGCCTCAAACTGCTGAAATTGCTTCTGATAGAACTGCTGAAATTTTTAGAGATGTAGGAGATAATGGTCCCATTACTTGTGATGATAATAATATTGATTTTGATGATTTTAATATCTCTGAAGTTATTATGTTTCTACAAAAGCTTGCTAGAAGTCCCAATGCTAGTGCCATGAATATGGCCTTTACTAAACATATTACTAATGCTCTCATGAAAGTTAGGGAAAAAAAGTTGAAACTTGAGACATCTATCCCTAGAAAATTAGATGATGGTTGGGAGTCTATCATTAAGATAAAAGTAAATGATTTTGATTGCAATTCTTTGTGTGATCTTGGTTCTAGTATCTCTGTTATGCCTCAAAAGCTTTATAATATGCTTGATTTACCACCGTTGGAACACTGTTATTTGGATGTTCATCTTGCTGATAATGCTAAGAAGAAAGCTCTTGGTAGAATTGATGATGTTCTTATTATGTTTAAAGTAACATTGCCCTGTTGATTTTGTTGTTATGAACATTGAATGCAATTCTTCTTGTCCTATTGTTTTGGGAAGACCTTTTCTTAGAACTGTTGGTGCTGTTATTGATATGAAAGAGGGGAGTATTAAACATCAATTTCCCCTCAAGAAAGGTTTGGAACACTTTCCTAGAAATAAGATGAAGCTAACTTTTTACTATATTATTATAGAAAAATATTATGTTGATGCTTCTTCACTTGAAAATACTTGAGTTGCCCATTTAGGCCTAGCTGAAAGGCATTAAATAAAAGCGCTACCCGGAGACAACCTGTTTTATTTCTCTGTTTTAGTTCTATTTTTTTGTTTTCTTTTGTGTGCTTTGCACCTGGGTGTTTTCTATTTCCTTAGAAACCCCTCTGTATCTTTTCTTTTGTGTTTTTGTTGAGCCAAGTAAATCCTCTAGTGGAAAGTTGACACTATATTTTGGAGTTGTGCGCAGAAAACAGATTTCTGCTGTCCACTGTTAATTCCGTTAAAAATCACAGGATATTCAAAATGACCTGATCCTTTTTTTGATTAATCCTGAGTTATATACGCAACTTTTCTTAGTTGACCACTTTTTGATTTGAGCAATAGAATATTTTCGAAAAAATCGATCTCTGCCTGCTGTTCTGTTTTGACAGATTTCTGCCAATTATTGCATTTGCATCTTAATCTCTTTCTTTTGGTGTTCTTTTGAGAAAAATAGTTTTAAAAGAATTTGTGAAAGTAGCTAATGTTTTTTTATTTCTATTCTTGAGTTGAAACTGAACCATGTGAGTTTATTATTTCGATTGCACTAATGTTGCTAATGAAGATTGTGAGAATTTTGGTGTGAAGAAAATTTTCAAGGGTCAAGAGAAGAGGATGATATGATGTGATCAAGAAGAGTGAAAAGCTTAAGCTTGGGGATGCCCCGGTCGTACATCCAAGAAAATTCCAAGAATACTCAAGCATCTAATCTTGGGGATGCCCAAGGCATCCCCTTCTTCATCAACAAATTATCAGGTCACTTCTAGTGAAACTATATTTTTTTTCCGGTCGCATTTTATGTGCTTTACTTGGAGCGTATTTTTTTCCAGTTTACTTTTGCTTTTTCTTTTAGTTTGTTTTTACATTATCAATAATCTTTGTTGGACCCCAGCATTTTTTTTATTGGAGAGTGACAGGCTCCGCTTTTTCATGAGAATACGTTGTATTCTTAGTCTTTGTCTAGCTGCTGCATTTATTTAGCTCCTGTTTTGCATGCATCTCTTATTAGAGCTGTTAGTTTTAGTAGTTTTATGTGAGTACTCTCATGTTTGCTTGATGTATCATAAAGAGTATTTTTGTTAAAGAATGTTTTATATGGTGCTTGTTGGGAGAAAGAAAACTGCTTCTTGAAGTAGAATTTATAACAGTACTGGTAGAAGCTTGTATAGACTGTGGCTAGGAATTTTTCATGCCATGCTAAATGTTATTTTAGTTTTAAATCCTTGTGGTTATTGAGTAGCATGATTAGCCTCAAATAGCTGAGAGTGTTTAATATGTATTGAAAGATTCATGAGTTGTACTTGTCATAGTAAAGCATCAATATATGGTATTCTCTTTCGAATGATTTATTTGGTTGACTTGGCGCATGCTCACACCTTGTTTATGACTACAAACCAGTCACGAATAGCCTCCATGACCACTTAGTTTTTGAACTTGTGATACTGCTTATGTTTTAATTAATGATGCTTATGTCGCTATGCATGATTATGGCTCTTATACTCTCTTGATTTGTCGCTCCCAGTATTTTGCTAGCCTCCACCTGTACTGAGTATGAGCTCTACTCTTGTATCCAAACTCCCTTAAACCAAAGTTTTTCCCATTGTGTACACCATAGCTACCTATATGTGGTATTTCACTCCCACTCCAAGTAAATTCCTCATGTGTTACCTTTAAAACCTTCAAAATTATTCCTGCTTTGTGTTCTTGTTTTGCTCATGAGGACGTCAATAGAGAAATATTTATCTCACTTGTTGATTGGATTTCACACCCTCGACTAGTGGCTTCATCCACTTATCCAAATGATAGAAGATCTAGCAGCGGGGTGCCTGGCCCCAAATTAATACAAACAAATTCTCTTCACTATTTTTACCCCTGATCATATCAGTCAAAGCATAATTGTGTAAGCAAAAGAGAAAGAGGGATGACTTTCTACACCAGCTGCGTCCTTCACCATGGGAGCCGCTCTTGTGAATCCAGTTTGCTTGTGACGTACTACATTGTCTGTTTACCATTCTTTGACACTAGCATACACCCCTCCTAAAATATAGACATTCCTCCACAAATGTCAAACTTTTAATACCTCTGATTTATAAAATAAAAAAGCTCTAGCACATGTGTAACATCCCAAGTATGAAAAACAACCTTTAGAATGTTTGCTCTTTGTTATTTTGTGTTTTGCATCATGGCATCTTAAGTTTTGAATTTGTTTTCCTTTGTTTTCTTTTATTTTCCATTGTTTTTCTATTTGAATTTCAAACTAAATTTCAAATTTTGTTTCATACTTATTCTGTTACAAATTTTCAAATGAAAATTTCAAACCAAAACATCAATTTGTTTCCAATAAACATGGAAAGTTCAAACTAGTTTAAATTGTTTCTTTCAATAAGTTAAATAATATCAATTTCACTCAAATTCAAATGAAATACAAACAGCAACCAAAAATTCAAAATTTGAAAAAACAAACTTGGCACAGTTGGGTTTTGTAAATAACAAGATATAAAAATTATTCACCAAATTTTAAACCCCCCTAAAAACCTTCCTTTTCTTCCTTTTCTATTTCTGCAAAAAAAATAGTTTCATTAAACAGAAATAAAAAAAAATGGCAGAGGGGAGAGGCAGGCCAGTGGGCTGAGCCCAGCCCACCAGCCACGGCCTGGTACCCCCCTCTCCTCCTACCTCTGTACGGCACCCCATCGGGGGTGTCCACGTCGAGTACAGAGGCAGGGGACGGCCACGAGCTCCTCCTCCCCTCCTTAAAACCTAGCTGCCTCGAGCTCCTCCGCCTAGCCCTAGACCTCCTCCCTCGCGCCGTCGTTTTCCTTCTTCTTCCTCCCTCTCACCCTCTGCTCCTCTCTGTATCTCACCACCGAAAGCCACCGCCGCCATCTTCGGTGATCGCCGCCGCTATGGCCCTCCTCCTCGCTGGTTGAGCACGGGGATCGAGTCCCCTCTGCTTCCTCTACCTCCACGACATCACAGCGAGGACGGGGAGGGCCTGCATCGACGCCGCCGTCCACCTCGACGTCGCCGGCCACCACAGCACCGTCACCTCCTCCTCCCTCCTCTGTTTCCCCTCGGTGAGCACCACCTCCACCTTCCTCTCTCTCTTCTCTCTGCTCCCTCGTGCATCCACACGCACAACGCACGCAACCACGGCGAGAAACAGCAGCTCAGCGAGCCAGATCGCCGCCGGCGACCACCCCTCGTCGTAAGGTTCAGAAAGTCTGAACATTTTCGACAGTTTCAGTTACACGCGCACGAACTGAACCTTATCCCCCCCTTAGCCCCCTGTACTGACAAGAAACGATTCAGTAGCGCAGTGGCAGTGCACTGCGCATGCGCGCCCGCGGCCAGGGATCGATCCCTCGCCTCGCGGAATAAAACCACCTTTTGTTGCCTTTGCCACGCTGGCTGCGCAGGCCCACCTGCCAGTGGCAGTGGTGGCCACGTAGGCCCACACCCGCGTGCCGCGCAGCGCCAGCTGGGCACTGGCCCACAGGCCAGTGACCCAGGGGTCAATCTGCTGAGTAGAAAAGGTCCCCAGGGACCTATTCTGAATACTTTTTCGCAGCTAGGCCCCTGTACCAACTCTGAACGTTTTAAAATTACAGATTAGCCCCCAACTTTCAAAATTGAATAACTTTTGAATTTCAAATCAAAATAATATAAATAAAATATGTATTCTGAACCAAATTTAATTCTCTAACTATTTAAATCATTTGTTTTCTGTTTTGAACATTTCAAATGTTTTCAAAATTCAAATTCAAACAACTTCTTTCAAATTTGGTTAATTCCATAACTAATTCAAATTTAATTCAAATGTCACATATAAAATATGTTTTCCATGTCAAATTGAACCACCTTTTCAAATATAAACTTTGTTTCATGTTTTGAATAATTAAAATTGGTTAAATAATTTAAACCTTGTTTAAATCATTTAAAATTGCTAAATTCATAACTTGGTCAAATTAAATTCTTTTTTAACACATAAAATATGTTTTCAAACCAGAAAATTATAATCTTTCAAAATATGAATTTTATTTAATGTTTTGAACAATTAAAAATTCAAATAAATTCATACTTGAATTAAATCCATTTAAATCTTGTTTAAACTTGTTTAATTCATAATTAATTCATTCTAATTCCTTTTTCAACAAATGAAACATGTATTCCACCTAAAATTTGGTGTTCTTTCTAAATATGAATTTTGTTATTTATTTTGAACAATTAAAATTGGTGAGAACAACAAATGCTTGTGTAACTCCTTTAAGAAACCAAAATTTCATAACTTAATAAATAAAATTCCAAACTTGGTAAACTTCATTTCAAATTGAAGCTATTGTTGTTTTCTTTCTGTTTTCCTCATCCATGCATAATGCTAATCCACTTTCACATGTTGTTTAGTTGTAGATCATCTAAACCAACCTTAATTCATGGGCTTTCCATATGCAATCCAAATTGCATATGGGTCCATTTAATTATGTTACCATGTCAGCTATCTTATCTTTGATGCATCAATTAAATTGTCATGCATCATCCCATGATTGTGCATTATGCCATGTTATTGATTGTTTGTCTCTCTGCGTTGTTTGTTTGCTTCTTCTCGATTAGACGACGACGTTGAGACGGACGAGGTTTACGACACTACTTCTGAGGAGTTAGCTCAGTACCAGGCTACTGAGTTTGCAGGCAAGTATTCACTCACATGAACCATTGTGTTCCTTTCCACATTGGATACCGATACTTTTCGTTGTCTATTCTGCTAGCCTTATGAATCGTTGCTTGTGTTCCGATCCTATCACATGTTATCCTTTAACCCTGATATAGCCTCACCTCCATACCTATAACCCCGTTGCTTGTTGCCCGTGTCTTACTAGCATGCTTAGGGTTGTTTATGCTCGAGTCTGTTGTCCGTTACTTTCTGTTACCATATTTTATTATGTTCTGGGGGCTCGATGTTAAACAACAACCTGTTAATGTTTGGGTAATAACAATTTGATGATAAGGCACCGGCAGGAGGCCCGGCGTGGTTTTGAGGCCTGCTAGTGTCGACTCTAATTAGGAAAAGGGTCTTGTCTACTGATCCATGATGAGCGCACTAACCGCATGTGGGAAGCGTGTATGGGCGCCCCCCTCAATTTGATTCGATTCGCATCTCGTCCAAGTCGCCTCATTTAGTTCGGGTTTTCCATTTGCCGCACGCATATGCAGGTACGAACCCGAGGCCAGGGTGGAAACTTTTGTAGTCGGCATTTAGGGAGACACGTTCTTAGAGTGCTATGAGGGTCCCCTTTTCTTCGTGGGGCTTGATTAGCCGTGCGCTCAATTGCACGGGGTTCTTTGGGCTTGATGCGAAGAAGAGTTGAGTTGTGTTGAGTGCCCCGCTTGGTGGAAGGGCCATTCCATCTGGCGGGTTATTCTTACGTGTACGGCCAAATTGGTGCATCCCTGCAGGGTTAAATCTTCTCGAGAAGCCGTGTTGTCCGCGGTTATGTATGACTTGGTGAAAGTACTGACTAACAAGTACTCAGAACAAGTTACACCTAACTAATGATAACTTGACTAGTAATAGTCTTATTGACACAATAACTTGAACCATCATTAATCCAAATGTATGAGTTATCCTCGGATTGCTTCTTTGGATAAGGGGCGAGATCCAGGATGGGTTTGTTTGAGGATAGTAGTAGTTGGTTACGATACGCTATCTTATCCCTCTCTTTTAGCCGGAAGTTGTAACATGTTTCTGTAGTTGGTTAGAGCAGCCTGCTGCCGCACTTTTGTATCACCTATTCTTCCGTTGAACCCAAAGCATATGTGCTTGGTGTTGACGGGTACACTATGGTATCTTGTGAGTCTTGCTTGCCAGTACTTTTCTGTACTGACCCCTTTGGGGCTGTGGTTTCCGCAGACTACGTTTCCGAGGATCCCCATGGTGGCTACTACGTGGAGTATGACGAGGCTGCTGACGAGTAGATAGCGGACCCGGGCAGGATCCGAGACATCGTGGATGGGCTCCGTCTTTTCGTTTCCGGCCTCTTAGGCCTATTTGGATCTTGTCTGTACTCAGACACTTTGGATGCTTCCGCTGTGATGTAATGATGACTTGTTGGGACATGTGTCCTCTGGATGATTGAATTTGCTATCTCTGCTTTATGAGAGCTATTTGCAACTTATTTCTACTTCTTTGTGTCTTAGAGATTCGTTGTGATATCACTTGTTCAAATGCCGTTGACGTACCATGTGTGTATGTTATGAAGTACGTCAATGGAAGTAGTCGGATTTCTATGGGATGGTTTACGCAGACGATGGATAGTAGAGAATGGTTGTCACACGTTTACGTGTTGGCCTGCTCATATTGAGATGCGGGTGCCGGTATGCCCCGTAAGCCATTTGTTCTACTGTCTAGCGGACTGTGAGTATCCTCTAGAAGTCCGGGTGCGACAAATGGTATCAGAGCCTGTCTGCCTGTAGGATCCCTTTTACTGGTCGCAGTTGAGTCTAGAAACTATTTTGTAGCTATATAGGAAAAATGAAACGTGAGAGTAGGAATTCTGTTCTTTTATTTCTTTCCCCACCCACCCTCCCTTTTCTGGTAAGGAAGTGCAACGTTGTTTTCTCTTCTCATCTAAACTTTCAAGTTAGGATTTCATGTATCCTGGTTTCTCTAGGATAGTTATATCTACTAGACCATAGGAATGGAGGTGGTTGTGACATGATTTATCATGTTGCCTACTCATGATTGAGAACGGAGGCGTGTAAGCCCCGGAAGCAGATCCTCTATTCCTTAAGCAATAGATATTGATCCTTTAGAAGCCCGGATGGGTTTTCTGTAGTACCTCAGAAGTTTTGGTCTCGTGTTTCCCGATGTTGCTTCGATATCATGTTCTTCTCAACATCCTTTTCGTCCGTTGAAACCTTGTTGTTGCTTGCCACTTCAGTTCTTCTACCGGCGTCTAATCAAAACTTCACCGATCATCTGCAGATGGATCTCAGGTTCTACCCGCAGGTGGTTCGTATGACTCGTTGCGAGAGCACTGCCGGTTATCCGGAGATGCTGAGAGACATGGTCACTTTTCTGGGTTTCCGTTGGGCACCAGAGTACCAGGTCTACGAGCAGCAGCGAGAGTTTGACCAGACCTACTACCAGGCTATCGTCTACATTCTGTCAGATGATGGCATGAGCGTAGTCCACCGCTACGAGGGAGTAGGTTCCACAGTGGATATGGTTGTGCAGCAGGCAGCTTATGTGAGTCTCACCGTCCTTCGTGCTGACTACTGGGGATTTGACGATTCTATTTATCGCCACATCCCCCGTGGTTACATCACCTCGGAGGGAGCTCACTTCACTCTCTACGACAACTTGGATGTCTACGAGCATGATAACTCCAGGCTGCACACCACCGCTCAGTTTGTGAGGCACAGTGATGCAGTTGCCAGCACACTATCTCAGGAGTTGGCTTCAGTCAGAGAGCAGCTCTACCTTGCTTTGACTCGTCTGGCGACTTACACCACAGACTTTGTTGGAGACGAGCGCTTTGCACGTTTCGATCAGCCAGTTGGACGTCGTCTGCCAGATGCTGGAGGTTACGAGCCGATCAGGGGTCCACTCCTTAACCTTGGTGCTGGTTACACTGGGATTCCACGCTTTGGAGCACAGGGAGTCGACGCTATGTACTTCACCACACCTAGAGTCGCTCTCAGACCACGTCAGATCTACGTGGATCGTTGTTCTACCTACTTACGTGGGCGTGCTCCTCACCGTACCTCTCGCCGTACTCCTAGTCGCCGCCCTGCGTGATGAGCATGGGAGTACCGATGTATCCATTCTTAGCTATGTTTAGTTATCCTTTGGCATTTGAACCATATATGGTGTGTTGGATATTCTGATGTATTTGAACATGTGATGATGTACATGTTGGTTATCTATTCATGCGTCGGAATAATCTCTCTTTCGGTTTCCAAGTCTATCCTTTTCTGTTGTTGTGCTAAAATGCATTTCCATTCAGGATGCCGCCAACAAGGAACAACCCGCCTGAGCCACCGCCAATCACGGAGCTGTTGACTTAGATGACCCAAGTCATGGCACAGATGGCCTAGTTTCAGACTAATCAGCACAACAACCAGACGGCTCCACGAGTCAGCATCAAGGAGTTCCTCAGTCTG
This sequence comes from Alopecurus myosuroides, assembly GCA_028641055.1. Lineage (NCBI taxonomy): Eukaryota > Viridiplantae > Streptophyta > Magnoliopsida > Poales > Poaceae > Alopecurus > Alopecurus myosuroides. Next base: position 219,793,041 of record CM054061.1, read on the forward strand.
GGTTCGAGAGCTTTCGTGGCCACACGCGAGCCTCTGGACGCTGATGACTGGATCCGTGAGATCGCTAAGGCTCTGGAGATTGCTCATGTAGCTGAAGAAGACAAGGTCAAGTATGCCTCCTATCTGCTGAAGGGTCAGGCAGCTACTTGGTGGGAAAACTACCAGGCCATGAGAGCTGGCTTTCCAATCACGTGGGTTTGTTTCAAGGAAGCCTTCCTGAAGCACCACATTCCAGATGGTCTCATGGAAAGGATGCGTGAAGAGTTATGCTCACTCAAGCAGGGCAAGTTGGACGTCATTGGCTATCAGAGTGAGTTCAATCGCCTCGCTCGTTACGCTGGTGATGAGGTGTCCACTGAGGCTAAGAAGATGGCAAGGTTCCGCAGAGGTTTTAACCCGGAACTCAAGTATGCCCTCACAAACGTCAAGGCCAACAACTTCGAGGATCTCGTTAACACCGCGCTCAATGAAGAAAATGGGCGCAAGGCGTTCGAGGAGTCTCGCAAGCACTCGCGTGAGGGTGGTTCCTCCTCCAACATGACCACCCCTCCGCAGAAGCGCCGCATCTGGGTGCCAAATGGTGCTGTCACTCGGGCTCCATACGCCCAAACTTCTCCAGGCTTCGCTCCCCGCCCACCCAACCCTGCTCAGATGCATGATCAGAGGGCTTCGATGGGGCAGCCAAGGCCAGGGCCTCCTCGTGTCGTCACTTGCTACAAGTCCAAGCAGACGGGGCACTACGCTGACAAGTGCACGCAGAGGCAGCTACCTCCACCACCACCTCGTACCAACTCAAACCAGGCAATGGTGCGCGCTCCCCCGCCTAAAGCCTTCAACTCCAACAACAGGCCTGTCGGGAGGACCGCAAGGGTGAATCATGTCAAGATCGACAAAGCTGAGGAAGCTCCTGACGTCGTTCTCGGTATATTACCCGTAAACTCTTTTCCAGCTAAAGTGTTGTTTGATACCGGAGCATCACATTCTTTTGTGTCAAAGATTTTTGCCGCAACAAACAACCTAATTGTGGTTCCACTAAGCAATCAAATCACTGTTCACTCACCGGGATCTCAAATGTTGACTTCCAAGATAAGTAAGGATAATCAAATCCTAATTGGAGGCCACATATTCCTTGCTTCACTCATGTTGCTGGGAAGTTCTGACATTGATGTCATTCTTGGTATGGATTGGCTGAAAGCTAATAAAGCAAGGATTGACTGTGCTCAAAAGTCAATAACTCTGTTCCACCCTTCTGGCCAGATAGTCTATTCTCCAAATGAATCAAGTTCTTTTCAGCTATGCAACCTCGATGCAAAACCTCTACCTTCACTTGAAAATGTTCCGGTGGTTTGCGAATTCCCTGACGTCTTTCCAGAAGAGTTGCCAGGGATGCCTCCGGACAGAGCAGTTGAGTTCGTGATCGAGCTTGAGCCAGGTACTGCTCCAATCTCTAAGCATCCTTACAAGATAGGAACTCCCGAGCTGAAGTTGTTAAAGGAACAAATTGATATGTACATGGAAAAAGGTTACATTCAACCTAGTTCCTCGGCTTGGGGTTGCCCAACTCTGTTCGTTGCGAAGAAGGATCACACAAAGAGACTCGTTGTTGACTATCGTCCTCTTAACGAGAAAACCATCAAAAACAAGTATCCAATTCCTCGTATCGATGATTTTTTGATCAACTTGCTGGAGCCTCAATATTCTCCAAGTTGGACTTGAGAATGGGTTACCATCAAATAAAGATCAGAAAAGAGGATATTCCAAAAACAGCCTTCACCACTCGCTACGGCCTATATGAATTCACCGTCATGTCCTTTGGTCTCACCAATGCACCGGCGACATTCTCTCGACTCATGAATTCTGTTTTCCACGAATACCTCGATAAGTTCGTTGTGGTATATCTTGATGACATTCTTGTCTACTCAAAATCCGAGGGAGAGCATGAAGAACATATTCGTCTCACTCTCATGAAGCTTCGCGAGCATCGTCTTTATGCCAAATTCTCCAAATGTGAGTTCTGGATTTCAGAAGTTGCTTACCTTGGTCATGTCATCTCTGCCAAGGGCATAGCCATTGATCCAGAAAAGGTTAAAGCAATTGTTGATTGGAAACCTCCAAAGACGGTGAAGCAAGTAAGAAGTTTTCTTGGCTTGGCTAGCTATTGCCGTCGTTTCGTCCAAAACTTCTCCAAGATTGCCAAACCTCTCACTGACCTCACAAAGAAGGACAAGAAGTTTGTTTGGTCTCCACAATGTGATGAAAGTTTCAATCTCCTGAAGACTAAACTCACTTCTACACCAGTCCTGGTTGGCTCAGATCCTACCAAACCTTTCCAAATTTTCTGTGATGCATCTCTCCAAGGTCTAGGTGCAGTTCTTATGCAAGAACGTCAAGTTGTGGCTTATGCTTCACGTCAGTTGAACGCACATGATCTCAATTAACCCACTCATGACCTTGAACTTGCAGCAGTTGTGTTTGCCCTCAAGAAATGGAGACAATACTTGTTGGGTAATCGCACTGAAATCTTTTCCGATCATAAGAGTCTGAAGTACATCTTCACTCAACCAGATCTAAACCTCAGGCAAAGGAGATGGATTGAAAAGATTAAAGACTTTGATCTTACCATTTCTTACACTCCAGGCAAGGCTAATGTTATGGCCGATGCTCTCAGTCGCAAGTCGTATTGCAATAATCTCATGATCATGGAAAGCCAACCTCCTCTTCATGAAGAATTCCAGAAGCTGAACCTTGGTCTTGTTCCTCAAGGCTATCTTGCAAACTTGACAACCAGTCCAACTCTCGAGGAAAAGATTTGTTCTGAACAACTTCGTGATGCTGAAATCAAGAAGATGGTAGAACACATCAAAGAAGGCAAGGAGAAATTTAAGTCCTTCTCAATTGATGAAAAGGGAACTGTGTTCTTCGAAGGACGCATTGCAGTTCCTCAAGTTCAAAGTCTCAAAGATGCCATTCTCAAGGAGGCTCATGAAACTCGTCTCTCCATACACCCTGGAAGTACAAAGATGTACCAGGATCTCAAGACACTGTACTGGTGGCCTGGCATGAAACGTGAAATTGCTCAATACGTTTCTGAATGCGACGTTTGTCAACGTGTTAAGGCAGTTCATCAGAAAACAACAGGTCTTCTCCAACCTCTGAAAATCCCTGAGTGGAAGTGGGACATGATTGAAATGGACTTCATCACTGGTTTTCCAAAGTCCAAGAGGGGCAACGATGCAATCTTCGTTGTCATTGATCGTCTCACTAAAGTAGCTCACTTCTTTGCTGTCAAAGAAACAATCTCAGCTAGCCAGTTAGCAGAGCTCTACACAGCAAAGATTGTTCGTCTTCATGGTGTTCCATTGGAAATAAGCTCAGACCGTGGAAGCATATTCACTTCTCATTTCTGGAAAAGCTTTCAGGAAGCCTTGGGCACCAAACTTCTGTTCAGCACAGCTTATCACCCTCAGTCTCAAGGGCAAGTCGAAAGAGTCAATCAGATTCTCGAGGATATGCTCAGAGCATGTGGTATCTCCTTTGGCATGAAATGGGAGGAATGTCTTCCATATGCTAAATTCTCCTACAACAACAGCTTCCAGGCAAGCCTAGGCATGGCACCATTTGAGGCTCTCTATGGCCGCAGATGCAGGAGTCCAATCAATTGGTCTGGAGCTGGTGAACGTTCACTCTTAGGCCCTGACATTGTTAAGGAAGCCGAAGAGAAAGTTCGCATCATTCGTGACAATCTCAGGATTGCTCAGTCTCGTCAGAAAAGCTACTATGACAGCAAGCACAGGGATATGATCTATGCACCTGGTGACAAAGCATATCTCCGTGTAACTCCCCTCAGAGGTACTCATCGTTTTGGTGTAAAAGGAAAGCTTGCACCAAGATATATTGGTCCTTTCAACATTCTCTCAAGGCGTGCAGAAAATGCCTATCGTCTTGAACTTCCAGAAAAACTATCCAAGGTGCACGATGTGTTTCACGTGTCACAGCTCAAGAGGTGTTTCAAAGATCCAGATCGTGCAGTTGATCATGATTCCATTGAACTGCAAGAAGATCTCTCTTATGAGGAGCACCATGTTCGAATTCTCGATGAGACCGAGCGTAAGACTCGCAACAAGAGCACCAAGTTCTTAAAAGTGCAGTGGTCTCATCATTTCGATAAAGAGGCAACGTGGGAGACCGAAGAGGATCTTCGCAAGAAGTATCCGGGCCTTTTCTCTTCTCAGTAGGAATCTCGGGGCGCGATTCCTTCAAGGGGGGGCGTTTTGTAACATCCCAAGTATGAAAAACAACCTTTAGAATGTTTGCTCTTTGTTATTTTGTGTTTTGCATCATGGCATCTTAAGTTTTGAATTTGTTTTCCTTTGTTTTCTTTTGTTTTCCATTGTTTTTCTATTTGAATTTCAAACTAAATTTCAAATTTTGTTTCATACTTGTTCTGTTACAAATTTTCAAATGAAAATTTCAAACCAAAACATCAATTTGTTTCCAATAAACATGGAAAGTTCAAACTAGTTTAAATTGTTCCTTTCAATAAGTTAATTAATATCAATTTCACTCAAATTCAAATGAAATACAAACAGCAAAGACGGCTCTTTTGGCTCCGCTGCCCGACGCACCCACTCCCCTCGCTCAGTTGCCGACAACTCTGCAGTTGCTGCCCGGATGTGTAAGCTCCCAGCTCGCTGTGTTGTCTAGCTTCGCCATGTTTATTGAAGTTATGTTGTCTTCACCGTGCTCTGGCGCCATTTTCATGGATGAACTCGTCCCGGAGCCCCCTCCAAGGAGCAGCTGGTGTCAACTGTGATTGTGCATTTGCTCCCCTCTGACCTTGCTGTTGGCGTTGGCATCTTCCCCTCCATGACGACAAGGACGCCTATGCCATCAGTGTCTTCTCTGGGTGTTACCAACACAACGGGCAGCGCCGAGTGCATACATGCGCCGTGGGATCTTGCCAACCTAGGCGCAGCCGTCATAGCATGGCTTTTACTCCTCCGGATTTCAAGGCCCGACCTCCTCCTCCTACTTGACTTAATGGGAGATGTCACCATTGCCATGAAGCCGTACATTGGGCATCGATGTGATGTGAGCCACTTAGGTGCAGCAAATGTCGCCATATCGACCACAAAGCTAAAGGTTGCACTGCTCCAACTGCTCCCCGCCCGCCTCCTGTTGAAGCTCATCATTTTCACCCCTCTAGCCTTGCCAAAGCCTGCCCGCAAGCTATGCCCACGCCATCCCCTCAACATCGTGCTTCCTGTTTAGCTACGCCAGCTAAGCAAGCGACCCCGACATGTGTGTTATTGCAGTCAGTCCGTGTGAAAGAGGCTGCGATATTATGCTATGAGTTGCAAAGTTTTCTCACTCGGATTGAGAGTTTTTTAGCGAGAGCGGAGGCCACTCTTGGTAGGCTCCCTACTGTGCCTGCCTGTTGATGGTGTGTAAACACACATTCGTTGGGAAACCCAAGAGGAAGGTATGATGAGTACAGTAGCAAGTTTTTTCCTCGGTGAGAAACCAAGGTTTAATCTGACCAGTAGGAGAAAGAAATCACTTCTGAAGGTTGTTGATAGCTGATGTTGGTAGGATGCACTACCAGGCTCAGCAGCAACGTGGAATCTGCACACAACACAACCAAGATACTTTGCCCCCAACGTAACAGTGAGGTTTTCAATTTCACCGGTCATGCTGAAAATAAAGGATTAGACGTATAGTATGGAAAATGATATTTGTTTGCAGTAAATGAAATGAGAATAGTGTTTGCAGTGAAAAAGAACAGTGTTTAAAGTAGGTTGTATTATCATTGTAAAAGAATGAATCTAGGTACACAGTTCACTAGTGGTGTCTCTCCATAACAGATAAATAACATGTCGGGTGAACAAATTACGGCTGGGCAATTGACAAATAGAGAATGCACCGTAATACATATACATGACATGATGACTACTATGATATTCATTTGGGCATTACAACATGATACATAGACCGTTATCCAACTGCATCTATGACTAATAATCCACCCTCGGGACATCATCCCATTAAACTTTGTGTATTAAGTTGCAAGCAACAGATTATTGCATTAAGTAAAGTGCGTAATGTAAACAACACAATTGTTCTTAGACAAAGCATTGAGGTTTTACCCCTATTGGAAACAACATATCCACAATCTTAGAAGTTGCTGTCGCTCTTCCAGATTACTGGAAGCATGAACCCATTATCTAGCATAAATACTCCCTCTTGGAGTCACAAGCATCTACTTGGCCAGAGCATCTACTAGCAACGGAGAGCATGCAAGATCACAAATAACATATATGATAGATCTATAATCAACTTTACATAGTATTCAATATTCATCGGATCCCAGAAAACACAAAAGGTAGCATTATAATAAGATGGTCATGATCATGTTAGGCAGCTCACAAGATCTAAACATGATGGCACAAATAGGAGAAGACAGCCATCTAGCTACTGCTATGGACCCATAGTCTAAGGATGAACTACTCACGCATCACTCGGAGGTACGCATGGTGATGAAGAGCCCTCCGGTGATGATTCCCCTCTCCGGCAGGGAGCCGGGAAGAGGTTCAGAACCCTCCCGAACAAGGGTTGACGACGGCGGCGGCTCTGAAACTTTTCGTGGATAGAGGCTCGGGTACTTAGGGTTTTTTCGAGGAAGACAATATATAGGCGGAAGGGCTATGTCGGTGGGCGACCAGGGGGCCCACACCACGTGGCCGCGCCGCCACCTGGTGTGGCTGCCTCCTTCGAGTCTCCTCCGCACTCCGTGCACGTGATAGAAAACTAGGTACTTCAGCTTTTGTTTCATCCAATTTCAAGAATATTTCCAGAACAACCTTTTTGAAATACAAAAACAACAGAAAACAGGAACTGGCACTATTGCATCTTGTCAATAGTTTAGTCCCAGAAAATGCATAAAAATGCTATGAAGTGTATAGGAAACATGTAGCAATTGACATAATATCAACATGGGACATCAGAAATTATAGATACATTGGAGACGTATCAAGCATCGCCAAGCTTAGATCTACTCGTCCTCAAGTAGGTAAAACGATAACAACAAAATAATTTCTGAGGTGACATGTTACCACACAATCTTGATCAAATCATAATGTAAGCACAAGTCATGACTGAAGTGATCTAAGTCAATCTTCTATGGTTTGCTAACAAATAGATAATGAGTAAACAACTAGATCATATGAGAAAAAACTTTTCATTAATAGTACTTTAATGATAAGCATCAAAAAAATTTGCATAAGAGTTAACTCATAAAGCAATAGATTCTAAATAAAAGGCATCGATCAACACGTAGGAAGATTTAAGTTTCAGCACTGGACTTTCAGCATATATATCTCATCGATATTATCAACACAAGAAATATAATAAGTGGAATAAACTAGCATGTAAAAATTGTTGCACACAAAGTTGACACAAGTGTTTACTTCTGAGACAGAAAGAAGTAGGAAGACTGACTCAACATAAAAGTAAAATAAAGGCCCTTCGACAGGGAAGTAGGGATAAATCATGTGCTAGAGCTTTTTAAGGTTTAAAAACATATAGAGAATATAAAAATAAATTTTGAGAGAGGTGTTTGTCAATGCCAACGAATGGCATCGAATGATTTATCATCCTTTCATGTCTAAAGGCTTCAAGAGAGTCTCCCATAGAGAGAACAATACATTTCCTCTTCTCCTTTGTTTGACCAAGCTAAGTTCATGATTTCTCAAGCCCATATTTTTAAGAGATTTATTTGGTTATAAGTTGTAATTTATCTTTTAGTGGTTGGGCACTCGCTTGCCTGCTCTTTTTGCAATATTAGGGACTTAGCACATTATTCATGCTAGTCAAGGTGTGAAGCCAAATAAACATGAAAGAGACAATAAAGCAGCCAATACTTCCACATGAGCTAAAACAGAGCACAAAGCATGTTTAATAATTTTGAAGGTTTAAAGGTATCACACGAAATATTTACTTAGAATGGCAGGAACTACCACACAATGGGTAGGTATGGTGGACACAAATGGCATGGATTTTGGCTCAAGGTTTGGATGCACGAGAAACATTCCCTCTCAGTACAGAATTTAGGCTAGCAAGATTGTTTGAAGCAAACACAAGATATCAACTAGTACAACAAGACTTACATGAAAACAAATTGCAAACATTATAAGACTCTATATTGTCCTCCTTGTTACTCAAACACCTTTTACTGGAAAATATCTAGACCTTAGAGATACCAATCATGCAAACCAGATTTCAACAAGATGTATGGTAGTTCTCCACTAATAGGTTTTAACCACATGATATAAGAGCTTAAACAAGAACTACTTGAAAGCTCAAAACAATTGCCAAGTATCAAATTATCCAAGACAACGATCTACAAGAATATGTAAGTCTTTTCCAATATACCATCTACCACTTGTAGCATTTTCTGTTTCCAACCAAACAACATTTAATTATTTCAACACAAACTCTCCAAATAATTTAGCAATGAAACAAGAGAGTACTACTCTACAAGAACTAACAGCTCTGAACAAGAGATGCATGAAAAACACAAGCTAAAAGAATTCCAGCAATTAGACAATAAATGAAGAATACGAGTATTAGTATGAAAAAGATGAGTGTGTCTCTCTCCCACACAAGAATGCTAGGATCCAACCAAGTTTATTATAGAAAATAAAAGAAAATAAAAAACAAACGGACGCTCCAAGTAAAGTACATAAGATGTGAATGAATAAAAATATAGTTTCACTACAAATGACCTGATAAGTTGTTGATGAAGAAGGGGATGCCTTGGGAATCCCCAAGCTTAGACGCTTGAGTCTTCTTGAAATTTGCTGGGATGGTCCACGGGAGCATCCCCAAGCTTATGCTTTTCACTCTTCTTGATCAAATTGTATCATCCTCTTCTCTTGACACTTGAAAACTTCCTTCACACAAAACTCAAAGTAATTCTCATTAGAGGGTTAGTGCATAACCAAAAAATCACATGTTCTGCATGGACACAAGCCTTACCAATACTTTATAAACATTAGCTAAATTTACAAATGTTTTGTGGAGTAAATAAATTCACTCAACATAGTAAAAGAGAGAATGCAAAATAAAAGGCAGAATCTATTAAAACCAGAACAATCTGTAAAGACGAATTTTTTTAAGGCACTTACATTGCTAAGATCAGAAAACCCAGAATAAAGAAAAGTTGCTACATATCTAAGGATCACGCACAAAAAATTTCAGAATGTTTCGATTTTTCTGGAATTTATTATGAATTAAACGGTGGACAACAAAAATCTGTTCCTGCATAGAAATAAAAATCTAGCATCAACTTTCCACTAGAGACTTTACTTGGCAAAAAAAATTGAAATAGAAAAGATACAGAGGAGTTGTTACAAAAGTAAACAACACCATGACTCAAATAAAACAAAATAAAAATTACAGACATAAAACATGGGTTATCTCCCAAGAGTGATTTTCTTTTACGCCTTTCGGCTAGGCACAGAAAGAAAGAATCAAGTATTTTCAAGTGAAGAAGCATAAAAATCATAATTTGTTCTAATAATAGGATCAAAAGGTAGCTTCATTCTCTTTCTAGGAAAGTGTTCCATACCTTTCTTGACTGGGAACTGATATTTAATATTCCCCTCTTTCATGTCAATAACAACGACAACAGTTCTAAGAAAATGTATTCCCAAAAAAATAGGACAACAAGCATTGCATTCAATATTCATAACAACAAAATAAAAGGGGACAAGATTATTGTTAACCATAATAAGAATATCATCAACTCTCCCCCAAATGTTTCTTCTTAGCATTATCAGCAAGATGAACATCCAAATAACAGTGTTCCAAAGATGGTAAATCAAGCATATCATAGAATTTCTTAGGCATAATAGAGATACTAGCACCAAGATCACATAAAGCATTACAACAAAAATTATTCCCCTTCATTTTAATGATGTGCTACCAACCATCTTCTAACTTCCTAGGGGTATAGGATTCACGTTTTAACTTTTCTTCTCTAACTTGCATGAGAGCATTTTTAATATGTTTTGTGAAAGTCATATTTATAGCACTAGCATTGCGAATTCTAGCTAGATTTTGTAGGAACATAATTACTTCATAAATATTGCAACCATCAAAATCAAAATCATTATTATCAAAGGTAATGGGATCATTTTCTCCCATATTTCGAAAAATTTCAGCACTTTTATCGGAAACAGTTTCAGTAGTTTTAGGCAATTTTAAACGTTTAACATAAGAAGTTGAGACATTGGAAACACCAATTAATTTACCATTAATAGTAGGAGGTTTACTAGCATTTGAAACTTCAGCATTACTAGTGGTGGTAATAGTACAAACTCTAGTTATATTATTTTTTCTAGCTATATCATCTTCTCTTTCCCACCAAGCATGCAATTTAGGAAACATCCTAACATTGTCATCAATTCTAACTTTAATGGCATCAAAGTTTTGCTTTCTTTAACATCATGAGGCATGACCTTTATTTTTCAGAAGATCAACATCAGGAGAAAGGCTATCAACTTTAGAATCAAGAGCATCAATTTTGCCAAACTTTTCCTCAACGGATTTACTAAAAAGAAGTTTGTGTACTAATAAAGTCCTCAAGCCCGATTTCAAGATCAGAGGGTACACTTCTATTGTTGTTGTAGGAATTACCATAGGAATTGACATAACCATTACCACTATTATAAGGATACGTCTTATTATTGTTACTACCAAAATTATTTCTATAAGCATTATTGTTGAAATTTTTGTTTTTAATGAAGTTCACATCAACATGCTCTTATTGAGCAACCAAAGAGTCTAAAGGAACATTATTTGGATCAACATGAGTTTTACCATTCACAAGCATAGACATAATAGTATCAAGCCTATCACTCAAGGAAGAGGTTTCTTCAACATAATTTACCTTCTTACCTTGTGGAGCTATCTCAGTGTGCCATTCAGAATAATTTATCATCATATCATCAAGAATCTTTGTTGGAGCACCCAAAGTGATGGACATAAAGGTACCTCCAGTAGCTCAATCCAGAAGGTCTCTTGAAGAAAAATTCAGACCTGCATAAAAGGTTTGGATGATCATCCAAGTAGTTAGTCCATGGGTGGGACAATTTTTTTACCAAAGATTTCATTTTTTTTCCCAAGCTTGAGCAACATGTTCATTATAAAATTGTTTAAAATTCATAATGTCACTTCTCAAAGATATAATTTCAGCATGAGGATAATATTTTCCAATGAAAGTATCTTTACATTTAGTCCAATAATCAATACTATTTCTAGGCAAAGATAGCAACCATTCTTTAGCTCTTTCTCTCAAAGAGAAACGAAAACATTTCAGTTTAATAATATCTCCATTTATATCCTTATACTTTTGCATCTCACAAAGTTCAACAAAATTATTAAGGTGAGCAGCAATATCATTACTACTAACACCAGAAAATTTCTTTCTCATAACAAGATTTAACAGAGCAAGCTTAATTCCATAAAAATCTGCATTAGGAGCAGGTGGAGCAATTGGTTTACAAACAAAATCATTGTTGTTTGTACGAGTAAAGTCACACAATTTAGTGTTCTCAGGGTTACTCATTTTAGCAATATTAAAACAGTATAACAAAAATAACAACTATAATAAGAACAATTTGTGTTTTTGATATAAAGAAGCAAACAAGACAAAATAAAAACAAACTAAGCAAAACAATAACAAAGTAAAAAAGATCGGAAGTGAGAGACTCCCCTTACAGAAATCCTCTTCTCCCCAGAAACTGCTCCAGAAAAGAGCTTGATGGTGTGTTAACACGCGTTCGTTGGGAGAACCCAAGAGGAAGGTATGATGAGTACAATAGGAAGTTTTTCCCTCAGTAAGAAACCAAGGTTTAATCGGACCAGTAGGAGAAAGAAATCACTTCTGAAGGTTGTTGACAATTGATGTTGGTATCGCGCACTACCAGGCTCAGCATCAACGTGGAATCTACACATAACACAACCAAGATACGTTGCCCCAACGAAACTGTGGGGTTGTCAATCTCACTAGTCTTGCTGAAAACAAAGGATAAGACGTATAGTGTGGAAAATGATGTTTGTTTGCAGTGAGTGAAATGAGACCAATGTTTGAAGTGAAAAAGAACAGTGTTTGCAATAGGTTGTATTATCAGTAAAAAAAGAATGGACCGGGGTCCACAGTTCAGTAGTGGTGTCTCTCCATAACAGATAAATAACATACTAGGTGAACAAACTACAGCTGGAAAATTGACAAAAAGAGAATGCACCGTAATGAATATACATGACATGATGACTACTATGATATTCATGTGGGCATTACAACATGATACATAGACCGTTATCAAACTGAATCTATGACTAATAATCCATCCTCAGGACGTCATCTGAGCAAACTTTGGGTATTAAATTTCAAGAAACAGATTATTCCATTAAGTAAAGTGTGTAATGTAAACAACACAATTATCCTTAGACAAAGCATTGATGTTTTACCCCTAGTGGCAACAGCACATCCACAATCTTAGAAATTACTGTCACTCTCCCAGATTACTCGAGGCATGAACCCACTATCTAGCATAAATACTCCCTCTCGGAGTCACAAGAATCTACTTGGCTAGAGCATCTACTAGCAACGGAGAGCATGCAAGATCACAAATAACATATATGATAGATCTGTAATCAACTTGACATAGTATTCAATATTAATCACATCCCAGCAAACACAACATGTAGCATTACAATCAGATGATCTTGATCATGTTAGGCATCTCACAAGATCTAAACATGATGGCACAAATAGGAGAAGACAACCATCTAGCTACTGTCATGGACCCGTAGTCCAAGGATGAACTACTCACGCATAACTCCGGAGGCAGGCATGGTGATGAAGAGCCCTCCGGTGACGATTCCCCTCTCCGGTAGGGTGCCGGGAAGAGCTTAAAAACCCTCCCGAACTAGGGTTGACGGAGGCGGCGGCTGTAGAACTTTTCGTGGATGGAGGCTCGGGTACTTAAGGTTTTCCCTAGGAAGGCAATATATTGGCGGAAGGGCGGTGTGAGTGGTTGACCAAGGGGCGCACACCACGTGCGCGGCCTGATGTGGTTGCCTCCCATGCCTCCTTTGAGTCTCCTTCGGACTCTGTGTACGTGACAGAAAAATAGGGACTTCGGCTTTTGTTTCGTTTAATTCCGAGAATATTTCCAGAATAATTTTACTGATATACAAAAACAGCAGAAAACAAGAACTGACACTATGGCATCTTGTCAATAGGTTACTCCCATAAAATGCATAAAAATGCTATGAAGTGTATATAAAACATGTAGCAATTGGCATAATATCAACATGGAACATCAGAAATTATAGATATGTTGGAGACGTATCACATGTCGTGACTCCTCTGTCCGATCTCTTTGGTTGTCTCTCTCTTCGTGGTAGGTCGTGCATGTTGTCACCTGCCGATGTGTCTTCTACCTCTGAGAGTGAAGCCTTCGCCGGAGTCCTGGCTCCGGTAGTTTATATCATGTCTGAGCTAAAAGAGTTATGTAGAAATTATGCTTCACCTATATCTATGGTACCTCCGATGGAAGACTCACTTGAGGCCTTGGTGGTGCCTCCGCCACCACACATTTACTATTGGAGACTAGCTAGATACTCGCTTTTGTGGAGAGGGAAGGTATTGCCGATGTTGTCATTCACACGACCGATCCCACCGGGCATGCGGTTTCTATAGATGATAAGGTTCTTGTTTCCCGTGCTGCAGCACCTGTTCCCGGAGCTATTTTCGCCGAAAAGCTTTGCGACTTCCTTGCTAGTTTTTAGGCTGATGATCCTGGATCTGGTAAGATGATTGGATGCCTTTTAAAAGAGAGGGCAATCAAGAACAAAAGCAAGAAGGTTGGATCTTGCAAGGGGACATCATTCAAGAGCAAAACCAAGACTCCAAGAGTGGCACAATAAGGAAGGTATCTACTGCTACTTGCTGGATAATTTTCATCTTTTCGGGTTGGCGTGTCTGAGAACTTTGTAGTTGTATTTTAGTGTGGTTTTCATTGAGTTGTGGTGATTTAGCAGGTTGAGAGAGTTGGTCCATTTTCCTTGGCATTTGGGGAATTGCATGCTTTGAGAATAGTCCACGTGTGTTTTTCTTGTAATGGTTTTTGACCGGTTTTGGCTAACTAACTGGGCGACTCTCTTCTTCTCAATTAATAGATTGAGGCAAACCTTTTGCCTACATTGCAAAAAAAAGTGTCATGCATTATGCATATGATACTACCCATATAGTGCATAGTATGATGTAATAGTATCATTGTCATATCCTATCTATTTGTTTGTAGAATCCCAATATAAATATGTGTACAAGATTTATTTGCTATTAAAATAACTATTTTTATGTGTTATGAGATAGTATCTACCTATGATACTCCAATCCTCTCGCTCTTCCTTAGTTGGCACATCAGGATTTTGAGGGGCCTAGTTTGCATGATACCACCTAAGATACTAGCACTGTGACTAGTCTGCTTTTAACTGTTGTTCCATATGCTGCTATCTAAAGCAGAATGGACCTACGGTGATTCACGTTCAAAGTCAAAAGTTTAGCTACAATGGACTCAATTAAGTTAGCAAAAGTGAGGGAACATCTTGAAATCAGCAACTAGTGCGACGTGAACATTCTCGTAGCCTAACTCTCCTCTCCCCCTCTCGCCGGCCGCCACTCCAGCGTCGACGTCCTCCCCTCGTCTCCGCCGCCTGCCCCTCCGGCCCCGGCGGCAACTCTCCTCCGTCGTGTGATGGCGTCAGCCCCTGATCGCAGTTGGGCCGACTTCACCGACGACGAGATCGATGCTAGCTCCAGAACCCAGCGCTCCTACTGTGAGGTTCTCCGTAGCGATTCTTCGTCGCCTCGCGCCTCCCCTCCTCGTGCGCGGATCCCCGGGCCGCGGCTTCTCCCCCTGCGTGTGTCGCTCCGCCCCCGCCGCATCCACGTCGCCCGGCTCCCGCCCTGGTGGCTCCCCGTCCCCCTTCGCCCGTGCCCGTCCCGCACCTATGGCAGCATTTGGGCGGGTGCAAGAGGCGTCTCCGCGCTCCCCAGCCGACGCTGGTGATTCGACCGGACCTGCCGCGGGACCTAGCGGGCCGCTGCTTCAACTGCATGCATCCTAGGCACGTCGCCGGGATGTGTGAGGGCCCCACGGTCTGCCTCCGCTATGGTCGGGAGAACCACCACGCCCGCGAGTGCACTGAGCCCCACCCCGGCGGGAGGCGCTGGTAATGGTGGCTCCTGGCCTCCCCCCTCCAGGTGGCACCCCAACGTGCGACTCGTGTGCGGATGAGGCTGGGTGTGCGCGAGGGAGTCCCGGCGCACCAGCGGCTGGGCCCCAGGGTGGAGCTGGTGGACGGCGGTCTCCGGCCGGGTGGGTCGAGTGGTGGTCGTGCTGGCTTGGACGTGCCAAATGCGATCGTGGTGGATCCTAGGTCCGCGGCGTCGCTGGCTGGACGGCGCCCGGAAAAGCATCTGGCCGTGGCGGTGCATGGCGTCGTGGTAGCGGCACCAGGTGGACAAGGCCGTCGTGGTGTGGCCGCTCTCCGTGATGGCCGTGGCGACATGCGAGGTGACAATGGCGCGGGTCCCTTGGTGGGGCGGTGGCGCCCAATGATGGAGAAGGCTGCTGGTTCTTCTCCGTCTCCTCCACCATCCCAGATGGCCGGCTGTCCCGGTGGTGGCCGCTAACGTCGAGGAGGTTGCGGCGTTGCGCCCGCGCCTCGTCAAGGCGTTCCTGCCACGCCCAATGGAGATCGTGGAGGCGGAAGACTCCCTGCGCTGGGCTCTGGTGGCATTCATCTCAGGCTCCCGCTCCTGGGTTCCGTTGCATGACGCGGTGGCTGCAGTGATCAGGCATGTTCCTCGGGTCGAAGACAACTTCTCAGTGCACTACGTCTCGCCGGCCGAGTTCCTCTTCATGTGTTTGAGCCATAGGATCCTCGACAAGATCATGTCGGCTGGATTCGTGGGTGGGAATGGGTTCGCCCTCCGTTTCTCGCCATAGAACCGGCAACTACAGGCGGTGCAGCGCTCGTTGCGGTTTCGGTTTCTCATGGAGCTCGTCGGTGTTCCAGCACACGCCTGGAATAGGACGACGGCGAGTGTGGCCCTCGGCTCCGCCGCCTGGATTGAAAGTCTAGCCACTCAAGTCACTGCCGCGGGAGGTGGCGCTCTTGATAGAGGAGCCTGACGATAGGTTGGAAGACGACGACGGCCACGTCCTACCGGCCGGTGTGCTCATCCCCATTGAGAAGCACATGTTGGAGTACGGGCTGGTGGTCCAACTAGCGCACGCGGAGGATATAGCCGCCGCCCGATCTGTGTCAAGCGACAGTGGGAGTCGTGGGGACTCCCACGAGGGTAGCGGTGGTGGTACGGGCTCCCGGGTTGGTCCTGATGTCCGTCAGCATTACTCCTTCAAGTGCTCGTGAGGCAGGCCTGACCATGAGGTGCATACCCGCCATGGTGGTTCCTCGCGTTGGGACGGTGGCAGGCGCATCGACGGCACGCCGCCAGAGCGTGTCACGGCAACCGTTTTGGTGGTTGTCGATGGCGTGGGTACCCTGGCCCCTGCCTTGACCGAATCAGAGCAGCGCGAGGCCCGTTGGGATCCGATGCTTCTCGAGGCTGACTTGGACAACCATCAGCCAACACGTGGCGCGCGCAAGGACGGTGGGGTCACCCCTGCCTTGGATGCTGCCGCGGGAGTGCGCGCGGATTTCGAATCCCCGCTACAGGATCCCAAGGGCGCGGAAGTGGTGGACAGTGGAGTGTCCTGCTCTGTCGCTGGTGGGGCGCAGGTTGCTTTGTCTGTTCTCGGCGGGAGGGACGTGGAAAGTAGCCTCTGCCGTGTTGCGGAGGCAACGGACAACGGAAAGGGTGCGCATATCAAGCTCGTTGGGCCTTCCACCCCGATTCCTCTCCGCGGAAGCACCTGGCCCGCGAGCCCTGACTACTACCTCTTTTCTGCTAGTTTTTTGACTGGGTCCGAAGGCATCTTTTCCGACGGCTCCTGGTCACCAAGGGGCCCACTTTACTTTGGCGTGGAAGACAAGGAAGGTGTGGTTTTGGAGCCAGGTTTGTTCTCTGTTTCCCTCTCCCCTCTGAGTTTGAGGCCTGCCACGTTGGTTCTTGCTGGAGTGGACACGGACGCCGGTGGTAGTGATGAGGTGGAGATTGAGGTGGGACCGAGGTGGCCACTTCTCTGGCGCGCTCCCCCACGCCCAGTGCGCGTGATTTTGACACTTTCTGTGTGTCGTACCGCAGGACGATCTCGCTGCTGCTTCCCCGTCCCACTGTGCGGCGGAACCGCTCCAAGTGGTGCCAGGGTGGTCCGGTGCGTCGGAGTTGGCATCTTCGTGGTTGTGCTATCGAGTCCACGCCGGTGAAGAAACATCATAAGAGGCTCATCCACAAGATTGGGATCGTGCACGAGGGTGGTACCATTGGGTTCGAGGCGCTGCAGGCTTACCTTGGCCTCTTTGACCGCCCCCCCTACGTCAGGAGCACATTGATGCGATCGTGGGTTTGTTTGGCTGGCATCCCTAGTGGATGACGAGAGTGTTGTCGCCGTATAGTGTGTTCTCTAGTTTGCAGTCTTGTCCGTTTGTAGCCACCAAACAATATCGAGCTCAGAACTTTGTTGTCATTTGGAACGCCCGTGGTCTAAATTCCATTGCTAGCCGACTCGCAATTTTTCAAGTGGTTTCGGCCGCCCGTCCGGCTGTGGTCTGCCTCCAAGAAACTAAGATGAAGGTTATCACGATTAAGGTGGTCCGGTAGTGCCTTGGTCCCGGCTTCGACGAGTTCTGCTTCCTCCCTGCAGTGGGCACGCGAGGTGGCATTCTCCTGGCATGGCAGTCGTCAGTGTATAGGGTTTCCAACCTGCATTTCTCGGCTAACGCGATTCCCGCTAGCATCTCGGTGGGCGACGAGGCGGGCTGGTGGTTCTCTGGGGTCTATAAGCTAAGCGGCTTTTCCTAATGGAACTCCAGGACATCCGTGGTCTCCATGCGGGTTTTTGGGTGGTTGTCGGCGACTTTAATATCATAGTCGATGTGGCGGATAAGAACCGGGAGTCTGCATAGGAGCATGATGGGGCGCTTTCGTCACTCGCTCGCCGAGTTGGAGATTAAGGAGGTTTACCTTAGTGGACGAAGATTCACATGGTCCAACGAGAGGCAGCATGCCACGATGGAGAAGCTTGACAGGGTCTTCTCGACCATGGAATGGGACATCTCCTTCCCGGAGGCCTTTTTTGGCCCCTCGGATCACTGCCCGCTGGTATTGGACCTCACGCCATGTAGGATCAGCGGGCGCCGGTTTTAGTTCAGGCCTTTTGGCCAAAGTTGGATGGCTTTCTGGAGGTTGTCCAGGAAGCGTGGAATGTTGTGCCGCATCAGCCGAACCCCTTCAAGCGCTTTGAGGAAAGGCTGAGGTTGACGGCGCGTAAGTTATCCAGCTGGAGCGATAAGTTCAGTGGCAATCTCAAGATGCATATTCTTATCTCCACCGAGGTGATCCTTCAACTGGATGTGGCCATGGATAAGCGGCAGCTCTCCTCTCAAGGGCGGGCCCTTCGTGGCCTCTTGAAAAATAAGCTACTTGGCTTATCCTCGCTAGAAAGGACTATCGCGCACTAGCGATCCCACATTCTGTGGTTGAGGGAGGACGATGCATGTACCAAGTTCTTCAACGTACATGCCGTCCATCGTAGGAGGAAGAATATTTTGGATCATCTTATGGTGGACGGGGTGCGTGTTACGGATCACCCTGTGATGGCCTCAGCCGTAGATGACTTCTTCGAGGGCCTGTTGGGCACGGACCTGGACCGTCCTTCTCCCTGGACCTGGACTTTGTGGGTATTCCCTCAGAGGATCTTGGCCACCTCGACGTTGACTTCACTGAGGAGGAAGTCTGGAAGGTGATCCGGTCCATGCCCTTGGACAAGTGCCCGAGTCCGGATGGATTCTCCTCCCGCTTCTTCGTGGCTTGTTGGGGGATCATCAAGGACGACAGCATGGATGCCTTCCATTACCTATACAGGCTCGATGCTCGGGGTTCTAGGGTGGTTAACCAATCCTTAATCACGCTTCTGCCCAAGAAACCCGACCCGAGGAGGTGCGGTACTTCCGCCCCATCGGCTTGATTCACGATTTCGCCAAGGTCTTTGTGGCATGAGTGGCGCCGAGCATTCCGACTCTCGTCGGCTCGCATTAGAGTGCCTTTGTGCGTGATAGGTGCCTCCATGAAAACTTCATGTTGGTCCAAGGCATGGCGAGGAAGTTGCACAACACGGCTGCCTCCGCCGTGCTAATGAAGGTCGACATCACCAAAGCCTTCGGCACAATGGATTGGGCCTCCTCCTTGAGGTCCTTTGCAAGATGGGCTTTGGAGAGAGGTGGGTTGCTTGGGTCTACGCATTACTAGCTACCGCATCGACCCGAGTGCTCCTCAACGGCGTGGTCGGGAGGGCATTTGCCAACAGCGTGGTTTGAGGCAGGGTGACCCTCTCTCCCATGTGCTCTTTATTCTGGTCATGGAGGCCTTGTTCTGGCTGATTGAGCGGGCCACCAAGGCAGGACACTTCTTCCGGCTGTCGCACACAGTACCGCGTCATCACATCTCGATTTGTACTGATGATGTGTTCACCTTCCTACGCCCTAACGTGGTTAATCTTTGATTTTTCTTTGCGCTGCTCGAGAACTTTGGAGTAGCGTCGGGGATGTGGACCAACTTCAACAAATGCTCTATGCACCTCATCAATAGCTCAGCGGAGGTCGAGCAGTGGGTGGTTGTGGAATTGGGTTGCGAGATCTTCCCATTCCCCTTGTGATATCTTGGTCTCAATCTCGGTCCACTTAAGCCTACCACGGCCCAGCTCCAATTCCTAGTGGACAAGGTGGGCGACCGCCTTCCTAGCTCGGGAGCTGTCCTGATGAACAAGGGTGGGCGTCTGTCCCTTATTCGTTCCACCCTCTCAGCGGTCTCGATCTTCGCCTTGATGTCTCTCGACCTACTTGAGGGCACTCTCTCCGGGATGGAGAGGATCCTACGTGGATTCCTATGGAAAGGCCGCAAGCAGGTGCACGGTGGTCACTGCTTGGTAGCTTGGGACAGGGCGTGCCTTCCCAGACGCCACGACGGCCTTGGCTTTCTCGATTTGAGGAGGATGAACCTCGCCTTAAGGGCGAGATGGCTGTGGCTAGAGCGTACGGTGACGGACAAGCTGTGGCGGGATTTCAACCTGCGGGTCCCTAGGAAGGTTCGTGAGATCTTCGATGCAGCCACCATTTCGGTGGTTGGTGACCTCTTCGACGTGGTGCCTTGGAGAGCTCGCGGCTCCCAGATGGTTAGGGAAGGTTTCGCCGGAGCATCGCTGGAGGACCTCTGGCCGAATCTCCCGCCACCGGCAATTGAGAAACTCCTCAGGGTGGCGGAGTTGATCCTGGACTTCCCCCTCGCCCCGGGCCAGGACGACGCTTTCTTATGGAGGTGGGATGCGATCAGGGTCTACTCCTCCCGCTCTTTCTATAGGACGTTGTGCTTTGGCGCTGAGCATATGGATGGCACCCTTCAGATTTCGCACTCCAGTGCCCAGGCCAAGTGCAAGTTCCTCATGTGGCTGGCGGCGAAGGGCCATTGCTGGACAGCTGACCGGCTCGCGCGTCGTCATCTCCCGCGCCCGGTGGTTTCTCCATTATACGACCAACACAAGGAAACAATCGATCATCTCCTCGTGGGTTGCATTTTTGCCTGGTCTGTTTGGGCTGCCTGTTGCCACAGCTGGGGTTACGATGACTGGACTCCGACGGTTGAGCCCTCCCTGGTCGAGTGGATCACCGCGCATTAGGCGCTCCGGGTGGACTTAAGAGATTTGTGGACATCCTTGGCCCTTGTGTGCTGGACCCTGTGGACTCATCGGAACGACATCGTCTTCAACGGTTCCTCCCCTTCCCCTAGCCTCGTCATCGGCAGAGTGGTGGTGGAGGCCGAGCTTTGGCGGGCGGCCGGTCTTTTTAGAGGTAGTCTAGGGCGAGTGGATCGGTGGAGGGTTGGCGAGTAATCACGTGTTGAGTTTAGCTGTCGCTGATAGTGTGGGTGTGTGTCTGGCGTCTGTGCCAACCCGCATTGTAAATCTTGGCCTCTTGGCCCCCCTTCTTTGAAAACCGATATGCCTTCTAGGTCATATCCTTGAAAACGTTAGCAAAGGTTTAACCGGCATGTGTGGATCTACAAACCGGCCTAGCCGAGGAAAGTAAAACGATTTGCTGAATTTTGACAAAACAGTATGGAATATCATAATATTTTGCCACTACACCGTATGGAATATCATACATAAGTATCATGCATATGATACTAGTATACCATGTAGTGCATAGTATGATGTAATAGTATCATTGTGATATCATATTTATTTGTTTGTAGAATCCCAATTTAAATACGTGTACAAGATTTATTTGCTATTAATATCTATTTTTACTTGCTATGAGATAGTATCTACCTATGATACCCCAATCCTCTCGCTCTTCCTTAGTTACTTGTCACATCAGCATTTTGATGGGCCTAGTTTGCATGGCATGATTTTCATGTAGTATGTCATGAGTATAGGACCAAGTTTTCTTTTAACTGCTGACCTACTGTGATTCACGTTCAATGTTCAAAAGTACAGCTACAATGGACTCACTTACATTAGCAAAGTTTAACCGGCATGTGTGGATCTACAAACCGGCCTAGCCGAGGAAAGTAAGAATTTTGACCAAAACCATATGGAATATCACAATGTTTTGCCACTACACCGACTGCAATCTTTGAAGGGCGGCACACAATTTGACAAGGAACATTTGTTGCAAAGAACGGGGAACAATCTCATATGCAAACCACTCTTATCTGCTCTTAAAAGAGAGAGTAAGTGAAATAGTGCATCAGTCAGTATTATGCAAAATATTGCGGTTCCGGCTGTACATTCATCAGTTAAAAGAGAGACACGTGATCATTATGCAAATTTAAGGCCTGGCTTGATGAATTCCGGAGGAATTCGAGGAACGCATGCATCCCTCGACGCGTGACGATGCTTTCGCCAAACATGCACAATAGGAATTATCATCTGGTTCAAATTCGAGAGTCTGACGGCTGATTGACGAATCTGCTGGTTACATCAGATGAATGCGAGACCTTCAAGAGCAGAAATCACCCAGAATCCTACAGCATGGAGAGTTTCGAGTCCTACCTACAGCATTCATTCAGAAAACGAACCGAAGATCCTGCAGCGTTGGGAAAGGAATCGCAGAAGCTCGCTCTTGCGAAATTCTGTCGCCGCGGGAACGAACAGAGGCTTACACTACCCGAGCGCTTGGGCGAGCCGCAGAAAACTCCAGGCGTCGAAGAAGAGCAGAGAAAGGGCGACCTGCATCTTCCGCACCTGGCCGCGCGCCCGGCATGCCTCCTCGAGGGCGATGTTCAGGAGCTGCTCGGCCGCCAGCAACCAAGCGATCTGGATGATGTCGCCCGCCGGGAGCGCCGCGGCCAGGTCGACGGCGTCGTAGGCCGCCCTGGCGAACGACGCGGCGTCGCAGAGCCTCATCTGCGCATCGTCGGCGTTTATGAGCGCGTCGTCGCTGTGGTCGTACCAGCTCCGGGCCATCTCCGTGCCGAGTACGAGGTCCATGCCTTCGCCGCAGAGGGGGCGGGCGGTGTCGACCAGGCCGTGGAGCGTGCTGCAGCGCTTGATGTCGCGGCGGGCGTCGTCTAGGAGCGTGAGGGGCGAGACTCCGGGCGCGAGTTCCACGTAGCCGTCGGCCACGCCCACGCGTTTCGCGCGCAGCGTCTCCTCCTGCGCCCCCAGCTTGATGATGGCGAGGTCGATCAGCCTCACGGTTTCCTCCGAGGGGCAGGCCTCCAGGAGCGTGTCCGGCAACGTCAGCGCCATCTCCAGCCACTCGTTCGCCATTGCCATCGTGTGCCGATCTCTCTCGCGCGCGCGAGCGTGCCGTGGAATGTGGCGAGGGGAGCAGGTAGAAGAAAGACGACGGGGAAGGAGGAAGGGGATTTTATTATTGGGAGGTGAAGTTGCTTCGGAGGGAAGCCACTTGGAATTCACCGCTTTTCTCTCTCTCACTGACAGCATGTCCCTCTCAGCGTTTTAAGAATTTTCACCCCTCGTAGTAACTTTTCCCATCGTTGGTTCGGCCGCGCGCGAGGTAAAAAGTCGGTTACGGCCGCGGGGCCCACCTTGCCAGCCTGGCTATTTCAGAGCACGCCGGCCTCCGAAGCGCAGCGAAGCATTCATTCGTCAGAAATCCAAACCCACCCGGCACCGGAAGAGAGAGAGAGAGAGAGAGATGGCGGCGGCGACGTGGAAGACGCGGTTCCGGGAGTTGGTGGTGCTCGCGGAGAGCCGCTGCCGCGTCCGAGTCGCCATGAAGATCGTCTACGCGCGGGGGTACCTCGTGGAGCCGATGCACGCGGCCGCGGCCGTCGAAGTGCGGACCCTCCTCCAGCTCGCGGAGCAGGCGCTCGAGGACGCGGCCGGCGACCTCGCCGACGCGATCTCCTCGCTGGGGAGCGCCAAGGAGCTCGCGCGGCGCGGCGGCACCGGCGACGACGCGGCGGATGCGGTTGCGCTCCCCAGGATCCTCGGCCTCCTCGACATCACAGCGGTGCAGCGGAACGCTTCGCGGAACGTCCGGGACGCCAGGATGCTCGCGATCGAAGCGCACCACGACATGGAGCTGTGCTGCGACTCCCTGCTGTCGCTCCGCCACCTGCTGGAGTACCCGCTTCTCCCTGGCGTGGACGACGCCATCGACGGCCAGCGCGCCGAAGCCTACGAGTTCCTCGTGACTGCGAAGGAGAAGGTCGACAGGTGCGCCGCGCTGGCCGCCCGCGCCCGAGAGGATGTGTCCGGCGCCGCCGACTGAGGGTACGCAAAAGCTGACGATCCGACTGAGGATGTGCGACTTGATCCATAGCTGTTCGTCCGTCGCTTGCGTTCTCTTGCCATATACGAGTGCCTGCCTCAAGATGTCTAGCGTTTTTTCCTGCATGTTGATGCGTATTGAGAGTTTGAGACTGTGATTCAACTATGATCAGTTGCCGCTTCTACCTGGATTCTACTAGTATGAATGGTGCAAGCGCTTTTTTCAATTCATTCATAGATGCATATCCCATGGTTTTGTTTGTTGACGTCCGTTGATTTAACTCAGCTTACTACACTGGGAGTATTCTCAGGGTCTGATGTTTCAAGAACAAAATTACTGTTACGTTAGATTCTCAAAATTCTGCTTAATTGCTCAGATTTGAGCTAGTTCTGTGTGTGGCCATGCACAACAGAATGGATGTTTGAGTCAAATTAAGCATGATGCTGTTATCTTATTTGTAAGGTTCGATCTGTTACTCAAGCTGTCATGCAGGGACAATCGCAGTACAAAGTTCTTGAGGGACAATTGATCGCAGTACCAGGCTACTTGCTTCACTGACATGGGAGAGTGGGCAGGGTTTCTTTGGATTTTAGAAACTGACTGTTCCAGTTTGCATTAAGCACCAATAAAGATAGATCTAATTTTGATTGTCTTAACCTTTTTGTTACCAATAAGGATTGAAGACTGAATAAGGAGCACATGAAGCTGTCAATTTTATTTTACCACTATTTGTTGTGCATAGTTTCTTAGTTTTTCGGTTTAGGCTGTCCACTCCATGCTAGGGCTACTCGTCACACAACTACTATTACATATGCTTCATCTTTATTTGCTTGTGGTATTACATACCTCCCTCTAGCAGGTCACTTTACCACATCATTCTGAAAACTAAATGGCCACTCTTTTCCATAATGCATTTGTAGGGTTAGTCATCGCTCCATGACCATGGGATTTGTTTCTTCCCGTCGCTATTACAAACTTACCCCACTCTTCCATGAGATTTTTACACTCGTGCTTCACCGCAATCACGCCACCTCTTCCCTCTTGCCGCCACAAGAAGGCATGCACTATCCTTAATATGGCACCCTTTGAATAAAACATGAATTCAATAAATTATCTATGCATTCTTTTTCAGGAATTTTAAGACACTCGGTCTTTTTCAAGGATACGTTCTGGAATACGTATCGGTTTCATAGAAGAAGAAGCCAAGACGCTAGATTACAACGCGTCCGGCACATGCACAAGACGCTACCCACCCTTTAAACAACATTGATCACTTGCCCACCCTTCACCTATCCACTGGCGCAGACTGCCTCTAAACAGACCGGCGGCCCTTCAGAGCTCCGCTTCGGTATTCATCATCTTGCAAGCCCTTTGTACTGATGGTCGTTGCTCCTCGAAGGCCACCTCATTTTGGTGTCTCCTTAGGTACCAACAGGTTAGAGCGACGGCGGTCCACATGTCTCTTCTGTCAGCTCACTCATCCTGCCAGGAGGCAGTCCACCAAGCGGTCTTCGGGCAGAGGTGTCCAGTCCGCCCCTCCCCCACCTCCCAAAGAGCTTGTTCCACACTTTCTCTTGAGATGACACACTCAAGAAGGAGGTGGTCAGTCTAGCAAGTGTAAAATCGACTATATAAATATGACAAGCATAAAAAGATGTATAGGAAATACTTTTTACATGTCTCTCTTTTTCCTATGAGCTTGCATATTTATATATATACTATACATGTTCGTTCAAAGTAAAATGCATCCCACATGTGTGTATTTTTTTCATCTTGAAGTATGAATTTTCTTCATCTCGGCACACCCACAGGTTTAGAAGATAATCTCTCCGTTTTAAAATACATCCCACATTTGTGTATTTTTTTTCAGGAACGCGCGAGAACATTTGTGTATTACATCTTGAAGCATGTTATATAGATATGTTTGGAGAAGTAGAAGTCATCTACTACGTGTCCTCGTGTTAGAACGGAGGGAGTAATACGTATTGTCATGTTATAAGGGGCACTTCTTTTAAGTTTCTACTTATGCAGAAGCCAGTTTCTGAATTGTGGTGGGTAGAAACTGTTGTGGGAAGAAACTCTAGAAACTCCTCAAGAGACTTCTTTTTGGCTTCTACAGATTTTGCTTATTTGTTAGATTGGGTTGTGATATGTACCCCCGAGTTTGATATGTCCACTTAATAAACGGATATGTATGTATCATTCGCTATGTTTAAACAGAAAATGATCTACATATTAAAATAAGATAATATGAAATGTTCTAGTTATTTCTAAATTACAATAAAAATAGATTCGTTTATCCAATACATGCCAAAATAATAGAAATGTCATAGTGATTTTGGAATAGCAATATGTACAACAAGCATCATGCACGCAGCATACAGCAAGCACCATCACACAGCATACAACAAGCATCAGCTCGGCCAAAAATATTCATACCCCAACATACATACAGCAGCTTACAACACCATCACGCAGGCACTCCAAAGAAATTCATAGGCAAGCATAGAACAGCATCACGCAGCACTGGTACCATTTCAATGCAAAAAAAAAATTCATACACAACCATAGAACAGCATACAGCAGCATTGGTATAATTTCAACAACAAAAAAATGTCAACAAGTTCATACGGGATGCATCATCTGTTCCTGGGCTTGTGAGGTCGACATGGTGGAGAGGAACAGCTCGGGATCCTCGGAGGTCGATGGAGACGACGAGCTTCTGCTCCTCCGGCGGAAGCAGCACAAGCTCCGGCTCCTCGGATCTGGGGCGTCGCGTGGCAGTCGACTGGCGGCGGGGAACCGGGGAGTCGCGGTGGCGGTTCCCGGCGCGGGGCGTCGAGCGCCGGCGGCGGCCTGGAGGAGACGAGCGCGCTGGGTCACCCAGGCCGGGCAGTCGGGGCAGAGACGAGCACCCGATCTATTTTTTTTTTCGCTGGCTCAATGCGTTGACGGTTCGGGAGAAGGTTGTCCGGGACGCTGGCTGCGGTGGCAATCACCCGTAATTTTCCGGAAGGACATGTCTCTTTCCAAATACCCATTCGCGATTGAGCTCAGAAACTCGGGAAACTGCTCCCGAGCAGATTCTCCTCGTACGTGCCATGTGAGTTTCTCGGTGGGTAAAAACTGGGTACAAATTGGACACTTCTTTTGAGTTTTTTCTTATTTTGACCCAGAAACTGTCCAGAAATTTAAAAGAAGTGTCCCTAAGTATATCACGGGAACGCCCACTTAGGGCATCTCCAGCCGTCCCCCCAGAGGGGGATTTTTTCGCGCCGGAAGCGGCGAATAGCGCCGCTTCTTCACCACTCGGCCCCCCAGAGGCCCAAATAGCGCCGAAACTTCGGCCTGGGGGCGAAACTACGCGGCCGCGCGCGTGGGCCAGCTCTGTCAGCGACGCGACGAGAAAAGCGCGGGAACAGAACCGCCCCATGATCGTCTTCTCGGCTACCGCGCGGTCAAAGGCTGCCGTCGTTTATGGCGTGGCGGCCGCCCAGTGCATGCGCCCCGCCCAAAGGCTGCCGGCGTAATGGCGTGGCGGGCGGCAGCGAGGGGACGCGCGCGCAGTAAATGCCCGGCCGCCTATAAAATCCCCCCGCCGCTCGCCGCGCCCGCCATTCTTCCCACCGGCGCACTCCCTATTCTCTTCTTCCCTCGACGGTCTCCTCTCTTCTCCTCTCACACGCAAATGGCGAGCTACAAGGACGGCGCAGCGGCCAACGGATTCACGCGCCGCCACCTTCGCCGGAGCGAGGCGATGGCCTTGTACCGCGCGGGCTACCCGTGCCCGCCGGACATGCGCCTCCCGAGCACCGGCGCAGGACAGAGCCACTGGACGCTCAGCGTCGGCGGCGTGCCCGTGCCCCCCCTCCCCAACTCTGATCCCGAGTTCCGGCGCGCCATCCGCGAGATGCGCGACGCCATGGCAAACCCCAGCCTCTTCCCGGAGACGGGCGTGCACGAGTTTTGGTGGGGGCAGCTCACGAGCCGCCGCGACCGGGAGATCGCCTCCAACAACGACAACGGCCCGGTGGACGGGCGCTGCAACGCCAACGGGCGGCGCCGCTGGTGGAGCGCCCCCAACAGGACCATGGAGGCGGTCCTCGACCACATCCACGCCGACCATCCGCGCCTGGAGATGCCGCCCCGGCAGAACCAGCCGTGGGTGGCGCGGCGGACGGGTGCCTCCTCGTCGTCCGCCACGTCCAGCTCCTCTGGCGCACAGTCGGTCTCCACCTCCCCCCCCCTTCCTCAACGCCGGCGCGCCTGCCCGCAGGCGCAGCGGCGGCGCGCTCCGCATCGGCGAGCCACGCTTCGAACGCGTGGTTCGCCCGAAGACGAAGGACAACGGCGACGATGAGGACGAGCGGCCCGACCAGAAGGTCGCGGAGCAGCTTTCCTTGGACACGCTGCAGCCACTCGACGCCGACGCCGCCGCGTCGTGGAGCTTGCGGGAGAATACCACGGCGGAGCTGGAGCTCCAGCGCCGCCTGCTGGCGGAGGCCGAGCAGCGCAAGGCGGCGCGCGCCTGTGAGGCCGCCGCCAACGCGGCCCGCCTCCGCGTCCCTCCCCCGCCGCCGCCCAAGGAGAACGTCTACATCGTCCTCGACCCAGACTCCGGCGACGAGGACGTGATCCAGCAAGCCCTCGCGGCGAGCAGGTGGGAAGGCGGCGGCGACGCCGGACAGGGGCCGAGCAAGCGCCCCGGCGACGGCCCCGACGACGAGGGCGACGAGGGCGACTACAGCCAGGCTATCGCCGCCAGCCTCGGCCTTAATTAGATTTAAATTTCAGTTCTAGTTTAAATTTCAGTTCTAGTTTTTAAAATTCGCGACGAATATGTACGCACTTCGCCTTTAAATTTAATAAAAATCGCTATTTTCGAATTGCGTTTGTTTGGGCCGAATCATGGGCTCGGGGAGCGACTGGAAAGCCTGCCCCTCCCCCCTCCCCCCCCCTCCGGTTTCAGAATAGCGCCGTTTAGCGCCGCGGCGGCCCAAAACGGCGGCGTTTTGGGCCCTGGGGGGCGCGACGACTGGAGATGCCCTTAAAATTTGATCTGAGTCCAGAGGGCAGCGTACTCACGCCAAGCGCAATGAGAGAAAAAAGGAGTGAGATGAGGCAGCGTAACAACAGTTATGTTTAGACCGACGACGGTAAATTACCCTGTACGTACCAAACCTATGTGACGGACGGAAAGGACGAGACGAAATGTTGGTCACATTTTTTTTTGTTACTTTAGGAATTCACCGTCTTTCCTGTGTCGCTGACAGACTTACTTTTACCGCTAGTGATTCCATTCCTCATTTCTGCTGCCCAGAGGTGAATAATTCGTTACGGCCGCGGGGTCCACCACCTCGCCAGCTTGGCTATTTCACAACACGCCCGCCTCCGAAGCGCTCCGAAGCATTTGGAAACCCAAACCCACCGGCACCGAGCGAGAGAGAGAGAGAGAGATGGCGGCGGAGGCATGGAAGGGGCGGTTCCTGGAGCGGTTGGTCGAGGTGGACGACCGCTGCCGCCAGATCATCCAGACGATCACCGACACGCTGGAGCGCCTCGCGTCGCCGGTGCTCACGGCCAACGCCGTGGAAGGGCGCGACCGGATCCAGCTTGCGGAGGAGGCGGCCCGGCAGGCGTGCGACGGCCTCGACTTCGTGTTGACCGCCGCGGGGGAGATGACGCTGCTCGCGTTGCACGGAGGTACCGTCGACCCGTCGCAGCCGCTCGCCGACGTCCAGGGCCTTCGCGTCCGTCACCTCGGGCACCGCCACGCCGTGAGGAAGCTCCTGTCGGCCATGGACGCCGCCGAGCCAGCCTATGTGATCATGAAGACGTTCCACGCCCACCTGCTGGTGATGGGCCTCCTGCTGGACCGTCCTGGCCTCTCTGATGACGTCGACGACCTCATCAACCAGGAGCGCCTCGTCGCCGTCGGTCTGCTCCGCGATCACGCGGTGGGGCTGGCGGAGGGTTGCGCGGAGCTGGCCAGCGGCGCCCGCGCGGATGTCGACGGCG
The DNA here is from genome assembly GCA_028641055.1 of Alopecurus myosuroides. Lineage (NCBI taxonomy): Eukaryota > Viridiplantae > Streptophyta > Magnoliopsida > Poales > Poaceae > Alopecurus > Alopecurus myosuroides. The sequence goes on from CM054061.1 coordinate 219,823,056, forward strand.
GCAACTGAGAAGGCTCCGTCGATCTGCGTTCCGTAGGTAGGAGTACTGCAGAATCGACTTGATTCATCCCCGCTAGCTACTTGTTGGCCCGCCGGTTGCTTTTGCCACATACGTACGCGCGTGATCTTGTGTTTCTCTTGGATGTTCTTGTGTTCTTTCGTATTGGGACACTCCATGCTCAACTGCTGGTTGCCGCGCGCGCTGCTGCCTGGATTCCATGAACTCTAGATGTCTAGATCGATGAATGCTCATGTTTGTTGGTTGATGTGGATTTTGCAACATGGTACTATTGCAGCATGTGTTTTTAACCAGATTGCAGCATGCCAATTAATGATGTGGATGCATGGTTTTACCTTTTTTTATGTGAATTATAATCAGAGTGCCATGAGTTAGTTTACAATGAGGTTTCCGAGATTGTATAGTGGGTTGGATAAAGATTTTGATCAGCATGAGCCTATGATCGCTTTTCTACTGACAACAAAAGTTACACACTAAACACACTTGGAGACTTGCACTGATCAGTTTCTTGGCACACACACAAAAAAAATCAGTTTATTTGTTTCCTTTGACTATTGACCGAATTTAGTTTAGTTCAAAAATCATCAATAAAAAAAAAACTAACGAGCATGTTAGAATTGATATCTTAGATCATGACTTACATGCGCGCCATCCTATTTAATAATGCGAAGTCTGTGAAAGTTTCCTAGCTAGCACCATTTTATGTTCACGAGTGCATTTCCAAATTTGCACTTGAACGAAAACGCATGTCTATGAAAGTTGTACTAAGGTCATCTCCAGCGGGGCTGCTCAAATGCGGACCAGTTTGGTCCGCATTTTGTCTGTTTGAGCAGCCGTCCGCTGTCCTCGGACACGGCCCGGACCAGGTGCCCCCAGTGGGGCTGCTCATACCAAAAGAGGACATTCGATAGATTTAGTAGGGCCCATAGGGGCCCATAGATTTACAACCTAAAAAAAATAAAAAAAACATAAAATAAACGTCTAGCTAGGGCTAGACGGCCACTGGCCAGTGGCATGGCGGCGCCGGAGTTGGCCCCGGAGCTCCTAGTCATCCAGGATGACGTAGTCGGGAGTCTCGGGGGCGAGGTGGGGTGGCAGCGGGGCGGCCCTGGCCGCCTGCGGCGTGGGAGGCTGGGTCCGCGGTGGCGGCGTGGCAGGCCGGGGCGGCGGCACGAGGTGCTCTGGTGGTGGCGCCTCCCACCTCCAGCGCATGCCCACAAGGGGCTCGAACCAGGCCGGCACCGGGGCGTTCTCATCGCGCCCGTCGTCGTCTACCTCCTCGTCGTAGGGGTAGTCGTCGACGCGTTGCGCGTGGATGGCCGCCACGGCCTCGTCCACAGCCCGCGCGCCGGCTGCGCGGGCCTCTGCCGCCTCCGCCGCCTGCTGCGCGGCCACCGCCGCGAGGGCGTCCTCCAGCGCGCGGGCCTCCGCCTCGGCCGCTGCTTCCGCCTCCCTCCTGGAGGCCTCGATGGCCATGGCCAGCTGGAGCTCCTCGTTGGGCTCGGGCTCGGCCATGTCGACGTCCTGGTCGTCCTCCTCCTCGAACCATTGAGGAGGTTCCTCCTCTGGTTCGTCCTTGACGACCGGGGCGCGGCCGCCAATGCGGAGGGGACGTTGGGGGCGGCTCCACGCCTCGCCTGGCGTGGAGGTGACGGCGGCGGGAACTGGGGCTCCCCGCGGGCGCGGCGCGCACCGAAGTACGACCTGCGGCGCAGGTCGTGTTCGTCGGTGAACCAAGTGTCCCAGTGGGGACTGTTCACCGCGAACGCCGGGTGGGCGCGCAGGTCCGGTGGCAGCTCATCGCGCCGGCGGTGGATCTCCACCTCCCGCGCCGCGCCGGACCGCGGCACCGGCGGCACAGGGATCCTGTCCCTGTTCAGATGCCACCCGTCGGGGAGGTGGACATCTGGCCATGGCACTGGGATCGCACGGTCCCAGTACCATTGGCACCTCCTCTTATTGAGGTAGGGCCGGTCGCGGACCCTGGCGGGCACCAGGCGGAACGGCGCCTGAGAAGAAGGAGGGGGAGAGGGCGGCGGCGAGCGCACCTGCTCGGATTGGGCGCGCTGGAGGCGGGTCAGAGGCGGTGGAGGAGGGAGGGAAGGAGGGGAAGAGGGCTCGCGGCGGCGTCGTGAGCCGCCGGCCTCGTGGTCGTTCTTTCCACGGCCCCAGTTTAGCCAGCTGCGGCCCATGGCCGGCGGCGAGGAAGGCGAGGGGAGGAGGCGGTGGTGACTGCGAGGGCAGTGAAGTGGGTGGTGACTGCGAGGAGGCGGTGCGCGTGGGGAGGGACGCGTGGCCGCGGGTCCCATTTAAATAGGACCCCGTGGGTAGCCGAGCCGTCGCCGCGGTCACTGGCCGGCGGGCCACCCCTTTGACCGAAAAATGGACACGACCGAGCGCGCGCGTCCGTTTCGTGTCCGCGGGCTGCTCAAATCTGACCCAAATTTGGGTCGGATTTGAGCATCCGCGGACTGAAAAGGGACCAGGCCGTGGGTTGAGCAGCCCCGCTGGGGCCTGGTTTTGGGCCAGGCTGCTCAAAACGGACCAGTCCGGGGCAAATGAGCAGCCCCGCTGGAGATGACCTAACCAGCTAGGTATGCAAGTCGCCGGTCCGGGGGACAAGGTAGACTGTCCGCTCCGCAAAGTATTAGTATTATGGTTAGATTTTTCTTCATTAGTACTGCTAGAGCTGCATGTCTCCTTAAGATGGCCTTAGTGAGAAAACATGTAGAAAATCTTTAGTCTCAGTAGTGCCTTGGGAGAACTTAGGCAATCAAACTCACCTTACCTATGTATCCCTGTGACCAAACTCATTAGTCATGAGTTTGTAAGCTATGTTGGATGTTGTGTTACCGAGTGGGTCTAGAGTATATCCCGCCGGTGCATGGAGGAACAAATCTGGGTCATGATTCATGCAATCCAACAAGCACCTTACGAAGTACCTGAAAGAAACCTTTATGATCTACGGTGTGATGACACGATTAGATGGGTGTGGGGGCGAGATGGACGTTACTCAGTCCGGTCCACAGGCGTTGTACACTTGTATACCGGCCGCTTCGCTTTCCAAGGTTTTGCACAAGAATGGTACAAATATCCGCTTCACTTTCCTTCTATGCAATGGTATAAAGATTGACACGTTCACTCTTCTTTTTTGCTGCTACCAAAGCATATGTATGCAATTGATAATTTGTTGTCAGAAATGAAGGCTTCACATAATCTCACACAGCCACATGGAAAATCTCAGCGTTATTATTACAAACCTCTCAAGGGCCAGATGAATGTTAGGTTCTTACGAACAATAGAAGCAATCTGCATGGCTATCAAGTGTAAGAAAAGGGCACTAATCAGATCAGCTAACACGAACTGTACTGTGAAGTGCTAACATAAGGGGAAAAAACTATACTACCTTGGCCAGCATGTAATTATTAAAATTCCTACATGCTTCTTTCACCAATCAGATACACATGATCATTAGGCTACTGACCTACTCAAGCTTGACTGCCAACAGTGAAAATCTAAGGGCCTGGTTTGGAGTAATGGATTTTTGTTGTACTTCTGGCGGAATTTATCATGTCCAGCCTTCCAACTACAAACTAAATGACAGCATATGTTGAACCGTTTGACATCGTGATGTCCTCTTCAGTAAGAATGCTCCAAAATTGTAATGACCAATAGATCTGCACCTATCTGCAAAATATTGCTCTGGCGAAGTTTTCCATGCTATCGCATCACCGATTCTTTAACGTACAATTGATCTCCAGTACTGCAAAGACACGAGGGATTCAGAGTTATATCAAACTTGCAAGTGGAAACAGGAAATGGGAAAACTAGATAGCACCAGACCAGAGCAATCAAACTCACAAATATTTCAGGCAGATATTGAGGAAGCGAGCATGTTGCTGGCTCTGAGATATGGTAACAGAACCTTCCATAATCTGGTCTTTCTTTAGCTCGATAGGTTCAAATAAGTACAAGAGAGTCTGTGTCACAACAAACAGCATCCCTGTGGATGTTAGCAATGCAAATTTCTAGGTATTCAAACTAACCATATACTAAGCGAATAGGAAGCTAATGTGATGTTGTTTAAAGCAATCACCTGCTGCCAGTGAGTGGGCGCATCCTCTGGTGCAGTTGACAGAACAATCGAGACATCTTGTTTTTTCTTTTTGTTGCTTGGGCTGGTGTTTTGCATGTTCACGTCCAAGGGTTGGCTTGCTTGCTTCTTAACTTTCTGGCGAACTGGCCCATTAAACTCAACGTCGAACCAAAATGCAAATCCATGCAATGGAGCTGAAAATAACACATGACAGAAGAGAGCACGAATGGCATTAAAGATAAGCAAGAAATATTCGCATAGAATAATTGTACCCAAGATTAGGTTCTTTTTCACATGTCTTGGTAATTCTATAATTATTTGCATTAACAATTTCAAGTGACACTCCATCTTGAACAAGGCCCAATATTTTCTCAATCTACCCTAAAATACAAATTATGCACGTATGTATGACTCTACCGACACAAACATCATTTCTCACCTTTCCATAGCACTTAATGGCCATTATCTGCTATGTGATGTTTCTGTTGATAGAATAAGTCAGTCTCTACTCTGCTTTACCTGCTTGCTTGCGAACATGTTAAAGCAAGGTGACAATTCTTAGCAGCCTCAGGTAACTGACTGGTGTTAAGGATGTATGGTGAATTGGTGATAGGATTGTTAAAATTTGGGTAATTTTGGTCAAAGCGGTTTTGTTGCTTCTTTTCTGAATGAATTTATTTAAAAAATATTGCACTCTTTGGGGTCCTATTATGAGTTGTATTTTGACCGGGGACAAAGATTTAGAAAGTTCTAAGATGAGGAAACCACAGTTTATCAAAAAGCCTCTCCAACAGCACTCTGTCTGAGAGTGATCAAGCTTAACCCCTCTCAAACAGGCCTGGTACGGTTATGGCTCCAGAACTCCACAGACAATTTTATTTGGTTATAGTATCAGTAAAAACCATGCTGTACAGATTTACTAGATAAAATCATGAATTCTGTTTACCATGTGTATCTCTCTCAGATGTAAAAAGATTGAAGTATAACTGACCTTGTAACATTGATGTAAACTTGTAAGCAGCGGTGATAGTTTCAAGGTCTGCAGCTTGTATGGTATAACAATCCACTTGTGCGACCTGCTCCAGGGACCCCAAGTTATATAAAGTTAATTCAAATGACTTCAATTGTAGAAATACACAAAGTATAGCTGCACAAACAGGACATAATCTATATGCTGAGATCCGAGAGTAATATGCACATAGAATGCATGTCAAGCAGAGAAGAATACAAAGTTCAGCAAGAAATATCTCACCACCGCTGGCCACGTCAAAACGTTTTCTCCACTAATAGTCTCAACAGAAGGCTCCATGAATGCACACTGTTTTGCAAGAGGCATCATTGACGACACTGAAATCAAGCAAATAATGCACTAAAGATCAATCGGAGAATGAGAACAATAGTTAGCTTCCCAGTCGCCAACTTCAGAAGCTATTTTCTGTATTGTTGAGACATTATGAGCAAGCAACTAATTAAGTCTCCAAATATTGAGAATCTATACTAGTATACAGAGAACAAATATAAAGGCCAATGAACTCACTTTTTATACCATATACATCGCGCCAGAAGTAAATACTATCCTGATATCTCTGCGAATTTGTAATAGGTGCAAGATAAAGCTGCAGCACAAATATTTCTTGTACATCAGCCTGATAATTTTTTAATAGATGTCTCAATCAAATAATTGCTACAAAACATTTTGCTCAAACCCTTACCGATGCGTGAGATGGAAGAATAAGACCCCCTGGCTTAAGCCATTTATCCCTAGCAAAAATTACGCTCCCCAGCATACTCTACCACCAACATAACTAAATTTCAAATTTCAGACAGGACAGATGTAAAGTGCTATGCGGAACAAGTTTAGTTGTACAAAACATATACTTATAGAACCTCATAGAGAAGCATGTATCCCATCCATTCAGATATTATGACATCAACTTTTTCTTCAATTTCGCAATCCTGCATTTGAATATTCCAAAATTCAAGTTGCATAACACTAAAGATTTCAAAGTAGAAAAGGATGGTGGTGCAACTACAGTCAAGATATACTCCCCCTGTCTCAAAATAATTGTCGTTGAAATAGATGGATCTAGTACTTGAATACATCTAGATAATCCATCCCAATGACAATTATTTTGAGACGGAGGGAGTAATTTAAGGATAGTGCTAATTGGCTATAATCTCAAAAGCAAGAGAATGTTCCAATCTCACATAAAAGTATGATAAAGATTTAGGTACATGCAAATGGTGATGAAATGGAAAAGGCTAGATCAAAAAGGTGTACCTCGATTCGGCCATGCAAAACAATGACTTTGTCAGACAGCTCATTTTCTCTCACAATTTCCATTGCCTAAATAAGTTCATATTAAATACAATAGAACTATTATCATTTGTAGAAGATAATAACAATAAAATGTATATAAACAAAACTGCAAAGAATTTTGCAAACATACATATTATTGGCAGATAGAATAGTAACAGAAATTTGCTATAGGTACACCACTTCTCAAGCTGCATAGCATTTTTATCACTATTCTTAGAAAATTGTATTTATTTGATCAGAAGAGGCTTCTCCATGTTGTATTTAGTTGTCAACTAGCGCAGAGTAGGAGTGCTAGGCTGGACCTTGTTGATATATAGAAGATCTACTATCCAATTTGACAACAAGGTTAACAGTTCTATGCAGAAAAAAGGTGCAGCAGTGCAAATAGCTTATTAACTGTAGTTTTGCAATCTCAACCGGAAGGGGAAAAGCAGGAGGAAAGAATTTACCTGGAATGCAATATCACTTGCATCGACTGCATAGACCTGAGAACAAAATAAACTCATCAACGAGATGAATTGTAAGTAAATAAAACTGGAAATTGGTCATCACATCATGAATTGAATTAGCACATAGAAATAACTAAGAACAATTTGCAACCCTCATGCAAAAAGAACACACAATATTCCAGGGCAGTACGTCATACTTTTTTGTAAAAGAAAGGATTACATTGCTGCAATCAAAAGAAAGATGATTCAAAGGACAGAGAAATGTAAGCATGGGCGCTGCTAGTATGTGGTAAACAACTTGGCACAATAGATCTTCTGGTACAGATCAAATGGTCAATGCATGCATTAATGCAGTTTTCTAAATGAGTACCTAGTGCTGATCTATTTTTTTCGTGAAAAGAGTGTGATCCAGGGTTCTTTCTTAAGATCCACATAAAAATTAATTACTTCATGGATATACACTGATTGACATCTTCTAAATATGAATTCACTAAATTTCCAACTTATACAGAGAGGAAAATAAGAAGAAAAATGAGTAAAAAGGTTGAAGACCAGCAGCTGTTAGGAATGTACTGAACATCTATATAGTTAGGGAGGGGCACTTAGAAAAATCAGCAGAATATATCATCAACAATATATAAGAGCCCAACTGAAGTTACCCGTGTGGCACCAGCAAAAGCACAAAATATAGAAAGAACACCAGTGCCGCAGCCAACATCCAAGACGACCTGAAAATTGCCATTGCCAGCCATTCATGAGAATTAATTTAGTAAACAGAAAGCTGTATCCTGCTTGGTATCATGTAGTCCAGTAAGTATACAAAATGTGAACGACTCTGACCTTGCCTGAAATCAGATCTTTGTGATGCATGATGGCATTTCTGTAAGTATTAGTCCGCACATGATCCTGCAATTAGCAATCACAACATTAACACCAATTGAAAAAAGATGATATTTCATTAGCCCAAGAACTGAGCAATCCAGAGACACTATTGCAATCACCCGTATTAAAAGACTTGTTGTGACTATTAGTGATACATTCTGAGATATCCTTTTAATTAGATTTAATAAGGAATTAGATACAGTGTGGCATTCTCCATAAGCCATACCCGCAGCTGCACTTCATAATTCATACCAGAGACCAGCATCTGAAAATTTTCAGGTATGTGACAATTGACAAACAATGCTACCAAATAAGCATAGCATTTGGCACCTCCATATGGGATACGGACACATAATTTTTTTTGTTAATTTTCTGACAGACCGAAACAATCATGACGCCGTCTCCGTTATTTCGTTCTGTGGCTTATGTTGTGCTATATATAAGTGATTCGAGTAGTGGCCACTAATCTTTTACCTGCCAAAGTCAAACGAAACTTCAGACCAACCGAGTAAGATCGTAAAAATTTAAACTACCCATCTACTGATGCACGAACATGATTTCACGGTATGTATTTAGTCAACATAAACAGCCCCAACTATGCGAGCTCATACACTAACTGAACCCATGGAAAACACTAGCACACATCCTCGCAGGTAAATGGAACAGTAAGGAACCTCAGACCAGCTTGATTTGTTCGACAGAGACGATACGGCGAACTCGGTCCACGGATCGCTGCCCGCAGCAAACAAAACCCTAACCCCAACGTCCACCGATGCAACAGCCGTACAAGCAGGCGACCAACCCTCCAAGATGATTCACGGGGAAGAATCCACAGTGAGAGAAATGAGAGAGTTGTTTGCGTAACCTTGAGCATTTCCTCGTGGACGCCGATGTGGGAGTAGGCCTTGAAGTAGGCCATGTCGTAGTCGGTGCAGGGCGGCGGCACGGGATGCGGCGGGGCCGAGGCAGCCTGGTCCGGAGGTGAACCCATGCCGCCGACGCGCCGCGGCCTGCGCGGGCGCGGCAGATGACCGTTGCCGTCGGCACCACCGGCGAACATCGGGGGGAAAGGTGTCCTGCGTCCGTCGCTTGTGACTTGTCGCGAGTGGGGCGAAGGACACTGGGAGTGGAGACGGCGAGTTACATTGGAATTCAGTTTCCTCGGGCGAGCTATCTCGGGCTCAGATAGCCCAACGGGCCCATTACCTGGCATGCACTCGTTTAGGCCTTCACGAGCGGAATGCATGCCTTAAAGACAAGGCGCGCTAGGCGTAGGTCGCGCGCGAGGTCCCGTCCTCACCCATCCGATTGACCACACGATGGCCGTCCGATCCAATAACGAAAAACCGCTTCAACTGTCGAAATAAACCGCCGAGTTGCATCGCCACAACGTCTCTCTCTTCCCCCGCATGGCTAAAGAGCACCGACGCGCCGCCGGGGCGGCGGTTGCTCCACCACGCCACGGCGAGCCTAAACCCGTACCGTAGTAGCTTCCTGCTGCGATGGCGCACCTCCTCTGCGATATACTCTTCCCGAAAGAACGGGGTGGCAGCAGATCGAGCCACCGCCAATCTCCGCTGCGGCGAGCAACTTCTAAACCCGCGGACGGAAATTCGGCGACCTCCGGTCGACAGGCAACTCCGACAAGGTTGCAAAAACCCCCGCGTCGTCTTCCCCATGTCTCAACAGCGATCTGTCGGCGGTGACCAGGTGAATCCCGCCTTCGATCTCTTTTTGTTACTTTGCAACAACTCTAATCCACTTTTGATGCACTCCATGAAGAATCGCCCGACTGTTTCAATGTTGTATAGTTGCAAAAGGGAAAATCAATACACTCTGTAGAATCAATGTAGCATAATCTCTCTCAGAGATTTAAGAAAAGTTGCAATGTAGCATAAACTTCCTCTGTTTGGGTACGAAACTGTTGTTTCATGCTATATTATAGGTTATTACAAACATGTTGTGCACTAAGAAAAGGAAAAGTAACTCAACAATTTCATATCCATGTTCATATCTTGTAAAACTTGTAACTACACAACACAGAATCCATGTTCATATCCATGTAAAAGTAAAACTTGTAGCTATCCATGTTCATAACCATGTAAAACTTGTAGCAGAGTCTCTGTTTTATGTTTTTTTATGCTTCTCTAGTATTTATTCATAAAAATGAACTTCAACAACACCTTAAGATTTTTTGTTGCTGAAAAAATTGCAATGCAATCTTCTCATGAAACAAAAGTAAAAAATGTTTCAAACCAGATTTCTGAAAATTAAAAATATTGCACTGCAAAATTTGTAAAACATAATTCTTTTACTTGTCAACAGGCAGCAAAATTTGAGCAGCAAAAATTCAAAAACAACTAACACTACCTCCCCCATTGTTTTTTTTTGTTCCTGAACAAAGTTTCGCGGACAACTTTGTGGAGTTAGGGGCTTTCTTTGATGATGACTTTTCGGCAAATTCATAGGATAAATCAAATGCAGCAAAACAGCCACCGGATGTTGCAGGAAGTGGTAATGATGGAAACATAGATGAGGATGTGACATCACAGCCAGTAGTGCCTTTCGTTGGGATGACGTCTGATGATCACGAGGAAGCACACAAGTTATAGAATGATTATGCATATAAGATGGGTTTTGGCACACGGGTTTCTAGCTCAAAGAACAGCCGTAAGATGGGGCAAGAGAAAATTGTCATCAACAAAACCTTCGAGTGTGTGCACGCAGGCAAGACAATTGATACATCGCCAACTACCAAGAGCATGTCAAGCAGTGGTGCGACGTCACAAGGTACATCTACATAGATGAGCACTGAAGGGAAAGGCAACAAACATGATGGTACATCAATGCAAATGTCCGACGCACGTAAGAGAAACAGATTGCTACGACACAATTGCAAAGCCCACATGATTGTGTCATTGCAGCAAAGGCGGTACGTGATAACAACTTTCCAAGATGAACACACTCACCCGTTGGTGCAACAACTTGGTCGGCGTAGATACTACAGGTCACACAAGAAGATACTACTGATCCCCTGACCTCGCCGCGGCCGCACCACCTCGACGTGAGCATACATCTCCTGCTCTCTCTAGCATGCCACCTCTCCATGGGAACCGGGGCGATCTCGTCCATCACCCCTGGTAAAGAGCGGTACAGGGAAGGGGAATTGAGCGCCAACTAGGTTAGCAGGAGGCCCTGCTTCTCTTCCGCCGGTCGCTCCCTCCTCTGCTCCTGGACTCAAGATGACGACAGGTGGCTGGCTGGGTTTCTAGGACTACGCCGCGGCTCCTTCTGCTCGCCCCCGGCCATCCCGACGTACGCTCCTCGCCTCTTTCCTCTGCCACGGCGAGATTTTTCCACCCTTGCAATGTTCTGAACTTAACTGTCTAGATAGGCATCCTTTGTATGTATATACGTTTCCATGTTCATACTTCATAGCATGTATGTGTTATGTAACACCCTTTTGTCATGCCAGTAGGATGAGGATCAAACCAGTTATCTTGATTTTGGTGTATTATCCTTAATTTTAGGTGATCTACAATTTTCATGGATCAAAAGGTTGAGAACGTTGAGAAACATGTAATATGTATATTATTGTACAGTCGCATACCTGATGGCAAGTCACCTGCCATGATATATCAGCTAAATGCACACTATTAAACGGGAGTTCGTACGTTGGTACGTACGACTCCCATCGTTCGCTCGTCGTCCGTAGCCTCGCAAGCGCGACACGCATGGGCCAGGCCCAGTTAAGCCCGACCTCCATACTATCGCTCCCTTCCCTTCATCTTGCGTGCAAGGCCACCGAATCCCTCTGATTTCCTCCAGAGCAAAACACCCACGAAATCCCGTATCCCCTCGGTGACTGCGGCGGCGGCGCTAAATCGGGATCACCTGTGGCCGGACATAGAGCGATGGCGATGACGGAATAGACGTCAACAGAGGAAGCCCTACCAAGGTAACCCATTCCCGTGTCCTCTCATGTGCGCCGTCTCTGTCCCACCTTGCGCGTTTTATCTTGGCCGTAAGGCGGCCGGAGGAGAACGGAGGATAGATGGAGGGGGATAGGAGGAGCTCGAGGATGTTGATGTCGGAGATCGTCCATGGAAATCGTATCCAATCTTCGTCCCTCCTTCGGGACTTGAGCCCAAGCCGCGGCACGCCGGTTGCCGCCCGCTGATCCCCTGACCTCGCCGCGGCCGCACCACCTCGACGTGAGCATACATATCCTGCTCTCTCTAGCCTCCCACCTCTCCATGGGAACCGGGGTGATCTGGTCCATCACCCCTGGTAAAGAGCGGTACAGGGAAGGGGAATTGAGCGCCAACTAGGGTTAGCAGGGGGCCCTGCTTCTCTTCGGCCGATCGCTCCCTCCTCTGCTCCTGGACTCAAGACGGCGACAGGTGGCTGGCTGGGTTTCTAGGACTACGCCGCGGCTCCTTCTGCTCGCCCCCGGCCATCCTGACTTACGTTCCTCGCCTCTTTCCTCTTCCACGGTGAGATTTTTTCCACCCTTGCAATGTTCTGAACTTAACTGTATAGATAGGCATCCTTTGTGCTGACCGATAAAGGATGATAGCATTTTTAATTTTGGGACATTTACTAGAACAATGCGCTGATGTTAGACAAGAATATTGTCCGAAACATAATTTTGTTTTTATTTATGCAATTAATAATTTCTTCGTTATTCGTTTAATTATTTCGTTATCCTTTATCTTCGTCTTTCTAACCCCAGTTAACATGGCGATAATTTATGCTTCGTCGCAGTGCAAGTGCAAATGTTTGATCAATGTGTCCTAATTATTTCGTTTTCCCGTAGCAACGCACGAACATTCAACTAGTCTCCATACAATGTTAAGATATTCCGAAGATGGGTTGCGTTCTCGTCTGAACCTTTTAAAAGAACCAACAAATCACGGGTCTACGTTTGTTTGTTGGGAGCGCTTAGTTGCAGATATTAGTGGTGGGAAGAAAAATTATTTATTTTGAGACAATAAAAGAGAAAACAAATGTTAACGGGACATGCCAAACGTGGCAATGAAAAAATGAAAGGGCCTCAGCCGGCCTGTCACGTTGGCCCATGTTCTGTTCTGTACGCTTCACTAAATGAGCCCATTAGAGCCCACTGAGTTCCCAGGGTTCTCCGTGTTCGTTCCGAATATAACTCACATCCCTTGCTCCGCCTCCGCGTCCCCCTCCCACTCAACGGCGCGGTTTGTTTTCTCTCCACCCCCACCCCACTCGCCCCCGGAGCCTGTAACACTTATCTGATGTTTGTTTTGCCCTGAATCTGATTCCGATTTAGATTTGGGTGATCATACTGTAGTAAAATCGATTTTAAATACCATCGGAATCGAATTGCAGGCGGAAGTTTGGAAAAAATTGCGGCGGAATCGTGCTTATACGGGAAAGCAAAGGATCGATGTCAAAGCGCCACTCCGATGGGCTGGGCGTTGGCAGGAACAGGAAGGCCAAGCGCCAGCGCCGCAACCTTCACTTTGTCATCAACGACGGTGCCGGATACGCCATCCGGAAGGTAGATCTGTCGTCGGACTATGATTCCGACGACGACGCCAAACACCACAAAGATGGCACGATCGACGCCACGGACCTGCCGCTGCCACGCGTTCTCATCCGCTTTCATGATTCTTTGACTGCCAAGCACTTCACGTCCATTGGCACCAAGATCCTAGTTAGGGCATCTCCAACAATGTACATGTCATCGTAAGATAGCATGGCAACTCAGCTAAAATCCTACATGGCATAGTAATGATGAGGTGAGAGAATATAGGTTGTATGATATGCAACCAACAAGATAGCACGTATGCCAAGATACTTTTTTCTTTGGTCCCACTAAATGGACTATATGATTGGATAGATTGTACTACTTTACCAACAACTCTACCAACAACCATTGAGATAGTTGTATGATAACTTGTTGGTTGATGAGTTGGACAACTATCATACGGTCTTATCTTACAACCCATTAAAGATGCCCTTAGAGCGAGTACAATAGTATAGCCGGCTGTTGGCTATAAGAAAATGCTATGTCAACATGTACAACAATTAGTTATAAGAATGTGCTATTTTATCAATGCATGGCCCACATGCCACTCTCACATAGTGCCTAGGAGCACGTGCTGCAGCTGGCTCTTGCATGAGAGCCCGCTTCCATTCTCTCACATATTCTCTCTCCTCCAACTAAGCACAAATATATTAGTTAAATGCTTATAGCCGGCTGACTGGACCTTATTGTACTTGCTCTTACGGGGCGCGGTTTGCTTAAGCGCGCAGCCCCAGCCTTTGATGTCCGCACGCGGACTCTGCGCCTTGGCCCCCGGCCTCACAATGCCCCATGTAGTCCACTCTACATGCCTGTCGGCTACAATCTCGTCTCTTTGGACTATGGATGCTCCCTGTTTCTTGATCCTGCCCCACCTGAAAACTCCCCCTTTGAATGGTCCTGGCAGAAGCTCCCCAAGGCTCCCTTCAAGCACGTCGATGTCACCTGCCATGCCGAGCACCCTGATGGGCACACACTCTTTGTCAGCACCCTCAGTGGAGCCTCTCCCGCTACTTTCACCCTTGATACTGTCAATGGCGTGTGGAAGCAATACAGCAATTGGACACTGCCGTTTAAAGGCCAAGTGCACTTTGACCCTGCACTTGCTGCCTGGGTTGGGTTTCCTGAGGCCAAGGAACACCTTGGCTACCTCTGCTCTTCCGATGTCGCTGTTGCCAGCAGCAGCAGCCTGCAACCTGGCGCCATGGTGCTTGATTCTAACGCCAGCAAGGTCCTACCATCGAATTCTGATGATGGCCCTACATGGAGGCTTGGGAAGGAAAAGATTTTCTGCGAGGACCCAGCAGAGCAACACCGTGCTGCTCTCCTCGTCTACATGGGAGGTAGAAGCAAGTACTGCCTGCTGCAGTGCTTCTCTGTTTTGGATAAAAATGGCATGGACAGTGATGATGAGGATGGCCCTTACCGGGTCGAAGTGAAGGAGGAGGACCTGCCTTGTCGCCATCTGCTTCGGTTAACAACATTCACACTCAAGTATGACAAGGATGGAGAATTGAGCACTGCCAAGCGCCGCAGGGTTCGGTGCTATGAGCTTCTTCCTGATGCAGATCAGCTCTTCAATGGTATCCGAGCTTTCTGGATATGAAACATGCATTCTGTAAGTCATATCAACAGTTATGGATGCGAATTATAAGCTATCTTATTATCATGTTTAAATAAACTCTGTAGCGGTATATGTTGCCCTGGTGCTTCCTGCATATCTTTATACAAGTTAGAACCATTGTCACCTGTGAACACTGTAGATGTCCATGGCACCTGCACTTATCTTTCTAATAGTATTATTTCTGATACCTGTACAAATTAATCGTATTGTTATCTTTATGTCGTAGTTGTATTCTTTCTTTTGTTTGTTGCAGTTTTAATTTTCTTTCTTTTCTTGCATTTTGTAACCGACAGTTCTCCAAACCCTGTCAAACTTTGATGTGCTGATCTTAATCTTATAAACAGATGTTTCTTAACTCCAAAACGTCAAAACACTTCTTATTGTGAGCCATCTTTTGTAACATTTTCATGTGATATGTAGTTTTCTTATACACCTGACCTTCGATTTTGCAACTTACGAAATTTCATTCATAAATTGAATTCATGAATTTACAGCTTATGAATCGTGCAAAGATAAATAAAAAATCTGCTTGGTGTGAACATGGCTCCCTGTGACTCCCTTTAGATCTCACCCTTAACTTTTCAAACTTTAAATGCGTGCATTAATTCACACCTGAACTCGTACCTACAAGCTTTAAGCTAGGTTGCTCTTTTTATTCCACATGGTTGATGTCTTCCATTTTCTTTCTATTCCCTTTTCCCAGTTTCCCTTAGGCCTTGTTTGGTAATAGAGTATTTTAGCGGATTAGTGGGGATAATCCCTAGAGGGTTTGGGTGAAATCCTCACCTCCACCCAATCCCCTCAAATCCCTTCCCTCCCAATCCACTTGCTAGAGGAAGTGAATTTGATATGGAGAAAAATATACTGTAGGTTGAGGGAATTTTGGGGGAAAATGGGGATAAAAACCCTGCTAATACACTTGTACATAGGGGTTTTCGGCGATTTTTGGGGATTTGGGGTTAGACCAAGTGTAACATCCCAAGTATGAAAAATAGCCATTAGAATGTTTGCTCTCTGTTATTTTATGTTTTGCATCATGGCATCATGTTGATTGCAATTGTTTTGCTTGTTTTCCTTTTGTTTTCCAACTGTTTTCAGTTGTTTTCCTTTGTTTTCTATTTGAATTTCAAACCAAAAATTCAAACCTTTTGTTTCATCCTTGTGATGTTACAATTTCCAAAATGATATTTCAAATAAAACAATTGTTTATTTCCATTAAAGTGAGATTTCAAAACTGTTGTTTTGTTTCTATAAAAATGCATCCAATAATCAAACCCTTTTCAAATTCAATTATGATTTTTCTTCCAAACAACAACCGTGTTGAAAGTTATGAAAATTGCAAAACAAATCAATCATTTGTTTCCATAAGGTTCAACCATTAAAATTATGGCTTTTAATAATTTAATTAATCCAAACTTACTTCCAATGTTATTTCAAATTCAATTGCAAACACTACCCACTTTTGAAATTATGAAATAACCAAAACATTTGTGCTCATTTGTTTCCAATTAAAATCATTTGATCACCCTATTCAAATATTGTTTTCAATAGTTGAAGTTGATGTAAATTGCTTGTGAATAACATTCCTTTTTATCAACACCCTAATGACAATTTAAATTTCAAATTAATTCATAATTGACATGTTTCAAATTGTGGTTTAAACATCAATTTATTCCAAACAATTAAATTCAACAATCTTCTCATAATTGCTTGAGCTTATCAAATAGAATTTGTTTATTCCCAAAAACTCCAAATCAAACTAATATTTGAAATTCAACTACCAATTTAAAAGTCAAGCTAATAATTCAAAGTTTTGGGTCAATGCTACATTTCTGTTTTGAACACTAACAAAAATATTTTCCTAAAATTTCCCCTAACTCCAAAACCCTCCTTTTCTTCCTAATTCTAATCAGCAAAAAAAAAACCAAACAAATAATAAAAAGCAACAAGGGAGAGGGACAGCGGGCCTTTTTTTCTTCTTTTTTCCCCTTTGGCCCAACTCCCTTTTGGCCCATACCCTTCCCCCTTGTCGTCTTCCTCCCTCCTCTGTACGATTCCTTCCCCACCCTCTGATCAACCTCCCCCTCCACCGATGGCCAGCCGTACTAGCTCCTCTCCCCCCATAAAACCAACCTCCTTCCCCTCTGCTAGCCTAACCCTAGCCCTACTCATCCTCCCCCGTCGCCATCTTCTTCCTCTTCCTTCTACCTCCCCTCCATCTCTCTCTTTTCTCTGTCAGCTACTGAACCTGCACCTGTCCCTGTACCTCCAACCGAGCACCCTTCCCTCCGGTGATCGCCGTGGCTAGGGTCTCCCTCGGCCGTGGCTAGGGGCGGGAATGGAAAGCCCCCGCCACGGGCTCGCTCTCCATCCCCTCGGTTTGGGCGGGGACGCACCACAGCTCCGCCGCCATCGCCTCCCCGTCGCCGGCCTTCCCTGCCTCGACCACCTCCCTGCCGATCGAGGTGAGCGCCTTCCCTCGCTCCCCTCCCTCTCCTCCTCTCGCACGGCACACCGCACCCCCACACCACCTCGCAGCAGCCCCCCCACGGCGCCCCCTCCGGCGAGCGAGCAGCCAGCGGCCAACTCCCCTCCGTCCAGGTTCAGGCGAACTGAACCGTGCAAATTCAGTTAAGCCCGAGAGCTGCACCTCAAACCCCCCCCCCCCCCCCGTTTGCCTTCCTATCACAACACAGTTCACCACCGTAGTG
Source organism: Alopecurus myosuroides (assembly GCA_028641055.1). NCBI lineage: Eukaryota > Viridiplantae > Streptophyta > Magnoliopsida > Poales > Poaceae > Alopecurus > Alopecurus myosuroides. The sequence goes on from CM054061.1 coordinate 219,840,719, forward strand.
GTTAAGCCACTCGCTGCGCAACCAGGGGGTTGTGGGTTCGATCCCCACCCCCTGCGAATAAAAACCAACTTTTTGTTTTGCTTTTCTAGAGCCAGAACAAACTGCAGAATCCCAACCAAGTCCTTGTAAATTAAATCTAGACCCCTGTAAAATATTTTCCAAGTCCCTAGCAGTTAAAAAATGGCAGATTTGTATCTTAATTTGTAAAATGCGTAATTAATTCATCCCAACTCCAAATTCAACATTTTTAATATGTTTTCTGTCCCAAATTAAATGATCTATCCAAATATAAAATTTGTTTACTGTTTTGAATATTTTAAATTGGTGCAAAATTTGAAATCTTGTTTAAATCACTTAAATTTGCAAAATTCATAACTTGAGCATAAAAATTCCAAATTCCACAAACTAAATATGTTTTCCAATCAACTTTTCATGTAATTTCCAAATATAAATTTTGTTTGCTGTTTTGAATAATTTAAATTGCTGAAAACAACTGTTTCTTAATTATTGCATTTAAAATTGCCAAAATAATAACTTGCTCATTTTAAATCTAATTTCCACAAATGAAATATGTTTTCCATGCAAAATTAAACCACCTTTTCAAATATAAAATTTGTTTCATGTTTTGAATAATCAAAATTGGTTAAATGATTTAAACCTTGTTTAAATCATTTAATATTGCTAAATTTATAACTTGATCAAAACAAATTCTTTTGGGACATATAAAATATGTTTTCAAACCATAAAAGCATAACCTTTTCAAATATGAACTTTACTCAATGTTTTGCACAAATAAAAATTCAAATAAGTTCATGTTTGAATTAAATTCATTTAATTCTTGCTTAAACTTGTTTAATTCATAAATAATTTATTTGAAATCCTTTTTCAACAAGTGAAACATGTAATCCACCTAAAATTTGGTGTTCTTTTCAAATATAAACTTTGTTATCTATTTTGAACAATTAAAATTGGTGAAAACAACAAATGTTTGTGTGACACCTTTAAGGAACCAAAATTTCCTAACTTAATGAATGAATTTCCAAACTTGGTAAATTTCATTTCTACTTGTTTCTATTGTTGTTATTTTGCTGTTTTTCTCATCCATGCATCATGCTAATTCACTTACACAATTTGATTAGTTGTAAAACAATTAATTCACCCATAATTCATGGGCTTTCCATAGGCAATCCAAATTGCATATGGGTCCATTTAATCATGTTGTTATCTTGTCAACTAGTTTATATTGATGCATCCATTAATTTGACATGCATCATCCCATGTTTGTGCACTATGCCCTGTTATTGATTGTTTATCTTTCTGTATTGTTTGTTTGCTTCTTCTCGGATAAACGACGACGTTGAGACCGACGATACTTACGACACCCCTTCTAAGGATTTAGCTCAGTACCAGGCTACTGGGTTTGCAGGCAAGTTATCACTCACATGAACCATTGTGTTCCTTTCAACATTGGTTACCTATACTTTCCGTTGTCTATTCCTGCTAAGCCATAGTAGTAGTTGTTTCTGTTACGAACCTATCACATGAATCCCTTAACCCTGATATTGCCTCACCTCCACTCCTACAACCCCTTTGATTGAGCCAGTGTCTTACTAGCATGCTTAGGTTGTTTTGCTCGAGTCTGTTACCCGTTACTTTCTGTTGCTATATTCCATTATGTTCTGGGGGCTCGATGTTTAATCAATCAATCATGCTAATGTTATTATCAATAATAAATTTGATGATAAGGCACCGGCAGGAGGCCCTTTGTGGTTTTGAGGCCTGCTAGTGTCGACCCTAATAGGAAAAGGGTCTTGTCTACTGATCCATGATGAGCGCACTACCCGCATGTGGGAAGCGAGTATGGGCGCCCCCCTCAATTTGATTCGATTCGCATCTCGTCCAAATCGCCTCATTTAGTTCGGGTTTTCCATTTGCTGCATGCATGATCTTGCGAGCCCTTGGTACCCGGGTGGAACTTTCGTAGTCGGCATATAGGGGGACACGTTCTTAGAGTGCTATGAGGGTCCATTTTCTTCTGGGCTCGATTAGCCGTGCGCCCAAGGTGCTTTGGGCTTGATGCGAAGAAGAGTTGAGCTGTGTTGAGTGCCCTGCTTGGTGGGAGGCATCCCATCTGGCGGGGTATTCATACGTGTACGGCCAAATTGGTGCAACCCTGCAGGGATAATCTTCTCGAGAAGCCGTGTTTTCCGCGGTTATGGATTACTTGGTGAAAGTACTGGCTAACAAGTACTCAGGACAACTTAAACCTAATGATTAACAACCTTACACCCAATGATTAACAACTTGACTAGTAATAGGCTTATTGACACAATAATATGAACCATCATTAATTCAACTGTGTGAGTTATCCTCGGATTGCTTCTTTGGATAAGGGGCGAGATCCAGGATGGGTTTGTTTGAGGTTAGTTGATAGGTTGGTTACGATACACGATCTTATCTCCTTTCTGGTAGCCGGAAGTGGTAGACACTCTGTAGTTGTTTAGAGCAGCCAGTTGCAACATCCTTTATATCTCCTTCCTTCCGTTGACCCAAAGCATCTGTGCTTGGTGTTGACGGATTACACTTTGGTGAACTGTGAGTCTTGCTTGCCAGTACGTTTATGTACTGACCCCTTTGGGGCTGTGGTTTCCGCAGACCTACGTTTCCGAGGATCTACATGGTGGCTACTACGTGGAGTTTGACGAGACTGCTGACGAGTAGATAGCGGACCCGGGCAGGATCCGAGACTTCGTGGATGGGCTCCGTCTGTTCGTTTCCGGCCTCTTAGGCCTATTTGGTTCTTGTCTGTACTCAGACATTTTGGATGCTTCCGCTGTGATGTAATGATGTATTGTTGGGACATGTGTCCTCTGAATGGTTGTATTTGCTATCTCTGCTCTAATGAGAGCCATTTGCAACTTATTTTCATCTTTTGTGTCGTAGAGATCTGTTGTGATATCACTTGTTCCAATGCCGTTGACGTACCATGTGTGTATGTTTTGAAGTACGTCAATGGAAGTATCTGGATTTCTATGGGATGGTTTGCGCAGACGATGAATAGTAAGATAATGGTTGTCACACGTTTACGTGTTGGCCTGCTCATATTGAGATGCGGGTGCCGGTATGCCCCGTAAGCCATTTATCTGTTGTTTAACGGACTGTGAGTATCCCCTAGAAGTCCGGGTGCGACACCAAGATAATCTCCACCGATCCCCAAATATACACCTGTACCAAACAAGTCCTTAGGCTTTGTTCGGTTTTCTCAGGGAAGTGATCCTTGCACGGATCCCTGCAGAGAACTAACACCCCCGCAGGGGTTGGGTGATCCCGGATCTATCACCCTAATTCCTTCCACTCCTCTAACCCCTTCCACGGCCCTGTCACACATCGTATTCGGTTCCACCACTTGGTTTGCATGGTACGGTTGGGAATTACACTAGTTCAAGGTATTTACAGAGTAACGTATATACTACCCTGCAAGTTTTGTACGCCCAAATTAAGCGTTGCTGCCCTTACTATCATGTATTTCTACATATATAATTTCAGAAAATGATACACATTATTCAACACTAGAAATATACCAAAAAATAGATTCCACAAAGACAAGTTCTACAAATTATGTCTCCTTTATTTTATTATCTGGCGTATAATCAAATACTTAATAGAACAAAAAATCACACCCATCGGTTAAGTTCTAGACTTGAATGGTTGCTTTGAGTGGCTCCGATGTATCTGTCAGAAAAAAGGTGTAATGGGCAAATAAATTTTAGCAGATAAGATGCAACATGTGTTTTTGCCATAGGATATTATAAACAGAAGTAATGAAAATTAGAAGAGTAAATCCACCATGAGGTTATGCGTTGCGCCGGACCGCCGGTAGTCCACCATGAGATACATGGAGCATGTAAGAGCATCCCTAGTGGTGCCCTTAAATCCTCAAACCCTCAAACCAGTTTAAGGGTTGAAAATGGGTCTTTTTTTGCACTTTTAAGGGTTGAAAAACAGGGGCAAATAATAGAACCCTCAAACCCAACCCTTATAACAGAATATTCCACGTTCGTGTCTTGAAGAAGGTCCATGAACAACGTCGACGGTGCGGGCATACCGTCGAACACCTCGTGTGCGACGGGCGGAGGGTCGGGGATGGCGACCGCGGGCTGGGGCGGTCGAGGCGGACGGGGCAACGGCGGTCGAGGCGTGCGGGGCGGCGCCTCTTGGCCCCGACGTGGGTCGCCGCCACCACGGACGCGACCTCCGTGTTGGTCGGCAGGCGTCGCGGCGGAGGAGGCCATGGCGGCGGTGGTCGGAAGGGCGGGGGCGGGGGCGGCAGAGGAGGCCGGCGGGGACGGCAGAGGGTGGCGGGCGGGGCCACGGAGGGCGGCGGAGCAGGAGGGCGGGGGCGGGGCGAGGCGACATGGGGACGGGTGGGCGGGCGCGGGGGCGGGCCGGGGAGGTCGCGCGGGCGTACAACGGCGGCGGGGGAGACCGGTGGCGGCCGGCGGCGGGGTGGCGGGAAAATAACCGCCACTGAGGGTTGGGGTAGGGGTTTGCTCCCCAACCCTCACTCCTAAAGGTTGGGAGAGGGTTTGAGGGTTGGATCTCTAATTTTTTTTTTACGGGTTTAAGGTTTTAGGGGTTCTAGTCTACGGAATTTTTTGCTCTCAACACTTAAAAAAGCGGTTATTTTTTAGGGTTTTAGGATTTAAGGGCACCACTAGTGATGCTCTAAGTCTGCCTCAACCCGAACTGAGTAAGATTCTGTTCTTCTGCGAAACAAACATCCCACAGACGTTTTTTTTTAGAAACACTTCACACACGATGAAAACCTTAGTGCATTGAAGTACAAACACAAACGAAAGAAGGGAATCAAGCACTTGTCGTAATACAAACTAGGGGAAATCACAATATATCTCGTAAAAAGTAGTATGTTTGAACAAACAAAAGTCTACTTAACTGCACGTCACCTCTTTCCGGCTAAATGCATCTTAGAAATTAGCGGCCGACGCAAGTTGAAGCGACCATGCTAAGCCTAGGACCAGTATTCCATGGTACGCGGGCATAACTACCAGGATTTTATTCCCTAGCGCCTCTGTAAGCGTTCGCGTTATAAACGCCCTAAGTCACAATATCACACTGGCAGTTTTGAACTAAATATCTTGTTTTCAGATAAGACTAGTTTACTACATAAGATAATTATCACTAGTGAAATTTAGAACAGCAAGAAAACTGGAACACGAAGTAACTCAAAATTTTCATTAGCAGTTGAAGCTAGCAAGCAGTCAAGACAAAGAAATTCGGTGATGATGTGTCTCAGAAAATGTGTGAGCTGGACTATCACATAGGAAGCAAAAAGAAAAGTGCACGAACTGACTATCGAGACTGTAAATAGCATCTTAACCTTGAACTAAACTTGACTCCATCAGAAGATCCAGGAGCAACAATATGTTCTATATAGAGAATAAGTTTTCAAGGATTACAAATTTGAAAAAACAAAAATAAATCACCATATAGAAGGTTGATTAATGTGCAGGAAAATACATTAGCTATCCATCAGTAAGAAGTGGAAAGCAAACACTGACATGCGTCTTACTCCCAATTGATTTATGTGTTTGTCCTAGCAGTATGAACAATAGTGCAACTAGCAGGAGCTAGGTGATTAAATATCCGGCATTAACAGGTCTAAATAAGCAGGAGCTAGGTGCATAAGATCACCCTGCCACTGATTATTAGCCATTGCTTAAACTGAGTGTAGTGAATTTAACAAACTGATTATTCAGCTTGCTAACAGATGTACATTCAAATCTCAGCTTGGATGAGTATGCGATGCATGGAAGCTAATTCTTTAACCACACTCATTTCCTGACTACATGAATACTACTACTGAAGCATGACAAAAATGGGATGGGAATCACATCGTTTGGGAGGTACAACACTTCAAACAGCTCACGACTTGCCATCAGACGATAACCACTTTTTAAAAAAAAATTAAGACGGTCTGATGAAAAGGATGATCGACCAAAACTGCTCATTATACATTAGATAAATCAACTATTCCAATCTCCTAGAGAAAACTGCAATCAAGATTTTGGTTCGTATTCAGAAAAGAGCTAATGAAACACATCAAAATCTTGAGCATTCATGATAGAATTTGGGTTCACTACCATGTTCTTGGCGAAGCCGCTTACCATGGCCATATCATCACCACCAGCACCAGCACCCTCATTGTCCACCATCATCCCATTGTAACATTAGATTCTCTCTCCTGGTGTGGATTACTTGTTAGTAGTTGATGCTTGTGAGATTTATCGGTGTTAACACTTTATGACCAGATTGTTATCATCCATTATATCACCTCTGATTATGATCCATATGATGTCTTGTGAGTAGTTCGTTTAGTTCTTGAGGACATGGGAGAAGTCATGATGTTAGTAGTGAAGTTATATTGAAGTAATATCTTGTGGTTCAATATTTAAGTTGTGATGCTATTCTTCTAGTAGTGTCATGTGAACGCCGACTACATGATATTTCACCTTTATGGGCCTAGGAGGATGCATTGTGTATTTGGCTACTAATTGTGGGGTTGCCGGAGTGATAGAAACCTAAACCCCCGTTAGGAAACCAATGCACGAGGGAGCGTAGAATCCCGGAGTTTTAAGGTTGTGGTTAGTTTTATCTTAATTACTTTCTTGTATTTGCGGATGCTTACGAGGGGTATAATCATAAGTATGTATTATTCCTAGTTGGGCGGTGCATTAGTATAGGTTCACCCACACAACACTTCACGAACCAATGGATATTAATCAACCGTAACGAAGCGAAAGCACTTGACGAAATTCACATGTATCCTCGAAAACGTTTGGTAGTCATAAGTAATACAACCGGCTTGTCCTTTGCTCTCAAAAAGATTGGGCCACTCGCTGCAATATTATTTACTGCACTTTATTTACTCTCACTTTATTTCTCTGCTATATCAAAAACCTCCAAAAACCCGTTTGCTAGTGTTTACAGTGAATCATCTATCTAACCTGCTTGTCAACACCTTATGCTCCTCGTTGGGTTCTACACTCTTATTTATCGAAAGTACTACGATACACCCCTATACTTGTGGGTCATCAATACGTCATAAACATATCCATAATTTCTGATGTTCCATGTTGTTTTCATGTTATTTGCTACATGTTTCCTTTACACTTTATGTCATTTTTATCGATTTTTTTGGGACTAACCTATTGATAAGATGCCACAGAGCCAGTTCCTGTTTTCTGGTGTTTTTAGTTTCAGAAAAGTTGTTCTGGAAATATTCTCGGAATTGGAAAATTCAAAGCCCAGAAGTCTTAGAATTCCCGGAGGATCTATGGAGTCCGGAAGAGACCCCGAGGGGGCCACAGGGGCCCAACACCATAGGGTGGTGTGGGCCTCCTCGCAGCCCACCGACGTTTCCCTTTCTCCTATTTATTCCCCTCAGGAGGTTAACCCTAAATATATCCACCTTTCCACGAAAACAACCTGAGCCCGCCGTCATCGTCAACCCGAGTTCAGGAGGGTTCTGGCGTTCTCCCCGGCACCCTGTCGGGAGGGGAAATCATCACCGGAGGGCTCTACACCACCATGCCCGCCTCCGGAATGATGTGTGAGTAGTTCATATTTGGACTACGGGTCCACAGCAGTAGCTAGATGGTTGGTCTCTCCTCTTTATGCATTATGTTCAGATCTTGTGAGCTTCCCTACATGATCAAGGTCATCTTATTGTAATGCTACATGTTGTGTTTGCTGGGATCCGATGAATATTGAATGCTATGTCTCTTGATTATCAATCTACCATGTTCTTTTCATGTGTATGTTATTTATGATCTTGCATACTCTCCGTTGTTAGTAGATGGTCTGGCCAAGTAGATGCTAGTGACTCCAAGAGGGAGTATTTATGCTCGATAGTGGGTTCATGTCTCCTTTGCATCTGTGCTCGAGTGAGAGAAACGTGACAGATGGAGGATGTGTTGTTGCCATTAGGGAGAAAACAACGATGTTTACATTGTTTACATTACACACTTTGTTTAATGCGATTATATGTTGCTTGCAACTTAATACCCAAGGATTGCTCGCATGACATTTCGAGGGTGGATTATTAGTCATAAATGCAGTTGGATATCTGTCTACGTATCTTGTTGTAATGCCCGCATGAATCTCATAGTAATCATCATGTCATGCATATGCACTACGGTGCAACCTTTATATTTTTCAATTGCCCAGTTGTAATTTGTTACCCATCATGTTATCTATCTGTTTTGGAGAGACACCTCTAGCAAACTGTGGACCCCGGTCCATTTCTTTATACTGATATACAACCACTGCAACCACTGTTTTCCTACTGCAATTATTTTTCTATTGCATCTACTTCAAACAAGTACTACTTTCCACACTATACGTATAATCCTTTGTTTCAGCAAAACCGGTGAGATTTACAACCTCACTGCTTCGTTGGGGCAAAGTAATTTGATTGTGTTGTGCAGATTCCACGTTGCTGCTGAACCAGTAGTGCATCCTCCCAGCATCAGCTGCATCAACCTTCATGTAACATCCCAAGTATGAAAAATAGCCATTAGAATGTTTGCTCTCTGTTATTTTATGTTTTGCATCATGGCATCATGTTCATTGCATTTGTTTTGTTTGTTTTCCATTTGTTTTCCTCTGTTTTCATTTGTTTTCCAACTGTTTTCCTTTGTTTTCTATTTGAATTTCAAACCAAAATTCAAACCTTTTGTTTCATCCTTGTGATGTTACAGTTTCCAAATGAATATTTCAAATCAAAACAATCAATTGTTTCCATTAAAGTTGTGATTCCAAACTATTGTTTTGTTTCTATCAAAAATTCATTTAATATCAAACCCTTTTCAAATTCAATTAATTTCCAAAACAACAACCATTTGAATCAATGAAACTAAACACTCCAATCAACTTGTTGCAAAATGACTTGAGGGCCCCAAAAAAACTAATTATGTGTTTCCTTTTAATAATAACTCACTTAATCTCAAAATAATTCAAATTTCAATCAATTACAAAACAACACTGTATTTTGAATCTTTTTGAAAACAAAACTTGACAAGTTGTTAATATTACCTAATTAATCAATACCAAATTTATTCTAAAATTTTCCAACATCTACAACCTTTCTATTCCTCTTCCTATTTCATTTCAGCAAAAAAAAATGGAACAAAAAGATTAAAACCAGAGAGAGAGAGGGGCAAGCCCATCTCTCCCCCTTGGCCCAACTCCCTCTCAGCCCACATACCCCCTTCGATCCCCTTTTCTTCTTCCTCTGTACGGAGGAACATCCATGGTGTCCACGTGGTTCAGAGAAACAGGCAACGGTGATCTCCACCTCCCCCTCCCTATAACTCCATGCTCCTGCCCTAGGGTTCCCCTAACCCTAGTTCTCTCCCTCCTTCTTCCCTCTCACCGCCTCCACTCCTCCCTCTTCCTCCATCTCTCTCATCTCTGGATTTTTCTCTGTACCTGTACCTCCTCACCGCAACCTCCTCTTCCTCCGGCGATCACCGGGGCTAGGGGCTCCCTCCGCCGTGGCTAGGGCCGGGAATGGAAAGCCCCCGCCACGGGCTTCCTCCTCCACCCCTCGGAGGGCGCCGGGAGAGCCCACAGCACCGCCGCCATGCGCATCTCGACGCCGGCCAACCTCTGCTGTCTGCCCCGACCCCCTGCGCCTCCATCCGCTCGAGGGCACTCGAGGTGAGCGCTCCCTCTTCCCCTAGTTCCCCTCCCTCTCCTCCTCTCGCACGCCACCAGCCCCCACGCCGCAGCCGCGACGGCCCCTCGCTGGCGACCGTTTCTTTCTGTCCGTCGAGGTACAGATGCGTACGTGCAGGAAAATTCAGTAACACCCGCGCACCTACACCTTATCCACCCCCGATTCCCTTCCTATCCACAAGCCAGCGCACCACCCCAGTGGTTAACACCCCTTGCACGCGCACTGGAGGTGCTGGGTTCGATCCCCCTCACCCCACCTTTTTATTCTCTGTTTTCTTTTTCTGCCCGCAGTTCAGAAAGTCAGATCTGATCAATTACTTCTAAATTCCATATAAAATTGAATATCACTCCAATTTGAATGATTCAAAATCCTGTGGATTCATAATTTTGTTCTCCTTCTAGTAATGTCAAGTTTGCAACATGCTTCTGTAACATTTTTTGCACTAAATAATTAATTACTGAAAATGCAATAAAATTTGGAAACTTTGGAATTTCATAACTTTAATTCTACTCATCCAATTTAAGCAAACTTGGTCTCTAAAAATTTGTCTTAACAAACTCTACACATTGGTATTTTATTTGGTCACAATTGAATTAATTTTGAGCATGTTTCCCTCTGTTTACTAAAAATGGCAGAATAAGAATGATTATGGAAAATTGCATAATAAATTCAATAATCACCCAAAAATTATGTTTGATAGCCCAAAATGTTCAATGAAACCTTTGCTACATGTTTTCAACCTTTTCAATGCAATTTGTTACTGTTTTGATTATTTTAAATTGGTGCAAAATTTGAAATCTTGTTTAAATCACTTAAATTTGCAAAATTCATAACTTGAGCATAAAAATTCCAAATTCCACAAACTAAATATGTTTTCCAATCAACTTTTCATGTACTTTCCAAATATAAATTTTGTTTGCTGTTTTGAATAATTTAAATTGCTGAAAACAACTGTTTCTTAATTATTGCATTTAAAATTGCCAAAATAATAACTTGCTCATTTTAAATCCAATTTCCACAAATGAAATATGTTTTCCATGCAAAATTAAACCACCTTTTCAAATATAAAATTTGTTTCATGTTTTGAATAATCAAAATTGGTTAAATGATTTAAACCTTGTTTAAATCATTTAATATTGCTAAATTTATAACTTGATCAAAACAAATTCTTTTGGGACATATAAAATATGTTTTCAAACCATAAAAGCATAACCTTTTCAAATATGAACTTTACTCAATGTTTTTCACAAATAAAAATTCAAATAAGTTCATGTTTGAATTAAATTCATTTAATTCTTGCTTAAACTTGTTTAATTCATAAATAATTTATTTGAAATCCTTTTTCAACAAGTGAAACATGTAATCCACCTAAAATTTGGTGTTCTTTTCAAATATAAACTTTGTTATCTATTTTGAACAATTAAAATTGGTGAAAACAACAAATGTTTGTGTGACACCTTTAAGGAACCAAAATTTCCTAACTTAATGAATGAATTTCCAAACTTGGTAAATTTCATTTCTACTTGTTTCTATTGTTGTTATTTTGCTGTTTTCCTCATCCATGCATCATGCTAATTCACTTACACAATTTGATTAGTTGTAAAACAATTAATTCGCCCATAATTCATGGGCTTTCCATAGGCAATCCAAATTGCATATGGGTCCATTTAATCATGTTGTTATCTTGTCAACTAGTTTATATTGATGCATCCATTAATTTGACATGCATCATCCCATGTTTGTGCACTATGCCCTGTTATTGATTGTTTATCTTTCTGTATTGTTTGTTTGCTTCTTCTCGGATAAACGACGACGTTGAGACCGACGATACTTACGACACCCCTTCTAAGGATTTAGCTCAGTACCAGGCTACTGGGTTTGCAGGCAAGTTATCACTCACATGAACCATTGTGTTCCTTTCAACATTGGTTACCGATACTTTCCGTTGTCTATTCCTGCTAAGCCATAGTAGTAGTTGTTTCTGTTACGAACCTATCACATGAATCCCTTAACCCTGATATTGCCTCACCTTCACTCCTACAACCCCTTTGATTGAGCCAGTGTCTTACTAGCATGCTTAGGTTGTTTTGCTCAAGTCTGTTACCCGTTACTTTCTGTTGCTATATTCCATTATGTTCTGGGGGCTCGATGTTTAATCAATCAATCATGCTAATGTTATTATCAATAATAAATTTGATGATAAGGCACTGGCAGGAGGCCCTTTGTGATTTTGAGGCCTGCTAGTGTCGACCCTAATAGGAAAAGGGTCTTGTCTACTGATCCATGATGAGCGCACTACCCGCATGTGGGAAGCGAGTATGGGCGCCCCCCTCAATTTGATTCGATTCGCATCTCGTCCAAATCGCCTCATTTAGTTCGGGTTTTCCATTTGCTGCATGCATGATCTTGCGAGCCCTTGGTACCCGGGTGGAACTTTCGTAGTCGGCATATAGGGGGACACGTTCTTAGAGTGCTATGAGGGTCCATTTTCTTCTGGGCTCGATTAGCCGTGCGCCCAAGGTGCTTTGGGCTTGATGCGAAGAAGAGTTGAGTTGTGTTGAGTGCCCCGCTTGGTGGGAGGCATCCCATCTGGCGGGGTATTCATACGTGTACGGCCAAATTGGTGCAACCCTGCAGGGATAATCTTCTCGAGAAGCCGTGTTTTCCGCGGTTATGGATTACTTGGTGAAAGTACTGGCTAACAAGTACTCAGGACAACTTAAACCTAATGATTAACAACCTTACACCCAATGATTAACAACTTGACTAGTAATAGGCTTATTGACACAATAATATGAACCATCATTAATTCAACTGTGTGAGTTATCCTCGGATTGCTTCTTTGGATAAGGGGCGAGATCCAGGATGGGTTTGTTTTAGGTTAGTTGATAGGTTGGTTACGATACACGATCTTATCTCCTTTCTGGTAGCCGGAAGTGGTAGACACTCTGTAGTTGTTTAGAGCAGCCAGTTGCAGCATCCTTTATATCCCCTTCCTTCCGTTGACCCAAAGCATCTGTGCTTGGTGTTGACGGGTTACACTTTGGTGAACTGTGAGTCTTGCTTGCCAGTACGTTTATGTACTGACCCCTTTGGGGCTGTGGTTTCCGCAGACCTACGTTTCCGAGGATCTACATGGTGGCTACTACGTGGAGTTTGACGAGACTGCTGACGAGTAGATAGCGGACCCGGGCAGGATCCGAGACTTCGTGGATGGGCTCCGTCTATTCGTTTCCGACCTCTTAGGCCTATTTGGTTCTTGTCTGTACTCAGACATTTTGGATGCTTCCGCTGTGATGTAATGATGTATTGTTGGGACATGTGTCCTCTGAATGGTTGTATTTGCTATCTCTGCTCTAATGAGAGCCATTTGCAACTTATTTTCATCTTTTGTGTCGTAGAGATCTGTTGTGATATCACTTGTTCCAATGCCGTTGACGTACCATGTGTGTATGTTTTGAAGTACGTCAATGGAAGTATCTGGATTTCTATGGGATGGTTTGCGCAGACGATGAATAGTAAGATAATGGTTGTCACACGTTTACGTGTTGGCCTGCTCATATTGAGATGCGGGTGCCGCTATGCCCCGTAAGCCATTTATCTGTTGTTTAATGGACTGTGAGTATCCCCTAGAAGTCCGGGTGCGACACCAAGATAATCTCCACCAATCCCCAAATATACACCTGTACCAAACAAGTCCTTAGGCTTTGTTCGGTTTTCTCAGGGAAGTGATCCTTGCACGGATCCCTGCAGAGAACTAACACCCCCGCAGGGGTTGGGTGATCCCGGATCTATCACCCTAATTCCTTCCACTCCTCTAACCCCTTCCACGGCCCTGTCACACATCGTATTCGGTTCCACTACTTGGTTTGCATGGTATGGTTGGGAATTACACTAGCTCAAGGTATTTACAGAGTAACGTATATACTACCCTGCAAGTTTTGTACGCCCAAATTAAGCGTTGCTGCCCTTACTATCATGTATTTCTACATATATAATTTCAGAAAATGATACACATTATTCAACACTAGAAATATACCAAAAAATAGATAACAGACATATTCCACAAAGACAAGTTCTACAAATTATGTCTCCTTTATTTTATTATCTGGCGTATAATCAAATACTTAATAGAACAAAAAATCACACCCATCGGTTAAGTTCTAGACTTGAATGGTTGCTTTGAGTGGCTCCGCTGTATCTGTCAGAAAAAAGGTGTAATGGGCAAATAAATTTTAGCAGATAAGATGAAACATGTGTTTTTGCCATAGGATATTATAAACAGAAGTAATGAAAATTAGAAGAGTAAATCCACCATGAGGTTATGCGTTGCGCCGGACCGCCGGTAGTCCACCATGAGATACATGGAGCATGTAAGAGCATCCCTAGTGGTGCCCTTAAATCCTCAAACCCTCAAACCAGTTTAAGGGTTGAAAATGGGTCTTTTTTGCACTTTTAAGGGTTGAAAAACAGGGGCAAATAATAGAACCCTCAAACCCAACCCTTATAACGGAATATTCCACGTTCGTGTCTTGAAGAAGGTCCATGAACGACGTCGACGGTGCGGGCATACCGTCGAACACCTCGTGTGCGACGAGCGGAGGGTCGGGGATGGCGACCGCGGGCTGGGGCGGTCGAGGCGGACGGGGCAACGGCGGTCGAGGCGTGCGGGGCGACGCCTCTTGGCCCCGACGTGGGTCGCCGCCACCACGGACGCGACCTCCGTGTTGGTCGGCAGGCGTCGCGGCGGAGGAGGCCATGGCGGCGGTGGTCGGAAGGGCGGGGGCGGGGGCGGCAGAGGAGGCCGGCGGGGACGGCAGAGGGCGGCGGGCGGGGCCACGGAGGGCGGCGGAGCAGGCGGGCGGGGGCGGGGCGAGGCGACATGGGGACGGGTGGGCGGGCGCGGGGGCGGGCCGGGGAGGTCGCGCGGGCGTACAACGGCAGCGGGGGAGACCGGTGGCGGCCGGCGGCGGGGTGGCGGGAAAATAACCGCCACTGAGGGTTGGGGTAGGGGTTTGCTCCCCAACCCTCACTTCTAAAGGTTGGGAGAGGGTTTGAGGGTTGGATCTCTAATTTTTTTTTTACGGGCTTAAGGTTTTAGGGGTTCTAGTCTACGGAATTTTTTGCTCTCAACACTTAAAAAAGCGGTTATTTTTTAGGGTTTGAGGATTTAAGGGCACCACTAGTGATGCTCTAAGTCTGCCTCAACCCGAACTGAGTAAGATTCTGTTCTTCTGCGAAACAAACATCCCACAGACGTTTTTTTTAGAAACACTTCACACACGATGAAAACCTTAGTGCATTGAAGTACAAACACAAACGAAAGAAGGGAATCAAGCACTTGTCGTAATACAAACTAGGGGAAATCACAATATATCTCGTAAAAAGTAGTATGTTCGAACAAACAAAAGTCTACTTAACTGCACGTCACCTCTTTCCGGCTAAATGCATCTTAGAAATTAGCGGCCGACGCAAGTTGAAGCGACCATGCTAAGCCTAGGACCAGTATTCCATGGTACGCGGGCATAACTACCAGGATTTTATTCCCTAGCGCCTCTGTAAGCGTTCGCGTTATAAACGCCCTAAGTCACAATATCACACTGGCAGTTTTGAACTAAATATCTTGTTTTCAGATAAGACTAGTTTACTACATAAGATAATTATCACTAGTGAAATTTAGAACAGCAAGAAAACTGGAACACGAAGTAACTCAAAATTTTCATTAGCAGTTGGAGCTAGCAAGCAGTCAAGACAAAGAAATTCGGTGATGATGTGTCTCAGAAAATGTGTGAGCTGGACTATCACATAGGAAGCAAAAAGAAAAGTGCACGAACTGACTATCGAGACTGTAAATAGCATCTTAACCTTGAACTAAACTTGACTCCATCAGAAGATCCAGGAGCAACAATATGTTCTATATAGAGAATAAGTTTTCAAGGATTACAAATTTGAAAAAACAAAAATAAATCACCATATAGAAGGTTGATTAATGTGCAGGAAAATACATTAGCTATCCATCAGTAAGAAGTGGAAAGCAAACACTGACATGCGTCTTACTCCCAATTGATTTATGTGTTTGTCCTAGCAGTATGAACAATAGTGCAACTAGCAGGAGCTAGGTGATTAAATATCCGGCATTAACAGGTCTAAATAAGCAGGAGCTAGGTGCATAAGATCACCCTGCCACTGATTATTAGCCATTGCTTAAACTGAGTGTAGTGAATTTAACAAACTGATTATTCAGCTTGCTAACAGATGTACATTCAAATCTCAGCTTGGATGAGTATGCGATGCATGGAAGCTAATTCTTTAACCACACTCATTTCCTGACTACATGAATACTACTACTGAAGCATGACAAAAATGGGATGGGAATCACATCGTTTGGGAGGTACAACACTTCAAACAGCTCACGACTTGCCATCAGACGATAACCACTTTTTAAAAAAAAATTAAGAGGGTCTGATGAAAAGGATGATCGACCAAAACTGCTCATTATACATTAGATAAAGCAACTATTCCAATCTCCTAGAGAAAACTGCAATCAAGATTTTGGTTCGTATTCAGAAAAGAGCTAATGAGACACATCAAAATCTTGAGCATTCATGATAGAATTTGGGTTCACTACCATGTTCTTGGAGAAGCCGCTTACCATGGCCATATCATCACCACCAGCACCATCACCCTCATTGTCCACCGTCATCCCATTGTAACATTAGATTCTCTCTCCCGGTGTGGATTACTTGTTAGTAGTTGATGCTTGTGAGATTTATCGGTGTTAACACTTTATGACCAGATTGTTATCATCCATTATATCACCTCTGATTATGATCCATATGATGTCTTGTGAGTAGTTCGTTTAGTTCTTGAGGACATGGGAGAAGTCATGATGTTAGTAGTGAAGTTATATTGAAGTAATATCTTGTGGTTCAATATTTAAGTTGTGATGCTATTCTTCTAGTAGTGTCATGTGAACGTCGACTACATGATATTTCACCTTTATGGGCCTAGGAGGATGCATTGTGTATTTGGCTACTAATTGTGGGGTTGCCGGAGTGACAGAAACCTAAACCCCCGTTAGGAAACCAATGCACGAGGGAGCGTAGAATCCCGGAGTTTTAAGGTTGTGGTTAGTTTTATCTTAATTACTTTCTTGTATTTGCGGATGCTTACGAGGGGTATAATCATAAGTATGTATTATTCCTAGTTGGGCGGTGCATTAGTATAGGTTCACCCACACAACACTTCACGAACCAATGGATATTAATCAACCGTAACGAAGCGAAAGCACTTGACGAAATTCACATGTATCCTCGAAAACGTTTGGTAGTCATAAGTAATACAACCGGCTTGTCCTTTGCTCTCAAAAAGATTGGGCCACTCGCTGCAATATTATTTACTGCACTTTATTTACTCTCACTTTATTTCTCTGCTATATCAAAAACCTCCAAAAACCCGTTTGCTAGTGTTTACAGTGAATCATCTATCTAACCTGCTTGTCAACACCTTATGCTCCTCGTTGGGTTCTACACTCTTATTTATCGAAAGTACTACGATACACCCCTATACTTGTGGGTCATCAATACGTCATAAACATATCCATAATTTCTGATGTTCCATGTTGTTTTCATGTTATTTGCTACATGTTTCCTTTACACTTTATGTCATTTTTATCGATTTTTTTGGGACTAACCTATTGATAAGATGCCACAGAGCCAGTTCCTGTTTTCTGGTGTTTTTAGTTTCAGAAAAGTTGTTCTGGAAATATTCTCGGAATTGGAAAATTCAAAGCCCAGAAGTCTTAGAATTCCCGGAGGATCTATGGAGTCCGGAAGAGACCCCGAGGGGGCCACAGGGGCCCAACACCATAGGGTGGTGTGGGCCTCCTCGCAGCCCACCGACGTTTCCCTTTCTCCTATTTATTCCCCTCAGGAGGTTAACCCTAAATATATCCACCTTTCCACGAAAACAACCTGAGCCCGCCGTCATCGTCAACCCGAGTTCAGGAGGGTTCTGGCGTTCTCCCCGGCACCCTGTCGGGAGGGGAAATCATCACCGGAGGGCTCTACACCACCATGCCCGCCTCCGGAATGATGTGTGAGTAGTTCATATTTGGACTACGGGTCCACAGCAGTAGCTAGATGGTTGGTCTCTCCTCTTTATGCATTATGTTCAGATCTTGTGAGCTTCCCTACATGATCAAGGTCATCTTATTGTAATGCTACATGTTGTGTTTGCTGGGATCCGATGAATATTGAATGCTATGTCTCTTGATTATCAATCTACCATGTTCTTTTCATGTGTATGTTATTTATGATCTTGCATACTCTCCGTTGTTAGTAGATGGTCTGGCCAAGTAGATGCTAGTGACTCCAAGAGGGAGTATTTATGCTCGATAGTGGGTTCATGTCTCCTTTGCATCTGTGCTCGAGTGAGAGAAACGTGACAGATGGAGGATGTGTTGTTGCCATTAGGGAGAAAACAACGATGTTTACATTGTTTACATTACACACTTTGTTTAATGCGATTATATGTTGCTTGCAACTTAATACCCAAGGATTGCTCGCATGACATTTCGAGGGTGGATTATTAGTCATA
Organism: Alopecurus myosuroides; assembly: GCA_028641055.1. Classification (NCBI taxonomy): domain Eukaryota; kingdom Viridiplantae; phylum Streptophyta; class Magnoliopsida; order Poales; family Poaceae; genus Alopecurus; species Alopecurus myosuroides. The sequence continues at coordinate 219,859,077 of CM054061.1, forward strand.
AATGCAGTTGGATATCTGTCTACGTATCTTGTTGTAATGCCCGCATGAATCTCATAGTAATCATCATGTCATGCATATGCACTACGGTGCAACCTTTATATTTTTCAATTGCCCAGTTGTAATTTGTTACCCATCATGTTATCTATCTGTTTTGGAGAGACACCTCTAGCAAACTGTGGACCCCGGTCCATTTCTTTATACTGATATACAACCACTGCAACCACTGTTTTCCTACTGCAATTATTTTTCTATTGCATCTACTTCAAACAAGTACTACTTTCCACACTATACGTATAATCCTTTGTTTCAGCAAAACCGGTGAGATTTACAACCTCACTGCTTCGTTGGGGCAAAGTAATTTGATTGTGTTGTGCAGATTCCACGTTGCTGCTGAACCAGTAGTGCATCCTCCCAGCATCAGCTGCATCAACCTTCATGTAACATCCCAAGTATGAAAAATAGCCATTAGAATGTTTGCTCTCTGTTATTTTATGTTTTGCATCATGGCATCATGTTCATTGCATTTGTTTTGTTTGTTTTCCATTTGTTTTCCTCTGTTTTCATTTGTTTTCCAACTGTTTTCCTTTGTTTTCTATTTGAATTTCAAACCAAAATTCAAACCTTTTGTTTCATCCTTGTGATGTTACAGTTTCCAAATGAATATTTCAAATCAAAACAATCAATTGTTTCCATTAAAGTTGTGATTCCAAACTATTGTTTTGTTTCTATCAAAAATTCATTTAATATCAAACCCTTTTCAAATTCAATTAATTTCCAAAACAACAACCATTTGAATCAATGAAACTAAACACTCCAATCAACTTGTTGCAAAATGACTTGAGGGCCCCAAAAAAACTAATTATGTGTTTCCTTTTAATAATAACTCACTTAATCTCAAAATAATTCAAATTTCAATCAATTACAAAACAACACTGTATTTTGAATCTTTTTGAAAACAAAACTTGACAAGTTGTTAATATTACCTAATTAATCAATACCAAATTTATTCTAAAATTTTCCAACATCTACAACCTTTCTATTCCTCTTCCTATTTCATTTCAGCAAAAAAAAATGGAACAAAAAGATTAAAACCAGAGAGAGAGAGGGGCAAGCCCATCTCTCCCCCTTGGCCCAACTCCCTCTCAGCCCACATACCCCCTTCGATCCCCTTTTCTTCTTCCTCTGTACGGAGGAACATCCATGGTGTCCACGTGGTTCAGAGAAACAGGCAACGGTGATCTCCACCTCCCCCTCCCTATAACTCCATGCTCCTGCCCTAGGGTTCCCCTAACCCTAGTTCTCTCCCTCCTTCTTCCCTCTCACCGCCTCCACTCCTCCCTCTTCCTCCATCTCTCTCATCTCTGGATTTTTCTCTGTACCTGTACCTCCTCACCGCAACCTCCTCTTCCTCCGGCGATCACCGGGGCTAGGGGCTCCCTCCGCCGTGGCTAGGGCCGGGAATGGAAAGCCCCCGCCACGGGCTTCCTCCTCCACCCCTCGGAGGGCGCCGGGAGAGCCCACAGCACCGCCGCCATGCGCATCTCGACGCCGGCCAACCTCTGCTGTCTGCCCCGACCCCCTGCGCCTCCATCCGCTCGAGGGCACTCGAGGTGAGCGCTCCCTCTTCCCCTAGTTCCCCTCCCTCTCCTCCTCTCGCACGCCACCAGCCCCCACGCCGCAGCCGCGACGGCCCCTCGCTGGCGACCGTTTCTTTCTGTCCGTCGAGGTACAGATGCGTACGTGCAGGAAAATTCAGTAACACCCGCGCACCTACACCTTATCCACCCCCGATTCCCTTCCTATCCACAAGCCAGCGCACCACCCCAGTGGTTAACACCCCTTGCACGCGCACTGGAGGTGCTGGGTTCGATCCCCCTCACCCCACCTTTTTATTCTCTGTTTTCTTTTTCTGCCCGCAGTTCAGAAAGTCAGATCTGATCAATTACTTCTAAATTCCATATAAAATTGAATATCACTCCAATTTGAATGATTCAAAATCCTGTGGATTCATAATTTTTTTCTCCTTCTAGTAATGTCAAGTTTGCAACATGCTTCTGTAACATTTTTTGCACTAAATAATTAATTACTGAAAATGCAATAAAATTTGGAAACTTTGGAATTTCATAACTTTAATTCTACTCATCCAATTTAAGCAAACTTGGTCTCTAAAAATTTGTCTTAACAAACTCTACACATTGGTATTTTATTTGGTCACAATTGAATTAATTTTGAGCATGTTTCCCTCTGTTTACTAAAAATGGCAGAATAAGAATGATTATGGAAAATTGCATAATAAATTCAATAATCACCCAAAAATTATGTTTGATAGCCCAAAATGTTCAATGAAACCTTTGCTACATGTTTTCAACCTTTTCAATGCAATTTGTTACTGTTTTGATTATTTTAAATTGGTGCAAAATTTGAAATCTTGTTTAAATCACTTAAATTTGCAAAATTCATAACTTGAGCATAAAAATTCCAAATTCCACAAACTAAATATGTTTTCCAATCAACTTTTCATGTACTTTCCAAATATAAATTTTGTTTGCTGTTTTTAATAATTTAAATTGCTGAAAACAACTGTTTCTTAATTATTGCATTTAAAATTGCCAAAATAATAACTTGCTCATTTTAAATCCAATTTCCACAAATGAAATATGTTTTCCATGCAAAATTAAACCACCTTTTCAAATATAAAATTTGTTTCATGTTTTGAATAATCAAAATTGGTTAAATGATTTAAACCTTGTTTAAATCATTTAATATTGCTAAATTTATAACTTGATCAAAACAAATTCTTTTGGGACATATAAAATATGTTTTCAAACCATAAAAGCATAACCTTTTCAAATATGAACTTTACTCAATGTTTTTCACAAATAAAAATTCAAATAAGTTCATGTTTGAATTAAATTCATTTAATTCTTGCTTAAACTTGTTTAATTCATAAATAATTTATTTGAAATCCTTTTTCAACAAGTGAAACATGTAATCCACCTAAAATTTGGTGTTCTTTTCAAATATAAACTTTGTTATCTATTTTGAACAATTAAAATTGGTGAAAACAACAAATGTTTGTGTGACACCTTTAAGGAACCAAAATTTCCTAACTTAATGAATGAATTTCCAAACTTGGTAAATTTCATTTCTACTTGTTTCTATTGTTGTTATTTTGCTGTTTTCCTCATCCATGCATCATGCTAATTCACTTACACAATTTGATTAGTTGTAAAACAATTAATTCGCCCATAATTCATGGGCTTTCCATAGGCAATCCAAATTGCATATGGGTCCATTTAATCATGTTGTTATCTTGTCAACTAGTTTATATTGATGCATCCATTAATTTGACATGCATCATCCCATGTTTGTGCACTATGCCCTGTTATTGATTGTTTATCTTTCTGTATTGTTTGTTTGCTTCTTCTCGGATAAACGACGACGTTGAGACCGACGATACTTACGACACCCCTTCTAAGGATTTAGCTCAGTACCAGGCTACTGGGTTTGCAGGCAAGTTATCACTCACATGAACCATTGTGTTCCTTTCAACATTGGTTACCGATACTTTCCGTTGTCTATTCCTGCTAAGCCATAGTAGTAGTTGTTTCTGTTACGAACCTATCACATGAATCCCTTAACCCTGATATTGCCTCACCTTCACTCCTACAACCCCTTTGATTGAGCCAGTGTCTTACTAGCATGCTTAGGTTGTTTTGCTCAAGTCTGTTACCCGTTACTTTCTGTTGCTATATTCCATTATGTTCTGGGGGCTCGATGTTTAATCAATCAATCATGCTAATGTTATTATCAATAATAAATTTGATGATAAGGCACTGGCAGGAGGCCCTTTGTGATTTTGAGGCCTGCTAGTGTCGACCCTAATAGGAAAAGGGTCTTGTCTACTGATCCATGATGAGCGCACTACCCGCATGTGGGAAGCGAGTATGGGCGCCCCCCTCAATTTGATTCGATTCGCATCTCGTCCAAATCGCCTCATTTAGTTCGGGTTTTCCATTTGCTGCATGCATGATCTTGCGAGCCCTTGGTACCCGGGTGGAACTTTCGTAGTCGGCATATAGGGGGACACGTTCTTAGAGTGCTATGAGGGTCCATTTTCTTCTGGGCTCGATTAGCCGTGCGCCCAAGGTGCTTTGGGCTTGATGCGAAGAAGAGTTGAGTTGTGTTGAGTGCCCCGCTTGGTGGGAGGCATCCCATCTGGCGGGGTATTCATACGTGTACGGCCAAATTGGTGCAACCCTGCAGGGATAATCTTCTCGAGAAGCCGTGTTTTCCGCGGTTATGGATTACTTGGTGAAAGTACTGGCTAACAAGTACTCAGGACAACTTAAACCTAATGATTAACAACCTTACACCCAATGATTAACAACTTGACTAGTAATAGGCTTATTGACACAATAATATGAACCATCATTAATTCAACTGTGTGAGTTATCCTCGGATTGCTTCTTTGGATAAGGGGCGAGATCCAGGATGGGTTTGTTTTAGGTTAGTTGATAGGTTGGTTACGATACACGATCTTATCTCCTTTCTGGTAGCCGGAAGTGGTAGACACTCTGTAGTTGTTTAGAGCAGCCAGTTGCAGCATCCTTTATATCCCCTTCCTTCCGTTGACCCAAAGCATCTGTGCTTGGTGTTGACGGGTTACACTTTGGTGAACTGTGAGTCTTGCTTGCCAGTACGTTTATGTACTGACCCCTTTGGGGCTGTGGTTTCCGCAGACCTACGTTTCCGAGGATCTACATGGTGGCTACTACGTGGAGTTTGACGAGACTGCTGACGAGTAGATAGCGGACCCGGGCAGGATCCGAGACTTCGTGGATGGGCTCCGTCTATTCGTTTCCGACCTCTTAGGCCTATTTGGTTCTTGTCTGTACTCAGACATTTTGGATGCTTCCGCTGTGATGTAATGATGTATTGTTGGGACATGTGTCCTCTGAATGGTTGTATTTGCTATCTCTGCTCTAATGAGAGCCATTTGCAACTTATTTTCATCTTTTGTGTCGTAGAGATCTGTTGTGATATCACTTGTTCCAATGCCGTTGACGTACCATGTGTGTATGTTTTGAAGTACGTCAATGGAAGTATCTGGATTTCTATGGGATGGTTTGCGCAGACGATGAATAGTAAGATAATGGTTGTCACACGTTTACGTGTTGGCCTGCTCATATTGAGATGCGGGTGCCGGTATGCCCCGTAAGCCATTTATCTGTTGTTTAATGGACTGTGAGTATCCCCTAGAAGTCCGGGTGCGACACCAAGATAATCTCCACCAATCCCCAAATATACACCTGTACCAAACAAGTCCTTAGGCTTTGTTCGGTTTTCTCAGGGAAGTGATCCTTGCACGGATCCCTGCAGAGAACTAACACCCCCGCAGGGGTTGGGTGATCCCGGATCTATCACCCTAATTCCTTCCACTCCTCTAACCCCTTCCACGGCCCTGTCACACATCGTATTCGGTTCCACTACTTGGTTTGCATGGTATGGTTGGGAATTACACTAGCTCAAGGTATTTACAGAGTAACGTATATACTACCCTGCAAGTTTTGTACGCCCAAATTAAGCGTTGCTGCCCTTACTATCATGTATTTCTACATATATAATTTCAGAAAATGATACACATTATTCAACACTAGAAATATACCAAAAAATAGATAACAGACATATTCCACAAAGACAAGTTCTACAAATTATGTCTCCTTTATTTTATTATCTGGCGTATAATCAAATACTTAATAGAACAAAAAATCACACCCATCGGTTAAGTTCTAGACTTGAATGGTTGCTTTGAGTGGCTCCGCTGTATCTGTCAGAAAAAAGGTGTAATGGGCAAATAAATTTTAGCAGATAAGATGAAACATGTGTTTTTGCCATAGGATATTATAAACAGAAGTAATGAAAATTAGAAGAGTAAATCCACCATGAGGTTATGCGTTGCGCCGGACCGCCGGTAGTCCACCATGAGATACATGGAGCATGTAAGAGCATCCCTAGTGGTGCCCTTAAATCCTCAAACCCTCAAACCAGTTTAAGGGTTGAAAATGGGTCTTTTTTGCACTTTTAAGGGTTGAAAAACAGGGGCAAATAATAGAACCCTCAAACCCAACCCTTATAACGGAATATTCCACGTTCGTGTCTTGAAGAAGGTCCATGAACGACGTCGACGGTGCGGGCATACCGTCGAACACCTCGTGTGCGACGAGCGGAGGGTCGGGGATGGCGACCGCGGGCTGGGGCGGTCGAGGCGGACGGGGCAACGGCGGTCGAGGCGTGCGGGGCGACGCCTCTTGGCCCCGACGTGGGTCGCCGCCACCACGGACGCGACCTCCGTGTTGGTCGGCAGGCGTCGCGGCGGAGGAGGCCATGGCGGCGGTGGTCGGAAGGGCGGGGGCGGGGGCGGCAGAGGAGGCCGGCGGGGACGGCAGAGGGCGGCGGGCGGGGCCACGGAGGGCGGCGGAGCAGGCGGGCGGGGGCGGGGCGAGGCGACATGGGGACGGGTGGGCGGGCGCGGGGGCGGGCCGGGGAGGTCGCGCGGGCGTACAACGGCAGCGGGGGAGACCGGTGGCGGCCGGCGGCGGGGTGGCGGGAAAATAACCGCCACTGAGGGTTGGGGTAGGGGTTTGCTCCCCAACCCTCACTTCTAAAGGTTGGGAGAGGGTTTGAGGGTTGGATCTCTAATTTTTTTTTACGGGCTTAAGGTTTTAGGGGTTCTAGTCTACGGAATTTTTTGCTCTCAACACTTAAAAAAGCGGTTATTTTTTAGGGTTTGAGGATTTAAGGGCACCACTAGTGATGCTCTAAGTCTGCCTCAACCCGAACTGAGTAAGATTCTGTTCTTCTGCGAAACAAACATCCCACAGACGTTTTTTTTAGAAACACTTCACACACGATGAAAACCTTAGTGCATTGAAGTACAAACACAAACGAAAGAAGGGAATCAAGCACTTGTCGTAATACAAACTAGGGGAAATCACAATATATCTCGTAAAAAGTAGTATGTTCGAACAAACAAAAGTCTACTTAACTGCACGTCACCTCTTTCCGGCTAAATGCATCTTAGAAATTAGCGGCCGACGCAAGTTGAAGCGACCATGCTAAGCCTAGGACCAGTATTCCATGGTACGCGGGCATAACTACCAGGATTTTATTCCCTAGCGCCTCTGTAAGCGTTCGCGTTATAAACGCCCTAAGTCACAATATCACACTGGCAGTTTTGAACTAAATATCTTGTTTTCAGATAAGACTAGTTTACTACATAAGATAATTATCACTAGTGAAATTTAGAACAGCAAGAAAACTGGAACACGAAGTAACTCAAAATTTTCATTAGCAGTTGAAGCTAGCAAGCAGTCAAGACAAAGAAATTCGGTGATGATGTGTCTCAGAAAATGTGTGAGCTGGACTATCACATAGGAAGCAAAAAGAAAAGTGCACGAACTGACTATCGAGACTGTAAATAGCATCTTAACCTTGAACTAAACTTGACTCCATCAGAAGATCCAGGAGCAACAATATGTTCTATATAGAGAATAAGTTTTCAAGGATTACAAATTTGAAAAAACAAAAATAAATCACCATATAGAAGGTTGATTAATGTGCAGGAAAATACATTAGCTATCCATCAGTAAGAAGTGGAAAGCAAACACTGACATGCGTCTTACTCCCAATTGATTTATGTGTTTGTCCTAGCAGTATGAACAATAGTGCAACTAGCAGGAGCTAGGTGATTAAATATCCGGCATTAACAGGTCTAAATAAGCAGGAGCTAGGTGCATAAGATCACCCTGCCACTGATTATTAGCCATTGCTTAAACTGAGTGTAGTGAATTTAACAAACTGATTATTCAGCTTGCTAACAGATGTACATTCAAATCTCAGCTTGGATGAGTATGCGATGCATGGAAGCTAATTCTTTAACCACACTCATTTCCTGACTACATGAATACTACTACTGAAGCATGACAAAAATGGGATGGGAATCACATCGTTTGGGAGGTACAACACTTCAAACAGCTCACGACTTGCCATCAGACGATAACCACTTTTTTAAAAAAAATTAAGAGGGTCTGATGAAAAGGATGATCGACCAAAACTGCTCATTATACATTAGATAAAGCAACTATTCCAATCTCCTAGAGAAAACTGCAATCAAGATTTTGGTTCGTATTCAGAAAAGAGCTAATGAGACACATCAAAATCTTGAGCATTCATGATAGAATTTGGGTTCACTACCATGTTCTTGGAGAAGCCGCTTACCATGGCCATATCATCACCACCAGCACCATCACCCTCATTGTCCACCGTCATCCCATTGTAACATTAGATTCTCTCTCCCGGTGTGGATTACTTGTTAGTAGTTGATGCTTGTGAGATTTATCGGTGTTAACACTTTATGACCAGATTGTTATCATCCATTATATCACCTCTGATTATGATCCATATGATGTCTTGTGAGTAGTTCGTTTAGTTCTTGAGGACATGGGAGAAGTCATGATGTTAGTAGTGAAGTTATATTGAAGTAATATCTTGTGGTTCAATATTTAAGTTGTGATGCTATTCTTCTAGTAGTGTCATGTGAACGTCGACTACATGATATTTCACCTTTATGGGCCTAGGAGGATGCATTGTGTATTTGGCTACTAATTGTGGGGTTGCCGGAGTGACAGAAACCTAAACCCCCGTTAGGAAACCAATGCACGAGGGAGCGTAGAATCCCGGAGTTTTAAGGTTGTGGTTAGTTTTATCTTAATTACTTTCTTGTATTTGCGGATGCTTACGAGGGGTATAATCATAAGTATGTATTATTCCTAGTTGGGCGGTGCATTAGTATAGGTTCACCCACACAACACTTCACGAACCAATGGATATTAATCAACCGTAACGAAGCGAAAGCACTTGACGAAATTCACATGTATCCTCGAAAACGTTTGGTAGTCATAAGTAATACAACCGGCTTGTCCTTTGCTCTCAAAAAGATTGGGCCACTCGCTGCAATATTATTTACTGCACTTTATTTACTCTCACTTTATTTCTCTGCTATATCAAAAACCTCCAAAAACCCGTTTGCTAGTGTTTACAGTGAATCATCTATCTAACTTGCTTGTCAACACCTTATGCTCCTCGTTGGGTTCTACACTCTTATTTATCGAAAGTACTATGATACACCCCTATACTTGTGGGTCATCAATACGTCATAAACATATCCATAATTTCTGATGTTCCATGTTGTTTTCATGTTATTTGCTACATGTTTCCTTTACACTTTATGTCATTTTTATCGATTTTTTTGGGACTAACCTATTGATAAGATGCCACAGAGCCAGTTCCTGTTTTCTGGTGTTTTTAGTTTCAGAAAAGTTGTTCTGGAAATATTCTCGGAATTGGAAAATTCAAAGCCCAGAAGTCTTAGAATTCCCGGAGGATCTATGGAGTCCGGAAGAGACCCCGAGGGGGCCACAGGGGCCCAACACCATAGGGTGGTGTGGGCCTCCTCGCAGCCCATCGACGTTTCCCTTTCTCCTATTTATTCCCCCCAGGAGGTTAACCCTAAATATATCCACCTTTCCACGAAAACAACCTGAGCCCGCCGTCATCGTCAACCCGAGTTCAGGAGGGTTCTGGAGTTCTCCCCGGCACCCTGTCGGGAGGGGAAATCATCACCGGAGGGCTCTACACCACCATGCCCGCCTCCGGAATGATGTGTGAGTAGTTCATATTTGGACTACGGGTCCACAGCAGTAGCTAGATGGTTGGTCTCTCCTCTTTATGCATTATGTTCAGATCTTGTGAGCTTCCCTACATGATCAAGGTCATCTTATTGTAATGCTACATGTTGTGTTTGCTGGGATCCGATGAATATTGAATGCTATGTCTCTTGATTATCAATCTACCATGTTCTTTTCATGTGTATGTTATTTATGATCTTGCATACTCTCCGTTGTTAGTAGATGGTCTGGCCAAGTAGATGCTAGTGACTCCAAGAGGGAGTATTTATGCTCGATAGTGGGTTCATGTCTCCTTTGCATCTGTGCTCGAGTGAGAGAAACGTGACAGATGGAGGATGTGTTGTTGCCATTAGGGAGAAAACAACGATGTTTACATTGTTTACATTACACACTTTGTTTAATGCGATTAGATGTTGCTTGCAACTTAATACCCAAAGATTGCTCGCATGACATTTCGAGGGTGGATTATTAGTCATAAATGCAGTTGGATATCTGTCTACGTATCTTGTTGTAATGCCCGCATGAATCTCATAGTAATCATCATGTCATGCATATGCACTACGGTGCAACCTTTATATTTTTCAATTGCCCAGTTGTAATTTGTTACCCATCATGTTATCTATATGTTTTGGAGAGACACCTCTAGCGAACTGTGGACCCCGGTCCATTTCTTTATACTGATATACAACCACTGCAACCACTGTTTTCCTACTGCAATTATTTTTCTATTGCATCTACTTCAAACAAGTACTACTTTCCACACTATACGTATAATCCTTTGTTTCAGCAAAACCGGTGAGATTTACAACCTCACTGCTTCGTTGGGTTAAAGTAATTTGATTGTGTTGTGCAGATTCCACGTTGCTGCTGAACCAGTAGTGCACCCTCCCAGCATCAGCTGCATCAACCTTCATGTAACATCCCAAGTATGAAAAATAGCCATTAGAATGTTTGCTCTCTGTTATTTTATGTTTTGCATCATGGCATCATGTTCATTGCATTTGTTTTGTTTGTTTTCCATTTGTTTTCCTCTGTTTTCATTTGTTTTCCAACTGTTTTCCTTTGTTTTCTATTTGAATTTCAAACCAAAATTCAAACCTTTTGTTTCATCCTTGTGATGTTACAGTTTCCAAATGAATATTTCAAATCAAAACAATCAATTGTTTCCATTAAAGTTGTGATTCCAAACTATTGTTTTGTTTCTATCAAAAATTCATTTAATATCAAACCCTTTTCAAATTCAATTAATTTCCAAAACAACAACCATTTGAATCAATGAAACTAAATACTCCAATCAACTTGTTGCAAAATGACTTGAGGGCCCCAAAAAAACTAATTATGTGTTTCCTTTTAATAATAACTCACTTAATCTCAAAATAATTCAAATTTCAATCAATTACAAAACAACACTTTATTTTGAATCTTTTTTAAAACAAAACTTGACAAGTTGTTAATATTACCTAATTAATCAATACCAAATTTATTCTAAAATTTTCCAACATCTACAACCTTTCTATTCCTCTTCCTATTTCATTTCAGCAAAAAAAAAAATGGAACAAAAAAGATTAAAACCAGAGAGAGAGAGGGGCAAGCCCATCTCTCCCCCTTGGCCCAACTCCCTCTCATCCCACTACCCCCTTCGATCCCCTTTTCTTCTTCCTCTGTACGGAGGAACATCCATGGTGTCCACGTGGTTCAGAGAAACAGGCAACGGTGATCTCCACCTCCCCCCTCCCTATAACTCCATGCTCCTGCCCTAGGGTTCCCCTAACCCTAGTTCTCTCCCTCCTTCTTCCCTCTCACCGCCTCCACTCCTCCCTCTTCCTCCATCTCTCTCATCTCTGAATTTTTCTCTGTACCTGTACCTCCTCACCGCAACCTCCTCTTCCTCCGGCGATCACCGGGGCTAGGGGCTCCCTCCGCCGTGGCTAGGGGCGGGAATGGAAAGCCCCCGCCACGGGCTTCCTCCTCCACCCCTCGGAGGGCGCCGGGAGAGCCCACAGCGCCGCCGCCATGCCCATCTCGACGCCGGCCAACCTCTGCTGTCCGCCCCGACCCCCTGCGCCTCCATCCGCTCGAGGGCACTCAAGGTGAGCGCTCCCTCTTCCCCTAGTTCCCCTCCCTCTCCTCCTCTCGCACGCCACCAGCCCCCACGCCGCAGCCGCACGCAGCAGCCGCGACGGCCCCTCGCCGGCGACCGTTTCTTTCTGTCCGTCGAGGTACAGATGGGTACGTGCAGGAAAATTCAGTAAGACCCGCGCACCTACACCTTATCCACCCCCGATTCCCTTACTATCCACAAGCCAGCGCACCACCACAGTGGTCAACACCCCTTGCACGCGCACTGGAGGTGCTGGGTTCGATCCCCCTCACCCCACCTTTTTATTCTCTGTTTTCTTTTTCTGCCCGCAGTTCAGAAAGTCAGATCTGATCAATTACTTCTAAATTCCATATAAAATTGAATATCACTCCAATTTGAATGATTCAAAATCCTGTGGATTCATAATTTTTTTCTCCTTCTAGTAATGTCAAGTTTGCAACATGCTTCTGTAACATTTTTTGCACTAAATAATTAATTACTGAAAATGCAATAAAATTTGGAAACTTTGGAATTTCATAACTTTAATTCTACTCATCCAATTTAAGCAAACTTGGTCTCTAAAAATTTTTCTTAACAAACTCTACACATTGGTATTTTATTTGGTCACAATTGAATTAATTTTGAGCATGTTTCCCTCTGTTTACTAAAAATGGCAGAATAAGAATGATTATGGAAAATTGCATAATAAATTCAATAATCACCCAAAAATTATGTTTGATAGCCCAAAATGTTCAATGCTACATGTTTTTAACCTTTTCAATGCAATTTGTTACTGTTTTGAATATTTTAAATTGGTGCAATATTTGAATTCTTGTTTAATTCACTTAATTTTGCAAAAATCATAACTTGGGCATAAAAATTCCAAATTCCACAAACTAAATATGTTTTCCAATCAACTTTTCATGTAATTTTAAAATATCAACTTGGTTTGCTGTTTTGAATAATTTAAATTGCTGAAAACAACTGTTTCTTGTTTATTGCATTTAAAATTGCCAAAATAATAACTTGCTCATTTTAAATCCAATTTCAACAAATGAAATATGTTTTCCATGCAAAATTAAACCACCTTTCCAAATATAAAATTTGTTTCATGTTTTGAATAATTAAAATTGGTTAAATGATTTAAACCTTGTTTAAATCATTTAATATTGTTAAATTCATAACTTGATCAAATTAAAACCTTTTGGGACATATAAAATATGTTTTCAAACCATAAAAATATAATCTTTTCAAATATGAGTTTGGTTTAATGTTGTGCACAAATAAAAATTCAAATAAGCTCATTTAATTCTTGCTTAAACTTGTTTAATTCATAAATAATTTATTTGAAATCCTTTTTAACCAAGTGAAACATGTATTCCACCTAAAATTGTGTGTTCTTATCAAATATGAACTTTGTTATCTGTTTTGAACAATTTAAAGTGGTGAAACCAACAAATGCTTGTGTAACACCTTTAAGGAACCAAAATTCCATAACTTAATAACTAAAATTCCAAACTTGGTAAACCTTATTTCCAATTGATTCTATTGTTGTTATTTTTCTGTTTTCCTCATCCATGCATCTTGCTAATCCACTTTCACCTATTGGTTAGTTGTAAAACAAATGTTTCAAGTTAAATTCATGGGCTTTCCATATGCAATCCAATTGCATATGGGTCCATTTAATCATGTTGCTATCTTGTCAACTAGTTTATTTCTATGCATCAATTAAATGGTCATGCATCATCCCATGTTTGTGCACTATGCCATGTTATTGATTGTTTATCTCTCTGCGTTGTTTGTTTGCTTCTTCCCGGATACACGACGACGTTGAGACCGACGATACTTACGACACCCCTTCTGAGGATCTAGCTCAGTACCGGGCTGCTGAGTTTGCAGGCAAGTATTCACTCACATGAACCATTGTGTTCCTTTCAACATTGGATACCGATACGTTCCGTTGTCTATTCTGCTAGCCCTATGAATCGTTGCTTCTGTTCAAACCTATCACATGTATCCTTTAACCCTGATATTGCCTCACCTCCACTCCCATAACCCCGTTGTTTGAGCCCGTGTCTTACCAGCATGCTTAGGGTTGTTTTGCTCGAGTCTGTTACCCGTTACCTTCTGTTACTATTTCATTATGTTCTGGGGCTCGATGTTAAGCAACAACATGTTAATTTTGAGGTAATAATAACTTGCTGATAAGGCACCGGTAGGAGGCCCGGCGTGGTTTTGAGGCCTGCTAGTGTCGACCCTAATAGGAAACGGGTCTTGTCTACTGATCCATGATGAGCGCACTAACCGCATGTGGGAAGCGAGTATGGGCGCCCCCCTCAATTTGATTCGATTCGCATCTCGTCCAAATCGCCACACTTAGTTCGGGCTTTCCATTTGATGCATGCATGTGCAGGTGCGAACCCTTGGCGCCAGGGTGGAACTTTTGTAGTCGGCATTTAGGGCGGCGGGGTCTTAGAGTGCTATGAGGGTCCCCTTTTCTTCGTGGGGCTCGATTAGCCGCGCACGCACAACATGTGGTTCTTTGGGCTTGATGCGAAGAAGAGTTGAGTTGTGTAGAGTGCCCCGTTGGTGGGAGGCATCCCATCTGGCGGGTTATTCTTGCGTGTACGACCAAATTGGTGCAACCCTGCAGGGATAAATCTTCTCGAGAAGCCGTGTTTTCCGCGGTTATGGATTACTTGGTGAAAGTACTGGCTAACAAGTACTCAGAACAACTTACACCTAACTAATGATAACTTGACTAGTAATAGGCTTATTGACACAACAACTTGATCCATCATTAATTCAACTGTGTGAGTATCCTCGGATTGCTTCTTTGGATAAGGGGCGAGATCCAGGATGGGTTTGTTTGGAGTTAGTTATAGTTGGTTACGATACGCTATCTTATCCCTTTTCTGATAGCCGGAAGTTGTAGCATGTTTCTGTAGTTGGTTAGAGCAGCCAGTTGCAGCATCTTTTGTATCCCCTTCCTTCCGTTGAACCCAAGGCATCTGTGCTTGGTGTTGACGGGTTACACTTTGGTGAACTGTGAGTCTTGCTTGCCAGTACGTTTATGTACTGACCCCTTTGGGGCTGTGGTTTCCGCAGACTACGTTTCCGAGGATCTACATGGTGGCTACTACGTGGATTATGACGAGTTTGCTGACGAGTAGATAGCGGACCCGGGCAGGATCCGAGACTTCGTGGATTGGCTCCGTCTGTTCGTTTCCGGCCTCTTAGGCCTATTTGGATCTTGTCTGTACTCAGACATTTTGAATGCTTCCGCTGTGATGTAATGATGACATGTTGGGACATGTGTCCTCTGGATGATTGTATTTGTTATCTCTGCTCTAATGAGAGCTATTTGCAATTTATTTCCATCTTTTGTGTCGTAGAGATCTGTTGTGATATCACTTGTTTCAATGCCGTTGACGTACCATGTGTGTATGTTTTGAAGTACGTCAACGGAAGTATCTGGATTTCTATGGGATGGTTTGCGCAGACGATGAATAGTAAGCGAATGGTTGTCACACGTTTACGTGTTGGCCTGCTCATATTGAGATGCGGGTGCCGGTATGCCCCGTAAGCCATTTATCTACTGTTTAACGGACTGTGAGTATCCCCTAGAAGTCCGGGTGCGACACTTCAGAAGTGATTTTCTTTCTCCTACTGGTCGATTCAACCTTGGTTTCTTTCTGAGGGAAAACTTGCTTCGATGCTCATCACACCTTCCTCTTGGGGTCTCCCAACGAGTGTAAGATTTGCACCATCATAAGCATGTTGCTCGGACATAAGAAAAAATGTAGCGGTATTTTTTGCAAAAATTACATCACCATGTGTCCGCGCCAGAATGATTTGTACAGTATCAGTTGTGCACCCATATGACAAGTTGTTGTAGGGGAACAAGAAATATGAACAAACTCGAACAAAATGTTAGGTCATGTGGAACAAAACACGATTTTAAGAGGAACAAAATATATGATGAGGGACAAAAAAATTCAAACACATAAGAAACAAATCACGACCATTATTCAAACAAGAATTTAGATTGTGTGGAACAAAAAGTCAAAACTCATGGATAGAACATATCACACCAATATGTGAAAAATAGAAATGAAAGGAGGGAAAGAACATACCACAAAGAAAATCCAAAAAATAGAAAATAAGATATAGAAAATACAAAATAATACAATGGAAATAAAAATAGAAAAATGGTTATGTACCTATGTACTCAGGAACCGAGCGCATCGTGCACCGTCTTCGATTGAATGGACCTTGTGCAATGCTTGGGCTGAGGGCGGTGGTATAAGGTTGTTCACGGTGGGATTAATTTCAGCAGTAACATAGATGCCACCTAAACAAACATGCTGATGTGGCAGCTAATTAATAACGAGAGAGAGGAAAATAGACTAACTTATCTAGTTACCATCACATCACGGTTCTCAAGACAGAATAAGTCTATAGGTTAATAAATAAGTCCATCTATGTTACTACCTTTTAGGTTATTCTGCACTATGAAGGTAGTAACATAGACTAGTAACATGTGTATGATAATAGTCTAAATTACTCCTCACTGTGACGAGTCTAAATCTCCTGGGTGGCACAGAGCACTTACTTCTATTCCTAAATTCTGAAAAAACGTACCCCTACTCCTGGCTCAGATATATGAATCACTACGAGGTAGAATAGGCAAGGCCCGTTCAAGCTCGTTTGTCTCTAGAGAACGGGATATCAAGTATTTGCACAGTTTTATAGCCATGGAAAACCTATACCCTACTAGTCAAGTCGTGGGAGGAAATGGATATCGTCATGTATTCGTGGGTATATTCATAGGGCGTATTTCTTCTGCCTTGACCCCGTATGAGTTGAGTTTTTGGCATGGATTGGTAGAGGAATGGTCAATAGTTTTATTGGTATTTTCTAAACAAGAACTATAACATATATTGAAGCGTGCGTCAGAATTATGACCCTTTTTATTGTTATGTTCCTCACGACGATCTTCGAAATTAGATTAAAAAATGCCAATAGATTTATGTGAGCTCCTTCTGACGTGAAGTGTACCTACTGTGAGTTGTGTACTTCTAACGGCGGTAGTGTCTACTTCAAATCAGTGTGTATCGATATTGGAACGTATATCTTCTAACCGCTTCACCCCCTACCATATAAGAGTCCGTCGTTGGTTGGTGCATTATGATTCTCGTTTTGTATTCACTCGTCCTTTTTAGTTTGGTTCTCAATCTTTTATTGTTCTTATATTTTTAACCGAAGGTCTTATTTTGAGTTTGTCTTGATATTTGAATTCATGGGGACGGAATTTTCAAAACAAGATCAATCTTGGACACACTTAAAAAAAATGAATTTTGAAATTGTTTGGAAGTGTATGAAATTTCAAGAAAGCTGATTTATCATGTTGACATGTTTGTTATCGATATGACATAAGTTTAAGTATGCTAGAGGTTTCATGCATATTTCATTATGCTTTATTGTGATAATAATAATATTTCATAAAATTTGCACATAAATAAAGAGCTGCATCATGTTTTGAACATGCCTCTTAATTACAGTTCCATTCAAAATTAGATAAAAATGTATTGACACTCGTAAAACCTTTTGACAAACCATGCTTAAATAGAAACCGAAACAATCCAAATATGTGTGAAATCTACATGTGCAATGTTTCTGAAATAGTTCAATTTATGTGCCTGTTTTAGATATATTTAACATTTTTCAGAACAATGGCATATCGCTGAAAATAATTAAAAAACTGAACTCTTGAATCCCTGGATCACTTTTTTTTTCTTTGAAGAAATGCATCGTAAGAGGTCATAGGTGCCTAGGACTACGAATCACATGATAAGTAGGTTGACTAACTAGCACGCACGATCATAGTAGTGCCACCCCACTAACGACTGAACGTGTATGCCACAAACATGCAATGATCGAGCAACCAAATAATCCGCAGCGTCTCTCGTTTTAATGGCCCCCGTCGATGACCTATTCCGTAGCGATAACCCAAGAAACCAACATATCAGTTCTTAACTCCGCGTCCCCACGTCCCCGACGATCACAACCACTCGGTGGGTCGTCTCATCGTCGTCCCTCCTGCATGTCGTGCAGCCTTCTAGCGCCATGCAAGCGAGCCCTCATGCGGCTCTTCCGCATACCCAGGGCCTTCAGGTTCCGCAAGTCCACCGCCAAGCGTAGCCGGCGCCGCCGCTCTAGCCGGAGTTCCCAGTCCGTCCGCGCGGTGTTCTGGCCGCTCATACGTTCCTCCTCCACGGCGGCAACCTCGACAGAGAGCCCTACCGCGCTCAGGGCAGTACCTGAGGTGCCCGTGCACGCGCCGGTGCCGTCACCAGAGACGCCGGCTTACGTGAAGATGGTGGAGCGGCTTCGGTCGAGGACGAGCACGTGCATTGGAGAGGAGAAGGAGGGGGCATGCCATAGCTTCGAGAGCTGTCTGATGGAGATTTTGAGGGAGGAAGGGAAGGCGCGGGACCGGCAGGACGTGGAGGATCTACTACAGTGCTGGGAGCGGCTCAAGTCGCCGGTGTTTGTCGATCTTGTCTGCCGGTTCTACGGCGATCTGTGCAAGGACTTGTTCTCCTCGGCCGGGGGTGAGGACGGCGGAAACACTGACAGGAACGAGGGATCCGTCTCCACGTCGGCCCCTTCGTTAGCGTAACTCATTGCAGCAGCATTTTTTTACACGATGTTGAATAATCGAACGATTTTCCATATGATTTCATTCGAAATTACAAAAGTAAATCATGATAATTATATATAAGAGTGAATTTTACTTTTTACCCTATGAGCCCATTCAGATGTCCTCTGCTCTGCTAAATCCTTGACTCGGCTCTCCACGAAATCACACTCCTACTTTATCAATAAACGAAATCACACTCCACCTGCAAAATCCCAAGTTCTCAAAACGTTCGGCTGCATTCAACCGCCATGCCTGCAATGAAAGTCCACCCATTAGCTGGCACTAAGGACGTGCGATCTCCCCTTTCCCCTCCCGAGAGCTCCCTTGAGAGTCAACCGCCTTGCCCTGCCAGATCCGGCCACCCTCGCCGTCGGCGCCTACGCCGGCTGGTGTTGGGATGGAATAGGGTGCCGGCCCCTGCTGTACAGCTGTAGTATAGGTTGTAGATTTTCGTTGTTGCTGTTGGTTGTTGTTGCTTTGAAGTTCGGCGCTATGTCGAGGAGGCTGTGCGGGTGGCCGCGTCCGAGCGGTGGCTGCTCGTCTTCGATGCTACTGCCTCTGCTTGCTGTGCTCCAGAGGGTGGAGACGAGGGTGGGCGGAGACTACATCGGTTCCTCCATCAATAAGCTCGAAGATCATCTCCTCGATTTGTTTCAAGGAAGTGGTTTATCTTGGGCAGCGGTTACAGGTGCAGATCTTCTATCCTCTCTTTTTTCTTCTGGTCATGGTGATTGGGAGGAGAAGGAGGTTGGTCGGCTTGTTCTTGCAGCTTCTGCCCAGCGGGAAGCTTTGGAGCAGGATGCGGATTTTCTTCCCCAACGCCGGGTTCATTCTGGGGTTGGCCTATCTGTTGCATCCTTCAAGCTTCGTGGGAGATTCCAATCAGTGGCTTCAGCTTGCCAAGATGTGGCCGATGAGCTACTGATTTTAATGGCTGAAGGGCAGCCTCTCCCATCTTGGTTGCCGCCTGAAGGCTGGCACAAGATTATCAACTTCCTCCAGGCCGATGTGCCGTCATGGAGGTCTCTCGTCGTCGAAGCGGTTGGCTCCCGCTGTACCTCTCCAAGTGGTCTCGTCCCCGGAGTAGATGCAGTTGGTCGCTGTCGACGGTCGTGCCATAGCAGCGGTGGAGCAGGAGCGAGGTGGCGGCCTGGATTGGATTGCGTTTGTTCGTTTTCTTCCAGGGTCCCTGTTGTAATTGTCCAGGGTCTTTTCTGCCATTTATTTTTTAGGCAGGGATCTCTTTGTAAAAGTACTCCACCGACAGCGTAATGGATGTTGCTCTCGGGGTCCTTCGAGGCCCCTCTTCCCGTTCAAAAAAAAAGGACGTGCGATCTAGTATCACCTCATGGGCCACCACGGCATCATCAAGCTCAGGGCAAACACAAGGCACCCGTTCAACAGGATCCTGGTCGATAATTATACTCCCTCCGTTCCGAAATTTAAGATGTTTTAGCCTTTTTCCACATTCACATATGTCTACATGTATCTAGCCAACTTTTAATGTAGTTCACTCATATTAGTGTGTATCTAGTCAACATGAACAATAGCTAGAACATATTATATTTAGGAACGGATGGAGTAGACGTTTTGATGCCCTGCGAGAACGACGCGCTATTCCAGGATCCCAATGGAGAATCATTGGGCTGTAGCAACCTCCCACCGAGCACAGTGGAAAATGGAGGTGGTAGAGCATCACGACCAAAAGCTGTGGCATCGGCCAAAATCGGCGGGAGAGACACGACGGTGTGAGACGAGAAGGGGGGCCGAGGCTGTTGGAGATATGCCCGAAAGATAATCATAGAGATAACGATATATCTATGTATCCATGATTTGTAATAATGTGTCTTGAATAATATCTTTATATTGATTAACAAGTACATGACTCGTTTGTGAAACTCTTTACTTACATGGTTATTCTAAATATGTACCTAGTCGGAGTTAATGTGAGAACACACCTGAATATTAGACTAACACATGTGTTGATTGATGGCTTTGTTTTGCAAGTCATAGACATGGTGATGTCAAACTCAAAATGTGAACTCATGTTGTGAACATGGTGTTGGACTGACCCACCATGAGACATTACAACAATGTTTGTAGTTCTCTCTCTACACATTGTGTTTGCTTTGTCCTTAGACCTGAGATTATCGCATGTTCTTGACATGTGAATCAACCTATTTTGGGGCTATCAAATGCTACACCGTGACAGGGTAGTTCTAAAAGTAGCTTTTAGGTTTGTCATTAAGCATGCTGCAAGGCATGCTCAGTCAAGACGGGATTTGCCCCTCTCTTCGCGAGAGAGATATTTCTCTAGGCCACTCGAGTGATCGGATCCAGAAATGCATGGTCGTGCTAAATAAGGTTAATAATTAACCTAGTAAGGAATTCCGATTCACAGGATCGAGAAAGAGTTATCAGCTAGGAGCATGATCAAATATCGTGAGGCAAAAAAATAACATAAACATGTGATGGTTCGTCCGATGCGATCTTTATGCATGTTTGGGAGTTGGCATGTTTTGCTAGAAGCCGATACCAACTATTGGCCGAGTAGATGTACTATATCATGTCTAAACGTGCGTGAACCTATAGGGTCACACAATTAAGGCAGAAGAAGCAGAATTCGGATTGGGTCCGAAATGGGCTGGAAATGAACTACAGAGTGGGCTCTTCTGTGGCAACCCATTATAGATACGTCTATATAAAGGAGAGGAGGTTGTGTGTTTTCGGATTGCTAGTTCTGCACCATATTCCACTGCAGCCACCGTCTCTCCACGCCCCTACCGTCCGTGGTCCACGCGGGCGATGCTTCCACGCCGCACGTGTGGATACCGATCGAGGTGTTCCATTTGTAGCACTTGGACGAGCCGCCAAGAGGAGATGTTCGTGGGAGCGACGGGATCCGTAGGATTCGTACGACTGCCCTGGCCCGTGATACGTCTCCAACGTATCTATAATTTCTGATGTTGCGTGATAATATCATGCCAATTGCTACATGTTTTCTTCCTTCTTTATGTCATTTTTATCGATTTTCCAGACTAACCTATTGACAAGATGCCACAGAGTTAGTTCCCTGTTTTCAGTTGTTTTTAGTTTCAGAAAAGTTGTTCTGGAAATATTCTCCGAATTGGAAAATTCGAAGCCCAGAAGTCTTAGAATTCCCGAAGGTTCCACGGAGTCCTGGAGAGACCCGGTGGGGGGCCTTAGGGGGCCCACACCATAGGGCGGCGCCCCCCCTCCTTGGTCGCGCCGAGGGTGGTGTGGGGCCCCCAGGGCTCCACTGCCTTTGCCCTTTCGCCTATTTATACTCCTCCGAGGGAAAACCCTAAATCGATCGGCCTTTTCCACCAAAAACATATGTAGCTCCGCCGCCGCCACCGACAAGTTTCGGGGGATAGATCTCTGTTCTGGCACCCTAGCGGGACGGGGAAGTGCCCCCGGAAGCCATCTCCATCAACTCCACCGCCATCTCCATCGCCATTGTTGTCTCCTATGATGAGGAGGGAGTGGTTCTCCCCCGAGGCTGAGGGCTCTACCGGTAGCTATGTGTTTCATCTCTCTCTCCCATGGTGTGATCTATATGTGATCGTGAGCTTTGTAATCTAGTTGAATTCATAGATATTATTCTTCATCTATTATGATACTCAAGTGGTTTTTGTTATGAGATCTCCGTAAACACTTTGATCACGGTGTAAAGGTAACAGTCTGTGCACCGTGTGGTTTAGCATTATATTTATATTTTGTGTTGGATAACCCTATGAAATTGTGGTGTTTGCGTGGAACCATCTGGTTCCCATGGTGATAGCGTGGGGGTTACTTAGTTGGGAAAGTGCTTACTCTGACGAGTGTTGTTAAAGCCCTTCGCATGGATTGGTGTTGTTATTCGACCGGAGAGTGGTTTGGAGTAGCATAGTGAAGAGATGGTATTTATTAATTCAATTATTTTTTCATTGTTGAGAGTGTCCACTAGTTAAAGTAGGATCCCTAGGCCTTATTTCCAAGCATTGAAACACCGTTTTCCGCCTGTTCTACTACATGTTTGCTTGCTGCCATATTTATTTCAGATTGCTATTATTACTTATAACCATCCATATTACTCGCATTTCACTATCTCTTCGCCGAACTAGTGCACCTATATAACTGACAAGTATATTGGGTGTGTTGGGGACACAAGAGACTTCTTGTATCTTGATTGCAGGGTTGCTTGAGAGGGATATGTTTTACCTCTACCTCCCTGAGTTCGATAAACCCTGGGTGATTCACTTAAGAGAAACTTGCTGCTGTTCTACAAACTCTGCACTTGGAGGCCCAACACTGTCTACAAGAATAGAAGCGTGCGTAGACATCAATCTCTTTTCTGGCGTCGTTGCCAGGGAGGTAAGGTAAAAGGTACTCACATCCTCAGGTGTGAGTGCTCGAAGTTATTTCCTTTAGATTATGTAATTATATCTTTTTGTTTCTTGTTTTTATTTCACTAGTTAGGCTTAATGGAAAACAACAAAAATATGAGAGAGCTTTATAATGTTTATCTTGATTTAGGACATGAAGTGTTTGAAGATAAAATTAAAGAACCTATGGAAGTTTGTTTGCATAATAGTGGTAGCAATGTTATTATTATGAATTCTTTGAACACCATTATTGCTAATGCTATTGAAAAGTTTAAGCTTGGGGCAGATAGTCTTGATGAATATGATATTTTTAGTCCCCCAAGCATGGAGGAACAAATTTACTTTGATGATACGTTGCCCCCAATATATGATGATTATAATGATTTTCGTATTCTAGTTCCACCTACTATTGATGATAAATTTTATTGTGATCATGATATGCCTTCTATATATGATGATTTCAATGATGAACATGTTATTTTCAGTCCACCTACTATTGAGGATAAAATTAATTATGATTACAATATGCCTCCTATATTTGATGATTATGGTGATGTGAATAATAATGATACCTATTTTGTTGAATTTGCTCCCACTACTATTAATGAGAAGGATTTTACTTATGTGGAGAGTAATGATAATAATTTTATGCTTGATCATGATAAAAATTGTTTATGTTATAGTTGTATAGTTGAGTCTATTCATGATGCTACTGAGAATTATTTTGAGAGAGGAAAATATGGTTATCGAAATCTTAATGTTATTAAATCTCCTCCCGTTATGATGAAAGTTTTGAGTTTTCTCTTGTGTTGCTTCTATATGCTAGTTTCTTTAAGACCCACTGGTCATTATGAAAGAGGAAGACACGGTTTCATATATCTCAATAATATTAAGTCTCCTCTCTTTTTATTAAAAGTTTTGAAGTTGCATTTGTTTTGCCTTCCTATGCTAGCTTTGTGCTTCATTGATTTGTTTTCTTACAGTACTCCAATGCATAGGAAGAGTATTAGGTATAAACATGTTTTATATATGCTTGTGTATGATATGTTTTTCTTCAATTAATATTTCTCATGTAAGCATCTTCTCCAATTATCATGCCTAGCTGAAAAGGCGTTAAAGAAAAGCGCTTCCGGGAGACAACCCGTTTTATTTCTCCGTTTTCAACCCGTTTTTCGTCGTTTCTTTCTGTGTGCTTTGCACCTAGGTGTTTTCTATATCCTTAGCAGCCCCAATGTATCTTTTCTTTTGTTTCTTTGTTGAGCAAGGTAAATCCTCTAGTGGAAAGTTGAGACTATATTTCGGATTTTTGGGCAGGAAACAGATTTCGTCTCTCCACTGTTAAATTCGTGTAAAATCACATAAAATTCAAAATGACCTGAGTTTTTTTGTGCATAATCCTGGGCTATATACTAAACTTTTATTAGTTTACCACTTTTTTATTTGAGAAACATAGGATTTTCGAAAAAAATCATATTTACCAGCTGTTCTGTTTTGACATATTTCTGCCAATAATTGCATTTGCATCTTAATCTCTTTGTTGTGGTGTTCTTTTGAGAAAAAGAGTTTTAAAAGAAGTTTTGATATTATATAATGTTTTTATGAGTGTTAGTCTTGTGTTTAAACTGAACCATGTGAATTTATTATTTCGATTTCACTAACGTTGCTAATGAAGATTGTGAGAAGTTTGGTGTGAAGGAAGTTTTCAAGGGTCAAGAGAAGAGGATGATATGATGTGATCAAGAAGAGTGAAAAGTCTAAGCTTGGGGATGCCCCGGAGGTACATCCCAGAAAATTCCAAGAAGACTCAAGCGTCTAAGCTTGGGGATGCCCAAGGCATCCCCTTCTTCATCGACAAATTATCAGGTCACTTCTAGTGAAACTATATTTTTATTCGGTCACATCTTATGTGCTTTACTTGGAGTGTCTTTTATTTTTTGCTTTCAGTTTGTTTAGTTTTCTTTGCTGTAGTTTATGGTTGGATCTTATCATACTTGTGTGGGAGAGAGACACGCTCCGTTTTTATTGCTTAGAACACTCTAGTTTTCATTCTTATTGTTCTGTGAGTGTTCACTTTTTGCTAGTACTGCGTTTAGCCTTTGTTTTCATGCATCTCTTATCCAGAGATGTTAGTTTTAGTAGTGTTATGTGAGTAATCTCATGTTTTCTTGTTGTATCATGTAGAGTATTTTTGTTAAAGCATATCTTGTATGGTGCTTGTTGGGAAAAGAAATTGTTGCTTGAGGTAGAATTTACAACGATGCAAGTAGAAGCTTGTATAGACTGTGGCTAGAACTTTTTAATGTCATGCTAGATGTTATTTTAGTTTTCAATCCTTGTGGTTATTGAGTAGCATGATTATCCTCAAATAGCTAGAGTCTTTAATATTCCATTGAAAGAATCATGAGTTGTTCTTGTCATATAAAAGCATAAATTTGTGGTATTCACCTTTGAATGTTTTATTTGGTTGACTTGGCACATGCTCACACCATGTTTATGACTATGAAACAGTCACGAATAGCCTCCATGATCATTTATTTATAGAATTTGTGATACCACTTATGCTTTGATTAATCATGTTTATGTCGCTATGCATGATTATGGCTCTTGTGCTCTCTTGATTTGTCGCTCTCAGTCTTTTGCTAGCCTCCGCCTGTACTGAGTATGGAATTCTACTCGTGCATCCAACTCCCTAAAACCAAAATTTTCCCATTGTGTCCACCATACCTACCTACATGTGGTATTTACCGCCACTCCAAGTAAATTTCTCATGTGCTACCTTTAAAACTTTTAAAATTACTCCTGTTTTGTGTTCCTGTTTTTGCTCATGAGGACGTAAATAGAGAATCTTTATCTCACCTGTTGATTGGATTTCACACCCTGGACTAGTGGCTTCATCCGCTTATCCAATTGATAGAAGAGCTGACAGCGGAGTTCCCAGCCCCAAATGAATGCAAACAAATTATCTTCACTATTTTTCCCCTGATTTATCAGTCAAACCATAATTGTGTAAACAAAAGAGAAAGAGGGATGCCCTTCTACACCAGCTGCGTCCTTCACATAGGAGCCTCTCTTGTGAAATCTAGTTGGCTTGTGACATACTGTATTTTCTATTTACCATTCGTTGACACTAGCATACACCTCTCTTAAAATATAGGCACTCCTCCACGGTATGTGATTATCGGCAGGCACCCGAGGATTCGGTTAGCCATGGTTTGTGTAAGATGGAAGGGAGGAGTGTCAAGTTTTTAATACCTCTTTTTAATAAAATAAAACCTCTAGCACATTAGTGATCCCTGCTTCCCTCTGCGAAAGGCTTTTCTTTTACTTTTATGTTGAGTCTCCATCTTCTAACTTTATACAGAGTTGAGAGAGCATTTTTGCCATTCTGAGTTTTATGTGCATTTGGCCCAGAAACATTATTAATTGATTCATGATGTGGTATTGCTTGTTCTTCAACTATTTTTTCTAGTCTTCCTCGTGAACTTTGAAAGTGTCCTGGCATTTATGTTTTGTCCCACTCTTAAGGACTTGCGAAATACCACTTTGCCATGCTTTCTTTATACTTGAAACGAACGTATATCTTTATTTGCATTGTTATTCATGATCTTTTATTTGGGTTACTTCTCATGATGCAAAGTGATTGCTATGCTTTATTATTAAAGTTCTATTTATCATGTTTGTGTTAAAGTTCTATGATCTTAGCTTACATATGCTTTTACATATTATGATCAAGTTTGTGTGGTAGCATGTCACCCCATAAATTATTTTGTTTCATCGTATACCTCCTCGAGGACGAGTAGGAACCAAGCTTGGGGATGCTTGATACGTATCCAACGTATCTATAATTTCTGATGTTCCATCATGATATTATGCCAATTTCTACATGTTTTCTCCCTTCTTTATGTCATTTTTATCGATTTTCCGGACTAACCTATAGACAAGATGTCACAGAGCCAGTTCCATGTTTTCTGTTGTTTTTAGTTTCAGAAAAGTTGTTCTGGAAATATTCTCGGAATTGGAAAATTCGAAACCCGGAAGTCTTAGAATTCCCGAAGGTTCGACGGAGTCCCGAAGAGACCCGGAGGGGGGACTCAGGGGGCCCACGCCAAAGGGCGACGCCCCCCTTGGTCGCACCGGGGGGTGGTGTGGGGCCCCCAGGGCTCCACCGCCTTTGCCCTTTCGCCTATTTATACTCCTCCGAGGGAAAACCCTAAATCAATCGGCCTTTTCCACCAAAAACATCCGTAGCTCCGCCGTTGCCACCGACAAGTTTCGGGGGACAGATCTCTGTTATGGCACCCTGTCGGGACGGGGAAGTGCCCCAGGAAGCCATCTCCATCGACTCCACAGCCATCTCCATCGTCGTTGTTGTCTCCTATGATGGAGAGGGAGTAGGTCTCCCCCGAGGCTGAGGGCTCTACCGGTAGCTATGTGTTTCATCTCTCTCTCCCATGGTGTGATCTATATGTGATTGTGAGCTTTGTAATCTAGTTGAATTCGTAGATATTATTCTTCATATATTATGCTACTCAAGAGGTTTTTGTTATGAGATCTCCGTAAACACTTTGATCACGGTGTAAAGGTGACAGTGTGTGCACCGTGTGGTTTAGAATTATATTTATATTTTGTGTTGGATAACCCTATGAAATTGTGGTGTTTGCGTGGAGCCATCTGGGTCCCATGGTGATAGCGTGGGGTTTACTTAGTTGGGATAGTGCTTACTCTGAGGAGTGTTGTTAAATCCCTACGCATGGATTGGTGTTGTTATTCGACCGGAGAGTGGTTTGGAGTAGCATAGTGAAGAGATGGTATTTATTAGTTCAATTATGTTTTCATTGTTGAGAGTGTCCACTAGTGATAGTAGGGTCCCTAGGCCTTATTTCCAAGCATTAAAACACCGTTTTCCGCCTGTTCTGCTACATGTTTGCTTGCTGCCATATTTATTTCAGATTGCTATTATTACTTATAACCATCCATATTACTCGCATTTCACTATCTCTTCGCCGAACTAGTGCACCTATATACCTGACAAGTATATTGGGTGTGTTGGGGACACAAGAAACTTCTTGTATCTTGATTGCAGGGTTGCTTGAGAGGGGTATCTTTGACCTCTACCTCCCTGAGTTCGATAAACCTTGGGTGATCCACTTAAGGGAAACTTGTTGCTGTTCTACAAAACTTCTGCACTTGGAGGCCCAACACTATCTACAAGAATAGAAGCGTGCGTAGACATCACCCCTGAAAGAACATAAGTTCTAAATCCTGTTTTGAGTGTTTGATTACAACATATAGATGGACTAATGTGCTTTGCTAAGTGTACTCAGAAAATATCGACCCGTAAATATCATACAAAGCTAAGCAATGAGTGAGAAAAAGTTACGGGAAAAGATGAGGAAGAGGAGAAAAGAAACGTCGAAGAAAAGGGAAAAAGGAACGAAGGAAAGGAGGTGGCCGGCCTCCAGGCCGGGCTGGCAGCGCCCCTGGCCAGCCCCACGCCAGCCCCACGCCGGCTCCCAGGCCGGGCGGTTCGGGTGGGGGGCCGGCCTCGCTCCTCTGCCCCCGCCGGCCTCTAGGCCGGGGCGCCCGGGTGGGGGTCCGGCCTCCCCCAGCCCCACGCCGGCCTCCCCACTGGCTCCCACGCCGGCCTCCCCACTGGCTCCCACGCCGGCCCCAGGCCGGGGTGGGTTGGCCCGGCCCCGGGTTGCCTCCAGGCCGGCCAGGCCGGGGTGGGGCGCAGGAAGGGTGAAATGCCCCCCTAACGGCCGTTTTTCGATGTGGGTATAAATACATGGTCTCCACTTACCTCCTAGCTTTGTCAATCCCACCCACACTCTCTCTCACCACCATTGATTGACCAAGCTCAAGCTCAAGAACAAGATCTCCACAAATCCCCAACCAAAGCTCGTGATACTTTGGGATTTGAAGGAGACACCCCCGATATACAACTCCACCGAGCCGATTAGAAATCCACCCACTCATCCCATAGGGATCTTGCCATTCTTAGTTCATTGGAGCTAGGAATCTTGTTGCTCTTAGTTCATCGGAGCTCGGAGCCTTGTTGATATCCCCGGTGCTTTTGTGCCCGTGGATCTTGCTTCTCGGAGTCTTGGCGGCTCTCGGGATTTGGTGAGGACCCTCCAATCTTGTGGAGTGTGCCTCATCCTTGTAAAGGTTCTAGTTGTCAACCTCAACGGCAACATAGTGATTCGAGCCTATCCACATCGGTGGAAGGACTCGAAGGAGATACGGTGTGGCATTTGAGGCCTACTCGGTGTTCCACTTTGGTGGCACCGCACCGCTCCAACGGAGATTAGCTTCCTTTGGGAAGTGAACTTCGGGATAAATCTTCGCGTCATTATGTTCGGTTATTCCTCAACTTACCTTTACTTGTTACTACTAGCTTAGTCATATTGCTCACCTTGTGCTAGTTGTAATTGCTCAACATATAGGATTGTCCATCTAGTCGCATACTCTAGATAATCTATATTTGAGCTTTGCCTTGTTAACTTGAAAAAGAAGTTAAAATTTGTAGTTAACCTATTCACCCCCCCCCCTCTCTAGTTAACCTCTCGATCCTTCAATTGGTATCAGAGCCTCGTCTCTTTATAAAAGGCTTTACCGCCTAAAGAGGAGGTAAGGATGGCCGATGATCCTGTCACCATGGATGGGATTCAAAAGCTAATCCAAGCTATGATTGAATCTTCCGAGAAGAAGATGGAGGGACTAATAAAAGAATTGACATCTCCATCTAAGCAACCTAGTGAAAAGATTATCTTAGATGAACATGGAAACCCATTGCCAACTAAAGAAGGAAGTGATACAACTTCACCTTTAAATAATGGTGCACCATCAAATGGTAGTGGTGGCAATTCTTTTGGCTATGCATACAACAATGCTCCTAATGTTCAACATCCGCATGTTTCTAATCTTGGTCCACCTCCTTTGGTGGATCGGCATCGTTTTACTAATTGGAAAGCTTCCATGAAGTCTTATATGTGCAGCTCTTCAATGCAAATATGGAGAATTGTTGAAAAAGGGTATGAGCCAAAGGACCCCGCAAATCTAAGCTCAAGTGACATCATAGATGAGCAACTCAACGCTCATGCTTTGCACATGTTGGAGAGGGCAATGGAAAAGGAAGGAGTTGAGCACATTCGGTCCTTCACTAGTGCAAAGAAAGCTTATGATGGTCTTGTTGATATGTTTGACGGCAATGTCAACCTCCAAAGGTCCAAGAGGTAAATCATTCAAAGAAAAGTTGAACACTTTCATTTGGGCGATGGAGAGAACATAGAAGACATGTTTAGAAGACTCAAGGCTCTTGTAAATGATATGAGAGATAGTGGATTCACGGATTGTACGGAGAATTGGGTCAAGGAGAAATTCCTACTCACTTTAATGCCATACAATGAAAACATGGTGATGAATGTACAAGCAAGGGCCGACTATTTGGACCTATCCCCCAATGATGTCTTAGGTCTTTTTATCACTCTCAAGGTCATGAAACAAACCTCCGATGATGTCATGGCCCGTGTGAACGGAGCAAAGAAAGCATCTCTTGCCTTGAAGGCCAAGGTAATTCCCCATGAAGATAATGACTCGAGTGATGATGGTGGCTCTACGCATGAGGTCTCCGAGAAAGAAATGAGGACATCACATGAAGAATGCTTGGCTCTTGCTCAACACAAGTGGTGGAAGAAAGGAGACTTTAGATCAAATGCCACCAAGAACAAAGGGAAGGAATCCTCGAGCACGAAGAAAGCAAGAACTTGCTTCAATTGTGGAGATTCCGAGCACTTCGTTGCCGAGTGTCCCTTCAAGAGTAGAATTGAGAATGGAGGAAGACTTATCAAGAAATCCACCTTCATTCCCAAGTCCAAGAACTTCATCAAGAGAGGCCCTCCTAGGGCAATGATTGCTAAAGAAGTCGAGTACACCTCCGGTGGTGAAGAGAGTGATGGTGAAGGCGAACAAGTAGGTATGGCGGCCATGGCTAGGGGCGTCATACCTCCTAACTTAAGCTCTCTCTTCTCCAACCCAAATGACAACAAGGGCCCCTCGATTCACAAGTGCTTCATGGCCAAGGGTATACCCCCAAAGGTGACTCCTACACTTAAACTTGCTAACTCCTCTATTCCTTCACTACTAAATTGTGTCGAGGAAGACCCCTTGACAAACTTTGTCGAAAAGCTAGAAGGAGAAACTAAATCCATCTTTGTCTCTCTCATGGATCAATTAAGTGAGGCACATGGCCTCATTGATGAACATGAGGAGAGAATAATGTTACTTGAAAAGTTTGCTCATGATGATGCTAATAAAATTGAGGAGCTTGAGAAAGCTCTAGATGAATCACATTGCCTTAAAGAAAGCATTGAAGAAACCTTTGCAATTGACATAGCTAAAGTTAAACTTGATTGTCAACATGCTTTTGCTAAGGTAACGGAATTCATGAGTTTAAATGATGCAACTAACCAAGGGTATAATGAACTCATTAAGGATTTTGACAAGCTTAAAATTGATCATCGTACTATCTCAAATGAGCTCAAAACCTTAAAAGGAGTTAGAATTGTGAATGAAAACTCTTGTGCTACTAACCCTTTGTGTGTCAAGACAACTCTCATTGAGGAGAACAATAGGTTGAAGGCACAACTCAACAAAGGCCTTGCCACATGCATTCAAGGCCAAAAGAACCTCAATGATCTTTTGAGTAATCATAAGAGAGTTGTTGGTAAAGAAGGCCTTGGTTTTGGTTCCACGTCGAAGGTGGCCTACAAGAAGAAGTCAACTCCCTCCACTAACTCTATTGTTTTTGTGAAGGAGGGGGAGTTGGCTAATGAGGAAGATGAGTTTGATATTATTGCTAAAAGTATTGTTTCTAGGAACACTACAACTCACAACAACTTTGCGGGAAAGTATAACCCATCCTATGTGCTTCTAAAATCTACTAATGGTCATGTTTATGCAAAGTATGTAGGCACCTCATATGGTGATGATTACAAGCATGCTATTTGGGTTCCCAAGACCCTTGTGACTAACAAAAAAGGACCCATCCAAAAATGGGTACCTAAGACAAGAAGTTGATTCATTGTAGGGTTGCATTTCCGGTGGAACATCATGGATGATTGATAGCGGTTGTTCCGCACACATGACCGGAAGCAACGAAGTATTAGAAGACTTGAAACTCCAACTTCTCAAGTTTGCTCATGTAACTATTGGTGATCGCTCACAACTTAAGGTATTGGGACATGGCAAGGTGGTCATTTCTCCGGATTCATCCATTGAGAAAGTCCTCCTTGTTGAGTCCCTTGGCTATAATCTTCTTTCCGTCTTGCAACTTTGTGAATGCAATTTTACATGTGTATTTGGGCGTCACCATGTGCTTGTCCTTCACACTATTTCTCTTAAAGTAGCCTTTGTTGGATTTGTGGAAAACGGTATGTATGTAGTGGATTTCTCGAAAGAAACTACACATATCGCCACATGTCTAATGGCTAAATCCGATGTGGGGTGGCTTTGGCATCGTCGCCTAGGCCACGTCGGTATGAGAAATCTACAAACTCTTGTGAAGGGTGAGCATGTGGTAGGACTAACAAGTGTGAATTTTTCCAAAGATCGTCCTTGTAGCTCTTGTATTGCCGGAAAGATGCATGAGAAGAATCATCCTAAGACATCAATCATCGCCACAACAAGACCTTTTGAGCGCATTCACATGGACCTATTTGGTCCTCCCACATATGATAGTCTTGGTGGCAAGAAATATTGTTTGGTTATTGTTGATGATTATACAAGATACACTTGGGTTTTCTATATCAAGAAGAAGAGTGAAACTCAAGAAAGATTCATTACTTGGGCTACCGAAGTGCAACGCCAATATGACACCAAGATCTTATCCATTAGGAGTGACAATGGTTCCGAGTTCAAGAACTACACCATGGATGAATTCTTGGGTAATGAGGGGATAAGACATCAATATTCCGCCGCGTACACCCCTCAACAAAATGGTGTTGCGGAAAGGAAGAATCGCACACTTATTGATATGGCAAGAACTATGATGGCCGAGTTCAAATCCCCATATAACTTTTGGGCCGAAGCTATCAACACCGCTTGTCATCTATCTAACCGACTCTTCCTTCGTCCGATGATTGGCATGACTCCATATGAGCTTCTAACCGGTAACAAACCCAACCTCTCATATCTTCGAGTTTTTGGGTGCAAATGCCAAGTATACATAAAAGGAACTAGATTGTCTAAATTTGATGCTAGAACATTTGAAGGTATTTTTGTTGGTTATGCCACAAACTCCCACACTTATAGAGTCTACAACATATCCACCGGGTGTGTTGAAGAATCTATGAATGTGGAATTTCATGAGGATAATGGCTCCCAAGTGGAGCAAATTGATTGTGATGATGTAGGTGATGAACCATCCTCCATAGCCATAGGAAGAATGGGTGTAGGTCCACTTATACCCATTGAGGGACACCTTGTGGCAAATGAGGATGGAACTAGCTCTACGCAAGTGGAGCCCTCTACATCAACCACCAATTAAATGGTAAACCAAGAACAAGAACAAGATCTTAATGTGGATATCTCCCATCAAGAAAGTGATCAAGATCCACCCAATGATAATGGTGGAAGTGGTCTTGGTGATACTTCACCAAGAACTCCAATAAGGGTGGACAATGGTCTTGATGAAGGAAATGATGAGGATGTTCCACCAAATGAACATCCCGATGATGCTCTAGTTCGTATCATGTCTCGTCAAGCATCAAGATTGCAACAAAAGTCACTATATCAAAAGAATATCATTGGTGGCTTGGGAAGAAGTGTCTCCACTCGTGGACAAGTACTTAAGTTTTGTGGTATTCATTCATATGTCTCTCATGTTGAACCCATCAAAGTATATGATGCTCTTGAAGATGAAGATTGGGTTCAAGCTATGCATGAAGAGCTCCATAATTTTGAAAGGAACAAAGTATGGTCTCTAGTGGAAAGACCCAAGGATCACAATATCATTGGAACTAAATGGGTGTTCAAGAATAAGCAAGATTCTCATGGGCAAGTGATTCGCAACAAAGCACGATTGGTTGCTCAAGGCTACTCTCAAGTCGAAGGACTTGACTATGGTGAAACTTTCGCTCCCGTAGCTAGGCTTGAATCCATTCGTATATTACTTGCATTTGCCACTAGTCATAACTTCATCTTGCATCAAATGGATGTTAAAAGTGCCTTTCTAAATGGACCTTTAAATGAAATGGTATATGTTAAACAACCTCCGGGATTCGAGGATCCCAAGTATCCTAACCATGTCTACTTCCTCCATAAGGCTTTGTATGGCCTCAAACAAGCCCCACGTGCTTGGTATGATCACTTAAAGGAGTTCTTAGTAGATCGTGGTTTCGTGCTTGGGGTAATTGATCCCACTCTCTTTACCAAAAGTGTAGATGGACATTTCTTTGTATGCCAAGTATATGTTGATGATATTATATTTGGATCCTCTAACGTGAGTTTTGTAGATCAATTTGCCAAACCATTACCTTATCCAATGCCTACAACCACAAATCTCTCTTTGGATCATGAAGGTATACCGGTAGACCCCAAACTTTATCGATCCATCATTGGATCTTTGCTTTACCTTTGTGCATCTAGACCGGACATTATGTTTAGTGTGGGTTTGTGTGCAAGATTTCAATCTAACCCCAAGGAAAGCCATATGATTGCGGTCAAGAGGATTCTTAGGTACTTGGTTGACACTCCCACTCATGGTCTTTGGTATCCATCAAACACAACTTTTGATCTTGTGGGATACTCGGATGCGGATTGGGGAGGTGACAAAGTGGATAGAAAATCAACCTCGGGTGCTTGCCAATTTCTTGGTAGGTCTCTCGTGTGTTGGTCTTCCAAGAAGCAAAATTGTATTGCCACCTCCTCCACGGAAGCGGAGTATATCTCCGCCGCAAGTTGTTGTTCTCAACTCTTATGGATGAGGCAATGTCTTAAGGATTTTGGAATTAAGATTAAGACAATGCCTCTTTTATGTGATAATGAGAGTGCCATTAAGATTGGTCACAATCCGGTACTTCATGGCAAGACCAAGCATATTGAGATTCGGTATCATTTTATTCGGGATCATGTGGCAAATGGTGATATCTCACTCTCTTATGTCAACACTAAAGATCAACTTGTCGACATCCTTACCAAGCCTCTAGATGTGAAGAGATTCAAGGAATTGAGGAGTGAGCTCAACATCATATGTGCAAGCAATTTTAGTTGATTGAAAATCTTGCATACACACCCCTACTAGACTCTTATTTGGATTTAGATGCACGCATAGACATAGGGGGGGTGTAGCTCAATCAATGAGCCAACACTACCTTTATAATGCATAAATAAAAAAATCATGCCTAAATGATCATTTTTAATGACATCATGTGCTTCAATGATGAGTCTCGACAATGCACCCAAGATACATCTTCGCGGTGTCATATCGAACATACTCATACATGGTGGCTACGGCCACCGCCAATTTTTCAATACGATATTTGTGTTCGAATGGTCACTCATTTGCCTTTTCACTTGGTTTCATCTTTCATGGGTATCCAATGTTGCTCATTTCATTTTCTCTCTTTTCCCATTGGATACAAATGAAAACATCATATGCATGTCATCATCCTCATATCATTCGTGCACATGGTCAATTAAAAGTGCTCAGAGAACCAAACTCATGAAAATGTTGTTAAAATATATTTTCTGAAAATTCTTGTATTAAAACATTGCTCATGATATTTTTGTGTTGCGTATTGTGGTTTGATATGTTGGGTAGGCTCATTTTTCTATTTCTATTCTCAAACACAAACAAATAAAAAAAAACACTAGCCCACCCCAACAGCCAACAATCAAAAAAAAAAAAACTCGCGCGCACACCCCACCCCAGCCCCAGCCGCCGCCGTGCCGGCTCCAGGCCGGGGGCTAGGCCGGGGCGTTCGGCCCCCATGCCGGCCTTGCGGCCGTCCCCGCCCCCCCCCCCCCCGCGCGCGCACCGGCCCCAGGCCGGGGTCCTCCGCCCGCACACGCACCTGGCCGGCCTGGCCGGCCACCCGCCCGGCCCCAGGCCGGGGTGGGCGCTGCCACGCCCCCACGCACACGCACGCCTCCCCTCCACCAACCACCCCCATACCCCTTCTTCCTCCTCCCTCCATCTCCATTAGAGCCCTTAGGTGCTCTACCCTAACCCCTCCCCCCCACCTCCCTAGCCCATCCCCACCGCCCAAAATCACGGATCCGCAAGCCCTCGGTCTTCTCCGCCCCCTCCTCCACACGGATTTCTCATTGACCGCTTATTGGAGGAGATCGGGTCACTTCCTTTCCTAGTGGTTTTCGTTTGACAATGGCTACGAACTCGGGTAAATTTCCTTGGGCTTTTCTATGGTTTAGGTGTATGTGGTTGCTCTCTATCGGTGTGCTAGTACTAGTGTTCATGTGCTCAATTTTTTGTGTGTCCCCATCTACTCATGCTAGGGTTCATACCGTTATGATTTGTTCATGACATGGATTCCATCTATTCCTATGTATGCCATGTTGATGTTCCATGCTCCTTGTATTCTAGCCCTAGTCCTATGATACCATGCCTCATCTAGTTTTGCACATCCAATTTCATAGTTGGCCATGGCTACAAACTACAATTTTTCCATTATTGATACGATCGTTCTATCTTTGTGACATAATGTGTATGATATAACTTAAATATTGTTACATCCTCATGGTCGCTCGTATGTTTAAATGCCAAATATTTTGTTTCACATCAAACAAATTCTATCCACATGACATGATAATATGCAAACACCCCTCATTTTGTTTTCACTAACTATTGGGCTAGTATTTCGTTTACCATGTCGTTGTCCCATAGCTTCATGGCTTAATTATTTTTTCTCCCCTAAACAACGACCATGTGCACTCATTATCATGCTCCATCTCCATGCATCATATGTTTTCAGGTGATTCTCCTCCTCACGATGATGACTCTCGCTCTCTCCGTCCTCGCACCTCTCGCAAGAAGACTGCTCAGGATGTTGCTGGCTCTACTCCCTCACGGAGATCCTCTATTCCTATCAATCCGAAAGAGCCCGTGATCAGAAACTGGGGTGGCCTTAGTACAGCTGATTTTGAGGAAGCTAGGCTCAAATTTAATCCTTATGAGTTTGGTCAACGCACGTGCTCGGATGCTCGGTTCTATTGCAAGACGCATCAAGTCATGCATGAATTCATTCTTGGCAAGCTACAACACACTCATGTGGATCAACACTTCTTTGACATTGAGTATACTCGCAAAAAGTGGCCTGACGTTATGACCATCATGGACTACCACAACCTCACTCCCCTCATGGGTGACACACTTGCTCATCCGTACTCTCCAGAGTTGCTCAGGGAGTTCTACTCCACAGTTCACTTCGCCTCTGGTGGTCCCACGCGTCTCCCGCCTACCTTGATATGGATGAGCGGTGGCACCAAGTGTGAAGCTACTATGGATGAGTTTGGTGCTATCTTGGGTATCCCCGAATATCGGTTTGACTATACATTCTATTTCCGCATTCATGGGGAGTCCAACAAGATTATGAAGGCCAAGGAGGGGATTCGTCATTGCTATCCCGAAGGTACCGGCTCCATGCACATTCCTAAGATCAAGTTCTTCTCTGAGCATTGGTACATGATACACGCCATTCTTCGCAACACCATCAACCCCAAATTTGGTGAGAAGGGCGAGGTACGTAAGTGGATGATCAACCTCCTCTTCCACATTGAGTCTCGGATGCAAGCAAAGAAGCAATTGGATGTACTGGACTACATGTGGAAGGAGATGCAGAATGTGGTTAAGGAGAAGAGGGTACCCATCTATGGCTCATATATTCAGCGTCTTATTGAGACCCGCATCCCAGAAGGTCTCCTCAACAACTATGCCAAAGTGACTCCCAAGAAGTCCATTCTCATGTATGATACTCCCGTTGAGACTGCTAATGAGCCAAGGCCTAAGCGCACCCGCACCGAGTCAATTACTCGCCGCTCTCCTTCACCTTCTCCTCCTCCTGAGACATTCAATCTTAAGAAGATTCTTCAGAAGATGAACTGCTTTTTCATTGATAAGCAACATCAGGATTATGAGGCTTATCGCAAAGGGAAGGCCTCTAGTCGTCATCAGCGCGCCATCCAGACTGCTCTCCACATTCCTCTTAGTTCTTCCAGCTCCGACGAGATTTCCGAGGAGAAGTGGAAGTCTAAGCATACTTATTGGTGTGGAGATGATGTTACCTCTCTCGGCTCTTTTGCGGGGCCATACACCACCGCTGAGGCTAGCTCCAGTCAGGCTCCTCAAGAGGACTTTCATGAGGACGAGGATGAGGATGAGATGGGCGACGAGTGATCGGGTTGCATTTTTTCTCCCTTTTTGGTGTATGATGCCAAGGGGGAGAAACACTCACGCATAGCATAGCATTGCATTTCATGCATTCATTTGCGTCTTATCTTCGTGATTTGCTTTTATCCTTTTCGTTGAAACTATTTGTGTGGTTTGTGAACCTTGGTGTTATTGTAAGACTATGTCCTTAATTATCTATCGTACTCTCTATTATGCGTGTGACAATGGTTATTGAAGATCATAGCAAGATTATCAAGTTATTTCATCCACTCACTATTTCAATGTGTTGAAGCCATATTGAGGGAAGTTATTATTCATAAGAAGAGTGCTATGGTAAGATCTTCCTAGTAGTAAACATTATTGCTCACTTGTGTTCATACATGTGTATCTTCAAATGGTGAAATCATGGTTGAACTACTTCTTGCACTTCACATAAATATGTTATAGTCTCATCATCATCATGATTATCAAATATACATGTCAATTGTTATGGGCACACAAATAGGGGGAGTACGAATATATATGTTAATTCTCTCACAAATAGCCATGCAAAATTATCTCTTATGCAAATCCGTATGTTGTCATCAAACATCAAAAAGGGGGAGATTGAAAGAACATAAGTTCTAAATCATGTTTTGAGTGTTTGATTACAACATATAGATGGACTAATGTGCTTTGCTAAGTGTACTCAGAAAATTTCGACCCGTAAATATCATACAAATCTAAGCAATGAGTGAGAAAAAGTTACGGGAAAAGATGAGGAAGAGGAGAAAAGAAACGTCGAAGAAAAGGGAAAAAGGAACGAAGGAAAGGAGGTGGCCGGCCTCCAGGCCGGCCTGGCCGGGCTCCAGGCCGGGCTGGCAGCGCCCCTGGCCAGCCCCACGCCGGCCCCAGGCCGGCTCCCAGGCCGGGCGGTTCGGGTGGGGGGCCGGCCTCGCTCCTCTGCCCCCGCCGGCCCCAGGCCGGCCTCCAGGCCAGGGCGCCCGGGTGGGGGTCCGGCCTCCCCCAGCCCCACGCCGGCCCCAGGCCGGGCTGGCTGCGCCCACGCCGGCCTCCCCACTGGCTCCCACGCCGGCCCCAGGCCGTCCCCCAGGCCGGGGTGGGTTGGCCCGGCCCCGGGTTGCCTCCAGGCCGGCCAGGCCGGCCCCCAGGCCGGGGTGGGGCGCAGGAAGGGTGAAATGCCCCCCTAACGGCCGTTTTTCGATGTGGGTATAAATACATGGTCTCCACTTACCTCCTAGCTTTGTAAATCTCACCCACACTCTCTCTCACCACACCATTGATTGACCAAGCTCAAGCTCAAGAACAAGATCTCCACAAATCCCCAACCAAAGCTCGTGATACTTTGGGATTTGAAGGAGACACCCCCGATCTACAACTCCACCGAGCCGATTAGAAATCCACCCACTCATCCCATAGGGATCTTGCCATTCTTAGTTCATTGGAGCTAGGAATCTTGTTGCTCTTAGTTCATCGGAGCTCGGAGCCTTGTTGATATCCCCGGTGCTTTTGTGCCCGTGGATCTTGCTTCTCAGAGTCTTGGCGGCTCTCGGGATTTGGTGAGGACCCTCCAATCTTGTGGAGTGTGCCTCATCCTTGTAAAGGTTCTAGTTGTCAACCTCAACGGCAACATAGTGATTCGAGCCTATCCACATCGGTGGAAGGACTCGAAGGAGATACGGTGTGGCATTTGAGGCCTACTCGGTGTTCCACTTTGGTGGCACCGCACCGCTCCAACGGAGATTAGCTTCCTTTGGGAAGTGAACTTCGGGATAAATCTCCGCGTCATTATGTTCGGTTATTCCTCAACTTACCTTTACTTGTTACTACTAGCTTAGTCATATTGCTCACCTTGTGCTAGTTGTAATTGCTCAACATATAGGATTGTCCATCTAGTCGCATACTCTAGATAATCTATATTTGAGCTTTGCCTTGTTAACTTGAAAAAGAAGTTAAAATTTGTAGTTAACCTATTCACCCCCCTCTAGTTAACCTCTCGATCCTTCAACCCCGACCCGCTTAACCGAGATCGGCACAACGCGTCTAGTGGTAATCTCGTGATCTATACCTTCCAGCATATTTTGGTTGACGCGGTAGAAATTTTGATTTGCGCTAGTGTAGGCTACCCTGTATTTCTACAGTGGTATCAGAGTCGATGTTGTCTAGTTATAGATTCGGATCGTTTGCATATGTGATATGTAGATGGGGTATGATCGATGTGATCGATTGTATTGAGTAGATGTTTTGATCTATGATTTGGATTTCGTGATCGTGATGCGAGAGGTCGTCGAACGACATACCCCTACCGATCGGTTTCCGCCATCGGGGTACACTGTGACACGTAAAATCCAATTGCAGCACGCGAAGATCAATATGATTGGTCGAATCGGAGTCTATATCATATACGATGTGCATGAGATGAGCGGGGTGACAGATTGGAGATGCCGCCAGATTCGGGGAATTTGCAGAAATAAACAGCCCCGGTAAAACGGGTGTAACTTTTGCATACGACCTCGGATCGAAAAAGTTTGTGAGACGTAAATTTTGCGTAACAAAATTTTCTACTTTAGGATCACCGAACTTTTGGCGTCCCCTAGTTCTTTTGTAAGACAGACATTTTGGCATTGCGAGTTTCGGCGTTAGAACGTCTAACTCGTTTTTGCATATTTTGTGACCGGTATGGCCCTATGTGTATGTGATGCATATGTGTAATATTTTCATGACCTGCATGTCGTGAGTATGTCAACACGGCTAAAGCCATATTATGTTGTCACTTATTGTATCAACGGCTTGCGTGACGATTTGTGATGACTCCTACTATCCATGTAATCTTCATTTCTAGCTGTTAGTAGTAATAACTTGTAGAAGTTTCTCGGAGGAATCATCACCCGGAGGGATGGCGCACATGGACCATGCAGATGAAGATCATCATGGTGGACAGGTTCCATGGAAATGGAGACCACCATGTGAAATGGGCAATACTGTGTCACAACTATGTGATTGTTATTCCTGTTGTTTTACACCTATGCATGTTAGATTCGTAGAAGTAGAACGATCCCTCACAAATATTAAGTTCACATGCCCCCCCCCCCCCACAACTAAAACTTGCACCATCCTAGGGATGGCAATGGGTACCCTATACCCTGTTACCCTGCGGGTAAAAACCCTATTAGGGCAAGGGTTTGGAACTAAAAAATACCCATGGGTATGTAAATGGGAAAATGCCATGCCCATCGGGCAGAGAGGGTACGGGCATGAGATTGCACAACCCATACCCGCGCACCCTTCTACTCGTGTTAATTCTGTCAAGTGGACCTTATAGTACAATTAAACCTAACCTAATTTTCCAATCACAC
The DNA here is from genome assembly GCA_028641055.1 of Alopecurus myosuroides. NCBI lineage: Eukaryota > Viridiplantae > Streptophyta > Magnoliopsida > Poales > Poaceae > Alopecurus > Alopecurus myosuroides. The sequence continues at coordinate 219,900,765 of CM054061.1, forward strand.
AGCCCGCACGTCAACTCTGCTACTCAAGGGCAAAGGAGCCACGATGGGTTGATCGTACGGTATTGGCACAAGTGTAAACTGTCATCTCCTATTCCCATTAGTGCCGCACGTAATCGCGTAAATGTTGATTCTTATGACTATATGCTTGTTGCTTATGAATATATGATGGAGTTTCTCATTCATGATGAGTTTTTTCTTATGCCTATGTGGTGTTGTTTATGAGAAGGAGCCTTTGTTTACAATATGTTGTTATTTATGAGTGTGCTATTGTTACAAAGTGCTGCTATTTATAATTTGAAATTTTCATCATATTTATAAATTAATTATTGTTGTATATTGTTGTTTATGGCCATTTTTGGCTCAGTTTGTTAAGTTGCTAATACGGGCATTTTTTACCCGCGGGCAACCCTTTACCCTGTCGGGTGACGGGTATGGGAAAAAGTTGTACCCACTGACGGGTATGGGTACGGGTGACGGGTAAACTCGAGGGAGGCGGGCAAGGGTATGGGGTGGATCCACCCGCACCCATGCCCTGCGGGTGCCATCCCTACACCATCCCATATCTTCTACGATTGATTGTGGGTCTGTTGCAGCAAGGCGCCATCAATTTTTTGACTAGGTGGGTTTGTATCGGTTAGGTGGTACGACTGTTGCAGCAGGGTGCCATCTGTTGATGCTTACACGCATAAAGAGTTGGTTAACTCATCAAGGTAATCTTAACGATTAAGCGTCTTGAGACATAAAGGTTGGTGTTTTGATATGGAGATGTCACCCAACAACAAGAGTCATATGTGATATGATTATCAAATGTTGCTTACCGATCTACCTTGTCTTTTAACGGCGATTAAAACATCACTAGTCGACTTTTTCGTTGCGGATCTTGAATCACTAAGTACCATAGAGGGATGTTGGTTTTAGTGAGAGTAGACCATATTAAATTGTTTAATGTATTTTACTCTGTCATGGATTATTGTCTTAGTATTTTGCATGTTTTTCTGTTGTAGATCAATAGCACGTAACAACCAACCCGCCCCATTTGCGTTGCGATCCATCCTTGAAAAACAAAAGTTAAGTGGAACAAACTGTTCGGATTGGATCTGAAACCTGAGAACTGTTGTCGAGGCTGAGAGAAAGGAAAGTGTTCTAGATACCCCAATCCAGATGCGCCTCTTGATACTAACACTTATGTCGTTAGATATAAAAAAAACACTTATGTCGTTAGAACTTCCTTTAAGTGAGGATGTGATGAGTCTCTTGAGGTTAGATGCCTTATGCATGCATGCATGGAACCCGACATTCAAAAGCAATTTGATGGTCGGGAAGCGTATGATATGATCATTACGCTGAAGGATATGTTCCAGAGTCAAGCCAGGACTGAAAGGTTCAATGTCTCTAAGGCTTTTGGTGAATGCAAGCTACATGAGGGAGGAGAAGTAGGGCCGCACGTGATCAAGATGCTTGGTTACGCGTAGACTTTGGACAAACTTGGTTTCCCATTGGACCCTAAGTTGGCCATAAATTTCATTTTGGCTTCGCTTCCACCTAGTTATGGGAACTTCATTTCGAAATACCATATGCATGGGGCGGAGAGGACCTTAATGAACTTTGTGGGATGCTCAAGACAAGAGAGAGAGTGACACTAAGAAAAGTGCAGGGTAAGTCTAAGGGGAAAGGGAAGGCTAAATATTTGATCTCCAAGCCAAAGCCTAAGCCTAAGGACGGACCTAAACCTGACACAAAGTGCTTCTACTGCCATGATACTGGATACTAGAAGAGAAATTGCAGCAAGTACTTTGCTTTTGTGAAGAAGAGTGGAAGTAAGACTTCTAGCTCAGGTACACTTGTAACTAATGTTATAGACATTTTTCTCGTTGACTCTATTATTGACTCTTGGGTATTTGATACCGGATCGGTTTCTCACATTTGCAAATCGATGCAGGGGCTAGTAAGGAGTAGAAGCGTGAGACAATGAGAAGTTTATCTTCGCGTTGGAAATAATGCAAGGGTTGATGCGTTGTCCGTTGGCGTCTGCCAACTACACCTTGATATGTCTCAAACGTATCTACAATTTATAATGTTCCATGTTGTTTTCATGCCATATGCCACATGTTTGGTATAGACTTTACATCATTTTTATGGATTTCCTAGGACTAACGTATTAACAAGATGCCACCGAGCCAGTTCATATTTTCTGTTGTTTTTTGTTTCAGAAAAGTTGTTCTGGAAATATTCTCAAAATTGGACGAAACAAACTACCAAGGTCTTAGAAATTTGTCGCGTACACGTAGTACGGAGGGGGGCCCTGGCCGCGCCACCAGGTGGTGTGGCCACCGACCAACATCGTCCTTTCTCCTATTTAAGCTCCTCCTTGGGTTAACCCTAAATACCAGAGCCTCCATCCACTAAAAGTTCCATAGCCGTCGTCATCGTCAACCCTAGTTCGGGAGGGTTCTGAAGCTCTCTCCAACACCCTGCTGGGAGGGGGAATCATCACCGGAGGGCTCTACGTCACCATGCCAGCCTCCGGAGTGATGCGTGAGTAGTTTGTCCTTGGACTATGGGTCCATACCAGTAGCTAGGTGGTTGTTTTTCCTCTTTATGCTACCATGTTTAGATCTTGTGAGCTGCCTAACATGATCAAGATCATCTATTTGTAATGCTACATGTTGTGTTTGTTGGGATCCAATGAATATTGAATTCTATGGCAAGTGACTATCAATCTATCATGTTTATGTTATTTATAATCTTGCATGCTCTCCGTTACTAGTAAAGCGCTGGCCAAGTTGATGCTTGTAACGTCAAAAGGAAGTATTTATGCTCGATAGTGGGTTCGTGCCTCCCTTTCATCTGTACTCGAGTGACAGAAAGGTGACGGATGGGGGATGTATTGTTGCCATTAGGGAGAAAACAATAATGTTTTCATTGTTTACATTACACACTTTACTTATGGCAATAATATGTTGCTTGCAATTTAATACCCAAAGTTTGATTGGATTACGCTCTGAGGGTGGATTATTAGTCATAGATGCAGTTGGATAACGGTCTATGAATTATGTTGTAATGCCCGCATGAATCACATAGTAATAATCATGTCATGCATATGCACTACGGTGCACCAATTTTATCTGTCAATTGCCCAGATGTAATTTGTTTACCCAGCATGTTATCTATTTGTTACGAAGAGACACCACTAGTGAACTGTGGACCCCGGACCATTCTTTTACACTGATAATACAACCACTGCAAACATTGTTTCCCTTTTATTCACTGCAATCACTGTTTCCTTTTCATTCAGTGCCATCATTGTTATCTTTTTATTTACTGCAAACAAGCACCATTTTCCATATTATACATCTAATCCTTTGTGCTAGCAAAACCAGTGAGATTGACAACCTCACTTTTCGTTGGAGCAAAGTATCTTGGTTGTGTTGTGTGCAAATTCCATGTTGCTGCTGAGCCTGGTACTGCGCGCTGCCAACATCAGCTGTCAACAACCTTCTGAAGTGATTTCTTTCTCCTAATGGTTGATTCAACCTTAGTTTCTTTCTGAGGAAAAAACTTGTTGTTTTACTCTTCGTACCTTTCTCTTGGGGTCTCCCAACGAACGTGTGCCCATAGACAATCAAGCTTGTTTTGGCGCCATTGCCGGGGAGGAAGAGGATTTGTGCAAGGGGGGTCTCTCACCTCCAATCTCTTTACTTTGTTTTTGTTTTGCTTAGTTTATTTTATTTTTTTCTTGTTTGCTTCTCTATATCAGAAACATAAAAAAATAGTTCTTATTCTAGTTGTTATTTTTGTTGCCCTATCTTTTATTGTTCCTCATGTTGCTCCCTAAGATCACCCTGAAAGACTTATTAATAGGTAGTGGTTCTATAATTGGAAAGGATAATATTGAAGAATTCTTTAATTATGTTAGCTAGAATAAATATTTTGAGGATAGATCCATAGTAGAACTTGCTCCAGATTATGAAACTGCTGCAACTTCTTTAGTTCACATGTTAGAGGCTCGGTTTGTTAACCTTAACGCCATAATCCAGCAAATGTTTCTTAACCTAAATGATGTTGAGGACACTGAAAAGAGAAATTTTATTCTGGAAACTTTGCTTAAAGAATTTGGTGATGTTGATATAGAAGATAGGCAAATGGACGTCAAGACGGCTTTCCTAAATGAAAACCTAACCAAGAACGTGTATATGATGCAGCCCAAGGGTTTTGTCGACCTAAAAAATTGATGGAAAGGTATGCAAGCTTCAAAAACCCATTTATGGGTTGAAGCAAGCATCTCGGAGTTGGAACATTCAGTTTGATGATGTAGTCAAAGGTTTCGGCTTCGTCAAAACGAATCAAAGTCTTGTGTTTATAAGAAAGAAAGTGGGAGCTCGCTTGTATTTCTAATCTTATATGTGGATGACATACTACTGATTAGAAATGACATTCCTGCTCGAGTCCTTTAAGACCTCATTGAAAAATAGTTTTTCCATGAAGGACTTAGGGGAAGTTGAAAGCTCAATTTCGCCTAAATCTTGTTTTGTGTTTTTGTTAACAACACAAATATATTTATTAACGTGTGTTTATGATTCAGGGCCAATCGATAAAATTACTAATGGTGGTGTGGTCTCCAAAAAGATTAGAGAGATCTACACATGTTGGAGATGTTGGATTTTATTCCAGGCCGGAGTCTCCGGTCTCCCAGACCGGAGTCTCCGGTGTCAGGATTTTCCTACGAAGAAGAAGGTGTGTACAAGTGGTGTCACCCACTGGATTCCCTCCGGAGAGTGTCCGGAGACTTCCCGTAGTCTCCGGTCCAGGCCGGAGTCTCCAAGGCACAGGGGTTAGAGTCTCCAGACTTCCGCTTGCTCCACTGCGCTTGCTGCACCTCAGACACCCTCTGCGTTTCGCTAAGAAGAAATGACGGAAGCTCTATGGAGTCTCTGGACTAGCCGAAGTCTCCGGCCCATCAGACCGGAGTCTCGGCCCTAAATGTTTTTCTAGCACCAAGTCAAGAAGGTGTCACACACTAGCATGGGTACAGAGAGTGTCCAGAGTGTGTCCGGAGTCTCTGGTCCAGTAAGGAGTCTCCGACCCTATGGATCCAGTCCGGAATGTTTGGTAGACCGGAGTCTCCGGTGTGACTCACAGAAAGCCACCAAACGGCTAGTTTTTGGGTCCGGGGTATAAATACCCCCTCCCCTTCTTCTTCCTCTAGTTAGCTCATCCAGAATTGAATGCTCCATTAATTGATCTCACCCACCTTGCTAGATCTACCAATCCCTCCACCTAAACTTGTTGATCTTCAGAGGATTGAAGGAGAAGGTCCCTGTCTACATCTTCACCAACCGGTTTTCCTTTACCCCCTCATTTGCTTGGAGGGAACTTGTCTAGGGTTTCTTTGTGTGGAAAACCTAGACCTCATTGCTACTCTTGGTGATTCTTGGAGATTCTTGGGAGCCCCCAATTTGGTTGTGGCTGTGTGTGCCGCAAGCTTGTTGTAAAGGACTCGATTCTCGCCTAAAAGGGGATCAATAGTGGAAGGTGAACTAGGCCTTTGTGGTGAGGTTCATCGGAGAATAGGGTGATTCCTTTGTGGCGAAACTCACACACTCTCCAACGAGATGTACTCCCCTCAAAAGGAGGAACTCGAGATTACATCCTTGTCTCTGTGTGCTTCTGTTATCAGTTACCTCATTCCCTCTCCTTTACTTCGTGCTTGTATCTTGTTTGTTGTTGTTGTTGTTGTTGCTGTTGTTGTAATATATGTAAATTCATCGTAGTTGCATATCTAGAGAATTTACCTTTGTGTCAAGCGTTAATTTGAAAAAAAAAAAAATTGGTCGTAGCACATATTCACCCCCCCTCTAGGTGCCCATACTACACATTCATTTGGTATCAGATCCTAGACTCTTTTATTGGGCTTAACCGCCTAAGAGTTTTAGTATGGTCAATCTAGAGGATCCCCCCGAGGCCACGGCTCATGTCACTATGGTTGATCTCAATGAAATGAAAGATTCTTTGACCTCAACCATTGATGACAAGTTGACGGAGTTGCGAGATTTTATGTTGCGACTCTTGAAATGCAAGGAACCCGAATCGTGTACTTCATCTCCCTCGGGAGCAATTCCGTAAGAGACAGGGAGAAGGATAATGGGGATAAGGGTGAAGAAAATAAAAATGAATCCCACTCTAAGAACAAAACTTCTAAGGGGCCGGATGATAAGGGAGAGTACCACAATGTCGAAGGACGGTACTCCCCCGATCCTCCCGTCCCTCGTCCTCATATTAACCCTAGAGGCGAACCTCCTAAAATTTATGCACATTCTTTGGATCAATGGCAATATCTCATGAAAACTCACTTGAACTCTTCTTGTATTGAGCTTTTGAGGGTCACACCAGATGGATACAAGCCTCATGATCACAAGAACTTGACAAGAAGCGAAGTGGTAGATTGCCAACTCAACTACACCGCCTTGTCAATAATTCAACAAGCCGTGGGTCCAAACCACATGCCTCATATTCAACAATATTCCACCGCCAAAGAAACTTTGGATGCTCTAGTCACCATGTTTGTGGGAAATGAAAGCATGCAAAGGAATAGGTATGATACCTTGTGAAATGAGGCCGAAGGGTTCCCAATGTCTCCCGCTGAAGAGGAGGCGCACTGCCACTACTCGCCCGCCTCCTTGAAAAGGGGCAAGCTGAAGGGCCGCAGGTTCGCGGGCCTCATCCCCGACCAGGAACACCCATGGTACGTACCTCTAGTTGCTCCTGTAGCGGGGAGGGATGACGCGGAGGCCAGGATTTCCACGTCCGACCCATCGCTGTTGAGGAAGACCCATGGCAGGCGGAGGTCACAGTCATGGGCGGCGGCGACGAAAGTGGCACCCGCGTCTAGTTCATCACCATGCAGTACGTGCAGCTTAAGGTGCTCTATCCGACGCACCACCGCACCAAAGCAGCTGACGAGGAGGTGTGGCCGCGGAGAAAGCGCTCGCGGATGGAGAAGAAGATGGAGGAGAGACTCGTCGTCGCAAAGGAGGAGGCCGGGATGGACTGGACAGTCCGCGAGTCCACTAGCATGCACCACATCGGAACCAGGTGGTGAAAATGAAGACATGCGCTGAAGAAGACCGTTGGTGGCCCCGACGAGTTCCTCCAAACTCCGATGTTTCACTTTTATTGCTAGTTTGTATTTAGTTTCTCTGAACTTTGATGTTCTGCTATACGATGTTCAGTTTCTTGACTTCAGTGTGTTGATGTGATCGCCAGAGAAAAGTAGCATGAAACTTCAATTTAAATTTGGTGTACGGTTTACGGGATCTGTTTTTCCGCGACTTACTCCGTCCCGCAAAAGGGTTTTCCGAATCCCGTATCCGTCTTTTCCCGGACGCGGATATAGTGGATCTACTAGAGTTACTCTAAGTAACAGTGAGTCATCTGCAAACAAAAGGTGGTTGAAACTTGGGGCACCATTACAAACCCGAATCCCCTCTATCTCTCTGTTTTCTTCAGTAAAGTAGAAAATCCCTCCGCGTCCCAATTCCGGCCCTATAAGTCCTTGTTTACTAGCAGTGTATTTTCATCCCCTAGGGGATTTGGGGATGTGAGGGTATTTTGTGAAATTTTTGCTTCCATCGGTTCCACAAATCCCCACAAATACTCTTTCCTCCCAACACACTAGCATGGGGTATAGTTTTTAATTTAGGAAAAAATGAGGTGGTTGGTAGAGGATATCTTGGGATTATCCTCTTCAAACCCGAAGTAGTAAGAGTATCTCTAGCGGTCGCACTAAACTTGCGCGTTTTAAAACTGGTTTGCAGCGCCATATTAGTGATAAAAATAATCTGCAGCGCGCGCTCGGCGGCAACAATTTCAGATGCGCCAAAATTAGGCGATGCACTGGTTGGGGCATTTCCATGCGCCGCAAAATGGTGCGCGCGCACCTGCACAAATCTCAAACAATCAACTACATAGATCAAAACAGATCAAACACGCATAGAAAAATAAAGAAAAATATCGTTTAATTATTATTACAACACAAATAAATAGTTGATACAAATACAAACAATAATTCAACAATACAACAAATAGTCCTTCAACAATACAAAAAAATTATTCATCAACAATACAAACAAACTAGTGGGCTTGTTGTCCATACCATTTCCACCACTCCTCCATGATGTTTTCTTGAAGATCATCATGCACCTCATTGTGACGAATGACATGGTAGGATGCAGTGAAGCGTGCAACTCCCTCTTCTTTCCTTCTCACTTGCACCGACTGTCCCATCAACTCGTAGATGGAATAATGTATATCTTGTCCATGCTCGTTCTCTATGATCATGTTATGCATGATCACACAAGCGGTCACAATATACCAAAACATTTCTTGATCCCAAAATCTAGCCGGTCCTTTCACAATAGAAAATTGGGATTGCAAAATCCCAAATTCTCTCTCCACATCTTTCCTAGCCGCCGCTTGTGCATTATGCAATGTTAAAAAATGCGGTAAAAAGTGGTCGCTTAAGCGTGAAAGCGAGTGTAGCGGTGCCTAAACGCGCAGAAATAGGCATGTGCGGCCCATTAGGCGATAAGCGCAATTGAGCGGGCAGCTTTCTTCTCCGCGTCCACTTCCTCGTACTGGAGCGGCGTCGAAGCGCAGAATCACAGTCATAGAGCGGTCGATGGCAACAGGTGAGAGATGAAAAATTGGGGGAAGAAATAGAGGGAAACAGTAAGGAGAGAGATGGAATCGAGGGCTAAGGTTAGGACTACCTCGAATCGGCTCAATTCCAGCCCCGGGTCGACCTGGGCAGACAGAGGCGGGTTCTCCCTCGCGAAAATCTTCGCGCCGCCGTTGAAGATCCTCTCGCACCATCGTTCCAGCTCCTCCTCGCGGCCTCCTGCGATGTTTCCCCTTCTCTAGCAGGCAGCTGATGGTGCAGATCTTGCACTCATTGGGAGACCGTAAGAGGAAGGTATGATGAGCACAACAACAGTTTTCCCTTAGAAAGAAAGCAAGGTTGAATCGACTAGTAGGAGGAAGGAGTAACTTCAGAAGGTTTATGCAGTTGAGATGGTAGGGCGCACTACCGGTTCAGCAGCAACGTGGAACCTACACAACACAATCAAATCACTTTGCCCCAATGAAGCATTGAGGTTGTCAATCTGACCAGTTTTGCTGAACACAAAGAGGTTAAACGTATGGTGTGGAAAACAGTATAGTAATTGTAGTGGTTGTATTATCAGTATGAGAAAATGGACCGGGGTCCACAGTTCACTAGTGGTGTCTCTCCATAGAAAATAAATAACATGTGTGATGAACAAATTACATATGGTCAATTGATAGAAATGAAGGACGCACTGTAATGCATATGCGATACATCAAGATTACTATGTGATTCATGCGGACATTATAACAAAATAATAGACCATCATCGAACTGCATCTATGACTAATAATCTACCCTCCGAATATCATCCGAACAAACGTTGGGTATTAAGTTGCAAGCAACATATTATCGCAGTAAGCAAAGTGTGTAATGTAAACAACGTAAACGAAGTAAATATCGTTGTTTTCTCCCTAATGGCAACAACACATCCTCCATCCGTCACGTTTCTGTCACTCGAGCACAGATGCAAAGGAGGCATGAACCCACTATCGAGCATAAATACTCCCTCTTTGAGTCACTAGCATTTACTTGGTCAGAACATCTACTAATAACGGAGAGCATGTAAGATCATAAATAACATAAGCATTAAGATAACATGATAGGTTGATAATAAGAAGACATAACATTCAACATTCATCGGATTCCAGCAAACACAACATGTAGCATTACAATAAGGTGATCTTGATCATGTGAGGCAACTCATTTAACTTATAAAGGATGAGGGCAACATCCGGCCTCACAGCAAACGCTTCTTGGCCAAGTAACCATTTTTTGCCACTTTCCACGCATGCAAGGGCTACCCTAATCGCTGACGGCTGGGTCCGTTTTCGTGTGGGTCTGTCGAAGACTCAGAATGAACCCGTATGCATCCGCGCCGTCCGCCTCTTCGCGGAGTGAAGGGCCGGAGCGAAGGGCCCACGGTGCAAACAGGTCAAAGTACCTGCCCCTGTTCTTACCATCACTCTTCTTCTCCCGTAATTTGTGGATCGAGAAGGAGGCGAGAGGAAGGGCCCTCGTCGACCTGGACCTCGCCCTCCCACCCGGGCCCTCGTCGACCTCGACCTCGTCCGAGACTCCCTCCACCGCGCGCGGCCGTGCATCCAGCTCCAGGTCCACCGGGGCGCCACCACCAACATCTCGACGGGCGCGCTCACCAACACCGCCATGCCCACCGTTCTCGCTTCCACTTCTCCTCCTAGAGCTCCTCGCCATATCCTACAACCGCCAGCTCGCGCCCTCGCCTGACGGTGATGACCTGTCGGCAGGCAACGACAGGAGCGACGCGGGCGATGCCAACCGCAAGACCTGAAAGTGCATTTCGTTTTCCCAGTGTTTTGTGTGTTAGTTAACAATACTAAGTACATTATTTATCAAGGTGTTTAGTGTGCAGGTGTTATACTTAACATCGGCATCGAGCACTGAAAAGTCGGTGAAGTTTGGCCTGAGGTTGCTACTGGAGTCAACCGGATTATTCGGACCGGATTATTCATCCTGGACCGGATATTCCGGTTGTTGAGAAAGGAGCTCAAGAATGGCTAAGGACTGAGGATCTTGCATACTGGAACCAACCGGATTATTCGGACCGGATATTTCATCCTGGACCGGATATTCCGGTTACTGCGAAAAATTGCTAAGGACTGAAGTTTTGAGCTACTGGAGTCAACCGGATTATTTGGACCGGATTATTCATTCCGGACCGGATATTCCGGTTGCTGCGAAAAACTGCTAAGGACTGGAAGTTTTGAGCTACTGGAGTCAACCGGATTATTTGTACCGGATATTTCATATATATACCGGATATTCCGGTTGCAGTTGAGGAAGTGGAAAAATGGCTAAGGACTAGAAGATTTGCGTACTGGCATCTACCGGATTATTTGTACCGGATTATTTCAAATCAACCGGATAATCCGGTCCAGCACTGCAGTTCAGCGTGGAGCAAGCTTACCGGATATTCCGGTCCAAACTTGAACCGGATATTCCGGTACCTTTTTTCCTGCACAACGACTAGTTGTGAGGAGGGACTATAAATAGCCCTCCTCCTCTTCCTCAAGATCTAGTTCTTCCCCTTAGCATTGATGAGCATTTAAGAACTCACCAAATACCTCATAACTCCCAATCCCTCCACCCAATCTTGAAGATCTTTGGAGGATTGAAGGAGAAGGCCCCGATCTACATCTTCACCAACCCGTTCTTCATTTCCCCCTCTCTAGCTCGAGGGATCTTGCCTAGGGTTTCCTCTTGTGGAGAACCTAGGCATCTTGTTTCTAGTTGGTGATTCAAGAGTTGTTGGGAGCCCCCAATTAAGTTGTGGGTGTGTGCCCCAAGGTGTTTGTAAAGGATTTGATCCCCGCCTCAAAGGGGTTCTATAGTGGAAGGTGAACTAGGCCTTTGTGGCGAAGTTCATCGGAGAATAGGGTGAAGCCTTAGTGGCGTTGAGTAGGCCTTTGTGGCGAGCTCACACCCCTCCAACGAGACGTACTCCCCTAAAAAGGAGGAACTCGGAAATACATCGTGTCTCCGTGTGCTTCCATCGGTTACCTCGTTCCTCCCTCTCTTTACTTACTTGTACTTGTTGCATTGATTACTTGTCTTGTCATATAGGTAAATTCCTCACTAGTTGCACTATCTAGAGAATTTACCTTTCTTGTCAAGCCTAAATTTGAGAAAAATTAAAATTTGCCGTAGCACCTATTCACCCCCCCCCTCTAGGTGCCCATACTATACTTTCAATTGGTATCAGAGCCTCGGCTCTTCTATCGGGCTTAACCGCCTAAGAGTTTAAGTATGGGTGATGAGGATGACGCTCCGTCCGAAGTAAATGTGTCCATGAATGATCTCAATGCTTTGAGAGAATCATTGACCTCATCCATAGACACTAAATTTGAGGAGTTGCGTCTACTCATGACAACACTCCTCAAAACCAAGGAACCGGAGGTGGTCGACTCATCCCCTCCGGAAACGGAGGGTGCCAAGATTGGGGTTGATGGTGAACTACCTAAAACTGCTTCCGCCGAACAATCCTCTAAGAAGGGTGCGAGTGGAAAGGAAGGATATAATGCCGTAGAAGGCTCATATTCTCCCGATCCTCCCATCCCTTTTCCTCATATAATTCCTAGGGGAGATCCACCTAAAATTGATGCATATTCTTTTCGTGAATGGCAATACTACATGGAGACTCACTTGAACTCTTCTTGTATAGATCTTTGGAGAATCACTCGTGATGGATACAAGCCATATGATCCCAAGAATCTCACAAGAAGAGAGGTTGTAGATTGCCAACTCAATTACACCGCTTTGTCCATCCTTCATCAAGCCGTGGGCCCCAATCACATGCCGCATCTTCAACACTTCTCCACCGCCAAAGAGACATGGGATGCCCTTGTCGTCATGTTTGTTGGGAATGAAAGCATGCAAAGAAATCGCTATGACACCTTGACCAATGAGGCCGAAGGATTCTTCATGCGTGATGGAGAAGATCACGTTGACATGTATCGGAGGCTCAAGTCTCTTGCCACCGCCTTCTCTAATGCGGGTGCAACACATATTGATGATGCTTGGATCAAGAGGAAGTTCATAATTGCCGTGATGCCTTTCGAGGGCACGGATATGAAGAGCATTCAAGGGAGACATGATTTCTCCACCATGACCTCTACCCAAGTCATGCAAGAGTTGAGCTCCTACAAAGTGCAAACCAAGAATGCTCTTGACAACCGTGCTAGGGCCATTGGAATGCATCAAGGAGCTTCCGTTGCTTTGAAGGCCAAGGTGTTGACAAGAGAAGTTGAGAATGATGAAGATGGTGAAGAAGCATTGCCTCCATTGAAGGAACAAGAATATGATCCCGTTCTAAAGGATCTAATAGCTCTCACCGTGCAAAAGTTTTGGAACAATCCCCCTAAAGGCAAGAAGTTTGTTGAGGAGAAGACCAAGTCTCGTTATGGTAATGATGGGGCTCAAAGAGTGAGATCTTGCTTCAATTGCCAAGACAAGTACCACTTCATCGCGGAATGCCCATATGAGAATAGAGAAAACCATAGTGGCAAGCTCATCCGCAAGGACAAGTCCAAGGTTGAATACAAGAAACCTCATTTCAAGAAGAAACCTTTCAACAAGAAGACTCCTACCAAGTTTGTGCTCTTGACTCAAGAGGAGTATGATTCCGGGAGTGATGAAGAAGAAGAAACAACAAGTGAAGTAGCCGCTCTAGCTATTGCTTCCACTCCATCTTCGTCATCCCTCTTTGAATCTCCCAATGAAAATCTTCCTCAACGCGATGCCAAGTGCTTCATGGCTAAGGCCACGGAGGTATCATCTTCTCCCAACTCTAAGACCCCTAGTGAACTAGAACATATTGCTTGTCTTAGAGAGGAAGAGGAAAGAGCCTCCTTGGATCGTTTTATGTCTAACATGCAAGGGGAGACCAAGAAGTACTTTGAGCATCTCATGAGGCAATTGGGAGAGGCCCAAGAGGCACTTGAGAAGAAAGGTGAGATTGAGAGAAGGGATGCGGATGAAATTGCATCTCTCTCAATGACTCTTGAAGAAGAGCATGATGGTAGAGTTTCTCTAGAGGATGAACTTGAAACCATTGAAACCACTCACAATGAACTTGTCTCTAAAATCATTAAGGAACGTGATCTTGCTATTGCTAAATATAAAAAGGCTAAAAAGGATAAAGTAGAGTTTGGGGTTGGTCATGGTAAACTAACCGAGGAGTTTGAAAAGCTAACCATTGCTCACAAAGCTTTGGAAAGCCAACACTCATCCCTCAAAGAGTTGCATGAACAACTTCAAACTCAACTTACTCAAGCTAACCATCCTAGCACTTCTACTTCTTCTTGTGATCATGCAAATGTTATTGAAGAAAATGCTAGGTTGAAGGATGAACTTGCAAGGCTCAAGGGTAAAAGCACTCAAGTTGAAAAGGTGGTGCTTACCACCCCACAAGTGGTTGCCTCAAGCACTAATGCGGTCATTTCTAGACCACAAGTGAGTGCTCCAAGGCAACAAGTGGGCAAGCAAGGTCTTGGCTATGTGGCCAAGAAAAGGAACAAGAAGAAGAAGAACAAGAAGAAGAACAAACATGGCGCTTCGGGTGGTATTGTCATGAGGGACAACACTACTCGTAGCTCCTCCGCGGGAACTAACAACCCACACCATTTCTTATATGTTGATTATTATGGTGTTGTGCAAGCTAAATATGTTGGTCCTATTGAGGGTTTTATTGACTACACTATATGGGTTCCAAAGACCCTTGTTGCTAACATGAAGGGACCCAACTCGGGTCCTAACTCTAGTCAATGATCTCTTGCAGGACTATGCTTCCGGTGGGGCTAAATGGATTCTTGATAGTGGATGCACTAATCATATGACCGGAAGCAAAGAACTTGTGACGGAGTTGCAACCAAATGATATCCAAGCAACCGTCACCTATGGGGACTCGTCCAAGTCTAAGGTATCCGGATTTGGCAAGGTTGTGGTGGCTCCCGATATCACTATCGTGAACGTCATGCTTGTCGAATCCCTTGGTTACAATTTACTTTCCGTCCGTTCTCTTAGTAAGATGGGTCTTTCCGTCTTCTTTGATGGTGATATTGTGGTCCTTTTGAGGAGCAAGACTCTTGACGTCGTTCACGTGGGACATGTTGAAAATGAGTTGTATGTGGTGGACTTTTCGAAGTCAACCAACACTCAAGCAATGTGTCTTTTCGGAAAGGCGGACTTGGGATGGTTGTGGCACCGCCGTCTATCCCATGTCAACATGAGAACTTTGCAAAGTCTTCACAAAAGTGGCCTTATTGTCGGACTAAAAGAAAATGTTTCCTTTGCAAAGGATCGCGTTTGTAGGTCGTGTGTTGAAGGGAAGATGCATGATATTGTGCACAAGGCCAAGACTATTATCTCATCAAAGAGGATCTTGGAGCTTCTCCATGTTGATCTCTTTGGTGCCGTGCCCGAGGCAAGTCTTGGTGGCAAGAAGTATTGCTTGGTGATTGTCGATGATTATTCAAGATACACTTGGGTTTATTTCTTCAAGTGCAAGAGTGAGACTCAACAAACCATCATCGATTTCTCCAACGAAGTGCAACGTCAACACAATGTGCAAATCATGGCTATTAGGAGTGATAATGGGTCGGAGTTCAAGAACTATACATTGAATGAATTTCTTAGTGAAGAAGGCATTCGTCACCAATACTCCGCCACTTACACTCCTCAACAAAATGGTGTTGCCGAAAGGAAGAATCGCACTCTCTTGGATATGGCAAGGACCATGTTGGCGGAGTACTCTTCTCCCCAATATTTATGGGCCGAGGCCGTATCCACCGCATGCCACTCCTCCAACCGCCTCTACATCCGCAAAGGCTTGTGCAAGACCCCATATGAGATCCTCACCGGCAACAAGCCCAACGTATCCTACTTCCGTGTATTCGGTTGTAAGTGCTTCTATTTGATCAAGGGTATTAGGTTGTCGAAATTTCAATCCAAAACTATTGAGGGTATCTTTGTTGGTTACGGTGCCGAATCCCACACTTATAGAGTCTATGACAAAGCCTCACGGATTGTCATAGAATCTTGTAGTGTGGTTTTCGAGGAAAATGACGGCTCCCAAGTGGCGCAATTTCATGTTTCAAATGTAGATGTTGAAATGCCTCAAGAAGCCATAGGAAGGATGGGCGTGGGATTCTTCCGCCCCATCGAGGGACACCTTGTGGCGACTCGAGAAGGACTATGCTCTACCCAAGTGGAGCCCTCCTCTACATTTGAAGATCAAGCCAAGGAGCCACCTTCTACACCTAACCGAGAACATATTCAAGACCCTCCTCTCATTGATCAAGTGACTCCGCAAGTCGTACCCACTCCTCTCACTAATGCGAGTCAAGATCAAGGCCAAGATCCTTCTTCCTCGTCATCCTCGTCTCAAGTTGAAGCTAGTGTTGAAGATATTGTTGACGACAATGTTGATGATCAAGGCCATGTTGGTCAAGATGGGGACCCAAATGATCAAGATGATCAAGTGATCCCTCCTCGCAATAATGAGGAGATCGAAGCCCGTCGCATCAAAAGGATAAGAAGAGCTTTGAAACAAATTGATGCCCAAGACAACAAGGTCTTGGAGGATGTTCAAGCTAGAAGATCCACTAGAAGGCAATTGGCTCATTTTTGTGAGCATCAAGCTCATATCTCTATGGTGGAACCTAAGAAAGTGTATGAAGCTCTTGAGGACTCCGATTGGGTTGAAGCTATGCATGATGAGCTCAATAACTTTGAGCGCAACAAGGTTTGGAGATTGGTTGAGAAACCCAAGGATTGCCACAATGTTATTGGCACCAAGTGGATATTCAAGAACAAGCAAGATGAGAATGGCATTGTCATTAGGAACAAGGCAAGATTGGTCGCTCAAGGTTACACCCAAGTTGAAGGCATTGACTTTGATGAAACCTATGCGCCCGTGGCTCGCCTTGAGTCCATCCGTATCCTCCTTGCTTATGCTTCCTCACATAATTTCAAGTTGCAACAAATGGATGTGAAAAGTGCTTTCTTGAATGGTCCACTAAAAGAGGAGGTATATGTTAAGCAACCTCCGGGGTTCGAGAATCTCAACTTTCCCAACCACGTTTACAAACTTGACAAGGCTCTCTATGGTCTCAAACAAGCACCCCGTGCTTGGTATGAGCACCTTCGGGAGTTGTTAGATGATCGTGGTTTCGAAGTTGGGAAGATTGACCCCACTCTCTTCACCAAGAGAGTAAAGGGAGAGCTTTTCATATGCCAACTCTATGTGGACGATATCATCTTTGGCTCAACTAACCAAGCTTTCAATAATGAGTTCTCTAAGCTTATGACTGACAGGTTCGAGATGTCTATGATGGGTGAGCTTAAATTCTTCCTTGGCTTTGAGATCAAGCAATTGGCCCGTGGTACCTTCATTTCTCAAGCCAAGTATACTCAAGACATGCTCAAGAGGTTTAACTTCCAAGAGGCAAAGATCAAAACCACTCCTATGCAAGTCACGTGTCATCTATCACGCAATCCAAAAGGGAGTAAGGATGTGGACCAAAAGCTCTATCGTTCTATGATTGGTTCTTTGCTCTATCTTTGTGCATCTAGGCCCGATATCGTTTTGAGTGTAGGTGTGTGTGCAAGGTATCAAGCGGCTCCTAAGGATTGCCATCTAATGGCGGTTCATAGAATCTTTCGTTATTTGGTTCATACCTCAAGATTTGGTTTGTGGTACCCAAAGGGGGCACAATTTACTCTCAATGGATATACGGATTCCGATTGGGCGGGTGATCAAGATGATAGGAAGTCAACTTCGGGGGCTTGCCAATTCCTTGGTAGGTCCCTTGTAAGTTGGTCATCGAAGAAACAAAATTGCATATCTCTCTCCACCGCCGAAGCGGAATATGTTGCCGCCGCGAGTGCATGCACCCAATTGCTATGGATGAGGCAAACTCTCAAGGAATATGGTGTTCATTTGGACAAAGTACCTCTTCTATGTGACAATGAAAGTGCTATCAAGATTGCTTACAATCCTGTGCAACACACAAGGACGAAGCACATTGAGATTCGCCACCACTTCATCCGTGATCACGTGGCGAGAGGAGACATTGCACTTGGATATGTGCCCACCAAGGACAATCTTGCGGATATTTTCACGAAGCCACTTGATGATGCAAGATTCATGTTCTTGAGGAATGAGCTAAATGTGATTGATTCAAGGAGTTTGGCTTGACTATCTTGCGCACACCCCTATAGATGAAACGTGTTCGAACTTAGATGTAGGCATGGACATAGGGGGAGTACTATCCTAACGCATTGGGTTCTTCCTCCCCCCATTATGCCCATAGCAAAAAATTCATTGTAATCTCTTTTTCTAATGTTGAATTGTGAGCTTCAATGTTGAGTTTTGGCAATGCCCCCAAGATATATCTTCGCGGTTGCATACCAAGAACTCTTACATGGTGGCTTCGGCCACCGACCTCTTCATTGCGAAGAGTTGGATCTTAGTTGGGTTTGTCTATTTGTCATTTGATTGAAATTCGTGTGTTTTTTCCCGGCTAAGTGTTTCTTCCTAGGAAAATCCCACTCAATTTTTTTTGTTGGTTGTTTCTTGCTCTTGAGAGGGATAAGTACTAGTCTCAGTTTGGTAATTCTATCCTAAGCCTTTCTCTCAAAAAGCCTTTCTTTCTAAGCACTAGTGTCGTCCGTTGAAAACGAGGAAATTTCGAATCTGGAGGAAGTCGGATTTTCCGGTTCAGTTTTGAACCGGAATATCCGGCTGTACCGGAATATCCGGTTCAAACTTGAACCGGAATATCCGGTTCGGCGAAATCCATATAAACTGGAGCCCGACGGGGATGGGCAGTTCTTGCCCTATTTCCCGTCCGCTCCTCCCCACCAAATCGCCGCCGCCGTGGTTTTTGGCCTCCCGGGCCGTTTCCTCCGCAAGATCTTGGAGATTTGACCCGGATCTTGTTCTCCTCGCGTTTTGGATCGTTTCTACCCAAGCTTTTCTCTCCATGGATCCCGGTATAGTTCAAATCTCTTGAATCTTGGTGCTATAACCTCACCTTCCATGGATGTGTGTTTTTGCTAGCTTGCTTGGTAGATTTCGTTCCGAAGAGGACTCCCCATACATGCTAGAACTCATAGAATAGATCACTTGTTAACAATCCTTGCGGAAATCTGAGATCTAGGTTAATTTTGTGCTGTTCTGAAATTTACCGGAATATCCGGTCCACGACTGAACCGGAATATCCGGGTAACCGGAATATCCGGTTCAGTTTTGAACCGGAATATCCGGCTGAGTCCAGAACGTTTTTAAGGGCAGCCCCAAATGAATCTTTCCCAGATTTCCATATCGATTGTTTCCTGTCATCTTCTCTATGTTTTCTATGTATGTTTGTATCCGTTGTATGACACTAGTGTACTTATCTTGTGCTTTTCCTACTATATCTTGTTTCACAGATGGTGACCACGATCGAAGCGTTCCAAAGCGCAAGAAGCTTGTCTCTACCCGTAACAAGAGGAAACCTCGGCCCAACTATAAGACCGATATTCCGATTCAGGAGTTCAATGAGCTCAGAAAGAAGGATGCTTATCTGTCTCCGAGGGTTGGCAACATTGATGCTCGTTTCTGGAATCTGGAGCAGTCTTACATTTACACTGACATCTATTGTGACTATCGCCATCCATGCCGCCCTATGCATCCATATGACCATGCCGCTCTCAAGGCCAAGGATGAGTTTGCTGATGCTGCCAGTATTGTTGAGCGCTTTGGTTTGGTGAAGCTGATGGAGACCCAGTGCAACTACAACACGCAGCTGGTGATGCAGTTTATGTCCACCCTCGTGTACTCCACTGGTGATATTGTGACCCGTCTGAAGTGGATGTCTGGAGATACACCCTGTGAGGCATCCTTTGAGAGGTTTGCTCGGCGTCTTGGCTACTCTTACAGCGAGCACCCTCCCCTTGGTCACCGTGTCCATGAGGTTGATAGGCCGAGGAGGGAGGTGTCCATGGCTGAGCTCTATGCCCCTGGTTTCGATGTTGGGGGGCTTGAGGGACTGCTTCCTCTTTATGATCAGCTGGTGCGTATCTTCAGAGCTTTTCTGGTGCCAAGTGGAGGTAACAACGATGCTCTCACCACTCCTCTGTGCAACCTTCTGATTCTGGCTAAGGAGTGTATGGAGGAAGAGGACCCGGCTGTCTCATATACTGTGGATGTGATGGACATCGTCTTTCACGAGCTCTTTGCTGCTATGATTGGTGGCTTCACCATTCCCTATGCTCCCTATATCATGATGCTTATCAAGTATGAGATGAGGAAGGAGTACACCGAGCTTCCCATGGTAGAGCACAAGGTGAGGAAGCTGTATGTCAAGAGGAAGGTGAAGACTGCGGCTGCTTCTCGGAGTGCTCCGTTTGAGGGTGGTTCCTCTATGGGTGGCCCTTCTAGCTCTCAGTCTGCTCCCAGGGTGCCTGTGTCTGATCTCACCACTTTGCGCAACGTCAGGAAGCTATCCTGGTTTCAGCGCAACGTGCTCTGCATGAAGCTGGACATTCACAAGGAACAGTACAGGGCATATCGCAGGGACACTGATCTGGCCAGCTCGCAGCGTCAGATTCTCCATCACGTGAGTGGTGGCACTGGTGATGTTCCTGCTCCACTTGATGCTCAGTCCTACTCTGCTTGGTCTGCTGAGGATTCCACCCCTTGGGAGAGCATTGAGGCGGCCCTCAGGTCTACTCGGGAGACTGCTGCACGAGCTCATGATGTTGCTGCTGATGAGGAGGAGTCTGATGATGAGCAGGGATCTGGAGACGAGTCGGATGCTTAGACCGTGTCTGGGGCGTTAGTTAGCTATTTCCCTCCTTTTTGGTGTCTCGATGCCAAAGGGGGAGAAGTAGCTATTATAGACTACGGGATTTGCATGGGTTCGGGCACAGGCATTTGCTTTTATCCTTCCTTTGAGCGCTTGTGTCCATTTTATCTTCATTTATCGTGCTTGTGAACTTGTCGTTTATTGTCGTTTAAAACTATGTGTGCTTATGTGTGTGACTATTGGTTATCTGGATACTATCATGGTTATCTATTTTATGGTGTGTTGGTTATCTATCGGATATGTTGAGGAGATTATCTATGTTTGTGCTTGGTTATTCTTGGATATATTGTTCTCGCACAAGGTATATACTTCTTTACACTCAACATATCGGTGATGTTGTCTCATTGTCATGTTTGCTACTTGTTGAAAATCTCTTCCTATACATCATTGCATCCATTTGTGTTTGAGGCAAACAAAAGATATGCATAGAGATAGGGGGAGAGATTTTCATCTTGTTTCAAGCATGGTTTCCGTCAAGGTTTATTGCAAATCTTAGTATTGTCATCTAACACCAAAAAGGGGGAGATTGAAAGTGCATTTCGTTTTCCCAGTGTTTTGTGTGTTAGTTAACAATACTAAGTACATTATTTATCAAGGTGTTTAGTGTGCAGGTGTTATACTTAACATCGGCATCGAGCACTGAAAAGTCGGTGAAGTTTGGCCTGAGGTTGCTACTGGAGTCAACCGGATTATTCGGACCGGATTATTCATCCTGGACCGGATATTCCGGTTGTTGAGAAAGGAGCTCAAGAATGGCTAAGGACTGAGGATCTTGCATACTGGAACCAACCGGATTATTCGGACCGGATATTTCATCCTGGACCGGATATTCCGGTTACTGCGAAAAATTGCTAAGGACTGAAGTTTTGAGCTACTGGAGTCAACCGGATTATTTGGACCGGATTATTCATTCCGGACCGGATATTCCGGTTGCTGCGAAAAACTGCTAAGGACTGGAAGTTTTGAGCTACTGGAGTCAACCGGATTATTTGTACCGGATATTTCATATATATACCGGATATTCCGGTTGCAGTTGAGGAAGTGGAAAAATGGCTAAGGACTAGAAGATTTGCGTACTGGCATCTACCGGATTATTTGTACCGGATTATTTCAAATCAACCGGATAATCCGGTCCAGCACTGCAGTTCAGCGTGGAGCAAGCTTACCGGATATTCCGGTCCAAACTTGAACCGGATATTCCGGTACCTTTTTTCCTGCACAACGACTAGTTGTGAGGAGGGACTATAAATAGCCCTCCTCCTCTTCCTCAAGATCTAGTTCTTCCCCTTAGCATTGATGAGCATTTAAGAACTCACCAAATACCTCATAACTCCCAATCCCTCCACCCAATCTTGAAGATCTTTGGAGGATTGAAGGAGAAGGCCCCGATCTACATCTTCACCAACCCGTTCTTCATTTCCCCCTCTCTAGCTCGAGGGATCTTGCCTAGGGTTTCCTCTTGTGGAGAACCTAGGCATCTTGTTTCTAGTTGGTGATTCAAGAGTTGTTGGGAGCCCCCAATTAAGTTGTGGGTGTGTGCCCCAAGGTGTTTGTAAAGGATTTGATCCCCGCCTCAAAGGGGTTCTATAGTGGAAGGTGAACTAGGCCTTTGTGGCGAAGTTCATCGGAGAATAGGGTGAAGCCTTAGTGGCGTTGAGTAGGCCTTTGTGGCGAGCTCACACCCCTCCAACGAGACGTACTCCCCTAAAAAGGAGGAACTCGGAAATACATCGTGTCTCCGTGTGCTTCCATCGGTTACCTCGTTCCTCCCTCTCTTTACTTACTTGTACTTGTTGCATTGATTACTTGTCTTGTCATATAGGTAAATTCCTCACTAGTTGCACTATCTAGAGAATTTACCTTTCTTGTCAAGCCTAAATTTGAGAAAAATTAAAATTTGCCGTAGCACCTATTCACCCCCCCCCTCTAGGTGCCCATACTATACTTTCAAGACCTTGCCGGCGACCTCCATCGAGCAGTCGTCGTGTCTCGCAGCGCACCCGTCGACCTGTGGGCCAAGTGGGGTGGACGAGCGGCAGACGTTCACGGCGGCCTCCTCTGCGCTAACCTCGACCGCTGGAGTCGAGGAGGAGGATGGATGCGCATTGGATCCAGGGAGGAGGACAACAGTGTGGCTGAATCCCGCGGGGAAGGGAACACGGCAAGGTCAAGGAGCGGATGGGGCAACAACGACCGCTTCCTCGACCTCACTGTCACGCAGCTCCACCATCCAAGGTTCATCTCTCTCCCTCTCCAATGTCAAGGTCGATTTCCCCTCTAATTTAATTCTGATTCTTCTGGGTGTCGTATCCTCTTCTCCCTCTGTTCATCTCAGTGCTGAAACCTTTGTTCTTTCTTGCAGATTTGCGTAGAGCTGACCATATGCACGCGCCATGTGCAACTCATGTTCTGCAGATCTGCTTGCAGTGTATCCATGCAATATGTATCCAAAAAATATTGCTTCTTTCTTTTATACCATTACTATTAGCTTACGTGAAAGTAAAAGTAGTACATGGTTTAATCGGAGTGATCATACTAGAAAATGTTGTCAGTAGTTTTTCCCGCAATATGATTCAGTACACTAAAAAACCCAGTTCTCTATTGTTTAATTGATGCATAGAATTTGTATGCTAGATGTAAATTTCCCTTACAAGGAGGTGTCAAATGAGCAGCAACAACAAAGAAGCATATCTCTTACTATTGCTGCAAACTCTGAGACATCATGGCGGCCTGTTTAGATGCCGAGTTCTTCGTGACCATATTATCTATGCACGCACCCTGTTGGTACACAATTGGGTTTAATATTTTTCTTTTCATTAATTCTGTAGTTACCACCGACAGTGACTACGTCTTCTCTGATAATTATCTATTTATGCACAAGAACATTGAGCTCATTGCTCATTGGGTGTCAAGACACCGAGGTGAGCTTCTCCCAATCCCTATCTGATTACGGAGAGCATATTCTTAAGGTTGCTCTTGCACTATCTACACATCTTGAAGTATATAATTTTTTTGCATACGCCCATGAAGTGCATGATTAATTGGGCATATAGATAAAGATGTGAAACATTGATTTTCTGCTTTTTACATTGTAGCAGTGATGGATGGGTGACCTAGAGCACCAAATCTGCGTCTAGATTTGTTGAATTCTTATGTATTTCTCACTTTTTTTTGGCTGCAACTATTGTTGAATTTTTGTGCATCCATCAGTTTATCCATGTTTTTTATTTGCTTTTGTTGAAGATATATGTGTGCCTAAAGATTTCTATGAGTAATAAATAGCTACGTATGGCATGAGTTTGTCGCCATTTTGAAATCTAAGCGTGATGCAATTTGTTTTGTGTTGATTCAGGTAAAACAAAATTATAAGTAAACAAATAACTCTCTGTTCGGAACAGATAGTCGGCTTGCAGGTTATTTATCCGGATGCAACTGAGTGTGGTGTGATGATGGATTCAGTGATGAAGGGAAGCAAGGTCTGATGCACATGCACAGTGTTGCTCAACCATGAAATGAGCGGAGGTTCTAGACCTAAGGTGATTCTGAAATAGCGTACCTTTTATTTTCTAATGTTGTGATTATGGAAGATATTTTTCTTCTATATTTTTTCCAACTATTTGCCTTTATCTCTACTTTATATGGTGCATGCAGTTTATTCTAGATGATCCTGTTATAGCTTTGTTTTACTGGACATAAAATCCCCATCTTTCTTAATTCTTTAGTCCATTGAGTCTTCCTGACTACTTCACTTAGAGGGATGCAAGTTGTACGTAATCTGCATTCCATCTTATCATGGTTTACTTACTATCCAACTGTCATTGTTCTGAACTATTGATAACCATCATGCCTTTTACTATTGTATCTTGTTGCATTTGGTCAGTATTGCTGATTGTTCATGCAGGAGTGGTTCTTGTTGACAATTTCTGTGTGGAATTACTTCTCATTCTAAATGCATGTAGTCACCATATGAGCTAATTAGCATTGAATTGGACAAAATTTCATCAGCTAGACATCTTTTGTGAATGCAAATTGTTCTCTTCCATTGGTTAAAACACAAATCCAGATGTCAAAACACATACATATTCTTGATCTATTTAGATGAATGGAACTGATTTTTAGCTGAGTTTTTACTGGAGCTTACTTAGAGGTCGTTACCATAATTGCACTCTATCCTGCCTATCTTAGTCACGTTTTGTTGGTTTTTTCTACTTGTTTTCAGAAAAAAAGTATTTTGTTTATTCTAGGTTTATTTGTGCATGTTAGATTGATAGATAACTCAGGGAAACATGGTTTTTGTACTGCATTCTGCTTGGTATTTATGCAGATATTTATGCGGGTTGTTGTATAACTTTCTACTAAATCAATGACAATTCATATGGACTGGAGGGAGTACTTCATTTCTTCCCTGAGAATCTGATGATATTTGATCCTTATGTCGATCGAGATGTGCTGGCAGACTATTGTTGCGAAGGTCTTGCTCTTTTCTCCCCTCCTTTCTGCATCTTCCCTCTCTTGCCCGGTCCAAGCTAAGAAAGTGATCAAAACAATTGCGAACAATGAGTGCTTTTCTTCTTTTGATTGCAGCTTGCAGCGGTGGGAGTGATCTGTGTGCAATGAGTCCGTGAGTTCAGGCCTAGCATGAGCATAGTCGCCAAGGACCTCTATCCCCTTCTTCAACATAAACCTCAACCTCCACCAGCAGCTGCTCCCGACATGGCGACTTCAGAGGCCTGACCTCCCAGTTCAACATGGGTGTAAAATGAGTTCTAAGACCCATGTCCTTGTCTGTCTGGGCGCGCAAGTTGTTTTACCGCACTGGGAGTAATACCCATGCTGTAACGAGTTCAACAAGAAGATTTTCCCTGATGTTTGGCTAAGCGACGTGCTATTGTTGTATTCGTTGTTGTCCTGGACATGTGAGATGTGTTTTGTTGGTGAATATTGTAACATGGGAATTTAGGAAAACTGTAATTGGTAAATGGCTTATGTTCCTGATTGACATTGTGATTTTGTGATCACACCATTGCTTGATTGTATAATGTGTTGACTCGGAGCTTCTTGTGCGAGATATGAGAAGCGGCCACATTCTTTTCCACCTTTTGTTAACTGCTTGCATGCTATAAATTATGTCCTGACTCCGGACACTGGGTACTAGCTTAAGAATATGATGCTTTTATTATGCCAACAAATTTGCCATGGCTCCAATACTTGCGCAAATTGCCTAGCAGCATGTCTGTAGATATCTGACAAAACAAAATTAGTCCAGAGTCACAATGTTCGGTCTCATTGTGACGTGTGTACAATTAAATTTATCATATTTTTCGTATGCCAATAAATTTGCAGTAACTCGGACATTTGCGCCAATCGGCGCAACGGGTCATCTAGTGAGATCTAAGCATGAGGCATAAAATGGAGAAGACAACCATCTAGCTACTTCTATGGACCCATAGTCCAGAGATGAACTACTCACACATCACTTCGGAGGAGGGCATGGTGGTGTAGACCCCTCCGGTGATGAATTTCCCTCCCGACAGGGTGCCGTGGAGAGCTTCAGAACCCTCCCGATCTCGAGTTGACGCTGACGGCTGTCGTGGGATTATCACGGCAGACGTTACCAGGGGTAACTGATCTTGGGGAAAGACGACACAGGCGTTTGGGAGAGGGTTTAGCTCAGAGGGAAACATGGTGGAAATCGATCTGGTAGCCGGCAATCAAAGTCGCCGAGTCTCCGATCTTGATATAATTACTCAACTCTGGGGTTACACTGGATGCTCGATATCAAGCGATATTGCTAGGGTTCTTAGATCTCTCCTAAACTAGACCTAGGGGTCGGTTTATAAAGCACCCGTACCCCCCTGGCCCGCTCTCCAAGGCGCAGCTTGAATCCTATCCGGACACCGCTTACAAACCCTAACTTTCCTTACCGTAACCCGCAATCCGGGTTACGAGGCCTACAAACTTTGGGCCTTCCAGAAGCTCTATATCCTTAACTGGATTGCGCACCGTGTTCCTTGGGCCGGGTTATGCCTTGGAGTTGGCCTACCGGGTTATTATCCCTCCATCAGTAGTCCCCAGAATGGCTTGGGCTTCACGGATTCTTCCTTGAAGCGCCGGCCATTCCCTGCAAAAATATCAAATGCTCGAGCTTATGAAGGCCCGGGGTTAAGGGGCTCTGATATATAGCTGGGCCAAACTCCATAGTGGCCGCATAGTAGCCCGGCTTTTCCTCCAGATACTTCGCTTCACTTTCCCAGTCTAGACTTTGACAGAAACGCTAAAAACTCTACACTTTGCTCGATAATTTGAACCTGATACCACAAAAAGTATCCCTTTCTCTTTTTCGTCCGGATCTCCCGCTCAGTACTCAACGCACATCCCACAAAATCCGCGTGGATAGCAATTACCCCAAATCTTCCGGATTCCACCCGTTGGGATAGGTTTATCCGCCCACACCTTATAAATAGAGCCCAAGGGGTAACTTGGACTCCCACACATTACTCCAATCTTTCATTGGCTCCCCTACTCCCTGCGCCTCGCAGTACCTCAAGAATCCCGAGCACGCCACCGTGGCCAGACCGCCGCCGGCTGCCTTCAACCCTGAGTCGCTCCGCGCTGTCGTCAAACTCCGCCACCGCGCCCCTGCTTCGCTCGTCAAGAGCTACAAGGGGAGAACCTGGATCACGACACCGGCCGCCGCAAAGCCATACTACAATTCCTCTCAGTAAGTACCCGTCAATCTAGCCCCGCAACTTTTGTTGATTTAATCTAGATTGGATCTGGTCAATCCGTGGACCATGCTTCCCATCACACCGAATTAGATGATTTAAATGCTCGCCATCTCCTTCAAGAACCTACTGGATGATCATTACGCCACCCTCTATCGTTATTAATCATCAATTTCCCCGTAGAATTGTTCACGAGTTTCCCAATCTAGATCCATTTCATTCAAGTTTCCGCGCACATCATTAACACCCGGAAAATCCTCCTTTTCCGGCTATTTTGCTTGCAGTAGATACATGGGCAACCATCCGTCCTCCCCAAACTCATTTCAATACGTAAGTGACCAGTAATTTCCATAGCTGTACTTGATACCCGGATAATTCGCAACCTTCACTCCGTGGCACAATACCCGAATAGTTCTTAGTTTTCACATCTTCCTGATACCCCGAATTTATACTCGGATATCCCAATACTTCCGAGTCTCATTCCCTGTATCCTTTTTCTGGTTCTTCGCAGGTTGATCCCATGGCTCCTAAGAGACAGGGAAAGCAGCCGGCTCAGGCGAAGGCAACCCAGACTATATCCGCCAACTGGGGAAGATCCACAGCCACAAAGGCCAAACTAGAAGGGCTGGCTGAGTTGGGAGTTCTCCCCTCCCAGAAGGAAATCCACTGGAGGGCGCCAGGTGACGAAACCCAGCCCATACCCGCCGACAACGAGGTAATCTGCTTCGTAGAACATGTGACCCGGGGATTCCGTCCTCCGGGTCATCCTTTCTTTCGGGAGGTCCTCAACCATTATGGCCTCCGGGTGTTCGATATAGGGCCTAACTCTATATTGAACATAACCCACTTCATCGTCCTTTGCGAGTCTTATTTGTGCATTCCGCCAAACTTGACTCTCTTCGTAGAACTCTTTCAATGCAAACCGTGCCGCGAAAGCGGTGACGGGGCGCTTTTGACTTGCGGCGGGGTTTCCATCCAACGCCGCAAAAACTCCCCTATGCCAACTCTTAACTTAAATTCTCACGTTAAGCACTGGCAACTCTCCTTCTTCTATTGCCAAGACACCTCCCCTTCCGGCGAGAGGAAACTGCCGGGTTACTCGGAGGCTCCCTTAGAGGTTTCCGAGTCTTTCAATGCCTTTCCCCCTGAATCAGACAGGGAGGCCATCCAGCCCTTGCTGGGTAGGTTAGCTGTTCTCTCGGCCCAAGGCCTTCTTGGGCTCAATTTGGCAAAGACGTGGGTTGAATTCCGAATTCAGCCCAACTCCATTCGTACCAAGTTAATGTACGAGTACTCGGGGCACACTACAGACGCACTCCGATACTCCACGAGGAACTTTGCGGCCGGTGATACCAACAAAACCATCAAGAGTTTTTTGACGGAAAAGTTGGAAGTGATAAGGAATATCACCGGTTTACCCCCATTCACTCGAGAGAACCCGGCTCCAGCGGTAAGATCCAATACTCATAATCCCTTTCCATACTTTGACCTGATGTAACCCGTAATTCTTACTTTCATCCTTTTGATCTTTTAGGCTGATGACCTCTTCTGGAGAATCGAAACCTCCCCCCCTCCAGAGACCCGGAAGAAGAGGACGAGCCGGCTGATGACGATGAAGGTACTTATCCGAATCTCATGTTATCTTTTACTTGCACTGTTTTCCTACCATTTACCTTTTCCCTACGGATACATACTCGACTTTTCAGGGCTGGAAGATGAGGAAGAAAAAGAAGAGGAAGACCCGGAGGCCACTGAATCCGATCAGGAGATTACAGTCGGGGCCAAGAGGAAGGCCAGAGGAGTGGTTGCAAAGGTTCCTTTTTCCTTTATGTCTTATGAGCCTTACTCCTTCGATACCATGTGTAAACTTAATCAACAATTGTCACACTCACCATTCTTGAAGGATCCTCTCCCGGCTAAGCGCAGGGTGACCCGGAGTTCCCCGGGCGAGGATCCCCTCAACCCGGGTATCCCCACTTCACCTGCTCCCCGAGCCAGCACTCCTCCTCCTCAGCCCTCCAAATCTCCTCAGCGCCACCCATCTCCTGGCCACCCACTCGCTGGGTAATTCCGGGTGCCGCTATCGGTGCCTTTGGCGACCTCGTCCGCCTCCAGTGACGAACTCCCACCGGATTACTCTGTGAACACCGGGTAAGTCTCCATCGCCTGATATCCTTTGACACCTGATAACTAGCAACCTAAATCACTAACCACTTTTTCCTCCTTCCCATTAGCGCCCAAGCCACTACTAGTGACCCGGAAATCACAGAAGCAGAAAAGCAGGGGTCGCAGGGGCCGACTATTAATACGGGTGCTGAAGTTGATGATGAAGCTGAAGACGGCCAAGAACAAGATCCTTTCAACGATCCGGCCCAACAGGAAACTGTACACCCAATATCCTCCGAAGAAGTGGATGAAGACATCATATTGGAGACAAAGTCGGGCTCTCCTAACCCGGACACCCAAACGGTCCGGGTTTCGACCCCAAGAGCCGGGAAAATTCTTCAGCCGGAAAACCAATCTGCCGGTCCTTCAAGAATTCGTCCTGAAGATATGACGTTTTCCCAAATGCTTGATGCCCTCTATACCTTGAGGGCCGACGAAGAAAATATTCTAGATGCCTTGATAACAAAACACAAGGTAAGTCCGAGTAATACCATCTGCATCCTTATATAGCCCCCAAGTTCAAAGTGAATTACTGGTTTAATTTGCTTGGAACTTCATAATAGATCTGACTGACCCTTCCTTGCATTTCCACCTAGGACTTCGTTGTGCAATCTGAGAAGAAATTGGCGAAGGCTGCCAAACGCATTGTGAAGGAGACAGCTCTCCGCGAGGCAGCTGAAACTGAAGCTCGTAGGAGTGAAAAAATCACAAGGAAATATAGAAAAAGGGCTCACTTGGCTGAGGACAGGATAACAACACTTTCTGTGCAGATTGCTGATACCTATCGCGCAGCAACTGGTATGATCTTTGAACTTTAGCAATTAAGACCCGGAATTTCCTTTGGACGAATAGTCGGATCCCCTTGTTCATTACTTTTCTTACTTTTGGCAGGTCCGGATGATGCGATCCCGGAAGAGGATGATACCGCCAAGCTGAAGCTCATTAAAGATATTGTCCGGCAGCTCAGTGCCGGAATTGGATGGATTCTTGATGAACTACGCCTACCGGGTGTTGGACCTGGAAACATGAAAAAGTTGCTGGAAGTCTGCTCGACCATTCCTGAGTGGATTTGGCATTGGAAGCGCTCATCCTGTCGGTTTGGAGTAACCCGGGGTCTTGCGCAGGCTAAAGCTTATTTCCCTAAGCTAGAGCCGGCCAAGCTAATGAGCGGGTTTCCAGAGTTTAATCCAGACGGGTCTAAGTTCTCGCCAAAGGATTTCAAAGTCATTCAGAAAGAAGTTCGTCACTCGGCCAGTGTGATAGCCGACAGTTTGGAGATTGATACTATTCTTCCTGCATATGATGCTAGTGATAAGGTTATTAAGGCAAATCGCCCCAAGCCATTCGATATGCTTGCCCGATGGAAGGAAGAAGCTGCCAGGATTAGGGAGGAAGCTGCAAAGAAGAAGGCTGAGGCCGACTCTGCGCCCGCTACCTCTACACCCATCGTCCCTCCACCTGCGCGAGCCGGCGTTGCTGCTGACCCTGCCTCTACCTCAAGCGATGGCAAAGGCAAGGCGAAGATGGACGCCACGGCTCAGAATGCCGAATAATACCTGCCACTTCTCATACGTCAGTTGTCCTGATGTGCCGTTTAAACAATTACTTTTGAATGGTGCGCCTGTGCACCTTGGATACTCTTTATCAGGACTTTGTAATGTATTCTAAGTTCCTGATACACCTTGTGCCGCTTCTGGCTTTTATGTTTATCTGCTTTTGACCCCATGTGATCTTGACATCCGACTTTCTTTATTCTCGATATCCGACTTTCTTTTTTGTTGATATTCATCTTACTTTATTGTTCCTTTTGTGAGACTCGGTTTCCGGGTTTCATGGGTGTTGACAAGCGGATTTGCTTCTAAGTCCCCAAGTCCCCAAGACTCGGATATTTGGGTTTTTGGAATTTTAACAATTAAGCAATTTTTTCTCTTTCAAGATTTCGAATCACCCGGACCCGGATTTCCGAGTCTAGGACACGTGATCTTGAAAGGAGAACAAATTGCCTGCTGCTAAATTCACAAAGATCCCAGAGTCGTTTCACATAGGATTTGAAGTTATGCTTAATAATCGTTGAGTTTCCAGCTGTTAGCCTTGTACTCTGCATAACTTGTGGTTTAGATGACCCTTTTGACTATCTTGTACTGTAAGTCGGCTTTCGCGTGGATACCACGTTGTTACATCTATACGAAAACGTGGCCAGTCAAGTCCCGTCGGGTTTCATGGCTGACTGTAATCGTAAGCGAACAAATCATGCCACTTTAGTGCGAGTCACATCGAGCTTAAGTAAGAATAGCCAAGAAATTTGGACTTCTTTGTCCGGTTATAAGATTGTAGCCGTACTCGTTTGCAAGTAATCGGCCCTTATAACTCATAGGCATCATGGCCGGGTCTTTGAGTTCGCAACTGTGCTATTCAAGCAACCAGCCCCCAAGACCTAAATATACGCACCATACTGAGAGTACAGAACATGATAATAATCATCTCTTTTCTTGATAATCACCTCTTTACTTGATATGAAAAGTCTAGGTCAGCAAGCCGCCTCATTAAAAACCCGTCCAGTCCCCAAGGGTACCCTGGATAGGAAAAGAGTACGTCTGAAAACCTGCTGCCTGTTACATCGTTCAATTCCATATGCCAACATAATTTTTGCTAAGTATAATATGGACGTAGCTGAGCCACGTTCCACGGTCTGTTTCTTTCTTGCATAGATGAAGTGGTATGAGCAGTGTCATTAACTGTGGTCGACTCTTCCCTTGCATCTATCAAGTAATATGACCCATTATGCAAATTCCGGCTTACGATAAACGGTCCTTCCCATGGTGGTGATAACTTGTGCTTTCCTTCGTTCGACTGTACCAGGCGCAGAACCAGGTCTCCTTCCTGGAAGACCCGGGTTTTCACGTGCCGGCTATGATACCTTCGTAAATCCTGCTGATATATGGCTGATCTTTCCAGGGCTTGTTCCCTTTGCTCTTCTAACATATCCACGGCATCTTGCCGGGTCTTTTCATTCTCCACTTCGACGTATGCTGATACTCGTGGTGAATCATGAATAATATCACTCGGTAGTACTGCCTCCGCGCCATAGACCATGAAGAAGGGCGTCATCTGAGTAGATCTATTAGGCGTAGTATTGATACCCCAAACCACAGAAGGAAGTTCTTCGACCCATGCACCAGCTGCCCTGATACAGGGGACTCGTAATCGTGGTTTTAATCCGCGAAGCAATTCTTGGTTTGCCCTCTCCACTTGTCCATTGGCCTGCGGATGAGCCACTGATGCAACATCAAGCCGGATTCCATTGTTGCCACAGAACTTCTCCATCTCACCAAGGGACATGTTGGTTCCATTGTCGGTAATTATGTTGTGGGGATACCCGAACCGGTAGATAATCCTTTTCAGGAACTTGACTGCTGTAGCTGCTTCGCAATTAGTAACTGGCATAACCTCAACCCACTTGGTAAACTTATCAATAGCCACCAAAAGATGTGTCTTCTTGCATGGTGACATATGAAAGGGGCCAACCATGTCCATACCCCAGACAGCGAACGGCCAAGTTAACGGGATGGTCCGTAACTCCATAGCCGGCACATGGGTTTGGCGAGCGTACCTTTGACATCCGTCACACCTTGCTACCAATCGTTCCGCATCAGCTAGAGCCGTGAGCCAGAAAAATCCGTGTCGATAAGCTTTAGCCACAAGAGATCTTGTGGATGCATGATGTCCACAGTCGCCTTCATGGATTTCCTTGAGAATCTGTCGGCCTTCTTCTGGCGCTACGCAGCGCAAAAAGACTCCTGCTGCGCTTCTCTTGTATAATTCCCCATTGATGATAGAATATCCCTTTGCTCGCCTCAAGATTTGCCTTGCTAATACCTCCTGCTGTGGTAACTCGCCTCGCGATAGGTAGGCCAAAAACGGTTTTGTCCACTCGGGAATAGTACGTACAGTGGCCACAAGTCCTGAATCCGGGTCTTGATTTGCCAATTCCTCCTCTGACTCGGTTTTAACTGATGGTCGCCATAATTCGTCCAGGAAAACGTTAGGTGGAACCGGCTCTCTGCGCGAGCCGAGTCTGGCGAGTGCGTCGGCTGCCTCATTCTTTCTTCTGTCTATATGCTCCACCTCATACCCGGAAAAACATCCTGCAACCCTATCAACTTCCCTGCGGTATGCTGCCATAGTTGCGTCCTTTCTATCCCAAGTTCCTGACACCTGCTGTACCACAAGGTCCGAATCTCCGAAGCATCGTATCCTCTTGATGTTCATCTCCTTGGCTGCCTTTAAGCCATGCAATAGGGCCTCATACTCGGCCACGTTGTTGGAATGGTCAAAGTGAATTTGTAGTACGTAACTTAATTTGTCTCCTTTGGGTGACGTTAGCACCACTCCAGCTCCTGATCCCTCGTATTGCTTAGATCCATCGAAGTGCATGATCCATGACTCGGAGTTTGGAACCGTTGTAGTCATGCCTGTATGTGTCCAGTCGTTAACGAAATCAATTAAAGCTTGAGATTTGATTGCTGACCTGGGTTCGTAGTTGATGTGATAATCCCCCATCTCTATCGCCCATTTGGCTATTCTTCCTGTCGCGTCCGAGTTTCTGATGATATCCGACATTGGTATTGAACTAACCACTGTTATGGGGTGTTCTTGGAAATACGGCTTCAGTTTCCGGCTAGCCATAAAGACCCCGAACACCAACTTTTGCCAATGCGGATAGCGCTGCTTTGCTTCTGATAATACCTCGCTGACGTAATAAACCGGTCTCTGGACCGGGTAACCCTTCCCATCCTCTTTGCGCTCCACAACAACTACTGCACTGACGGCTCGGGGGCCGGCTGCTACGTATAGCAACATAGGTTCTTTAGGACCCGGGGCCGCTAGTACTGGTGCTTCAGATAACTGTTTCTTTAGTGCCTCAAACGCCTCATCCGCCTCTTGATCCCATACGAATTTATCTGATTTCCTCAAGAGCCGGTACAGGGGTATTGCTTTTTCTCCGAGCCTGGATATGAATCGGCTCAAGGCTGCTACGCAGCCCGTGAGCTTTTGAACATGCTTCAAATTTTCCGGCTTTTTCAGACTCTGGATGGCCTTGATTTTGTCCGGGTTTGCCTCAATTCCTCTCTCGGAAACGATAAAGCCGAGTAATTTCCCGGCTGGAACTCCGAACACGCACTTTGTCGGGTTAAGCTTCATCTGATACCTCCTCAAGTTTTTGAACGTCTCCTTTAGATCATCGATAAATGTCTCCGCCTTCCTGGTCTTGATAACCACATCATCCACATAGGCATGGACGTTGCGTCCAATTTGGTCCTCGAAGCACTTTTGAATACACCGTTGGTAAGTTGCGCCAGCGTTCTTCAATCCAAACGTCATAGTTTTATAACAGAAGACCCCAAAAGGGGTTATAAATGATGTTTTCTCCCAATCCTCCCTCTTAAGCTTAATTTGGTGATACCCGGAGTATGCGTCCAGGAAGCATAGCAAGTCACTCCCGGCTATTGCGTCTACGATCTGGTCTATCCTTGGTAGCGCGAACGGGTCCTTTGGGCAATGCTTGTTGAGTCTCGTGAAATTGATGCACATCCTCCACTCGTTAGTCTTTTTCATTACCAGAACCGGATTTGCTAACCAATCCGGGTGAAACACTTCCATGATAAAGCCGGCTGTCAGTAGCCGAGCAATTTCTTCACCTATGGCTTTCCTTCTTTCCTCATTCATCTTCCTTAAGCCCTGCTTCACAGGCCTGGACCTGGGATCCACGTGCAAACTGTGCTCCGCCAACTCTGTAGAGATACCCGGCATGTCGCTAGGTGTCCAGGCGAACACGTCCGCATTTGAACGAATAAACTCCACAAGTGCCTTCTCCTACTCTCTTTCCAAGTTAGACCCTATAGTAAATTGCTTAGTGGAATCACCTTCAACAAAATCTATCTTCTTGGTATCTTGTGCTGCCTTGAATTTCGCTCTCTCGTCCTCAGTATTCGGCCTTTTCAAAGCTGTTCTATCATCCGGATTCACTTGAGACCGGTAATACTCGAGTTCTTCTTTTCTGCACGCTTGCTCGGCCATTACTGAATCTCCTTCGTCGCACTCGGCCGCTATATCCCGGTTCCCATGTACGGTGATGGTCCGTTTAGGACCCGGAATCTTTAGCTGCAAATACACATAGCACGGCCTAGCCATAAATTTAGCATAAGCCGGTCTCCCGAACAGCGCGTGATAAGGACTGCGCAATTTGACCACCTCGAACGTGAGCCACTCAACTCGATAATTATCCGTC
This sequence comes from Alopecurus myosuroides, assembly GCA_028641055.1. NCBI lineage: Eukaryota > Viridiplantae > Streptophyta > Magnoliopsida > Poales > Poaceae > Alopecurus > Alopecurus myosuroides. Next base: position 219,936,497 of record CM054061.1, read on the forward strand.
GATTCTCCGAAAGCAACCTCCAAGGTGATCTTTCCCTCGGGGCTCGCCGCGTGACCCGGCACGATCCCGTGAAAGACTGTCGAACTTTTCTGTAGCTAGGACTCTTTGAGACTCATGCGTAAGAAGGTTTCCCAATACAGGATGTTAATGCTACTTCCACCGTCCATCAGGACCCTTTTCAGCTCATAACCATGGACCTGTGGCGCAACCACCAATGCCAAGACTCCTGGGCGCTCTATTCTTTCCGGGTGATCTCTTCTGCTCCATGTTACCTCTTGTTCCGCCCATCTCAGGTATCCCGGCACGGCCGAGGAAACCGAGTTTACCGCTTGCTTTAATGTCTCTTTGTCCCTGCTAGAAGTTCCTGTAGTATGCACATGATATTGTCCCTTTAAATCAGGCGTACGTACCATACCGATGAAGATGTTGAACTGGCCAACCGTCACAGTAGATCCGGACTCGAGGTGATCCGACTCTGGTCCCCAGCCGGAATCGTCCACCATCTTTTCTCCTTTGCGGTCGATGTAGATCTCGCCGATGACAAGATTCTCCATGTTCTTCCGAGCTTCTCCCGTGATGTAAACACCTTTGGACGCAGGCCCCACGGTGGGCGCCAACTGTCGTGGGATTATCACGGCAGACGTTACCGGGGGTAACTGATCTTGGGGCAAGACGACACAGGCGTTTGGGAGAGGGTTTAGCTCAGAGGGAAACATGGTGGAAATCGATCTGGTAGCCGGCAATCAAAGTCGCCGAGTCTCCGATCTTGATATAATTACTCAACTCTGGGGTTACACTGGATGCTCGATATCAAGCGATATTGCTAGGGTTCTTAGATCTCTCCTAAACTAGACCTAGGGGTCGGTTTATAAAGCACCCGTACCCCCCTGGCCCGCTCTCCAAGGCGCAGCTTGAATCCTATCCGGACACCGCTTATAAACCCTAACTTTCCTTACCGTAACCCGCAATCCGGGTTACGAGGCCTACAAACTTTGGGCCTTCCAGAAGCTCTATTATCCTTAACTGGATTGCGCACCGTGTTCCTTGGGCCGGGTTATGCCTTGGAGTTGTCCTACCGGGTTATTATCCCTCCATCAACGGCGGCCTTGGGTGTTTCTCAGGAAGAAGTGGTATATATTTAGGGTTGATGTATAAGGGGGAATAAATAGGCAAAAGGGCGATGGCGGTGGACGCCCGAGGGGCCCACACCACCCATAGGCGCAGCTCGGGGGCGCGACGCCCTATGGTGTGGCCCCTCTCCGGGCCTCTTCGGGACTCCGTGGAACCTTCAGGATTTCTAAGACTTACGGGCTTCAAATTTTCCAATTCCGTGAATATTTCGAGAACATCTTTTCTGAAACTAAAAACAACAGAAAACAAAGAACTGACTCTGTGGCATCTTGTCAATAGGTTAGTCCCGAAAATCGATAAAAATGACATAAAGTGTATAGCAAACATGTAGCAAATAACATGATAACAACATGGAACATCGGAAATTAAGGATAGGTTTATGACGTATCAACATCCCCAAGCTTAGTTCCTACTCTTCCTCGAGTAGGTAAACGATAAAAACACATAATTACTAAGGTGACATGCTACCAACATAAACTTGATCATCATAGTAATGTAAAGCATGTAAACTAGGATCAAATGAATAAAGGTTGTGGTTTATAGTTGATATCAAATATAATAATGTATAAACTATTAGGAAGAACAAAGTAAAACTTTTTTAATGAATCAATACTAAAAGACAATCCACTGTGCAAAGTATATTAAAGATGATTTAAGCTTCAATAACAACAATATAATCATCCAAGGCATGAAACTCTCACAACAACTCCTGTTAGGATTAAGTCAAGTGACAACAATATGCACGTAGGAAAATCATTCAGATAACTGTTCACTCGAAACAAGCAAGTGTTCTGTATTGGTTCCTAGAACCAGTATGTTGTGGCTAAAGGAACATTATGGGGGGTTTGGATGGTCAGTAAAAGAAAGTCTCACATAACTGAAAGTGGTCATTAGACAAGAGGAAGTCTTATAATTGAAGTTACACAAGGAGTAGTGATTGCCACACAACGGATGCACATAGAGCTATAAGTGTATGAAAGATCCCCAATGGAACTAGTGGGGGTGCATCCAACTTGCTTGCTCACGAAGACCTAGAGCTATTTTGAGGAGGCTCATCGTTGGAATATACAAGGCAAGTTCTATAATGTAAGTTCCCCGCATAGTTATGCAAGTCATAATATGAAAACTCTCTCCAAACTAAAGTAATGATGCTAAACAAGCACAAGTATGGAATAAATGATAGTAGTGTAGCCCCCTCTCTCTTTAATATATCTCTTTTGCCTTTTTTTCCTTTTTATTTTTGTTTTTTTAATCTATATAACCTCACTGGTAGGGGCAACACACTATTTTACAACGAATCATCACAGTTTTAGTACTCATAACTCAAACTGAAATATCTCTGATGTAAATAAAGCGCAATGCTCCTGCCAGTGTAGCAGTATGCAAAATAACAATGAAGCATGACAAGTAACATAATGATGATGAATGTTGTATGGCAATATATCTCATAATGGCTATGGAAATTCCATGGTAGGTAGGTATGGTGGTTGTTTTGAGGAAGATAATTTTTGGCTTATGTGTAAAAGAACAAAGTTCTCCCATGGGGTTTGGATGCACTGGTGAAGTTTGCACCAACTCTCAATGTGATAATGAGCAATGCACATTATCGAAGAGGCTAGCAAATATGGATGGTGGAAGTGCCAGAAAACCGCAACATAGAACTCACAAGTTAAAAAATTCCAAATAAAATCATGATCTCACAAGGCATAATGAAAATCACTCCAAGAGGGTCCGTGGCAGTGACAAGTCACTGTTAGCTACCCCGACCGTAGCGCATAATAAAAAGCCATTACGATTTCTATCAGCAAAGGAAGTCATATACCATTATCCTATCAACTGGTTATTTGAGTATGGCACAATTTCAACCTTTTAGACCAACCATTAATTGTTTTTACTTTACTAAACCATCAAGTTTATCATTAAGCATATTAATATCTTAAAACAACAACAAATAATCAAGTGAAATAGTTTAGTGATCTACAAGAATATGCAAGCTTTTTCGTCATACCATCTACCACACGTAGCATTTTCTAGTTCCAACAAGCACCATACGAAATATGTTTTAACAAAAACTCTTTAAATGATACAGCAAGAAACCAAGAGAATACTCACATAAATGCAGTAAAACTAACATCTCCGAAATAGAGATGCACGAAAACAAAACAAGAGCTAAACATGAATTTTGCAGCAGCTAGAAGAAAAACTAAGAATACGAGCATAACGAGTTTCAAACGAAAAAGAGGAGCGTCTCTCTCTCCCAAACAGGGATGCTAGGTTCCAATGATGTTTATTGCAGCAAGGAAAAAAAGAAAACAAAAGAAAAAACAAACATGTGCTCCAAGTAAATTTCATATGATGTGACCGAATAAAAATATAGTTTCACTAGAAGTGACCTGATAAATTGTTGATGAAGAAGGGGATGCCTTGGGCATCCCCAAGCTTAGATGTTTGAGTATTCTTAGAATTTTCTGGGATGAACCACGTGGTAATCCCCAAGCTTTGACCTTGCACTCTTCTTGATCATATTATATCACCCTCTTCTGTTGACCCTTGAAAACTTCCTTCACACCACACTGAAAGAGTAATTCACATTAGAGGGTTAGTGCAACAATAAAAAAAATCATGGGTTATGTATGGGCACAAGTTCTATTGGTAGTTTTAAACATTATCTATAGCTGCTGATGTTTTGTGAAGCAAAGAAATCCACTTGGCATCATAAAAGAGCAAATGCAAGAAAGATGACAGAATCTGCCAAAACCAGAACAGTCTTTAAAGACAATTTTTTTCGGGAAACTTATGTTGCTCATATCGAAAAATTTAAAGAACGATTTTTTTTTTAAATTATCTGAGTAATAAGTGCAAAAAATTTCAGGTCATTCTGATTTTTTGTGGATTTTATACGATTTTGTACGATGGGCAGCAGAAATCTGTTTCTTGCCCAAAAATCCAAAACCAACTCCAACTTTTGTTAGAAACTTTACTTGGCACAACTAATACATGAAAATAAAGATACGAAGGATTTGCTACAGAATTATACAACCCCTTGACTAAAAAAAACAGAGAAAAACGAAGCAAAAATAAAACCATGGGTTATCTTCCAATAAGTGCTTTTCTTTAACGCCTTTTAGCTAGGCCCAGAAAAGTGGGTTCACGTGTTTTCAAGTGAAGAAGCATCCAAATTGTAATTTTTAGAATAATAGAATCAAAAGGCAACTTCATTCTCTTTCTACGAAAGTGTTCCATACCTTTCTTGAGTGGGAATTGAAATTTAATATTCCCCTCTTTCATATCAATAACAACACCAACAGTTCTAAGAAAAGGTCTTCCCAAAACAATTGGACAAGAAGCATTGCATTCAATATTCAAGACAACAAAATCAACGGGGACAAGGTTATTATTAACCATAATAAGAACATCATCAACTCTCCCCAAAGGTTTCTTTCTAACATTATCAATAAGACGAATATCCAAATAACAGGGTTCCAATGGTGGTAAATCAAGCATATCATAAAGTCTCGTAGGCATAACATAGATACTAGCACCAAGATCACATAGAAAATTGCAATCAAAATCATTCAGTTTCATTTATATGATGGGTTCCCAACCATCATATAACTTCCTAGGGATAGAGGTTTCACATCTTAATTCATCCTCTCTAATTTGCATGAGAGTATTTGTAATATGTTTTGTGAAAGCCATATTCATAGCACTAGCACTAGGACAACTAGAAAGCTTTTGTAAGAAATTAATCAATTCAGTTATGTTGCAATCATCAAAGTCAAGATCATTTTTATCAAAGGTAATGGGACCATTGTCTCCCATGTTTCTAAAAATTTCAGCACTTTTATCAGGAACATTTTTAGCAGTTTCAGGCAGTTTTGCATTTTTAATAGCAGAAGTGGGAATATTGCAAACACCAATTACTTTACCATTGATAGTAGAAGGTTTACTAGAATGAGAAGCTTCAGTTTTACTAGTGGTGGTAATGGTGAAAACATTAGCTACATTATTCTTTCTAACTATTTCATCTTCTCTTTGCCATCTAGCATGCAATTCAGCTAGCATCCTAACATTATCATCAATTCAAATTTGGATGGAATTTAAAGTTTTTATTTCTTTAACATCATTAGGCATAACCTTTAGTTTCAGAAAATCAACATCAAGATCAAGGATATCAACTTTAGAGGTAAGAACATCAATTTTACCAAACTTTTCCTCAACAAATTTATTAAATGCAGTTTGTGTACTAATAAATTCTTAAGCATGTTCTCAAGATCAGAGGGTACACTTTTGTTGCTGTTGTAAGAATTACCATAATCATTATTATTAGGAGTAGGATATGGCCTATAATTATTGCTATCAAAATTATTCCTATAAGCATTGTTGTTGAAATTATTATTTTTAATGAAGTTCACATCAACATGCTCTTATTGAGAAACCAAAGAAGCTAAAGGAACATTATTTTGATCAATAGGAGCATGTCCATTAACAAGCATAGACATAATAGCATCAAGTCTATCACTCAAAGAGGAGGTTTCTTCAACATAATTTACCTTCTTACCCGTTGTAGACCTCTCAGTGTGCCATTCAGAATAATTTACCATCATATTATCAAGAACTTTGTTGCTTCCCCCAAAGTCATGGACATAAAGGTTCCTCCAGCAGCTGAATCCAGAAGGTTTCTTGAAGAAAAATTCAGTTCTGCATAAAAAGTTTGGATGATCATCCAAGTAGTCAATCCATGAGTGGGACAATTATTTACTAAATATTTCATTCTTCCCCAAGTTTTAGCAACATGCTCATTATCAAGTTGCTTAAAATCCATAATACTACTTCTTAAAGATATAATCTTAGCAGGAGGATAATATTTTCCAATGAAAACATCTTTACACTTAGTCTAAGAATCAATACTATTTCTAGGCAAAGATAACAACCATTCTTTAGCTCTTCCTCTCAAAGAGAAAGGAAACAATTTCAGTTTAATAATATCTCCATCTACATATTATATTTTTGCATCTCACATAGTTCAACAAAATTATTAAGATGGGCAGCAACATCATCAATACTAACACCAGAAAATTGCTCTATCATAACAAGATTTAATAGTGCAGGCTTAATCTCATAAAAATCAGCAGTAGGAGCAGGTGGAGCAATAGGTGTGCTAATAAAATCATTGTTGTTGGTGCTAGTAAAGTCACACAACTTAGTGTTCTCAGGAGTAGTCATTTTTAGCAAGACTAGAAACAAGATAAAAACTACAACTATAATAAGAACTATTTTTTGTGTGTTTTTTATAAAGAGAAGCAAACAAGATAAAATAAAATAAACTAAGCAAATATAAAAAAAGTAAAGAGATTGGAAGTGAAAGACTCCCCTGGCAGAAATTCTCTTCCTCCCGGGGAAACGGCGCCAGAAAAATACTGGTGCTTGAGTTGACGAGGGAGTGGTTGCTTCTTGATGACTTTGAGGCTCCCCAACAATGGCGTTAGAAAAATAGCTTGACGGTGCAGATTTTGCACTCGTTGGGAGCCCCAAGAGGAAGGTATGATGAACACAACAACAATTTTCCCTCAGAAAGAAACCAAGGTTGAATCGACCAGTAGGAGGAAGGAGTAACTTGAGAAGGTTTATGCAGTTGAGATGGTAGGGCGCACTACCGGTTCAACAGCAACGTGGAACCTACACAACACAATCAAATCACTTTGTCGCAACGAAGCAGTGAGGTTGTCAATCTCACCGGTTTTGCTGAACACAAAAAGGTTAAACGTATGGTGTGGAAAATAGTATGAGAACAGTAAGAAACCAGTAATTGTAGTGGTTGTATTATAGTTATGAGAAAATGGACTGGGGTCCATAGTTCACTAGTGGTGTCTCTCCATAGAAAATAAATAATATGTGTGGTGAACAAATTACAGCTGAGAAATTGATAGAAATGAAGGCTGCACCGTAGTGCATATGCAAGGCATAAAGATTACTATGTGATTCATGCGGGCATTACAACAAAACACATAGACCGTCATCCAACTGCATCTATGACTAATAATCCACCCCCCGAACAAACGTTGGGTATTCAATTGCAAGCAACAGATAATCGCAGTAAGAAAAGTGTGCAATGTAAACAATGTAAGCGAAGTAAACATCGTTGTTTTCTCCCTAATGGCAACAACACATCCTCCATCCGTCACGTTTCTGTCACTCGAGCACAGATGCAGAGAAGGCATGAACCCACTATCGAGCATAAATACTCCCTCTTGGAGTCACTAGCATCTACTTGGCCAGAGAATCTACTAATAACGGAGAGCATGCAAGATCATAAATAACATAAGCATGAAGATAACATGATAGATTGATAATCAGAAGACACAGAATTCAACATTCATCGGATCCCACCAAACACAACATGTAGCATTACAATAAGGTGATCTCTATCATGTGAGGTAGCTCATGAGATCTAAACATGAGGCATAAAGTGGAGAACACAACCATCTAGCTACTGCTATGGACCCGTAGTCCAGGGATGAACTACTCGCGCATCACTTCGAAGGAGGGCATGTTGGTGTAGACCCCTCGGTGATGAATTTTCCTCCCGCAGGATGCCGGGGAGAGCTCCAGAACCCTCCCGATCTCGGGTTGACGATGACGGCGACCTCGGGTGTTTCTGGGAAGAAGTGGTATATCTTTAGGGTTTATGTATCAGGGGGAATAAATAGGCGAAAGGGCGATGGCGGTGGACGCCAGAGGGGCCCACACCACCCCCAAGTGCGGCCGGGGGGGGGGGGGGGGGCTATGGTGTGGTGTCCCCGTGGCCCCTCTTCGGGCCTCTTCGGGACTCCGTGAAACCTTCGGGATTTCTAAGACTTCCGAGTTTCGAAATTTCCGATTCCTAGAATATCTCCAGAACAACTTTTCCGAAACTAAAAATAGCAGAAAACAGAGAACTGACTCTGTGGCATCTTGTCAATAGGTTAGTCCCGAAAATTGATAAAAATGACAAAAAGTGTATAGCAACTATGTAGCAAATAACATGAAAATAACATGGAACATCAGAAATTAAGGATACGTTTATGACGTATCAGCAACATCTCCACCCCTCGTCCCCCTTCTCCATCGAGATTGAGGAAAGGAAATCTCCGGCCACCAGCCCCTATAGTACATGTACACGCATGTATTTCTTTCCTCTTTCCTCACATCCACTGCCTCATTTCAGTCCCCTTTCTCTCTAGAGTTAGTAGTTGTGTGTGTTTTGCAGGTTTGATGTTTGGTAGAATGGACTGAATGGTAGTACAGTATTACATGTTTGATGTTTGTAGGTTGAATTAAGTTAATGAATCACATAAGTACATGTTTGATGCTTGCAGCAGGCCAGCGGTACATTGCTATTTTTTGCTTATAGGCTTATTGCTAAAATGCCTATTTATGCATATTATCCCGTTTAGCATCCCTATTTTCTGTCCATATGTTGAGCATATTCCTATAATTGCATAGAATTGTACGGTTTCGACAAAACGCTAAAGCTAGCTTAAGTTTCAATTCCTCTGAGCGGAGCCTCACCGCTCGCTTAGCGCTTACCGCTTTTTTAAATGTTGGCATTATGAAAAGCACATTGTTTCTTACCTTGCGGTTTCTTGACCGGCTTCACGAATGTTTTCCACCTTGGGTAGATGCCATCCACAAGATAGTAGGCTTAGTTATGCGTACGCCCGTTGGCTTCAAACTGAACCGGTTGTAGTTCACCGTTAGCAATTTGGTTCATCAATGGTGACCATAAAGAACATTGATGTATCTGCAAGATCCAGGCATTCCAAAGAATGCATGACAGATCCAAGTCTCATAATCAGCCACGACTTCAAGGATTATCATGGAATCATTTTTCCACCCCTTGAACTGTCCATGCCATGCCACCGGATAATTTTTCCAACTCCTATGCATACAATCAATAGAGCCGAGCATACCTGGAAATCCCCGAGCTTTGTTGAACTCCAGAAGTCTAGTTGTGTCTTGAACATTGAGGGATCTCAAGTATTCAGTACCGAACACATCCACAATTGTTACCACGAAGCGCTTCACGCACATGATAGTTTGACTTTCACCCATTTCCAAGTGATCATCAACTAGATACGCCGGAATACCGTATGCCAACATACGCAAGGTGGCGGTCACCTTTTGGTAAGTGCTATGCCCAAGCTCTCCGGCAGCATTCCTCCATTGCCGAAAAATCCGGTCATGCTTCATCACCTCCTCCGCTATGTGCTTTAACAACTCGGTGCCCATTCGAAAATGGCGTCGAAAGTATCTCTCAGGATAGATGGGCTTTTCCACAAAGTAGTCGCGAATCAACTTGTTGTGTCCATCGAGCCGTTCCCTCCACAACCTCTCTCCACCTACAGTAGAGCCCCTATGCCTCCGCCTCTTCCTAGCGCGCAATGACAAAAGAATGTCTATGTCCTCCTCCTCTTCGATGTCCCATTCTTCCTCGGACGAATCGTAAGATGGACTCATCTATAAAAAAATAGCACTTATTTGAGTACAACTACGAGTTCAATCATGGAGAGGTCAAATTGGTGGCGATGTATACCTTTGAGAAATTCCGTCGAACACCTTGAGCGCGGTGGTTGCTATGCTGCCGCCGGGCGTTGGTGTGCAAGCGTGGTAGCCTTCTGCTCAAATCGGCGTCGGAGGGAACGCCGCGCCAATGGTGGGAAGCTTCGGCGATGGAGAGGAGATTTGGCGCCGGAGCAGGGCGATTTTTACCGCCGCGGCACCGGGCCGACAGCCATCTCGGTGGTGGGCGCACGCCGGTGAAAGCTAGGCTAGGCGGAAGCGCGGCGACGGCAGATCCTGGCGCCGGAAGAGCAGGGGAAGAGTTGGAGAGGAGTAGGAATGGAAGATGGTGCGAGCGCTCACGGAAGTTTCACGCGGCAGTTGAGAGTTCGCGCGCGAGCTCAATCGTCCAACGCGCGAAAGAGGCGCTCAAGATTTTGGGCGCCGGCTCCAGCTTTTCTCCGCTCGTTGGACGGAAAATTTAGCGCGACCGCTGGAGCTGCGCTTCTGGCCCGCACACTACATTTCGGCGGGTTTTCTCGCGCGGCGGCTATATAGCGCGACAGCTGGAGATGCTCTAAACGGACTATTAAGAATTTTCCGGAATTCGGGATAATCCCTTATGGCGTGTGCAACTTAGTAAAAAACTAGTGTCTAAGAAGTCTTAGGGCATGTTGAGTGGTTCAGTCGAGCCCCGTCTATATTAGAGCTCCATGTCACGTATAGTCTCTGTGTTCAAGACATCAATAGAGCTGGCTGGAAGCCCCCAACCATCCGGGTAATTATGCTAGTCAATGGACTGATATTCTTGTGATCCACCGTCTTTTCAGCATGCAACATAACCGACGACCTTCGTACAACAGGTAAAATACCGTCTATAAGCAACGATTTCTCAGGAAAAAGACCGTCTTTATTTCGACAGACAAGCCCGATCAGTTTCCCCTTTATCTCTCTTCCACGTCAATAATTTTTTTACATGGTCTCTCTTACAAACTGCTGACTGGATATCAATGTACATTCCCTTAGACATATGTCTAGCCATTGGAGCATAAAAAAGTGGTATCTAAAAAAAGATTTCAATGAGACGTAAGTTACAGGAAAAAAATTTACGCGCCTCTACAATCCACTACTAGAATACACTGAGCAATGCACCGGAAGTAAACAAGGCAAAGGAGAGGGCAAAAAAAAGTAGTTCCCTTCCCGCGTCCCAATTCCGGCCTTGGCGCTGTCGTCCTGCTATAGTTTTCCCCTGCTTCCCCTAAAACAGAACAAAAAAAACTAGTTTCCCCTCCCGCGCCTCAATCCCGGCCTCGGCGGCGGCGCCGTCTTCTTTCCACCACAAAGTCCCAAATCCAAGCGGCAAACAGCAGCACGCTGGTTCGCGGCAAAAGCAATCCAAGATGTGCGGCAGGGCCCGGTGCACCCTCAGTCCGGCCCAGGCCGCCAGGGCTTTCGGTTTCCCAAGCACCACTACCGTCGGGGGAGCGGGCGGCGACGGAGGAGTAGACGCCCCCGCCGTGCCGACGCTCCAAATGGATAGGTAGGAGGAGAATCACAAAGGAAGAAGTTGTGTTTCTTCACTAGTTAGTTTATTTATTGTTGTTGTATACGCAGGTTTCGGCCGTCGTATAACGTGTCGCCCGGAGCGTACCTTCCGGTGGGGGCCGTCCGGGCGCGGGCGATGGGCGACGACGGAGGTGGCGCAGGGGAGCATGTGCCAGTTATCCAGTGCATGAAGTGGGGTCTTGTCCCCAGCTTCACAGGAAAGACCGAGAAACCCGACCATTTCAGGATGGTATGGAGTGCCCGCTCTGTTTTTACAGCATCTTCCCGTTACAGATAAATAGCAATTTGGGGAAGTTTTGGTTCATGATAATTGCAGGTTAGGCTCTACCAGCAACTAGGCCACGAAGAACGGACAGATCTAGCACACATATGCTCCGTCAATAAACTTGTTTTTTTTGTTTCTTTACCCTTAGGGAGTTGTATGGCCCTTTATACTATGTTCCAGGATGTATCCAAGTAAAATAAAATTAACGTGTCATAGTTGGTGAATTAACTAGGTGACGCTCACCGTATTTTTCATTAATCTGCGATGAGGCCGGTGATTTCTGTATGATTCCCTTGCATTTTTTGAAGTGCACCTTGCTATAAGCAAACACAAAGAAAAATCACAAGGCAATACAACTAATAAAACATGAAGTCTTAACTCTCCATGTAGCTATGTTACAGCTGCATGGCCCTGGGAGAGACATGGATGAACTCAGCAACTTGAACACTCAAAAGTAGTACAGCATTTGCTTGTATGTTTTGGCGCTTTAATTTTCATATTGTTGTTGCGAAAAAGGTTCGTGAAGTACTGCCATTATACTTGGTGCACACACTTTTGCAAAGTATGTTGCGATACTATTAATTTCAAAGGTATTTGTTTCTTTTCAAATGTAGGGGCCTCGCCTCCATTGTCATGAAACAGATAAACCATTGCACACAAGGTTCACATTTTGACACAATACATCAGCTGATGCCCGTCGTTATCACTTGATCCTTGCAGTCTGAAACATTACAGTATTACACCACTAACAACATACCAAAGGCACATGCAGTCCATAAAAGATAGAAAAGATCTAACAGCTAGCTGATAAATGCCGAACCATTCTTGTTTGAAGAGGCGTCCTCCTATTTCAAGAGTCCTTGTTCTGCCCCTTCAGTTTGTGATTCTTCTCACCAAGGGTCCCCAATCTTGCCTCTGATGATATATCTCAAAGGCCACCTGCTGTAGTTTTTTTTGTCCCTTAGCTCTTTAGGCTTCTGAACTTTGGTTTATGAATACCAGACCAAAAAAGAGCCAATGAGTAACATGTGACACTATCATACAGGAACTTATTTTGAAAACAAGCTGCATTTTCTGGCTTTCCGAATCGACCAGAGTAAAAATGCAACAACTGTCAACTGGAGTACTGCAACTACCCTACTGCCACTATAATTCTACTCCTACCAGTAAAATGCAACACCCATCCACATAAATCAGACATGGAAAGAGTATTTACATCAATACCAAAAGCAGAACTTATGCACCAGACACAGATTGGCACTAGACAGTGAAGAAACAAATGATCAACTGACTCCTCATTACAATGACAAAGCCAAAAACCACTTCAATCTTTCAAGGTACTTTCAGAAATCAGTTTTTTTTTTAAACGGGCATTTAACCCGATTGGCAACATTTGTGTCGAGTTGGCATCTTCTGCGGGTGAAAACCCATGATCGAGCCTTTTGGTCACATCGGGCAGTGTCAAATTTTGTGTGTTGTTTCCTTGTTGAAGGTGTTGGTTCGAAGTTTTGTTTCTGGGGTGATGGCCCTATGTTTAACACAAGCGGCTTCCTTCTTGAAGGTGTTGTTTTGAAGTGTTGGGCTTTTCATCTTTCCCATGTTGCTAAACCTGTGGATTATGGTCCTCGGCGAATAGTTTGTGGTAGGATAGGGGAGATGCTGCCTCGAGGCTGTCCAAAGTGGACGACCTCGGGTTTTTTCATTCTTTTTTAAGTCGATTTGTTCGGCGTTAACTTGTCTTCATTTTTAATAACACCCCCTCCACCCAAAATACATGGCGTATAAATTGAGTCAATAGGCCAATACTTTCTAAGTTTACCAAACATATAGAAGGAAATACCAATGACTATAATATTGACATTATGAAAATATATCTTATAGTGCATCTATCGGTATTGATTTAGTATTGTAGACTTTCATATTTGTGTATACATACCTGGTCAAACTTAGAAAGCATTGACTTTTTGACTAAATTGATATGCCATGTATTTCGGGACGGAGAGCGTGGCGTATATCCGAGGATGAAGAGGTGGGAGTAATGAGTTGTAACTAGGTTATTTGTATTTGTTTTCCTAGCTTTAAATACTGTTCTCTAGAACCTTGTAGCTATAAGTAGAGCTAAGTAGTGAAGGCTCATGAAGCCTATAAATAGAGGTCCTCACCTCTAGCTGTGTAACCAGACTATGTACCCACTACCTATCAATAAAGTGAACTTTGTGTTCTTTTCTTAGATCTGGGACTAGATCTTGTGTGTTCAGAGTTTTGGAATAAACTCTTGGCAGTTCTGACCCTAGAGTGATATGTAGCGGCATAGCACATCATGTTGAAGCGGTTTCTTCAACCTTTGTGCTGTCCATATCGTAGCAGCTAACTGGAGTTACCCCTCCACATCATTGTGCTTCTTCAGAGGCCCTGTTTACAGTATTTATCTACACCAAGTTTTTTACCAACTGCCATCCTTATTTCCAGTTTCCAGAGCCAATTACGTAAAAGAAAAACATTCATTACTTTTACGTAGAAGAAAAACATTCATTTCTTTCTCTTTGTTATGTTTGCGGCTGTGTGCATCTTTGTTATGCAGAGGCCGGGTGTAATGCTTAAACTTTTTAAGTAATAAAAGCCCTTTATAAAAAAAATAGAAGGTCTACAAGCCCCCCAACCCCCTGTCAGTTCACTGACAAACTATAGGTTAATTAACTAGATGGTTTTGTTGAGAACCATGATCACCTCTCCGTAAAAGCCTCTTCCTAAAGAAATTTATCCTACTACAAGGTTACTTTAGAATTTCAAACATTGATATCATATGACATGGCGCATTACTTAAACAAGATGTAGCAACACTAACTTTCCTCCGTGATAGGTATTGCTTAAAAATTGCGAACATATTCCTCGCAATGAATCCTCGCACTAGATCTTCGACTATACCTGCAAACGTATACTTGCAAACGTTTCAAACCATAGCACTATACGAAAATATACTTGTTCGTTTAGTCCATCTAATTCATGTTTGACTGTATGACATTTGCTTGTTGTTATAAGTATCTGATTTTGACCCTGCTCTGGGCGTAGCATAGATCTTTGACTATACCTGCTGTGGAGCCTGATTTTCTTCCCATTGCTATGTTTCCATTACGTAACTGATTGTTTTTTCTGACACGAGTTTAATTGATATATTTATGCAGTTCAATGCCAGATCAGAGTCTATAAAGGAAAAGGCTTCATTTCGGCGACTTATCCCCAAAAATAGGTGTCTTGTTGCAGTAGAAGGGTATGGACATACGTGTGATTGTTTTCATGTGCAACTTCTACTTATGGGTCTGTTATATCTCTGTTGTGTGTAATAATGTTCTGACATGTTCCATGTATGAGGTTTGTATGCTACGGATTCACATACTTTAGTCAATATTGTAACATTATATTTTAAAGGTCATAGTAGAATGGTTTGGACCATGATCTCAAACAGTTTCTAATTGATAGTCATACGGTTTTTGTTCTATACCCAGAGTGTCCAGGGTTCATGGCATAGTAATGGAGATAACTGGGTTTGTCGACCCAATTAATTTAGTAGCCAAAATTCTAATCAGTGCATGGGACCCACTAGTAAGGCATTCCACCATAAATACTTGAACTGTGAAGATATGCGAGTATGTGGCAGCAACAAAGTAAGCTAATTTACTCGGGTTACTGCCGATTTACCAACGGCACCTGACTCGACTTTTACTTGGTCAACTAGAAGTTGACTTGATTGAACAGACACCACAATTCGACCTAGAAACCCCAACTAGCGTGATATTACCAACTGTTGTATGTCACAAACTAACATACATTGTGAATCCATGATGTGTTGCTTATGGTTTATACATGTTTATAGCGTAAAACATTTTGATTGCTAGTTTATTTTTGTGTACATGTATTCAAGCGAAGCTAACAAATAGTCTGCTGACTACATTCTTATGTTGATCATGCATTGATGTTTCACATTGATGCAGGTTCTTTGAGTGGAAAAAGGATGGATCAAGAAAGCAACCATACTACATTCATTTCGAAGATCAGAGGCCTCTTGTTTTTGCTGCCCTCTTCGACACATGGAAAAATTCAGAAGGTTAGGATGCTTGGTTTCGCAACGAAGTATTTCTAAAACCACAGTATCCGGAAACTGCAGTATTTCTATGCCTAGCAAGCAAATAATTCAGGCTCCGTTTGGCATCAAAGTAATTTTGAAGTATAGAGAGAATACTTCAGTTTCTGAAAATACTGAAGTATTGAATACTTTAAGGTATTTGGATGAAGTAAATAATATGCTTTTAAAACTGAAGTATTCTCTAAAATTGTAGTTTTTCTGAAGTATTTGAGAAAGAGGTCAGACCCACTTTTTTCTAAACTGAAGTATTTACTAAAACTGAAGCATTGCCTAACTACACCATCTGATAGCGGTTCTTTATTATGAAAAGATTTTGTGGTGCTGCTCTTATGTTTGTGAGTATTTCATTTCGCTTCCTGCGGTTTATGTATAACTGTGCCTAGTGTCAGTTTCAGAATAGTTGAAACATGAAACTGTAAGTGGTCCTCACTCAATTCTCTAACCGATATTTTATCTATTGCAATTCTAATGCATGTGCTATTTTCCATGCTACTTCTGCCAGGAGAAAGCCTTCATACATTTACCATTTTGACTACTCGTTCATCAACTTCATTGAAATGGCTTCATGGTTAGTTGTCGACACTTTTCCCCCGGCTTCTCAGATCTTTAATGCATTTACTAATTTGAGTACTCATGCTTTACATGGACGAGTGACAATATGTTGTTTTAATCTTCACATCTATGTATGGTTATTCTATTTCTGGGTGAAAACAGAACTGATACGGACAGAATATTGCTCATCCTGTATCCTGAACCACATTTTTAGTCGGAGTCGAACACTTATGCTGCTGGATACAATTATGAGTGCTGATAGTATCAGTTACGAATATGTATTGTTTACGGGGTTGGTCAAATATGGATAATCTCAGTTACAAATGTGAAGATCAATGAACTATACATAATTCTCAAGATGCGGCTGCATTTGCAGTTCAACAAGCAAATATAACTCATAGATAAATGATCTTCACTTGCTATGCATGTACTGATAAATCTAGAAGCCATTGGATAACATGTATGTAGTAGGTAGGTTTGAAAATTACAAAGTTAACCTACTGATAGCAACTTTTTCGGAAAAATATGTACAAGGACAACTTAAGTGGCCGTAGATTTAGACCGATAGGCTAAGCAAGTTAGTTTATCTGGGACATCGTATATTAAATTATTAAGCTAGAAAGGTAGATGCGCATGATGATTTACTCGGGACAACTGGACAAGCAATCACACGGAGATGACATGCGGGAGTCGTTAACGATGTTCGACGAATACGCCTACATCCATGGGGCATGACTACGATCCTCCCCATTGACACCGCTACACTGGCCTCCCAGGCACCAGGGCACGCTGCCAGCCACGTCACATTGTTCATTTTGGCAGGAGGATCACTTTGTTCATAGAGTTCACCCTAGCCCTAAGTCACGTCCTCTTGTTTTATTCTAGCAAGGTGGTCAAGTTAGTTTGCTACAGAGATGTACCACCTGTGTCTTTAATTTGTAGTTCTTGGCATTTTTTTGGAAGATGGACAGGGGAGAGGGTGTTCAGCTAGTTTGTTGGCAAATTTTTGTCATAGATTTTTTAGGGAGTGGAAAAGGGTGAGGGCGCTATGTGCTATAGGAGGAGGTGAAGTACCACAGACACCAACTCAACTTCTTCAATTTACGTTAAAGTAAATGTAGTTTTGCCAAATGACAATACTGTTGAGGAATAATACCATATTTTTTGGGAGCTTGTTGTGTAATGGGCTCATGGCTATGCAAACATTTTTTATGGCACTGTCACAGTTAACCTAAGGCCTGTCCTTCAGTTTTTGTTTTTTGTTTGTTTTTTCGAATGAGATATTTATTAATTAGGCAGCCTCATTACAGTCCCTCTGGCATAGAGCTAGAATTTCATCAGGGCCGGGGTTGGCCCAGTTTTGTGTCCTAGCCTCAATCCTACCAAGGTTTGCCAAATCATGGCTTACATTATTTTGGACACGACTAATCGAGACTACCTTCAAATTTGCACTAATCATCATAAGATGCTTTTGTTGAAATATAAATACACGCCTAGCCCCTTTCCATCAGTTCGGACTTTTGGGATAATTGGCTAGTGCAACAATTCTATATGGTATCAGAGCCACGAGGTCTCGAGTTCGAGACCCTGCTCACGCAGTATTAAAAACAAAAGAAAAAAGATTCTGCGGCCCGCACCAAACCCACGCTAAGGACTAAAATAGCCTAAACGTGAGGGGGAGTGTTGAAATATAAATACACGCCTAGCCCCTTTCCATCAGTTCGGACTTTTGGGATAATTGGCTAGTGCAACAATTCTATAGCTTTATCTCCTGGACTACTCCTGTGAGATGTGATCGATCAGTATCTCCAACCAGGATCATGTTCACTGCCTCCACGCTGTCCATTTCTACCACACAGGGCCGGCCCGGCCAGGCAGGTGATAGCTCCATGCCTTGCCGGCATGCTTCTAATTCGGCTTCAAGGGGGCTGTAACATGGACTGAGGTATCAACACACTGACACAAGAATTGCTCCTGTATGATCCCTCAGCACCATTTCTGTCCCTCCCATCTCCGACGACGCACAGAAAGAGCCATCAACATTGAGCTTCAAATGTCCATCAGGTGGTCTAGTCCACGGCTGAACGGGAGGCTCCTTCACTACAATCTGTGGATGTTTGACCTTCATTGGTTGAGCTAAATCAATCACCATCTTCCCTTTGGCTGGGTCAGCTTGCGGAAATTGCTTGATCATAATTAAGCTTTCAACGTAGCTGCAGAGGAAACGCCTGGAACTCTCTATCGGTGGTGCAGGCTTGTGGTGAACAAACTCATTGCAGCACATATTCTTCAGAGGGTCATAAAGATCATCACCCATTCCGTCTCTGTCCGTCTATCAATGGCATGCAGGAGGAATTCAGGACCTGCGCTCGCCGATTGCTCCAGGTCAGGGAGATGCCATACCTCCGACATCGCTTGCCAGAGAGCTCGCACCATGGGGCACTAACAGAAAGTATGGAAAGTGCTCTCGAATTCCATCCCACTAATAACACAAATATCATTAGTCTCCATCTTCCTTCTTTTTTTTATTCTCCCAAGTAGCTAGAGAATTTGTAGCCAGCTTCCACGTGAAAATCGTACCTTGAGGGGAGCAGGGCACCCCAAAGGGCCTTCCAAATGGATTACTGCCCATTCGATGCCCTGCTTGTGGCACCTTGAGAAGGCCGGTTCAGCTCATCCATGACTAACCAATACACACTTTTCACCAGGAAGATCCCTGTTTTTGCCTGCGCCCAAGCAAGGACATCCTCCATTCTCCGAGGGCACAGCTTGATGCGCACAATAACATCTATGTTAATCTGCAAGAAGTGGTGCCGAAGGGGATGCATATTCCATGTGCCCGGTTCTGTGATCAAATCTGAAACACGATGAAGCCAGCAGTCGCCTTTTCTCGAGATCACCTGGTGGAGGTGTGGCCAGGGAATCCATAGGTCACGCCATATGCGTACATGGTCACCCATCCCGATACGCCAAATCATGCCCTTTTTCAGCAGTTCTAGGCCATGTTGTATTCCCTGCCAACATGAAGAAACATTGGCAGAAAAAACCGTATCTCGGAGATCTCCGTTGGGATAGTATTTTGCCTTAAGGACGCAGGCACACAGGCTTTCAGGTTTTGTCAACAGACGCCAAGCTTGCCGTGCCAACAAAGCTTGGTTGAACATACGAAAACCCCTGAAACCTATCCCCCCTTGGGACTTTGGCCTTATGATCTGATTCCATGCCTTCCAGTGAGTTTTGTGTTTGCCATTGCTCGAGCCCCACCAGTAATTTCCAACCATATGTGTTAAATCATTATAAACCGCCATCGGAAGCTTGAACACTTCCGTTATATAGGTGGGTATTGCCTGTGCTACGGCCTTTATCAATATCTCCTTCCCGCCTTGTGATGGCAGCCTGTCGCCCCACATCATCATACACTTCAAGAGCTTTTCCTGGAGGTTCTGAAAACGCCCCTTATGCATCCGACCCATAGGGATAGGTAGCCAAAGATACTTATCTTCGAACCCCTCAGCATTGACTTGCAAAATTTGCTTGGCCTCATCCTTTGTTAACTGCAGCAGCTCTCACTGAAAAAGATAGAACACTTGCTTCGGTTAATTAATTGTCCTGTAGCCACCGCAAAAGCATCAATGACGTCGTTGCCCCGTCGTGCTTGCTCAGTTTCAGCCTTGAAAAATATGAGGGTATCATCTGCAAACAGCAAATGCGAAACCCCGGGAGCACGGCGACACACTTTAACCGGACCCACCATATGATTCTCAACCTGTGTCCTCAACAGAGCCGAGAGGCTATCAGCAACAAAAAGGAATAAGAACGGGGAGAGAGGGCCACCTTGCCGTATCCCACACGGCCATGCACACGATTCCAACTGAATTCCATTAAGTTTGACGGAGTATCTCACTGAGGTGACGCATGCCATTATCAGTTTAACGGGGATAATGAATGGTGCTTCGTTATGGTAGAGATAAGGGAAACATGTGTGCACAATTTTTTGTGTGCAGCTGATCAGCACGAGTTTGCTTTTGCAGCCACCTATGATTTTGTTTGGCTCTATTTGACTTATTTTGATGACAGATAAAAAGACACTATTTCGTTTTCTCTGTGATAACAGATAGAATGCCTGTAATCTTGGGTGATAAAGACTCTGTTAATGCTTGGTTGCATGATGCATCCGTAAAGCTCGAAGATATTACTGTACCCTATGAAGGAGCTGATCTAGTAAGTCCATGCTATACATCATTTTCTAAGTACACACAATTCTATATTGTTTATACCATTTTTTACATTGAAGAACAATATTGTCTGGAAATTATCTAGTTTAACTTTTCTAGTTTAAGTTTGTTAGCCATTGACGGACAAAAATAGACATTAGGTTGATAACATGAGTATATTGTGATATTTAATGGATCCCTTCTGCAGGTTTGGTATCCAGTGACAGCTGCGATGGGCAAAAGTTCTTTTAATGGCCCCGAGTGCATCAAAGAGGCAGGTTTACTACATCTTGTTGACAATTTATTGCTGTACAGTTTAAGATATAGGACTCTGTTTTGGTTCGAAGTTAAACTGAATGTTGGTTGTCACACGCTCTGCTATGCTCAATATCTTGCTGGCCTTTCCTAGTGTTGGCAGGGTAAAATGCAGTGAAACTGTTTAGTTTGCACACGTCATGGTACTATCCTTGCTTTTTGAAACATAGTGTTTTTATGTTTGTTGAATATTGATATAATTTAATATGTACGAAATATTTTATTGAAGTAACATGCAAATATGGGTATCACTATGCACCTTGAATATCTAGAAAAAGATGAATAACTGATGGCGTTATAGTGAAACATGCATGGGTTCCCACTATAAAATGAGACGCTTGATCAATGTTATTTTATCCTTTTGTTTCATGTGATATATGAAGATGTCGCTGCTGAGCGTTTTAATCGTCAAAACTGTGAGACGGTTGAAATATTGAATTTAATACTCCCTCCGTCTCATATTAATTGTCTCAAAGTTGGACAAAAGTGGATGTATCTAGACATATTTTAGTGTTAGATACATCCATTTTTGTTCAACTTTGTGACAATTAATTTGAGACGGAGGGAGTAGAAGTACAGTATACTGCTAAAATTTATCCAGTATCCAGTTATTGGTGGTATACTTTGACAGTTGTAACTCCCAGTTGTCAGACTCTGATGATAGTTCTGAAGTTTCCCCTTGTATTTTCCACATAGCAACAAGACATATGCTTTTCTTTTCTACTGCTTCTGGAAGTGCAGGTACAACTGAGACCTAGCGAAAAGCCCATCTCAGATTTCTTCACGAAGAAATCAACCGCATGTGGCCAATCAGTGAAGCCTGACAAGACGTCACCAGAGATCGCGGAAACACATGCCTTCAGAACTGCAAAAGAGGAATGCAGTGAACTGGGAGAAAATCCACTAGACAAAACAGACCAACAGCAGCCTCCAGAGAAGCAGGGCTGTTCCAGCGTATTTAAGGATGAACCTGCTATTTTGGAGCCACAATCTTTTTATACTGCTCATAACATTAAGAGAGAAGACGTTTGGGAACCAAACCAGAAAGAAGATAAATTTGGAATAAAAAGGAAGATCGAGGACGCCGAAGTCAATGCAGAGACCAAGACAGAGAAGAGTAGTAGATCGCCCATTGGTCCTGTTAAAAAGAAGGAAAAAGGCCCGAAAACTGCTTCAGATGGACAAGCGTCACTGCTATCCTTTTTCGCAAAGAAGTAGCTTTCCAGGTGTTTTAGTTTTCTGCAATTTTCGAGCAGTTGTTGAGATTAACAGGGCCTATCTAGTGGTTATCTGGGAAGTGTTAAAAGTATGCCGTGCCGCCGTCCTTCTGGGGTTATATTTTTTTGCATTTTGCCATCTGTGTTATGTATAACAGAGCTAATCCGGTAGTTACCATTTGTTACCGGGAAGTGTTAAATACGCTTTTGCTAACGACGAAATCAAGAAGGGTTATCATAAGTTTCTGGGCGGCCCCTCTTTGTCATTTCTATTGATGCTGCTTTGCGGCATACACTGTCAACGTGGTGCCGACAACTTTGGCCAGTCTTTTTGTGTTGTGTTCCAGGCATGTGCCTCGTGAGCCATTTCGTGTCCATCCCTGCGTGGTTCTGGACTTCTGGTACAAGTTGCTTGTGTGGCGATATTGCCCATCTACTAACGCGGCGCGATATCTAAGGAGGAAGCTGATTATCTCCACCGATGAGGACTGCTATGGCACTCTGGCGGCAGAGATGCAGATTGAGGGACTGCAGTTTCTACGTGCTGCTAGGTCTAAATAACTAAAAACTGAAAATAAGGGCATCTCCAGCCGTCACCCCCAGAGCCCCCCAGAGGTTTTTTTTCGCGGCGGAAGCGGCGAATAGCGCCGCTTCTTCACCACTCGGCCCCCCAGAGGCCCAAATAGCGCCGTTTCGGCGCTAAATAGCGCCGCGGCACCCAGGCCAAACCCAGCCCGCTGGGTTCGGCCTGGGGGGGGGGGGGGGGGGGGGGCGAAACTGCGCGGCCGCGCACGTGGGCCAGCTCAGTCAGCGACGCGACGGGAAAGCGCGGGAACAGAAGCCACCGCCCGTGACCTCCTTCTCGGCGCCCGCGCCGTCAAAGGCTGCCGGAGTTATGGCGTGGCGGCCGGCCAGTGCATGCGCCCCGGTCAAAGGCTGCCGGATTAATGGCGGGGCGGCAGCGGTGACACGCGCGGCGCGGCGACTGGCCCGCCAAGCTATAAAAATGGTGCCCGCCCCCTCCCCGTACGCACATTCTCGCCTCCTCCCTCGCCGTTCTTTCTCCATCTTCTCCGTCCTCACCCTCGCCGCAATGGATTATCTCTGGGACGCGTGGCCCGAGAGCGACTACGACGACGAGCTGCAGGTGGCGCCGGAGCCGCAGCAGGTGGCGCCGGAGCCGCAGCAGGACGAGGCACGAGAAGCACGGCGGGCTGCCCGTCAGTGGGGGCGGGAGGTGAGGAGGCAGCCGGTATGGCCCGAGCAGCACGCCGGGCTGCACTCGTTCGAGACGTCGCAGAACGAGGACGCGTACCGCGAGGTTCGCGGCGTCCTCGAGCAGGCGGCGCAGGCGGCGGAAGCGGCCGCCATCCGGGCCTCTCTGGAGACACACCAGAGGGAGGAAGCGGCGCGAGAGGTGCGCCGGCAGATGGCCGCGCGCGCTGCCTCGGCCGAGCAGACGGGCATCATCGCCCTCTACGAGGCCGACCGGCGGCAGGTGGCGCTGCAGAGCGAGCGCCGCAGCCGCCCGCCCTCCGAGCAGGCGCAGCTGCACCGGCTGCGCCTGCAAGCCCGAGCGGAGCGGGCGGAGCAACGCTGGCTCGCCGCGGCGAGCCAGAGCGAAGCTGGCCCCTCCAACCAGCTGGTGGTGAAGGACCGCCGCGACGAGGACACCGCTGAAGATGACGACGCGTAGGGGTAGTCGCCGCGTAGATCGAAAATAAAGTTTAGTTTAAATTTCCGTCGATGTTTTTAGTTTGAATTTCCGTCGAATATGTACGCAATTTGCTTAAATCAATAAATTTTGCCTAGCTTTTCAAATTGCGTTGTTTTGGGCCGATTCTTGGGCTCGGGACGCGACTGGGAGCGCTGCCCCCAGGTTCCAGAATAGCGCCGTTTGGCGCCGCGGCGGCCCCAAAACGGCGGCGTTTTGGGCCTTGGGGGGGGGGGGGGGGGGGGGGCGCAACGGCTGGAGATGCCCTAAGTGTCCGGTTTCTACCTAACTTCTTCCCACCAAGAATCTCGTTTTGTACATGAAACTAGAAACGGTCCCAGAGCAGTTTCCGAGGGAGTTCCCGAATGGGTATTGAAAAATAGACATGTCGTACCGTTTTATTACGGACAATTGCCACTCCACGTTCGCACCGCTTACGAATCCAATCAACCAGGAGAAAAAGAAGCAGAACTATTCCTTGTCCCCGACCCCGACACCCCAGGTCCGGGCCCTAGCTCCTCCTGTCGATGTTCCCGTCCGCGCCGCCGGTAGGGAGTACGACCGCCTCGCCTCGAGCCGTCCGCTGCAGATTCCGACACGCCTCCACCGGATCCGGTGCTGGACGGCTCCGCCCCGTCCCGAACCCGCTCCGCCCCGTGATTTGCAGGTACTGGTCCAAGGAGCGACACCGGCGAGCAGCTCTGCCGCTCGAGGTCGGCCCCGCCCCGCCCCGCCCCGATCCCGCTCCGCCCTGTCCCGACCGGTGATTCGCAGGTACCGGTCCAAGGAGCGACACCGGCGAGCATCTCTATGGCTCGAGGTCGTCCCCGCCCCGACCCCGCTAGGCTCCGCTCCGCTCCACCCCAGCCGGTGATTCGCAGTAACTAGTCCACAGGAGCGACGGCGGCGAGCATCTCTGCCCCTCGTGCTCCGCCGCTCGAGCTCGTTCTTAGCGCCACCTCGAGGATGTCGACGTCGCAAGTTGTGAAGATGATGTTTGATGTGGTCTACTCCAAAAATCATGTACCATTAAAGTAGATGTATATTGTGTTATCCTAAAATCATGTACTGTTAATATGTTGACTTGTTGAGACATATGAAATTGGTGAATAATTGTGCACATATCGACGGAAATTCGGGGGCATAAAAGACATATCACAACTCATCATACAAATCTAGAAGCTCAAAAGAAGTCTCCCCTATAGTTTCTAATAGCTTCTGCCCACAACAGTTTTTACCCACAAATATCCAGAAACCTGCTTATGCATAAGCAGAAACTTAAAAGAAGTGTCCTGAGATCGGTGAAATGGAGCAGTGTGACAGGAGCTCGCACTCAATCCTAACGCTTAAAGGAGAAATGATTCGTCAGTTGGACGTTTCACCTTCTCCGCCATTCTGACCGTTGACTCCACTCTAGACTAGTCATTCATTATACAAGATCAATGGATCTCGGATTGGCTAATTGTAGAACATTCGAGATTACCTTTCAGAATTTGAATATGAGGCATCAATTGGTTCAACCTCAATCCGTCTAGCAACTTCTCCCTCCGTATCAAAATCTAAGACGTTTTAGTATTTTCTAGACAAAACATATCTAGACATGTTTTTTTAAAGGATACGTCCTAGAAGACGTATCGTTTTCATAGAAGAGGAGGCCAGAAGGCTGAATTACAACGCGTCTGGCACAGGTGCACAGAACGAATCCACTGCTTTACAACACACTACAGATCACTCGCAAATCCTCCACCTATCCTCTCGACGAAGACTACCTCTAAACAGCCCCGCTGCTCGCCGCAGGTCCGCCTCTCCTTGGATCAATTTGCAAACCTCTTCTACCGAGGGCCGAAGCCCATCAAATACCGCCCAATTTTGGTGTCTCCAGAGACACCAACTGATCAGGGTGATGGCTGTCCACATATCTTTTTTTTTCTTGGCCACCCGTTGTTCTGGCCATAAGCCGGTCCACCATTTGGTCATCTACCCGTGGGGTCCCGTCAACCCCTCCCCACATGCCGACAAAGAGGCACCACACTCTCTCGTGAGAACACAACCAAGTAGAAAATGGGCGATGGTCTCCTCGTGTTGGTTGCAAAAGGGGCATTTCAGCAGGTGTGGCAGGCCCCTGCGCCCCAACCTATCCGATGTCCAACATGTGTTCCTCAGAGCCAGGCATATGAAAACCTTGCATTTGTTCGGGGCGCGGGACTACTAGATCTGCTGCCCCCCGGCGAACTCAACCGAGCCCCGAAAAAATGCCTGGTATGCAGAGCGCGCAGAGTAAACATGACTAGCCTCCAAGTTTCACCTGAACTCGTCATCCACACCGCCCGTGAGGGTAATTACCGCCACGAGACCGGCTAACTAAGAAGCTCACTGATCTCTAGAGCATTGAGGTCATCTCGCACGTCCTCCAGCCAACCGTCAGCGAGGCCTTCACGGACTCTCATGGATGCCCGAGCGCGCGCAGGGACCTTTAACAACAGGTTCGGAGCTAGGTCTTGAATTATCCCGTTTGCCAGCCACTTGTCTGACCGGAACAACGTGGTCGCCCCATCTCCAAGCACCAAGGCGATGGCGGCCTAAAAAATACACCTTGTGTCACGCGGGACTTGGATGTTAAATTCCCTCCAAGGCTTGGTATCATTCGTTCTACTTAACCAAAGCCAACGCGCGCGAAGGGCCAAGTTCACCGGTCTCATATTGGGTATCCCTAGACCCCTCGGATGTTTGGGCATGCACACCCTGTCCCAGGCCACAAGACAATGCCCTCCACGGACGTCTCTACGTCCCTTCTACAGGAAGCCTCTAAGAATCTTGTTGATGTCCACCAGGGTTTTTATAGGCAAGTCAATGGACATCATGGAGAAGATCAACACCGCAAATAATGTCGACTTGATCAGTTCCAGGCGCCCGCCCCTATTTAGCAGCCATGCTCTCCATCCGGGAAGGTAACCTGCAATGCTATCCACTAGGAAACGTAGCTGCCCCGCGATCAGCTTCTTAAGAAAGAGCGGCAGCCCCAGATACCGTCGGGGGGATGATCCCCGGGTGCCTCGAGCAAGCGGAACGAAGAGGCCTGATGACCGCGTTCCGTACCCACACGGGGCTGGGCACGCATGGGCCAGTTTCCTGCCCCCATCCGCCTGCCGGTTGGGGGCTGCCTCTCGGCTGCCTAGCCAGCCGAAGGTACCAACCGGCTGGCTAACCGGTTGAAAGTACCAGCCGGCTATTCGACAAGTCAACCAGTGTGGGGGGAGGAATGGCGAGGCACACCAACTCTCTAGGCTCACGCAAGCCACAGTGCCTCCCTACGCGGCACGGTACACCTACTCCCCGGCTACTCGGGGTACTCTGGCATGGGCTCGGCCGTACCCGCGTACGGCAGGCGATACATCTATTCAAGATAGTCGGTACCAGCCTACTCCACCCGGTACCCGCCGCATGGGCTCGGGGTACTCGGTGTATGGCCTGGGTACGGACGCATGGGCACTAGGGAATCCGGGAGAGCCTGCCGGGTACGCAGGGATGGACTCAGTCCTGCAGCGGTACAACACCGAGTACGGCCCCATCCGGGTTCGTAGGAAGCAAGGACGTGGAGTTCTTGTCCGAGAATCTCCCCGGCTGGCCTAGGATCAGCCGGGGCCCACCTGTAAGCTGGCCGGTCCGAAAGTATATAAGGACTGGCTCAGCCATTGATAGAGGAGAGGATCGACCCTTCTACACATTTCCCACATACAAACAGCTCAAGGAGCAATCTTGTAACCTGTGCATCGATAGAAAAGAGAGATAAGCAGGAGTAGGGGTTTTACCTCAACGTGAGGGCCCTAAATCTGGGTACTTAGAGTGTCCAACGCCATCATTTGCTAACCTGTCCCCTCTTTAAACACCATTTGGAACACTTTTGGTGCTGCCGTGATCTATACCACGAGAGTTGGCGCCCACCGTGGGGCAGATGGCGACGGATGGGCCTGAGTTCTGCGTGGGACCACCTTCGTCCGGGACCGGGGGGCGCGTCGTCACCGCCCTCGTGGTGACTTTCGGCACCGTTGATTGCGTGATCAACAACACCGGAGCCATCAAGGCTCTCACTCTCCCGGACAACGGCTCCGTTATCCAGTTCGGCGAGCATCACGCCTTCGTCGCCGTCGTCCCCGAGTTTCCCGCTAGGGTACGGGCCTGCACCGACCGCCTCTGCAAAGAGGTGGTCGACGAAGAAGGCGACAAGTCACGAGACCATGCAGAATGCATGGTTACTCATCACCCGGACGACGTTCCGGAGGCAAGCCGAAACGCCGCTGCACGCGGCTCCGTCGAGGACGTCCTCGAGAACCTCGCCGCGCCCATCAGCTCGGACGCGGACCCCGAGGAAGTGGCCGCAACACTCGAGCTGATGCGCTAGCGCCTCATCGACAATCCCAAGAACGTGGCCTCCACCCAACGCCGGGTAGAGTCCCAGGTACGCGAGTTTAACGTCGTGCACAACTTCACTCCCGTACCGGTTGAGCCCAGCCATATGGGGGCGGTACGCCAGCGCGGGGGAAACCTCGTGCACGTGTTGGGGGTCACGGCCGACCCGACCGTTCCGCCCGACTTCCGCCAGCCAGTGTATAGAACCCCGGCCAAGAACATGAGAGCCGCGGAAGTCGCCGCGGCCGAACTACCCGGTCTCCAGGGCGAGGACCTGTAGCGTCAGCAGCGCCGCCTGCAGGATCTCCTCATCGCTGCCAACCAGCAGCAGGCAACGCAAAGACGCCAGGCCGCGTTCAAGACTCCCAGCCAGGCACCCGCAACCAAACCGGGAGACGCCACCCAGCCGGACGCGCGAGACCCTGAGCAGCGAGCAGCCGGAGCCACGAACGCTGGCCGACAGGCGTCTTCGCCAAATCCAGACCGCGTGCCGTCGCGTGGCGACGACAGCGTCAACTCCGGCTATTAGTCAAGATGTCACAATGAACCAGCTGCAGGGGAAGCCGGTACCACGACAATGACAACAGGCAGCCGGGCTACTACGGCTCGCAACAGCGGTTGAAATGGCAGGTCGCTATTGCCAACAGCCTCCCCCCTGGAGGCTACCAGCCGGCTACCCGAGGTGGACACCTGCCCGACATCGGCGAGTATCAGCCGGCGCGTGCCACCTCGCATGCCGGTTACCGACAGGTGGAGCCAGGAGCCCGGGTCCCCCTCACCAACGTCCGCGACCGCCTGGGTTCCTTCGGCCCGGCAACCGGCATCGACGCTCGGCAGCGCATCAACACCTTGGAAGCCTCCAGAATCCTCGAGGAGAAGGACATGGCCGGCCACCAGTGCCTTGGACTACGCATCACAACGGAAATTTTCCCTAGAGGATTCCCGCTCTCGAGGGATACTCCCAAATACGATGGGACGACCAAGCCAGAAGACTGGCTCGTCGACTATGTCACCCGTGTGGGCATAGCCGGCGGCAACTGGAGAGTGGCGGTGCGCTACGCACCGCTCATCATGAAGGACGCGGCGCGCACGTGGGTAAACAGCCTGCCCGCCGGAAGCATTCACCGCCGGTTGGATTTCGAGAAGGTCTTCCTCACCAACTTCGCCAGCACCTACAAGCGGCCTAGACGGCCGCAACACCTAGCCAGTTGTGTCCAGCGCAAGGGGGAGAAGGACCGCGACTACCTGACGCGGTGGTCCAACCTCTGCAACACGTGCGAAGGGGTGCAAGAACACCAGGCCATCACCTACTTCATCAACGGGTGCCTAGACGGCACCATGCTCAAGCACAAGCTCTTCCGAGCGGAGCCCAAGTCGATGGAGCACCTCATGCTCGTCGCGGACAAGTATGCCACGGCGAACTCGTTTATGAAGATCCCGATCCGGTTGGACACGAACGGCGCGTTAATCGCCGGCGACCCAGACCGGGCAGACGGAGCCGGTCCAAGCCACCCATCCGGCAGACCGAACGGCCGCGACGAACACGATCGTCCCTACCACGATAACCGCGATACCCGGAAGCGGAGCGGGGCAATGGCGGAAGAACAATATGGCGCGGCGCAAGCCGTGAACACCACGGAGACAAACCAGCCGGCTCCAGCTGGAGAAGAGCGATACCCTTGCCCCCGACAAGACGACGACCAGTGGGGCGACAAGCCCAAGTACACGCTGGAGGCCATGCTCATCCAGCCCTGTAAGTAACACTCCACCTCCCGTAAGCCGCCACGCACACAACAGCCGAGTGTAGCTGGACCACCCGGCTGGCAAAGGGCGAAGGACTGCCGCCCCGGGGAGCTCCACCACCACCCCCGCTACCAGCCTGCGAGCCGGCTAACGCCGCCGACAACAACAACCGCCCAGAGTGACCTCGACCGCCTCCGGCTGATGTAGCCGGAGGATCACGTGACAACTTCCTGCGTAACCACGCAACTTACGTCATCAACGTCATTGAACATTTTGACAAAAACGACGAACGCCGTCGGTACGCCGAGGTAAACGCAACCATGCCAATGGTCCGCCAACCCATGGACTGGTCCATGACCTGCGTGACATACGGCCCGGCTGACCAGCCGGTCGTGCTACCGTCCCCGGGCTCGTACGCCCTCCTCCTCGACACCATCATCGTCACGGAGAAGATGTCTTGCACCTTCTCATGGGTGCTGATCGAGGGGGGAAGCAGCATAAACATCCTGTACAAGGATACGGCCGACAAGCTCAACATCACAGAGCACCAGCTCGAACCAAGCCGGACAACTTTCCATGACATCGTCCGCGGCCTAAGCTGCGTCCTGCTCGGGACGGTCCGACTCGACATCGTATTCGGTGATGTCACCAACTACCGCCGGGAGACCATCACCTTCGAGGTGGTGGACCACAGCAACGCATACCACGCCATCCTCGGGCGCAAAGCCCTCGCCAAACTCATGGCGGTACCGCACTACGGCTACCTCAAGATGAAGATGTCGGGACCCTTTGGCACCATCACGGCCGTGGGCGACTACCGGCTCTCGATAGACCGCGCTGCAGTCGGCTCGCACATGGCGCAAGCCCTGATGGCGGCACATGAGTTGAAGGAGATCAAACGGCAGATAGCAGCCGAGCAGCTGGAGATCCCGGAAGGGAAAATGGCCATGGGCGAGGCACAATTCCAGCCGGCCCGCGACACCAAGCAGGTTCCGCTGAACCCAAACCAGCTCGACGGCAAATTCCTCACCCTTGGAGGATCCCTCAGCCGAAAATAGGAAGACAAGCTCACCAACTTCCTCCGTGAGAATCGGGGCATCTTCGCATGGGAACCAAGGGACATCCCGGGTGTACCGAGGAAGATGGCTGAGCACTCTCTCCACGTCAAGCCAGACACCAAGCCGGTCAGGCGGCCGCTCCGAAGATTCGGATAAGAAGAAGAATCATCGGGGAAGAATTGGCCCGGCTGCTAGCAGCCAGATTCATCACCGAAGTCTACCACCCGGACTGGCTGGCAAACCCAGTCCTGGTCCTGAAGAAGAACGACACATGGCGCATGTGCATCGACTACACCATCCTAAACAAGGCATGCCCGAAGGACCCGTTCGCATTGCCCCGGATTGATCAGGTCACCGACTCCACCGCTGGCTACGACCTGCTGTCCTTCCTGGACGCCTACTCTGGCTACAACCAGATCCTGCTCAACTCGGATGACCAAATCCGGACAACCTTCATCACCCCGTACGGGGCATACTACTACATCACCATGCCCTTCGGGCTCAAGAATGCCGGCGCCACCTATCAAAGGTGCATGCAGAAATGCATGCATGAGAAGATTGGCCGCAACGTCCACACATACATGGACGACATCGTCATGAAGAAAAAGGAGAAATACACTCTCCTCGACGACCTCAACGAAACCTTTGCAAACTTGAGGCATTACAAGATGAAGCTCAACTCCACCAAGTGCATGTTTGGCGACCAACCGGACAACTCCTTGGTTTCCTCGCATCGGAACGAGGAATCGAGGTGAACCCGGAGAAGATCTCCGCCATCGAGAGGATGGAGCGATCAACCGTCCTATGGGACATATAGAAGTTCGCCGGGTGCCTGGCATCACTTAGCCGGTTCATCAGCCGGTTCGGCGAAAAAGCCCTCCCCTATACGACCTCCTGAAGAAGGCGGACAAGTTCAAGTGGACCCGTGGCCTCAAGCGGACCCTTACGTAGGCGCCCGTCTTGGCCCCACCAACCCAAGGGAGCCCATGCTGCTATACATCGCCGCCACCAACCGGGTCGTCAGCGCCATCTTGGTCGTCGAGCGGCCAGAAGAGGGAAAGGACCAGCCGGTCCAACGACCGGTATACTACCTCAGCGAGGTACTATCAAATCCAAACATAACTACCCCCACTACCAGAAGCTGGCCTACGTCGTCTAGTTCGCCGCCAAGAAACCACACCACTACTTTCAGGAGCACCCCATCACCATGGTGTGCACGATGCCGCTTGGGAAAATCATCGGAAACAAAGACGCCACCGGTTGCGTGGCCAAGTGGGCCGTTGACCTCTCCACGCACACGGTGCTCTACCAACCTCGCACCGCCATCAAGTCGCAAGTACTGGCGGACTTTATCGTCGACTGGGCGGAGACACAATACCTCTCCCCGGTTCCCGACTCTGCCTACTGGCGTATGCACTTCGACGGCTCCAAAATGCCCGGGGACTTGGGAGACGGAGTCGTCATCACGTCACCCAAGGGTGGCCGCCTAGAGTACGCCCTTCAGATACACTTCAAGGCCTCCAACAACGTCGCCGAATACGAGGCGCTCGACCACGGTCTCCGGCTGGCCAAGGAGATGAACATCCAGTGCATCCTCTATTTTGGTGATTCCGACCTCGTCGTCCAGCAAACCTCCGGCAACTGGGACGCCAAGGACGACAACATTGCTGCCTACCGGTTCTTCGTACAGCAACTCTGCGCCTTCTTTGAAGGATGTGAGTTCCACGACGTGCCACACGCCCTTAACGAGACGGTCAACACGCTC
This sequence comes from Alopecurus myosuroides, assembly GCA_028641055.1. Lineage (NCBI taxonomy): Eukaryota > Viridiplantae > Streptophyta > Magnoliopsida > Poales > Poaceae > Alopecurus > Alopecurus myosuroides. The sequence continues at coordinate 219,969,126 of CM054061.1, forward strand.
GCCAAGCTTTCCTCCACCAGGCAAGCGATATTGCCCTGCGTCTCCCTCGAGAACCTTCATAAGCCTTCCATCACTCCATCGCCAGGATCCGACTCCATCATCTTACCGTCTGACCTAGCCGGGCCAAAGGAACCGGAACCCACATGTTCCCCCTCGCCACCAACCGGAAAGACAACCTCAACCGACTCCGGAACTACACCGACAGTCATACTCACGCTGACCAGCCAGCCGGACCCTAGGGGCTCGCTAGCCGGATCGCCAGCCGGACCCGGGGGCTCGCCAGTCGGACCCGGGGGCTCGCCAGCCGGACCATTAGCCGGACTCGGGGGCTTGCCTGCCGGATCACCAAACGACCCCCCTAGCCGTCCAGCCGGCACCCGGGGCCGGCATGACAGAAGAAGCACGCCTGCAAGTGCTCCAACATGACGCCTTCGCCCACTGCCCGACCCCGGGGTGGGCGCAACCCTACCTCGACTTCCTCATCAGGGACACACTCCCTCAGGACGAGGTGCTCGCCCGCCAAATTCAGCGCCGCGTAAAGGCGTAACCATCATCAACAACCGCCTGCACAAACGAAGCACATGCGGCATATACTTACGCTGCGTCAAACCTGAGTTGGGCGTCCGCCTCCTAGAAGACATACACAAGGGCGAACGCGGCCACCACGCGTCAACAAGAGCAACATGCTCGAAGGCCATCCGATACAGATTTTATTGGCCAACCATAGCGGCCGACGCGGAAAAGATGATCAAGGCCTGCAACGGTTGCCAGCGTTTTCGAACGCAAAAGCACACGCCGAGCACGACGCTCAGAACCATCCCCATCACGTGGCCATTTTCCGTGTGGGGACTGGACATGGTGGGCCCGTTCAAGACAGCCCGAAGCGGCATGACCCACCTATTGGTCGCCATAGATAAGTTCACCAAGTGGATCGAGGCCAAGCCAATCAAGAAGCTAGACAGCCAAACGGTAATCACCTTCTTCAAAGACATCATCTACCGCTACGGCTACCCGCACAACATCATCACCGACAACGGCTCGAATTTCGCCAAGGGCGTTTTCGCGCAATTTTGCAGGGACAAGGGGATCCGACTGGACCTGGCGTCCGTTGCACACCCCCAGTCAAACGGCCAGTTGGAGAGGGCAAACGACCTGATCCTAGCCTGGATCAAGCCCCGCCTGGTGGACCCGCTCGAGAAGGCGCCCGGCTGCTGGATAGAAGAACTCCCCTCTGTCCTATGGAGCCTCAGGACAACACCCAACCGGTCCACCGGTTACACACCCTTCTTCCTCGTCTACGGAGGGGAAGCCGTCCTCCCAGCTGACATCCAGTTCGATTCACCCAGAGCCATCCTGTACACCGAGGAGGACGCGTGGCAGGCGAACCAAGATGGGGTGGACCTGCTCGAGGAAGCACGCGATCTGGCCTTGTCCAGATCGGCCATCTACCAACAAGACCTCCGCTGGTATCACAGCCGGCGGATCCGACCGCTCGCCTTCAGAGAGGGCGACCTTGTGCCCTGGTTGATCCAGGACACCAAGGGACTCCATAAGCTGTCCTCCCCATGGGAGGGCCCATTCATCATCAGCCGGGTGCTAAGCAACAACGCCTACTATGTCATCGACATGCGCGAGCCACGCAAGAACAAGGCGGACACCTCCTACGACGAGACAGAGAGCCCATGGAACACAGAGCTACTATGCCCATTCCACACCTAAGTGTAACACCCCTATACCCTGAGCTATCAATAAACTTTGCTGGCATCCCCGAGCATAGCACTCGGATGGTCGCTTCCAACACATTTATTAGTACTTCACCATTGGCAAAAAGTAACCAGCATGTATCTGAAAAGTTAGCCGGACAAGTAATGTGTTAAAGGTCACAGGCTCACTCTGCGGATCCGACTACAGACCGCAACCCGATAGTTCAGCCGGCCAGAGTTGAAGCCGGAAAACCACACGCGAAAAATGACTAAAACCTGAGACACAGCCGGCTACCTAACAGCCTCGTGCGTCGGACGCCTAAGTCCGCCTAAGGTTCGCAACCGCGTCCCGGGCCAGACGGTCCCCTCTCCGGTTCCAATTGCAGACCGCAACCCGGCTAACACGTTGGCAAGAGTAAAGACTAGAAAGCAAGGAACACAAGTGTAAACCGCGCTAGTCGGACTAAGTCGCCTACCGCTCAAAAAAGCAAAAATACTAAGGACTTTTCCTCCAAACGAACTAACAATTTAACAATATTTTTTCTGTACATGGACTAACAAGGTGCAACCAACCAACCTTTTTTACCAAAGGTATTGGAGATTCGGCCCGCCTGCCAAGGGTAGCCGGCCCCAATCTCGGGGGCTACACCTGGTGGGCAGGCTAGAACGCTACCACCGGGTAAGATGGAAAAAAGGATGGCAAAGAAACAAGCAATCATACAAGAACTACTTTAACATTCACGAAATAAAAGTATTCAAGTACTAAAGCTCCACCCGACATCCCGGGGACAAAATGTTAAAGATCGAGTTTACAGAAACAGATACTCCCAGCATCCCGGGGATTCAGTCGGTTCTTGGGACTTCTTCTTCGACAGTCGGCTCCATCGCTGCGGCAGGCGGGGGAATCACCGCGGCCGGGCCCACGACTCGTGCTCCAACCGCCTCCTCGACGGGCGCTACTACCGGCTCCCCCACGTTTTCCTCCGGATCCTCGGGGAAGAAGACGTCGAGGTCGAGGTAGCCACCCAACTGGCTGGCAGCTTGGCGAACACCCGGAAGGACGCGGAGCGCTTCGAAGCTTGTCCCTTGGCAGAAGCCGCGGGTCATGCGTTTGAGGCCTGCCTCCTCGAAGCCGCGGGTGAACCATGACATAATCTTGGTCAGTGGCATCTCGGCGCCAGAGCGTGCGGCCGACTCCCGGAGGCGGTCGACGACGTCGGGAACCTCCTGCAGGCGCGCCGCGAGGTCCGCTATGCTATCCGGCACCGCCTCGTCGTCCCAAGTCGTGGAGAAGATGGCCTGCCCGACATCCCGCAGAGCCTTAGCCTCCTCCCCAAAGGTGGCCACCCGGTCCTCTACGGTGGGCTCCCAGCCGGCCATCGCCTCGGAGTCGGCGGCCACATTGAGCTCAAGCGCATGGCTGCGGCGGAGGATGTCGTCCACCTTCGGATAATAACCTGAAACACGAAAGCAACACTAAGGTGGAAAGATCTACTCCGCCTCACAACCGATAAGAAAGGGGCAACATACCGGTGGCGGCGCTGCTGATGAGGTCGAGCTGATCCTGAAGAGGCTGCACCGTCTCCTCCTTGTCCTTCCTCGCCTTCTCCAGCTCCGCCTCAAGAAGCCGAAAAGCCTCCCGCTGGCTGGTCAGGGCGGTGCCGTGCTCAGTGTTGGTAGTCTCGAGCGCGGTAGCGTGCTCGGCTTTGGCGATCTCCAGGGCGGAGGAGTGCTCCGCCTTGGCAGTCTCGAGGGCGGAAGCCAAGTGCTCTGCCTCCACCCGATGGGCATCCGACCGCTCGGCACGGCGACACAAATCCACGGTGGCCTCGGAGTGCGCCTTGTCGCGCTCATCCAGCATCCGGGCCGCCTGGGCAGCCGGGATGGAGTTCTTCGCCTCCTCCTTCAGCTTGGCCAGCTACTCTGCGGGGCGAAAGGAACGAGCACGTCATTTATGTCCAAAAGAACGAATTACCCACCTAAGGGAAGGTTACTTACTCAGCACCTGCAGGCCGGCTGCCCGGATGCGGTTCTCCTGGCGGTTGGCGTCTTGAAGACAAAAAACAACAAGACAAGCATGCCGCGCGGCCATCCGCGAAACCAAGACGAAGGAAAAAGAAACCTACTAGCATCAGCCTGTTCGCAACCTCGCTGGCTGCCACCGCCAGCGCAAGTCTTTAGCAAAGGCCGCCGCCATCGTCACCACAGCTTCCAGGTCTGTCAGATATATACCGAGTAGGGGTATATCCGACATTGTCCAAAGAGCCGGATTACCAGGGTGGCCTGTTGGTAATGGATCATAGTCCATTAGGCGGCCCAGTAAGCTGACGCACAGAAGCCGGATTCTAGAACAACCCGGACCACGGCTCAAAGTGGTGCGGCTTGGAGTAGAAGGCGGATTCTTTCTTTCCAAGTTATATACTTTCCTTAGTCTTCTAGGTTTCCTTTCTGTAAGCCCTAACCCAGCTATTTATATAAATCCGGACGGGAGAGAAGAACAAGGACAATTTGCTAGAAGCCAACTCGCCGGGAAGTTGATCCTCGCCGAGTTAGCGAAACCCTACTCACGTTGTACTTTGTATACTTCAGGCTTCAGCCCTGATTTAGTGAGATTGCAGGAGTAGGAACGTCGCCTAGTTGCGTCGTGCCGAACCTGGGTAAATTTGGTGTTCCTGGTTGTCGTACTACCACGTCCCCCCACGTCTCTACCCGTAGACTCATGGCACCCCCGTCTATGAACTCTACTACGATGTCTCGATAGTTGGCGTCCACCGTGAGGCCAACGACGTCAGGCGTTATGTTTCGATCGGGGATACTCGGCGGAATTGGCAGTACCATAACTGCCGGAAGCTTGGAATTCGACAATGACGTTGGGCGCTTCCTCGACAACAGATCGTACATGCCAACACAGAATCATCTGGTAAGTGCCTGCGTTTTACCGATTAGATCTGCAAACATCTTTATCAGATTAACTGCAGAAGCAATGGGATTCTGTGGTGGAAGCAAATTTATCCCACCCGCCCTATACCGAGTTGAAGAAAACTATGATACCGGATTTTGCTCAGATCGCTAAAACTCTGAATTTGCTGCCTCTTCGGAGATGCCTGCAATCAGATCTCACTTCATTGGCATGGTGCAGTCCGAGGTCGCTGAAAACACGGAAGTAAGTAATCCCGTGGAAGAGGCAGAAAACAACAATCCCACAGAACAAAGTGGAAGATCCGACACCCGCCAATAAAACGGTGAACTCGGAAGACGACTCCATACTAGCTGCCATAGAGGCAAGATTGGAGTCGGAACCTGGATTTGAAGACATAGATTCAGAAGATGAAGATGAAGACGCTTTCGAAAGAAAAGTTAAATCCATGCAGGGGAGCTTCCATGAAGTGCTTATTACAAAACCGACTGATAACTCGGATGCTGAAGACGATGAAGACCCCAGAACACCTCCACCAGACGAGGAAAGAGAGGACGGCGAAACCAGTCCCATTTATCCTGATGTCAAGGAATTGATAGAAGAAGAACCTGGCAAAAAACCTCCCTCTTGCAAGAAGAAAAAGAAGACCGCCAAGAAACTCCAGTACAAACTCCAGAGGAAAAAGTTGGCAGATAATGCTAACCAAAACCTGGAAGCAGGAGGAGCAAGCGGAGTCACACCTGTGGAGAACCCCGGTTGGACCATACGAGTCACCGGAAGTGCTGGAAGCCAGAAGGCAAGCCCCGGTTGGAACAGGACGAGATCGATCTGATCAAAACCCCGGTTGGACCATACGAGCCACCGGAAGTGCTGGAAGCCAGAAGGCAAGCCATTATGCGGCAGCAGCAACAACTATTCCGATCGCAAGAAAATCTCCTCAAATCCCAAGCTAGTGTTAAAGCAAAACATGAGGAAATTGAAGAATTCGAAAGACGGAATATGTCCGGGATAAAACCCACGTGATTACCCAGAATCGCAAGGCCGGATGTGCTGCCAGCAAAGGAACGGTTGCAAAACCCTTCTTGGCAAAGACAGGTTGACGGTGTAAATGCCAAAGGCGAACGAATCTATAAAACAACAGCTGAAAACGCGGAAGCCGCGTTCGCCATCCTTAATGATGATCTGTACTCCAAAGACGAAAAGCTCCAAGGAGTATATGCTTTCCTGGGAAAAGCACTGCAACAGCAACATCAACAGCGAGGTCAGGCAAGATCAGGGAAATTGCATGACGACTCGGCCCTATGCAAAACTGCCACTTGTGCCGCTGGAGCACCTGGACCTAGAGAACCTGGAGATTCAGGCGATTCTAAGGACGAGAATGGAGATCCTAAGAAGGACAAGAAAATCCCGGATAATAGGTGAAAGTGCATTTCGTTTTCCCAGTGTTTTGAGTGTTAGTTAACAATACTAAGTACATTATTTATCAAGGTGTTTAGTGTGCAGGTGTTATACTTAACATCGGCATCGAGCACTGAAAAGTCGGTGAAGTTTGGCCTGAGGTTTTTGGGACAGAACTCAACCGGATTATTCGGACCGGATTATTCATCCTGGACCGGATATTCCGGTTGCTGAGAAAGGAGCTCAAAAATGGCTAAGGACTGAGGATCTTGCATACTGGAACCAACCGGATTATTCGGACCGGATATTTCATCCTGGACCGGATATTCCGGTTACTGCGAAAAATTGCTAAGGACTGAAGTTTTGAGCTACTGGAGTCAACCGGATTATTTGGACCGGATTATTCATCCCGGACCGGATATTCCGGTTGCTGCGAAAAACTGCTAAGGACTGGAAGTTTTGAGCTACTGGAGTCAACCGGATTATTTGTACCGGATATTTCATATATATACCGGATATTCCGGTTGCAGTTGAGGAAGTGGAAAAATGGCTAAGGACTAGAAGATTTGCGTACTGGCATCTACCGGATTATTTGTACCGGATTATTTCAAATCAACCGGATAATCCGGTCCAGCACTGCAGTTCAGCGTGGAGCAAGCTAACCGGATATTCCGGTCCAAACTTGAACCGGATATTCCGGTACCTTTTTTCCTGCACAACGACTAGTTGTGAGGAGGGACTATAAATAGCCCTCCTCTTCTTCCTCAAGATCTAGTTCTTCCCCTTAGCATTGATGAGCATTTAAGAACTCACCAAATTCCTCATAACTCCCAATCCCTCCACCCAATCTTGAAGATCTTTGGAGGATTGAAGGAGAAGGCCCCGATCTACATCTTCACCAACCCGTTCTTAATTTCCCCCTCTCTAGCTCGAGGGATCTTGCCTAGGGTTTCCTCTTGTGGAGAACCTAGGCATCTTGTTTCTAGTTGGTGATTCAAGAGTTGTTGGGAGCCCCCAATTAAGTTGTGGGTGTGTGCCCCAAGGTGTTTGTAAAGGATTTGATCCCCGCCTCAAAGGGGTTCTATAGTGGAAGGTGAACTAGGCCTTTGTGGCGAAGTTCATCGGAGAATAGGGTGAAGCCTTAGTGGCGTTGAGTAGGCCTTTGTGGCGAGCTCACACCCCTCCAACGAGACGTACTCCCCTAAAAAGGAGGAACTCGGAAATACATCGTGTCTCCGTGTGCTTCCATCGGTTACCTCGTTCCTCCCTCTCTTTACTTACTTGTACTTGTTGCATTGATTACTTGTCTTGTCATATAGGTAAATTCCTCACTAGTTGCACTATCTAGAGAATTTACCTTTCTTGTCAAGCCTAAATTTGAGAAAAATTAAAATTTGCCGTAGCACCTATTCACCCCCCCCTCTAGGTGCCCATACTATACTTTCAATTGGTATCAGAGCCTCGGCTCTTCTATCGGGCTTAACCGCCTAAGAGTTTAAGTATGGGTGATGAGGATGACGCTCCGTCCGAAGTAAATGTGTCCATGAATGATCTCAATGCTTTGAGAGAATCATTGACCTCATCCATAGACACTAAATTTGAGGAGTTGCGTCTACTCATGACAACACTCCTCAAAACCAAGGAACCGGAGGTGGTCGACTCATCCCCTCCGGAAACGGAGGGTGCCAAGATTGGGGTTGATGGTGAACTACCTAAAACTGCTTCCGCCGAACAATCCTCTAAGAAAGGTGCGAGTGGAAAGGAAGGATATAATGCCGTAGAAGGCTCATATTCTCCCGATCCTCCCATCCCTTTTCCTCATATAATTCCTAGGGGAGATCCACCTAAAATTGATGCATATTCTTTTCGTGAATGGCAATACTACATGGAGACTCACTTGAACTCTTCTTGTATAGATCTTTGGAGAATCACTCGTGATGGATACAAGCCATATGATCCCAAGAATCTCACAAGAAGAGAGGTGGTAGATTGCCAACTCAATTACACCGCTTTGTCCATCCTTCATCAAGCCGTGGGCCCCAATCACATGCCGCATCTTCAACACTTCTCCACCGCCAAAGAGACATGGGATGCCCTTGTCGTCATGTTTGTTGGGAATGAAAGCATGCAAAGAAATCGCTATGACACCTTGACCAATGAGGCCGAAGGATTCTTCATGCGTGATGGAGAAGATCACGTTGACATGTATCGGAGGCTCAAGTCTCTTGCCACCGCCTTCTCTAATGCGGGTGCAACACATATTGATGATGCTTGGATCAAGAGGAAGTTCATAATTGCCGTGATGCCTTTCGAGGGCACGGATATGAAGAGCATTCAAGGGAGACATGATTTCTCCACCATGACCTCTACCCAAGTCATGCAAGAGTTGAGCTCCTACAAAGTGCAAACCAAGAATGCTCTTGACAACCGTGCTAGGGCCATTGGAATGCATCAAGGAGCTTCCGTTGCTTTGAAGGCCAAGGTGTTGACAAGAGAAGTTGAGAATGATGAAGATGGGGAAGAAGCATTGCCTCCATTGAAGGAACAAGAATATGATCCCGTTCTAAAGGATCTAATAGCTCTCACCGTGCAAAAGTTTTGGAACAATCCCCCTAAAGGCAAGAAGTTTGTTGAGGAGAAGACCAAGTCTCGTTATGGTAATGATGGGGCTCAAAGAGTGAGATCTTGCTTCAATTGCCAAGACAAGTACCACTTCATCGCGGAATGCCCATATGAGAATAGAGAAAACCATAGTGGCAAGCTCATCCGCAAGGACAAGTCCAAGGTTGAATACAAGAAACCTCATTTCAAGAAGAAACCTTTCAACAAGAAGACTCCTACCAAGTTTGTGCTCTTGACTCAAGAGGAGTATGATTCCGGGAGTGATGAAGAAGAAGAAACAACAAGTGAAGTAGCCGCTCTAGCTATTGCTTCCACTCCATCTTCGTCATCCCTCTTTGAATCTCCCAATGAAAATCTTCCTCAACGCGATGCCAAGTGCTTCATGGCTAAGGCCACGGAGGTATCATCTTCTCCTAACTCTAAGACCCCTAGTGAACTAGAACATATTGCTTGTCTTAGAGAGGAAGAGGAAAGAGCCTCCTTGGATCGTTTTATGGCTAACATGCAAGGGGAGACCAAGAAGTACTTTGAGCATCTCATGAGGCAATTGGGAGAGGCCCAAGAGGCCCTTGAGAAGAAAGGTGAGATTGAGAGAAGGGATGCGGATGAAATTGCATCTCTCTCAATGACTCTTGAAGAAGAGCATGATGGTAGAGTTTCTCTAGAGGATGAACTTGAAACTATTGAAACCACTCATAATGAACTTGTCTCTAAAATCATTAAGGAACGTGATCTTGCTATTGCTAAATACAAAAAGGCTAAAAAGGATAAAGTAGAGTTTGGGGTTGGTCATGGTAAACTAACCGAGGAGTTTGAAAAGCTAACCATTGCTCACAAAGCTTTGGAAAGCCAACACTCATCCCTCAAAGAGTTGCATGAACAACTTCAAACTCAACTTACTCAAGCTAACCATCCTAGCACTTCTATTTCTTCTTGTGATCATGCAAATATTATTGAAGAAAATGCTAGGTTGAAGGATGAACTTGCAAGGCTCAAGGGTAAAAGCACTCAAGTTGAAAAGGTGGTGCTTGCCACCCCACAAGTGGTTGCCTCAAGCACTAATGCGGTCATTTCTAGACCACAAGTGAGTGCTCCAAGGCAACAAGTGGGCAAGCAAGGTCTTGGCTATGTGGCCAAGAAAAGGAACAAGAAGAAGAAGAACAAGAAGAAGAACAAACATGGCGCTTCGGGTGGTATTGTCATGAGGGACAACACTACTCGTAGCTCCTCCGCGGGAACTAACAACCCACACCATTTCTTATATGTTGATTATTATGGTGTTGTGCAAGCTAAATATGTTGGTCCTATTGAGGGTTTTATTGACTACACTATATGGGTTCCAAAGACCCTTGTTGCTAACATGAAGGGACCCAACTCGGGTCCTAACTCTAGTCAATGATCTCTTGCAGGACTATGCTTCCGGTGGGGCTAAATGGATTCTTGATAGTGGATGCACTAATCATATGACCGGAAGCAAAGAACTTGTGACGGAGTTGCAACCAAATGATATCCAAGCAACCGTCACCTATGGGGACTCGTCCAAGTCTAAGGTATCCGGATTTGGCAAGGTTGTGGTGGCTCCCGATATCACTATCGTGAACGTCATGCTTGTCGAATCCCTTGGTTACAATTTACTTTCCGTCCGTTCTCTTAGTAAGATGGGTCTTTCCGTCTTCTTTGATGGTGATATTGTGGTCCTTTTGAGGAGCAAGACTCTTGACGTCGTTCACGTGGGACATGTTGAAAATGAGTTGTATGTGGTGGACTTTTCGAAGTCAACCAACACTCAAGCAATGTGTCTTTTCGGGAAGGCGGACTTGGGATGGTTGTGGCATCGCCGCCTATCCCATGTCAACATGAGAACTTTGCAAAGTCTTCACAAAAGTGGCCTTATTGTCGGACTAAAAGAAAATGTTTCCTTTGCAAAGGATCGCATTTGTAGGTCGTGTGTTGAAGGGAAGATGCATTATATTGTGCACAAGGCCAAGACTATTATCTCATCAAAGAGGATCTTGGAGCTTCTCCATGTTGATCTCTTTGGTGCCGTGCCCGAGGCAAGTCTTGGCGGCAAGAAGTATTGCTTGGTGATTGTCGATGATTATTCAAGATACACTTGGGTTTATTTCTTCAAGTGCAAGAGTGAGACTCAACAAACCATCATCGACTTCTCCAACGAAGTGCAACGTCAACACAATGTGCAAATCATGGCTATTAGGAGTGATAATGGGTCAGAGTTCAAGAACTATACATTGAATGAATTTCTTAGTGAAGAAGGCATTCGTCACCAATACTCCGCCACTTACACTCCTCAACAAAATGGTGTTGCCGAAAGGAAGAATCGCACTCTCTTGGATATGGCAAGGACCATGTTGGCGGAGTACTCTTCTCCCCAATATTTGTGGGCCGAGGCCGTATCCACCGCATGCCACTCCTCCAACCGCCTCTACATCCGCAAAGGCTTGTGCAAGACCCCATATGAGATCCTCACCGGCAACAAGCCCAACGTATCCTACTTCCGTGTATTCGGTTGTAAGTGCTTCTATTTGATCAAGGGTATTAGGTTGTCGAAATTTCAATCCAAAACTATTGAGGGTATCTTTGTTGGTTACGGTGCCGAATCCCACACTTATAGAGTCTATGACAAAGCCTCACGGATTGTCATAGAATCTTGTAGTGTGGTTTTCGAGGAAAATGACGGCTCCCAAGTGGCGCAATTTCATGTTTCAAATGTAGATGTTGAAATGCCTCAAGAAGCCATAGGAAGGATGGGCGTGGGATTCTTCCGCCCCATCGAGGGACACCTTATGGCGACTCGAGAAGGACTATGCTCTACCCAAGTGGAGCCCTCCTCTACATTTGAAGATCAAGCCAAGGAGCCACCTTCTACACCTAACCGAGAACATATTCAAGACCCTCCTCTCATTGATCAAGTGACTCCGCAAGTCGTACCCACTCCTCTCACTAATGCGAGTCAAGATCAAGGCCAAGATCATTCTTCCTCGTCATCCTCTTCTCAAGTTGAAGCTAGTGTTGAAGATATTGTTGATGACAATGTTGATGATCAAGGCCATGTTGGTCAAGATGGGGACCCAAATGATCAAGATGATCAAGTGATCCCTCCTCGCAATAATGAGGAGATCGAAGCCCGTCGCATCAAAAGGATAAGAAGAGCTTTGAAGCAAATTGATGCCCAAGACAACAAGGTCTTGGAGGATGTTCAAGCTAGAAGATCCACTAGAAGGCAATTGGCTCATTTTTGTGAGCATCAAGCTCATATCTCTATGGTGGAGCCTAAGAAAGTGTATGAAGCTCTTGAGGACTCCGATTGGGTTGAAGCTATGCATGATGAGCTCAATAACTTTGAGCGCAACAAGGTTTGGAGATTGGTTGAGAAACCCAAGGATTGCCACAATGTTATTGGCACCAAGTGGATATTCAAGAACAAGCAAGATGAGAATGGCATTGTCATTAGGAACAAGGCAAGATTGGTCGCTCAAGGTTACACCCAAGTTGAAGGCATTGACTTTGATGAAACCTATGCGCCCGTGGCTCGCCTTGAGTCCATCCGTATCCTCCTTGCTTATGCTTCCTCACATAATTTCAAGTTGCAACAAATGGATGTGAAAAGTGCTTTCTTGAATGGTCCACTAAAAGAGGAGGTATATGTTAAGCAACCTCCGGGGTTCGAGAATCTCAACTTTCCCAACCACGTTTACAAACTCGACAAGGCTCTCTATGGTCTCAAACAAGCACCCCGTGCTTGGTATGAGCACCTTAGGGAGTTGTTAGATGATCGTGGTTTCGAAGTTGGGAAGATTGACCCCACTCTCTTCACCAAGAGAGTAAAGGGAGAGCTTTTCATATGCCAACTCTATGTGGACGATATCATCTTTGGCTCAACTAACCAAGCTTTCAATAATGAGTTCTCTAAGCTTATGACTGACAGGTTCGAGATGTCTATGATGGGTGAGCTTAAATTCTTCCTTGGCTTTGAGATCAAGCAATTGGCCCGTGGTACCTTCATTTCTCAAGCCAAGTATACTCAAGACATGCTCAAGAGGTTTAACTTCCAAGAGGCAAAGATCAAAACCACTCCTATGCAAGTCAAGTGTCATCTATCACGCAATCCAAAAGGGAGTAAGGATGTGGACCAAAAGCTCTATCGTTCTATGATTGGTTCTTTGCTCTATCTTTGTGCATCTAGGCCCGATATCGTTTTGAGTGTAGGTGTGTGTGCAAGGTATCAAGCGGCTCCTAAGGATTGCCATCTTATGGCGGTTCATAGAATCTTTCGTTATTTGGTTCATACCTCAAGATTTGGTTTGTGGTACCCAAAGGGGGCACAATTTACTCTCAATGGATATACGGATTCCGATTGGGCGGGTGATCAAGATGATAGGAAGTCAACTTCGGGGGCTTGCCAATTCCTTGGTAGGTCCCTTGTAAGTTGGTCCTCGAAGAAACAAAATTGCATCTCTCTCTCCATCGCCGAAGCGGAATATGTTGCCGCCGCGAGTGCATGCACCCAATTGCTATGGATGAGGCAAACTCTCAAGGAATATGGAGTTCATTTGGACAAGGTACCTCTTCTATGTGACAATGAAAGTGCCATCAAGATTGCATACAATCCGGTGCAACACACAAGGACGAAGCACATTGAGATCCGCCACCACTTCATCCGTGATCACGTGGCGAGAGGAGACATTGCACTTGGTTATGTGCCCACCAAGGACAATCTTGCGGATATTTTCACGAAGCCACTTGATGATGCAAGATTCATGTTCTTGAGGAATGAGCTAAATGTGATTGATTCAAGGAGCTTGGCTTGACTATCTTGCGCACACCCCTATAGATGAATCGTGTTCGAGCTTAGATGTAGGCATGGACATAGGGGGAGTGCTATCCTAACACATTGGATTCTCCCTCCCCCCATTATGCCCATAGCAAAAAAATTCATTGTAATCTCTTTTTCTAATGTTGAATTGTGAGCTTCAATGTTGAGTTTTGGCAATGCCCCCAAGATATATCTTCGCGGCTGCATACCAAGAACTCTTACATGGTGGCTTCGGCCACCAACCTCTTCATTGCGAAGAGTTGGATCTTAGTTGGGTTTGTCTACTTGTCATTTTATTGCAATTCGTGTGTTTTTCCCGGCTAAGTGTTTCTTCCTAGGAAAATCCCACTCAATTGTTTCACCTTTTTGGTTGGTTGCTTCTTGCTCTTGAGAGGGATAAGTACTAGTCTCAGTTTGGTAATTCTATCCTAAGCCTTTCTCTCAAAAAGCCTTCTTTCTAAGCACTAGTGTCGTCCGTTGAAAACGAGGAAATTTCGAATCTGGAGGCAGTCGGATTTTCCGGTTCAGTTCTGAACCGGAATATCCGGCTGTACCGGAATATCCGGTTCAAACTTGAACCGGAATATCCGGTTCGGCGAAATCCATATAAACTGGAGCCCGACGGGGATGGGCAGTTCTTGCCCTATTTCCCGTCCGCTCCTCCCCACCAAATCGCCGCCGCCGTGGTTCTTGGCCTCCCGGGCCGTTTCCTCCGCAAGATCTTGGAGATTTGACCCGGATCTTGATCTCCTCGCGTTTTGGATCGATTCTACCCAAGCTTTTCTCTCCATGGATCCCGGTATAGTTCAAATCTCTTGAATCTTGGTGCTATAACCTCACCTTCCATGGATGTGTGTTTTTGCTAGCTTGCTTGGTAGATTTCGTTCCGAAGAGGACTCCCCATACATGCTAGAAATCATAGAATAGATCACTTGTTAGCAATCCTTGCGGAAATCTGAGATCTAGGTTAATTTTGTGCTGTTCCGAAATTTACCGGAATATCCGGTCCACGACTGAACCGGAATATCCGGGTAACCGGAATATCCGGTTCAGTTTTGAACCGGAATATCCGGCTGAGTCCAGAACGGTTTTAAGGGCAGCCCCAAATGAATCTTTCCCAGATTTCCATATCGATTGTTTCCTGTCATCTTCTCTATCTTTTCTATGTATGTTTGTATCCATTGTATGACACTAGTGTACTCATCTTGTGCTTTTCCTACTATATCTTGTTTCACAGATGGTGACCACGATCGTAGCGTTCCAAAGCGCAAGAAGCTTGTCTCTACCCGTAACAAGAGGAAACCTCGGCTCAACTATAAGACCTGGTAGTTCAATGAGCTTAGAAAGAAGGATGCTTATCTGTCTCCGAGGGTTGGCAACATTGATCCTCGTTTCTGGAATCTGGAGCAGTCTTACATTTACACTGACATCTATTGTGACTTCCGCTATCCGTGCCGCCCTATGCATCCTTATGACCATGCCGCTCTCAAGGCCAAGGATGAGTTTGCTGATGCTGCCAGTATTGTTGAGAGCTTCGGTTTGGTGAAGCTGATGGAGACCCAGTGCAACTACAACACGCAGCTGGTGATGCAGTTTATGTCCACCCTCGTGTACTCCACTGGTGATATTGTGACCCGTCTTAAGTGGATGTCTGGAGATACACCCTGTGAGGCATCCTTTGAGAGGTTTGCTCGGCGTCTTGGCTACTCTTACAGCGAGCACCCTCCTCTTGGTCACCGCGTCCATGAGGTTGATAGGCCGAGGAGGGAGGTGTCCATGGCTGAGCTCTACGCCCCTGGTTTCACTGTTGGGGGGCTTGAGGGACTGCTTCCTCTTTATGATCAGCTGGTGCGTATCTTCAGAGCTTTCCTTGTGCCAAGTGGAGGTAACAACGATGCTCTCACCACTCCTCTGTGCAACCTTCTGATTCTGGCTAAGGAGTGTATGGAGGAAGAGGACCCGGCTGTCTCATATACTGTGGATGTGATGGATATCATCTTTCACGAGCTCTATGCTGCGATGATTGGTGGCTACACCATACCCTATGCTCCCTACATCATGATGCTTATCAAGTATGAGATGCGAAAGGAGTACACCGAGCTTCCCATGGTTGAGCACAAGGTGAGGAAGCTGTATGTCAAGAGGAAGGTGAAGACTGCGGCTGCTTCTCGGAGTGCTCCGTTTGAGGGTGGTTCCTCTATGGGTGGCCCTTCTAGCTCTCAGTCTGCTCCCAGGGTGCCTGTGTCTGATCTCACCACTTTGCGCAACGTCAGGAAGCTATCCTGGTTTCAGCGCAACGTGCTCTGCATGAAGCTGGACATTCACAAGGAACAGTACAGGGCATATCGCAGGGACACTGATTTGGCCAGCTCGCAGCGTCAGATTCTCCATCACGTGAGTGGTGGCACTGGTGATGTTCCTGCCCCTCTTGATGCTCAGTCTTACTCTGCTTGGTCTGCTGAGGATTCCACTCCTTGGGAGAGCATTGAGGCGGCCCTCAGGTCTACTCGGGAGACTGCTTCACGAGCTCATGATGCTGCTGCTGATGAGGAGGAGTCTGATGATGAGCAGGGATCTGGAGACGAGTCGGATGCTTAGACCGTGTCTGGGGCGTTAGTTAGCTATTTCCCTCCTTTTTGGTGTCTCGATGCCAAAGGGGGAGAAGTAGTTATTATAGACTACGGGATTTGCATGGGTTCGGGCACAAGCATTTGCTTTTATCCTTTCCTTGAGCGCTTGTGTCCATTTTATCTTCATTTGTCGTGCTTGTGAACTTGTCGTTTATTGTCGTTTAAAACTATGTGTGTGCTTATGTGTGTGACTATTGGCTATCTGGATACTATCATGGTTATCTATTTATGGTGTGTTGGTTATCTATCGGATATGTTGAGGAGATTATCTATGATTGTGCTTGGCTATTCTTGGATATATCGTTCTCGCACAAGGTATACACTTCTTTACACTCAACATATCGGTGTTGTTGTCTCATTGTCGTGTTTGCTACTTGTTGAAAATATCTTCCTATACATCTTTGCACTCATTTGTGTTTGAGGCAAACAAAAGATATGCATAGAGATAGGGGGAGAGTTTTTCATCTTGTTTCGAGCATGCTTACTGTCAAGGTTTATTGCAAATCTTAGTATTGTCATCTAACACCAAAAAGGGGGAGATTGAAAGTGCATTTCGTTTTCCCAGTGTTTTGAGTGTTAGTTAACAATACTAAGTACATTATTTATCAAGGTGTTTAGTGTGCAGGTGTTATACTTAACATCGGCATCGAGCACTGAAAAGTCGGTGAAGTTTGGCCTGAGGTTTTTGGGACAGAACTCAACCGGATTATTCGGACCGGATTATTCATCCTGGACCGGATATTCCGGTTGCTGAGAAAGGAGCTCAAAAATGGCTAAGGACTGAGGATCTTGCATACTGGAACCAACCGGATTATTCGGACCGGATATTTCATCCTGGACCGGATATTCCGGTTACTGCGAAAAATTGCTAAGGACTGAAGTTTTGAGCTACTGGAGTCAACCGGATTATTTGGACCGGATTATTCATCCCGGACCGGATATTCCGGTTGCTGCGAAAAACTGCTAAGGACTGGAAGTTTTGAGCTACTGGAGTCAACCGGATTATTTGTACCGGATATTTCATATATATACCGGATATTCCGGTTGCAGTTGAGGAAGTGGAAAAATGGCTAAGGACTAGAAGATTTGCGTACTGGCATCTACCGGATTATTTGTACCGGATTATTTCAAATCAACCGGATAATCCGGTCCAGCACTGCAGTTCAGCGTGGAGCAAGCTAACCGGATATTCCGGTCCAAACTTGAACCGGATATTCCGGTACCTTTTTTCCTGCACAACGACTAGTTGTGAGGAGGGACTATAAATAGCCCTCCTCTTCTTCCTCAAGATCTAGTTCTTCCCCTTAGCATTGATGAGCATTTAAGAACTCACCAAATTCCTCATAACTCCCAATCCCTCCACCCAATCTTGAAGATCTTTGGAGGATTGAAGGAGAAGGCCCCGATCTACATCTTCACCAACCCGTTCTTCATTTCCCCCTCTCTAGCTCGAGGGATCTTGCCTAGGGCTTCCTCTTGTGGAGAACCTAGGCATCTTGTTTCTAGTTGGTGATTCAAGAGTTGTTGGGAGCCCCCAATTAAGTTGTGGGTGTGTGCCCCAAGGTGTTTGTAAAGGATTTGATCCCCGCCTCAAAGGGGTTCTATAGTGGAAGGTGAACTAGGCCTTTGTGGCGAAGTTCATCGGAGAATAGGGTGAAGCCTTAGTGGCGTTGAGTAGGCCTTTGTGGCGAGCTCACACCCCTCCAACGAGACGTACTCCCCTAAAAAGGAGGAACTCGGAAATACATCGTGTCTCCGTGTGCTTCCATCGGTTACCTCGTTCCTCCCTCTCTTTACTTACTTGTACTTGTTGCATTGATTACTTGTCTTGTCATATAGGTAAATTCCTCACTAGTTGCACTATCTAGAGAATTTACCTTTCTTGTCAAGCCTAAATTTGAGAAAAATTAAAATTTGCCGTAGCACCTATTCACCCCCCCTCTAGGTGCCCATACTATACTTTCAATAGGGACGAAGCGTCCAGAACAGGATTGAACGTGCAACGATGTCGCCTAGAGGGGGGAGGGGGGAATAGGCGATTAAAACTTTTCCGGTTAAGGCTTGCTAAATGCGGAAATAAACTAGGTGTTTAAATTAACAAGCATACAACCTAAATATTGTCGGGTCAACTAGGTGCATCAACAACTTAAGCTAAGCAAGACAAGTAACAAGGTGATAGAAAGATATATAACTTCAAGCACGAAGGTTATCACAATGTAAATTGCATCAGTAGAAAGCTCGGGTACAGAAATAACCGAGGCACACGGAGACGATGATGTATTCCCGAGTTCCTCCCACAAGGGGAGTACGTCTCGTTGGAGGGGTGTGAGCTCTCCACAAAGGCCTCACCCTATTCTCCGATGAATCCCGCCAGAAAGGCCTAATTCACCTTCCACTATTGGCAACCTTCGATCGAGGCACACATCCACAACTTAATTGGAGACTCTCGATGTCACCACAATCTTGGGGCACACATCCACAACTCAATTGGAGGCTCCCAAGAACACCACAAGTCGTCTAGGGTCCAAGACCCAAGAGTAACAAGCTCACAATCTTTCACTTCCACGAATCCTCGTGGAGAGAGAAAACCGATGCAGCCGATGCAAATGGCAAGAGCACAAGTGCTCAAATCCCCCACTCTCAAATTCCAACAAAGCAACAAATGCTTATGGGAAAATAAGAGAGGAAGAACAATGGAGAAACACCAAGAACTCCAAGATCAAGATCTACTAGGTTTCCCTCACTAAGAAGGAGGATGGATTGCTGAAAATGTAGATCTAGATCTCCTCTAACTTCTCCCTCAAAGATATGCAAGAATCATAGGAGGGATTGGGAGAAGCTTTCCAAGGTCAACAATGGTGTGGAGAGAGAGGAAAAACGTGTTTGGGCAGCCTTGGGGTCAAGGGGAAGAAGACCCCCTTAAATAGGGGACCCAAAATATGGCCGTTATGTGAAAAACTCGCGCAGCAGCGGTAGTACCGCTAGGCCCAGCGGTACTACCGCTACGGGGCGTTTCGGTACTGGTTCCGGCGGTACTGGGGCGGTACTGGACCAGTACTACCGCTGCACCAAAAACAGAAAAACCGACGATACGAAAACGATCCTAACTTTTGCGTCCGGACTCCGTTTTCGATGATCTTGGGCTCGTTGAAATCGCAACGGCAAGCTCTACAAGATTATGCAGAGCAACATCATTGTACTACAATGAAACTTAAAACCACAAGGGGAAATGTAAGATCTCTCTAAAGAGGACCAACCGGGAAAACCTTCAACATCAAAAACTCAATAGGTGTTTCATGTGAAAACCCTTTTTAATGAACTTGGGTTTGTCATGAAGATCACAACAAGCACCAAAACCCATAGAGATAAAATCCAACTAAAAACCAAGAAAGATGATACGCAAGAGTGCAAAGGTTTGAGCTCTCCACAACGATTCGATCAAGTTACTCACTTGATAGCCCCTCTTGACAGTACGACTATCGATCCTATAACCCGGTCTCCCAAATGTACGAGACCGGTAAAATAGAAATCCTATCAAGATTATACCTTTTCCTTGAGCATTCCACTTGAGCTAGATGATGACGATCTTGACTCTTTCAAGTTGGATCTTTTTTCTTGATCGTGCTAGCTAGCACTTGCTCCGCTTGATGAAGACTTGCAAGTTGCTCTCCCATACACCATTATGGGAGAGACCCTTCGGAACATATTCAAAAGGCCACAATCTCCAAATGGGTGGAAAGCATCAAGCATAGGATTTCTTCGATACGCTTCACTTGAGCTTCCACGTCAAGCTCGATGACAAACACCTCTTGACGACATAGACCATGGGCTATATGAAATCTTTCTTGTGAAGCATGCCCATGGAAAGATACCTAACCACACATAGAGATAGCACACACACATATCATGGGTTAGTTCACAAATCTATATGGACAATTGCTTACCATTACCACGAGATACATAATCCCACTAGGTACATCTTGTAGCTTTGTGTGTTGATCACACGCATGCTTAACCTTGTATCTTTTCTCTTTTCTTCGTCCATAAAGTTGATGTCTTGAAGGTAGACATGAATGACCACTACATATTGTTCTTCAAGATATCAAGCAAATAAGCTTAATAGCACAGCGGTACTACCGCTGCACACAACGGTACTACCTCCCACTGACATCACAGGGTACCCAGTGTACTGCACACTGGAGCTCAGCAGTACCACAGAAGTACCGTGAAGCTCCAGTAGCGGTACTACCGTAACCTGGCAGCGGTACTACCGTTAGCCCCGAACTCGATATAAATCGAGAAGGCTGGCGGTAGTACTAGGCCACTACCGCCCTAGTACCGTAATCATTACCGTGAGCAAAACTTCCTTGGCGGTATTTTGACCGGTACTGCCAGCGGTACTACCGCGTCCTGGAAGGAGCAGTACTACCGCTGACGGTAGCGGTACTACCGCCGTGGGGAGTGTTGCTCCGAAAATGACTAAGTACTAGCGGTAGTACTATGCCGGTACCGCCTGGGTACCGTGGATATCAGTGGCCTTTTCTTTGCTAGCGGTACCTCCAGCAGTAGTACCGCTCCTGGGAGGAGACGGTACAAACCGCGGTACTACCGCTGTCTGGAGTGTACCAGGTGTGCCGCAGCAGTACAACTCCATGCGGAGCGGTAATACCGATGCACAACCCGGTACTGCCGCTAGACAGAGAAAAAGCTTCTCGGCCATCTTGGACATCAAATGATCTTCTTAGATACACACAAGGACTCCAAACTATTCTTATGGACAAGTCCTGAAAGAATATCTCAATGCAAATATTAGTCCTTAAGGATTGTCATTAATTACCAAAACCACATATGGGGGCACCATGCGCTTTCAATCTCCCCCATTTTGGTAATTGATGACAATCCCTTTTTACGAGGGTTTATATAGTGAATAAAGCAACCATGCAACACAAAGAGCAAGGATGCAAGAGCATGGAAGACAAATGCTTAAGAACGAACCTAAAGCATAAAACCAAATTCCCTTTAACCCTCTAAACTTCTCCCCCATTGGCATCCATTTCCGAAATGGGAGGAAAAACCTACAAGGTCAATATAATAAGATCTCCCCCATAGTGTATACATTCCTCATGATATGAGTGAAATCAAGTGCATATATCCAATAATGAATAGATGGAGGGGGATCAAACTATATTGAGGATCCTAAGATTGCAAATGAAAAATATTCCTCTAAACATCTCCCCAGAAGGAGACAAGCAACCGAAGAGATCCAACAAGAGAGTTCTAGAAAATAATAAAGAATCTCCCCAATGTATATGCACTATTGTGAGTGCAAAAAATATGGAATCATCACTCCCCATAATAATATACAACCCGCAAGAAGTGCAAGAGAACATATGGCAAATGAAGCAATGCAACTTGCAACAAACAAAATAGGTCCACAAGCTTATTAAGATGCAAAAGAAGTACCAAATGAAAAACCAAGCTTGTGCCTTCTAGGAACCACCAAAGAATAAAAATCAATAAAAAGGTGGTCACTAAAGAAATAGAATACCAATTAAAGATGTAACTATTCTCATGTGTATAAGTTTCTAAGTGGACCCCAATCAGAAAGATATAAGTCCATAAAGAAATATGCACACACAAAGTAGGTGCGAAGGAGAGGAACATGATATCCAAAAGAGAGTCATAAATACACCAATAAGATTTTTGCTTTAAAGCAAAGAACAAAGCTCAATTTTGTCTTAAAGGATATAGATGAAGAATCAACAAACTCATCAAAGCATCACAAATATCACAAGGGAAAAGTGATAGTTGGAATGCTTCGAGAAAGGTAACATGTATCACAAAAAAGGCAAATGTTTTTGAGAATTCATCAATATTTCATATGAGAGACTTCGAGTAGAAGTTGCTAGATTAATATGCCTGGGATTGGTGAATCATAAAATGATTATAAATATCCCCTAGATATGTAATCATCCCGGCTTACTCATATTTGCAATAAAGATGTTTTGACAATACACTTGCAAGAACCAAATGAAATGGAACAAAAGGAATTCATGCCAAGATACAACCTACAAAAGGTTGAAGGCTAGAAATGTATGCATGATATAGATACTTGTTACCGAGAAGACATTGGTGATGAAGAGGATGCGAGTTTGATAATCATCGTAGCTTGACTCCTATAATCAAATGGTGAGAACACCTTCCTTATGAATGAGGCAAGCACCCAATGCATCTCCATTGTACCTAAAAACAAAATTCAAGTACAACATGGTACCCAAACTCATTGGGTCCAAAGTAGTTAGAGAAACTACAATACATAGGACAAACTCCTCATAAATATGTGCATATTAATATGAATTTGGATTTCATGCACATCTTAGCCATTTAGGATTTGATGGAGTTTATCCTATATATTGGATCAACGAAAGTAAGCATGCCAAAAGATATACATAGTAAATATACATGCACAAAACTTTCAAGAACCAAAACAAGATACAAATTGGACAAAACACTAATTAAGCCAAGAAGACACTCACAAGAGTGAAAACCAAGAGAATTGTCCAAATTATATCAAAACCCAAATCAACACATGATTGAGGTAACCAAATAGAGAAGATACCAAAAAAAAAAATCAAAGAATAATCAAACCCTCTACACTTTTCATGATGACACACAAAGTACAAAGACGAAAAATGTGCGTCTTCCAAAGAGACAAGTCATTGGGATAAAATATCAATTTTAAGATAACAAGTGTTCAAACGCATATAGGGTAGCTCTTTAAAGAATAGTGCATTAATTATGATCTTGCATTTGAATACAAAATTCACACAATGGAATCATTACTATCCATATACATTGTTCAAACACTAGTCAAGCTCAAGACAAGCAATAAGATGCAATACCAATTTAAAGAATAGTGTTCTACTCAATGTAGGATAGCTTCCCCAAGAATAGTGCAACCCAAAGAAGTATGAATTTGAACATAAGTGCACAAGAATGGGATCATTGCTTTTCCTAGCACAAGAAAGCATAATTTTTTTTTGAGTAGAGCAAGTAATACACAAGGGAGTTAAACCAGACAAATCATTGTCAAGAAACAAGGCAATTTTAGAGCAATGGCCAAAGTAAATATTATCAATAAACTTACCACAAAAAAATTATCACTTGTCAAAGACAAGAGATGTATGGAGATATTTCTCGGTGGTAGATTTGTTCACAATCACATTCACAAAACATAAGCACGTGACAAAAGATAGGAATAGAAAAACATGCTTAGATAGAGATTCTTGAAGGCTTCCAACAAAAATAGAATATGCAAAGCACCAAGAAACTCTCACAAACAAGATACCAAAATAAGAGAGACAAAACACATTTAAGAAAACATGGAACTTGTTTGAGCAATATGCCACATAAGAACAAGATTATTGACAATATCAATTCTAGGTGGCAAAACCTCACATGTTCACATTTTATAGGCTTGTAATATGCACATAGATTATTACTCCCCCATAATGTGATAATCCATTTTTCAACAAGAGGCAAAGAAAAATCCAACTAGAGAAAGTTAATGGACATTAGAATTTGAATTTCTCATGAGAAAGACATACCATATAGAGACAAGATAATATTGATATATCAGCACTAAGTGGTAATCATCATGTACACACATTTTAGGATAGTAAAGTGCCAAGAGCATATTACTCCCCCAAAATGGGATAATCCATTAAACTCCCAAAGAGCCAACTAAAATAAGCAATAATTGCAATGAAGGCTCAACACAAAACACACACGTACATGGAGTGAAAACCCACCAAACATAACTAGATTACTCAAGATAGGTAAGTAGTAAGCACAACATATACAAACACATGCTAGCAACAAAACCAACACATGCAAGGGGGCAAGTAACTTTCAATGAATATATGAATTAGATACAAGTTACCGCAAGGAGGAACATTGGATAAGAGATATATATAATCCAAGTGACTTGGCTTGAGGAAATATAATTGATGTAGATCCCTTAATTCTTCATGAGATAGCCAAGTCTCCAATGCCCTCCTTCAACACCTATTGATCAAGTTTGAGCTTGTTGGTCCCCAACCAAGTTGGGTCCTAAGAGGTTAATCACAATAGGTTTGGCAACCCAAATGGTTCTTTTCTTGACACCACTTTGAGTACCAACAAACTTGGCGAACACATTGCCCACATTATCCTTCCGAATGGAATACACATCATCAACAAGGATAGGGTTGGATAATGTACCATTAGTGCATGAAGAAGCAAGGTGTCCCTTCTCACGACAAAGGTAGCAACATCGACTCTTCTCTTTCTTCTTAATAGACTCCTCAACTTGAGGAGCATTGGCTTGACTCTTCTTAGGAGGTGGTCGTTGTTCAACTCGTGGTTGAGCATGAGATTTAACAAGAGGCCGCTTCCCTAGTTGCTTATCACTTAGAGACTTCTTCTTCAAACGGCAAGATCTAACATGGTGCCCTTCAATCTTGCACTTGAAGCAAATAATCTTGGCCGGATCTTTTACTTGTTCTTGGCCCTTATTCTTGTCAACCATGTACTTGTTCTTGATATTGGAGTTGAATCCAAGTCCACTCTTGTCATTGGGAAGTATTCACACTCTCAACATCTTGTCAAGGGTGGAACTCCCTTCATGACTCTTTTCCAAGTCTTTCTTCAAAGAAGTGACTTGGGCCTTGAGCTCTTTAATTTCGTCTACATGGTTAGAATCAACACAAGAGCTAGAGGAAGTAGATGCTTCATTGTTAGAGAAACAAGGCAAGGAAATCAATTCATCACAAGATGTAGAAACATTATGAGAGGATGAATTACTAATACTAGAACAAGGCAATATAGCATTACTAGAAGATATTGTGCTAGTAACCACATGAGGCTCACAAGATGTTACCTTTGTAGTGATAGCCTCAAGAGCTAATTTTAGCTTAGTATGGGATGCTAGAAGATCCTCATGAGAGCTAGATAGCTTTTCATGGATTTCTTCCAACTTCCCACACTTGCTAGTCATCAACTCAAGTTGAGCCCTTAGCTCAACATTCTCCTTCAAAACAGATGCTTCACAAGATGTGGATTTAGTAGCACAAGCATCATTAGAAATAGAAGAAGACAACTTGGCAAGCTCATTATTCAACCTAGAGTTTTCCTCAATTAGTTTAGCATTACCAACAACAAATTCAACATTTTCCTTTTTAAGCACTTTATATTTAGCATTAGTATGGTCACGTGCTTTAGTGAGATAGGCTATTTGTTAATTATAGAGCTCCTCAATAGATTCAAGTTTCTCCTCAAGAGTAACTCGGAGCTCATACTCTTCCTCAAGAGACATAGTGAGGGATGCCTTTTCATCGCCATCACTTCTTTGAATCTCACCTTTCTTTTCAATGATTTTAGTGCTATTAATAGCAAAAGCCAATATTTCACCCAAAGGAGTGATAGCTTTACTACCTTTAGGGATATCAAGGAGAAACAACTCACCTTATCCATTAAAGAGACCTCATCCTCAAACTCTCCACAAAATAAATCCTCATCCTCATTATCACAAGATGTAGTGGGTTCCAAAGGTGGAGATACCTTTGAATCCTTAGCCATAAGGCACACATGAGAAATGGATAACGATGATGAAGATTGACTTGAAGCACCAATAAGTTCCATGTCTTGTTCCCCCAAAATATGGGATTCCTCTACATAGTTAGCCACACAAGTACTAGAGGAAATGGAAGCATTGTTTTTATGAAAACAAGAAATAGGAAGCATCTCATCATGAGATTTAGTTAAAAAACTATTACATAATATGCAAGGACTATCAACACTAGCATGTATGGATATTTGAGTGCTAGAAGATATTAATTCCAAAGATAGATCATTGCAATGGGATAGAGATGAAGTATAGTCAATAGCAAATTCACTATCCACAATGCAATTTCTATCACCACTCACATTATCATTACCTTGTGACAAATCACATGTTGGTGGAGTGGAGAAAGATGTGAACTCATCACGGCCGGAAGTGGATGGAGAACAATCATCCTCAATAGTGTTGGACACATCATATCTATCTTGAAGTTTTGTCCATAACTCATGAGCGTTCCGATAAGGAATGATTGATTTAATAACTACATCGCTCAAAACGCACAAGAGACCATTAGATACAAGATTATTGAGATAAGAGTTTTCCTCGTCCTCTAAAGATAAATCTTGAGAATCCTTTGGAGGAGGAAAATCCATATCTACAATTCTCCTTACATTCTTTGGACCCATGTCTGTAAGAAAATTAAGAATGCAAATTTTCCAGACATCATAATTTCTACATAGAATATAAAAGCGGGATCGTGCTCTATTTCCCTAAACGACACCGTACTCTCTAGGATGTAAAGCCTAATAAAGAGAGGCGAGGCTCTGATACCAATTGAACGTGCAACGATGTCGCCTAGAGGGGGGGGGGGGTGAATAGGCGATTAAAACTTTTCCGGTTAAGGCTTGCTAAATGTGGAAATAAACTAGGTGTGTAAATTAACAAGCATACAACCTAAATATTCTAGGGTCAACTAGGTGCACCAACAACTTAAGATAAGCAAGACAAGTAACAAGGTGATAGGAAGATATATAACTTCAAGCACGAAGGCTATCACAATGTAAATTGCATAAGTAGAAAGCTCGTGTATAGAAATAACCGAAGCACACGGAGACGATGATGTATTCCCGAGTTCCTCCCACAAGGGGAGTACGTCTCGTTGGAGGGGTGTGAGCTCGCCACAAAGGCCTACTCAATGCCACAAAGGCCTCACCCTATTCTCCGATGAACCCCGCCATAAAGGCCTAGTTCACCTTCCAATATTGGCAACCTTCGATCGAGGCACACATCCACAACTTAATTGGAGGCTCTCGATGTCACCCCAATCTTGGGGCACACGTCCACAACTCAATTGGAGGCTCCCAAGAACACCACAAGTCGTCTAGGGTCCAAGACCCAAGAGTAACAAGCTCACAATATTTCACTTCCACGAATCCTCGTGGAGGGAGCAAACCGATGCAACCGATGCAAATGGCAAGAGCACAAGTGCTCAAATCCCCCACTCTCAAATTCCAACAAACCAACAAATGCTTATGGGGGAATAAGAGAGGAAGAACAATGGAGAAACACCAAGAACTCCAAGATCCAGATCTACTAGGTTTCCCTCACTAAGAAGTAGGATGGATTGGTGGAAATGTAGATCTCGATCTCCTCTAACTTCTCCCTCAAAGATATGCAAGAATCATAGGAGGGATTGGGAGAGGGGAAAGCTTTCCAAGGTCAACAATGGTGTGGAGAGAGAGGTAAAACGTGTTTGGGTAGCCTTGGGGTCAAGGGTGGAAGAAGACCCCCTTATAGGGGACCCAAAATAAGCGATACTACCGCTACGGGGCGTTTCGGTACTGGGGCGGTTGAAAGTGCACTATGGTCAACTAGAGGGGAGGGGGGTGAATAGGTTGACTACCAATTTTTCTTTTCTTTTCTTTTTAATGGGCTTAGCAAGATAAAGTAAGGTTCTCTAGATGTGCAACTAGGTGAGCAACCTATGTGAACAAAGCTATATGTGCAACGGAAGTAAAGCGTAAGGTAGTAAAGCAAACGACAAGTGTAAACAAGGAGACAAGGATATGATTCACCATAGTTCCTTCTCAAGGAGAAGTACCTCTACGTTGGAGAGGTGGGGAGCCACCTAGGCGCTCCTCAATAGCACGGTTGTGCACACCTTGTTCTCCTTGAGCTTCTCCGGTGAGGGAGATGCTCGTTTCCACTATGAGGTCGACTTGAAGGCGTTGACCAAACCCTTACAAGGACTTGAGGTCACTCCACAAGATGGATGGAGGCTCTCAAGCAATCCGTAGCTTCTTGCAACAAGGTGGAAACTACAAGCACGAGATCTACTAAGGTTTCTAGGCCTCAAGTAGGATTCTAGATCTACTAGGTTGTGGTGGATGGATTTGAGATTCCTTTGGTGGAAGTGTGGATCTAGGTCTCCTCTAGCTCTCCACCAAGTTTGGGAGTGTTTGTGTGGACGGAGTGGGAGATCTAGGTGGTTGAAGCTTTCATTAATGGCTAGGAGAGAGAAATGGGAAAATCTTAGCATTTAAGAGGTAGGGGAAGGGGTATTTATACCCCTTGCATTTAAGTGACCGTTTGCAGTCCAGGGCACCGGAGGCTCCGGTGGTCCGCACCGGAGGTTCCGCTGATTCTTCGTCTTGCTGCACAGTTGCACTGGAGCGGGGGCTCCGGTGGTACCCGCGGAGGATCCGCCCACCGGAGGCGCACCGGAGGTTCCGGTGGAACTTCCGTCCTGTGGTAACAGAAGGATGTTTTGGCGGAACAACCACCGGATCCTCCACCGGAGCCCATTTGTACTGCACCATGGGGGCCACCGGATGTTCACCGGAGGCTCCGGTGGTACCTCCGCCCTGTGGTTACAGAAGGGCATTTTGGCGGAGGTGCCACCGGAGGCGCACCGGATCCTTCTTGTGCGTGAGCCAAGTGTTTGGCGGAAGGCGGAGCCTCCGGTGGCTTTAGCGGAGGTTCCGCCCACCGGAACTCCACCGGAGGTTCCGCTCCTGGTTCCGCTCCCCTGCAACAGAAAGGGGTTTCAGCGGAACTTCCACCGGATCCTCACCGGACCCTTGGCGGAGCCTCCGGTGGAAACACCGGAGCCTCCGCCCCTGCATGTTTCACCTTCCTGGATTTGTTTCTCCTAGCACTTTTCATATAAGCTGATCATTTGCCCCATAAACTTAGTGAACCTAATAACCTGGGCATTTTCATCTATTGAACAAACGTTAGATCAAATGATTATGTTGTCATATGATTACCAAAACGGACGATGATCTTTCATTCTCCCCCTTTTTGGTAATTGATGACAACATAACTATTTGCATGATTATAAACATTATATGAACGGAGCTCCCCCTAAAGATATGCTCCTTTCATATTGAGATCATCTAAGGTATGACAACTAATAATGATATGATAATGATAGCACATAACACACATATAACACATAAATAATATCTAACGAGGTTCACACGATCATAACATAACAAGGTTCACGATAGACACAAACGAAGTTCCAAATAGTTCAAATAAACTCCCTCAAGAGAAAGATGCAAATCGAGAGAGCTTGAGGGAGACCCATGCAAATGCCCGTTCCTAATATAAATCTCTCCCCCTTTGGCATCAAGACACCAAAAAGAGAGAGACTAAGATGCAAAACGTCCCCAAATCACTCAGAGGAGGAAGAGGCTTCCGGAGCCGGGGAGGGAGCACGGTGGTGAGAGCTAGTGGCTTCATCTCCTTCTTCCTCGGACCATTCAATGAGCTTGCCCTTGGAGTCCTTTGCTTGCCATGCGTCCCAATCTGTGATACTATCAAGAGCCGGGGATTCAATGGAGAGACCCTCTTCACGGAGACGTTCACGAGATGCTTGAGCCTTTTTGCGGTCCTTGAGTTCCCGATCATAATGTGCTTCCCATTGATGTTGCTCAATCTTTTTGTTCAAGCAAAACACTTTCTTGAGAGCTCGTGCCATCCATTTGAAGGCATTGCTAGAGGGAGGAGGATGAGATGGACCTTCGGCTTCTTCCTCATCCACAATGATGCGAGGCCTAGCCTTGTGCTTGCGGACGGCGGGAGTGGAATGCACAACGGGTTCAATGTGATCTTTCATGAGAAGCCTCTTTTCCGTGTGAGGGATCCAATGAGTATCATCAAGAGGGTCATTCGGGAACTTCTTGTCCCACACATCAAGGATGATCTTCATGATAAATGGCCCAAAACAAGCATTCTTCCGGTTGGCAATGGCATACCATAACTCATTCCAAATGTAATCCAACACATCAAGCTTGCGTGGAGTCTCATCCATCCGGTGTTGATGAGTAAGGAGCATAAGGTTCTTCATAAAACCTTGAATCTCATCCACATTGCCCGCCTTTGGATTGATGGTCTCGCGATAGATGCGCAACATGATGTCATATGTTGGATAGAGGCCCTTCACAAACCCCACGGCATATTTCTTCCAATGATAGAGAGGAGTAAGTCCATCCTTGGGAAGTGAGGAGGTGTTAATGATATGAACTCGGAACCATCCGTTCGCAAACTCTTCTCCCTCAGCAAATGGACCAAAATCGGGGTAGCCACCAAGAATGACACCAACATCTTTCCATGTGATGTCAAGCTGCTTATCTTTAGTCATCCAAATCAAATTACGCTCGGTCTCATTGGAGAGATGAACGGTGGCAAGAAACTGACAAACAAGTTCTTCGTCGAAATCTTGTTGAAGAGTGATAATAGGACCAAGACCAAACTTGTTAATAAGCTCAAGAGCCTCTCCAAAGTACTTGTGATTCCTTTCCATGTGCCCAATATTGATTGCATGTTGAGGGACGACATTTTCCTTTGACTTCCTCATCAATATCTCATTGAAAATCTGCGCTTGAAAGACGGTGTGAAAACGAGGATCCTTACCCCGGAATTGGGGCATCAAACGATCGCGGGCAATCACATATGGGTTCGCACCCCTTTCCTTTAAGAACAAAGCCTCGGACATCTTGGAGGCGGTTGGTGTGGTGTTCTTTCTTGGCAAGGTCTTCTCGGGAGCCGGGAAGCGCTTACGCTTGCCTTGAGAGCTGTCAAGTTCGGCCTCGATCTCATCCACGGGCTTGCGGCGGCCGGTAGTCTTGTATCGTGTCCCTTTTCCCTTCGAACCGGAAGCATCTAAGAGAGAGAGCAAGAAGAACATGAAGAACAAGTAAAGCTCGAGACGAAAAAGCACGCACAAAACCAACCAACCAAGATATTCATGGAGTTAGGGTTGAATAATCTAGGGTTAGGGCAAACGAATCTCCCCTACCATCACAACGATTCAAGCCTAACATGCATGTTCTAGGTTGCTTAGAATTTGTACTAGGGAAAATCCACTCCTAATACACCAAATCCACAAAGATAGAAGGCTAGAACATGAGCTCCTATGCATCTCATCCATCAACTAGATGAGAGAGAGAGAGAGCACGTACCGGCTGCATCCATGGTGAAAAAGGGAGGAGGGAAGGTTCCCGGGGCGTCCCGATGCAAGGAGAAGGCCTCCCCGCGGCGGAGCACCCGAATCCGGCGGCGAGGAGCTTGGGGGCGGCAGCGGTGTGGGAGGAAGAAGATGGGGGCGGGTGGGGGAAAATGAGATGGGATCTCACTTACCCCCGCGCGCCCACAACTTAACCTCAGAAAATTTCCGCCGGCGGAGCCTCCGGTGGTTTCACCGGAGCCTCCGCTCCCGCCAGCGGAGCCTCCGGTGGATTCACCGGAGCCTCCGCTCCCTGTCCCAAAACATTAGGTTTTGGCCCGCTGAGCCACAGGGACCCAGCGGAGCCTCCGGTGGTGTTCCGGTGGACAGGCCCAGCGGAGCCTCCGGTGGTTTCACCGGAGGTTCCGCCCAACTGAATTTTGGCACGCCAAGATTGGAAAAGCACGAGCAATACTATGGAAACGAGGTTTTGGGCAAGTGGGGCTTGGGTTGGAAGAACGTCACTGTTATACGAGAGACATTACTCGATGGGGTTCGCAAAAAGCAACAAAAACATGGAAGACCGAACCCGTACGAGTTGTCAAGACGGAGATATGATAAACGTGAAAGATCCAAAACACACAATGGTCGGTGGCCGAGGCCACCATGTTTGAGTGTGTAACTTGGCACCGCGAAGATATATCTTGGGTCCAAAATTACTACTCACATTTAAGCACAATAAGTCACAAATGACTAGATATGCAATGATGATTTATTTTTCGCATAATAGGAGGAGCACATATTCATGAGTTGAGTAGGGCTCCCCCTATGTCCATGCCTACATCTAAGCCTAATAGCATGCATAATGCGGGTAGATATGCAAGGTTTCAAGTGAAGTTGGAGGAATCTATGACATTTAGTTCATTCCTCAAAGCTCGAAATCTTGGTTCATCAAGGGCCTTCGTGAAGATATCGGCAAGTTGATCCGTTGTGGAGACATATGAGAGATCAATATCACCTTTCTCAACATGATCCCGAATGAAATGATGACGGATCTCAATGTGCTTTGTCTTGGAATGGAGAACCGGGTTGTAGGCGATCTTGATAGCACTCTCATTATCACAAAGAAGAGGCACCTTGTCAAAATGAATACCATAATCCTTCAAGGTTTGCCTCATCCATAGCAATTGGGCACAACAACTTGCCGCGGAGATATACTCGGCCTCGGTGGTAGAGAGGGCGATGCAATTTTGCTTCTTAGAAGACCAACATACCAAGGAGCGGCCAAGGAATTGACAACCCCCGGAAGTGGACTTCCTATCCGTCTTCTCTCCCGCATAATCCGCATCCGAGTATCCAATGAGCTGAAAGCTTGAACCCTTGGGGTACCAAAGACCGAAGTTTGGGGTATGAACTAGATATCGAAAGATCCGTTTCACAGCTTCCAAATGACTTTGCCTTGGGGAGGCTTGAAACCTTGCACATTTACCTACGCTATACATGATATCGGGTCTAGATGCACAAAGGTAGAGCAATGAGCCAATCATGGAGCGGTATACCTTTTGATCTACCTCTTTACCGTCGGGATCGGGTTTCAAGTCGGTGGTTGTGGAGATAGGGGTCTTCATAGGTTTGGCATCATTCATATTAAACCTCTTGAGCATGTCTTGAGTGTATTTGGCTTGTTTGATAAAAGTCCCTTCATAATATTGATTGACCTCAAAGCCAAGAAAGAACTCCAACTCTCCCATCATAGACATCTCAAACCTATCGGTCATAAGCTTGCAAAACTCCTCATTGAACAAGGTGTTAGTAGACCCAAAAATGATGTCATCCACATAGAGTTGGCATATGAACAAGTCACCTCCAACCGTCTTGGTAAAGAGAGTGGGATCGATTAAACCAACATTAAACCCACGATCTACTAGAAACTCTTTAAGGTGCTCATACCAAGCACGTGGAGCTTGTTTAAGTCCATAGAGCGCCTTATCAAGTTTATAGACATGATCGGGGTGGTTAGGATCCTCGAAACCCGGAGGTTGCTTGACATATACTAACTCATTAATGGGACCATTAAGGAAAGCACTTTTGACATCCATTTGTTGTAACTTGAAGTTATGATGAGATGCATAAGCAAGTAAGATACGAATGGATTCAAGGCGAGCTACGGGGGCAAAAGTTTCACCGAAATCGATACCTTCGACTTGAGAAAAACCTTGGGCCACCAATCTTGCCTTGTTGCGAATGACAATGCCATCTTTGTCTTGCTTGTTCTTGAACACCCATTTGGTGCCAATGACATTTTTGCAATCCTTGGGTCTTGGCACTAATTTCCACACTTTGTTGCGCTCGAAGTTATTGAGTTCATCATGCATGGCTTCAAGACAATCTTGATCTTCGAGAGCTTCATATACCTTCTTGGGTTCAATGAAGGAGACAAACGCATGAGCCTTGCTAAAATCCGCCAATTGACTTCTAGTGACCACTCTTCCACGAACTTGTCCAAGAATCATGTCCTCCGTGTGACCCGCTCGTTCAAGATTCTCTAGCCTTCTCTTTGCTCTACGAGCTAGTATCTCCTCCAAAGATTCCTTGGATATTGATTGAGAATCACCTTCTTCATCGGAGACATGTCCATCTTCATTTCGTACTTGATCAAAGTTGGGTGATGAATCACCACTAGGTTGAGCATTCTCAACAATGATAGAATCTTGATCATGATTTAGATGTGTTGCTTGGCCTTGTTCATTATCTTGGCCTTGATAGTTGGCTTGAGGGCTTGGTGCATCTTGTTGGATAGCTTGATCATAAATGGGTGTAGTCAATGGCTCCACTTGAGTGGGGCATAGTCCTTCTCCCTCCGTCATCCGGTAACCCTCAATGGGAATTATTTCACCAATCCCCATTCTTCTTATGACGATGGGAGGAATTGCATCTCCTACAACACCATGATCTATACGCCCCCCTTGGGAGCCGTTGTCCTCATCAAACACTACGTCTATAGCTTCTTCAACTTGCCCGGTGGACTTGTTGTAGACTCTATAGGCGTGAGCATTCGTGGCATAGCCAACAAAGATACCCTCATAAGATCTAGTCTCAAATTTTGACAACCGTTTTCCTTTCTTGCGAATGAAGCACTTGCAACCGAAGACCTTGAAATAAGATACATCCGGTTTCTTGCCCGTGAGAATCTCATAGGGAGTCTTGTTCAAGATCTTGCGAAGATAGAGCCGATTGGTAGCATGACAAGCGGTGGAGACGGCTTCAGCCCAAAAGTTATAAGGAGAAGAAAACTCCGCAATCATAGTCCTAGCCGCATCCATCAAGGTCCGGTTCTTTCTCTCCGCAACACCATTTTGTTGAGGGGTATAAGGAGTGGAATATTGATGAGCAATGCCTTCTTCACTAAGAAAACCCTCAACGGTGTAGTTCTTGAACTCCGAGCCATTATCACTCCGAATGGCCAAGATGGTAGCATTGTGTTGGCGCTCCACTAGAGTGATGAACTCGATGACCCTATTTTGAGTCTCACTTTTCCTATTGAAGAAATACACCCAACAATATCTTGAATAATCATCCACAATCACCAAGCAATACTTCTTTCCTCCAAGGCTATCATAAGATAGTGGACCAAAGAGATCTAAGTGAATGAGCTCGAGAATTCTTGTAGTGGAAATAGTTGTCTTGGTTGGGTGTTGTTCTCCATGTTGCTTCCCAAAGGTACAAGAGCTACACACACGATCTTTAGCAAACTTAGCTTTGGTTAGTCCTAGAACGTGATTGCCACTTTGGAGGTCATGTAACATTCTCATATTGGTGTGGGCTAGTCGGCGATGCCAAAGCCATCCCACATCAACTTTAGCCATTAGGCATGTCGCGGCACACGTGTCTTCTTTAGAGAAGTCCACTACATACATGCCGTTCTCGACAAACCCAACAAAGGCTACTTTAAGAGAAGTCTCCCAAGTGACAATCACACTCTCTTTATTAAAGAACGAGGTAAAACCACAATTTGCAAGTTGAAGAACGGACATCAAGTTATAGCCAAGGGACTCAACAAGGAGAACATTCTCAATTGATAAATCATTTGAGATAGCTACCTTGCCTCGTCCCAATACCTTAAGCTCGGACTTGTCACCAATTGTAACGCAATTGAGATGTGGTAGAGGAGGTTCAATATTACTTATTGCATCATGGCTTCCGGTCATGTGTTGGGATGCACCACTATCCACTGTCCATCTATGTGCCCCGGAAGCATTTCCCTACAAGAGATCAATTTCTTGATTTAGGTACCCATCCTTCAATGGGTCCTCTTTTGTTAGTCACAAGGGTCTTAGGAACCCAAATATTCCAATGATAGCCATCACCATAAGAAGTACCAACGTATTTAGCATAAACATGTCCATCTCTAGATTTCATAAGAACATAAGATGGGTTATATTTTCCGGCAAAATCATTATGAGTGATGCTCCCCCTAGAGGTATCACCACCCATAATGGCGTTGGTCTCCTTTTCTTTGGGCACCTCACCCTCTTTCACAAAGATAACATTTTGGGAGGGAGAGGTGACACTCTTGGATTTCTTCTTTGACTTGGAAACAAAGCCAAGTCCCTCTTTTCCTTTCTTGGCACCTTGAGAGCTTATTGCGTCATTGAGAATTCTTTCCTTCCCTACAATGTTAGTTGTAGTAGAAGAGGTAGGAACAATAACAATGCTATTTGATGAAGGTGCAACATGCTTATTAGATTGTTGAGCTAGAAGCCTGCTTCGAGACTTAGCAAGTTTGTCATGAATTTCTTTAAGAGATTTAAACTCCTTTTTTAGTTTGTCATGCTCCTCGTCAAGTTTTTGGTGAGCTATTCCTAGCTTCAACTCTTCCTCTTCAAATTCTTTAAGTAAAACAAGAGATTTGGCATGTTCTTTCTTAAGCTTGGCAAGAGATTTTTCGTTATCTTTTCTAAGCTTAGAAACACTAATAGCATAACTCTCTTGTAGACTTGATAGTTTCTCTTCAAGAGAAGCTCTCATGGATCTCTCCTTTTCGAGAGCCTTGACGAGTTCGTCATCATGATTCTCATGGCTACCGCCATGGTTCTCCAAGGTCGTGATGATCTCCTCCTTCTCATCAATGAGAGAGTTGGCGTCATCAAGTTGCCTTAGGAGAGCTTTTACTTTTTCTTTAGTTTCACCTTCAAGACTACACAACCAAGATCCTAGGTTCTTGGCCTCCTCATCATCAACAATGTTTTCAACACAATCTAATAATGAGGGAGAGCTAGTGATAGTAGACTTGGAGGTGGAAGATATTACCGCGGTGGCTTTTGCCATGAGACATGTAGGTCGGATCGATGCCTTCTCATTGGGAGATTCGAATAGAGAGACCGATGAAGAGGAAGTCGTAGCTATGGTGACGTGGGCGACACCTACGACTTCATCTTCTCCTTCATCTCCGGAGTAGTATGTTTCCAATGTTGGGCCCTCTTGAACATATAGAGCTCTTGGGACTCTTCTAGCGAGGTTCTTGTTTTGTGGAGACTTGTTTTTGTCCTTGCGTACAAGCTTCCCTTCATTCTCTTCTCGTGGCTCAAAAGGACACTCCTTGACGAAGTGGTTTGCACTTCCACAATTGTAACAAGTCCTTGGCCGCTCCCCTTTCTTCCTAAAGGTCTTGTTCCTTGAGGGTCTAGGGGCACCGGCCTTGTGAGCCTCCCATCTCTTCCAATACCCTTGCATGGCAAGAGCAATGCATTTGTGGGCACCCTTGTATGTATCCTCATAGTCCTCATCATCATCATCATCATCATCCTCCACTTCTTCTATCTTGGCCATGGCCTTAGATTTTAAGGCAAGGTTAGGGGACTTCCCATGGCCTCTTGAGCGAGCAAGAGCATCATCCGCGCTCTTGTGAGACAAAGATATGGCTATGAACTCACTAAGGACACCAATGGAGTTGAGTGAGTTGTAGTCGGATCTTGTTCGAATGCTAGTGGAGAGATTCTTCTCAAAAGGAGTTATGGCCTTGACAAATTTCCTCTTGATCCACTCATCGGAGATTTCCTCCTTTCCAAAGTCCCTTAATTGATTTCCAAGGGTGACCACTCTTCTATATAGCTCCTCGGGGCTCTCATCTTCATGCATGACAAAGTTCTCGGACTTGTCAAGAGCAACATCGTATTTTGATGATTGGATGCTTGCATTGCCTTGGAACAAGGAGTCAAGCTTATCCCAAGCTTCCTTGGCGGTCTTGATACCGCGAATGTGTTCAAGATGTTATCTTGGGAGGGCCTTTTGAATAGTCACAAGAGCGGTCTTGTTGAGTTGGAATTCCACATCCTCTCTTGGAGTCAAATTGTTCGGATCGTGAGGGTGAAATCCATATAGAATGCTTCTCCATAATG
The DNA here is from genome assembly GCA_028641055.1 of Alopecurus myosuroides. Taxonomy (NCBI): domain Eukaryota; kingdom Viridiplantae; phylum Streptophyta; class Magnoliopsida; order Poales; family Poaceae; genus Alopecurus; species Alopecurus myosuroides. The sequence goes on from CM054061.1 coordinate 220,006,681, forward strand.
CGGTGCAAGATCCTGAAATGTGAGACTCCATATCGAACTTCCAAGAAGAAAATTAGTTAGTGTTAAGCATGGGAGGAACTCCAACATTAACCATGTGTGGCATAGTGGCAATAGGGTGAATAGAGTCGTAATTGGGAGGTGGTGGAACTTTAGATTGAGACCCCGAACCGTTAGCCGATTGAGACTTGGAGCCCTCGGAGCTCACACCACCCTTAGCCTTTTTATCGGATTTTGCTTTGGCTTTCGCCTTAGCTAAAGCGATGTTAGCTTCCATCTCATCGATATCCGGAATGGAATCTTCGTCCGAGCTAACATCGTCGGTAGTGAGAGGTGGTTCCGTGGACTCCTTGGTTTTCCCCATCAGTGCCTCCATCATTTTCTTCATGCTAGAGACATCCGAGCTAACACTAGAGCTAACCTTAGATAGTTCGGTTTGGAGAATTCCAACCGTATCTTGTAGGTTAGATATAGTGTCGGCCATTTTGGACATTTCCGCACTAGAACTTCTGGGGGCATTTTCATCGACCATTGTACTCTTGGGCGGTTAAGCCCTTAGTAAGAGCCGAGGCTCTGATACCAATTGAAAGTGCACTATGGTCAACTAGAGGGGGGGGGGGGTGAATAGGTTGACTACCAATTTTTCTTTTCTTTTCTTTTTAATGGGCTTAGCAAGATAAAGTAAGGTTCTCTAGATGTGCAACTAGGTGAGCAACCTATGTGAACAAAGCTATATGTGCAACGGAAGTAAAGCGTAAGGTAGTAAAGCAAACGACAAGTGTAAACAAGGAGACAAGGATATGATTCACCGTAGTTCCTTCTCAAGGAGAAGTACGTCTACGTTGGAGAGGTGGGGAGCCACCTAGGCGCTCCTCAATAGCAAGGTTGTGCACACCTTGTTCTCCTTGAGCTTCTCCGGTGAGGGAGATGCTCGTTTCCACTATGAGGTCGACTTGAAGGCGTTGACCAAACCTTTACAAGGACTTGAGGTCACTCCACAAGATGGATGTAGGCTCTCAAGCAATCCGTAGCTTCTTGCAACAAGGTGGAAACTACAAGCACGAGATCTACTAAGGTTTCTAGGCCTCAAGTAGGATTCTAGATCTACTAGGTTGTGGTGGATGGATTTGAGATTCCTTTGGTGGAAGTGTGGATCTAGGTCTCCTCTAGCTCTCCACCAAGTTTGGGAGTGTTTGGGTGGACGGAGTGGGAGATCTAGGTGGTTGAAGCTTTCATTAATGGCTAGGAGAGAGAAATGGGAAAAGCTTAGCATTTAAGAGGTAGGGGAAGGGGTATTTATACCCCTTGCATTTAAGTGACCGTTTGCAGTCCAGGGCACCGGAGGCTCCGGTGGATTCCACCGGAGGCTCCGGTGGTTTTACCGGAGGCTCTGGTGGTCCGCACCGGAGGTTCCGCTGATTCTTCGTCTTGCTGCACAGTTGCACTGGAGCGGGGGCTCCGGTGGTACCCGCGGAGGATCCGCCCACCGGAGGCGCACCGTAGGTTCCGGTGGAACTTCCGTCCTGTGGTAACAGAAGGATGTTTTGGCGGAACAACCACCGGATCCTCCACCGGAGCCCATTTGTACTGCACCATGGGGGCCACCGGATGTTCACCGGAGGCTCCGGTGGTACCTCCGCCCTGTGGTTACAGAAGGGCATTTTGGCGGAGGTGCCACCGGAGGCGCACCGGATCCTTCTTGTGCGTGAGCCAAGTGTTTGGCGGAAGGCGGAGCCTCCGGTGGCTTTAGCGGAGGTTCCGCCCACCGGAACTCCACCGGAGGTTCCGCTCCTGGTTCCGCTCCCCTGCAACAGAAAGGGGTTTCAGCGGAACTTCCACCCTATCCTCACCGGACCCTTGGCGGAGCCTCCGGTGGAAACACCAGAGCCTCCGCCCCTGCATGTTTCACCTTCCTGGATTTGTTTCTCCTAGCACTTTTCATATAAGCTGATCATTTGCCCCATAAACTTAGTGAACCTAATAACCTGGGCATTTTCATCTATTGAACAAACGTTAGATCAAATGATTATGTTGTCATATGATTACCAAAACGGACGATGATCTTTCAGGTACTGGACCAGTACTACCGCTGGACCAAAAACAGAAAAACCGACGATACGAAAACGATCATAACTTTTGCGTCCGGACTCCGTTTTCGATGATCTTGGGCTCGTTGAAATCGCAACGACGAGCTCTACAAGATTATGCAGAGAAACATCATTGTACCACAATAAAACTTAAAACCACAAGGGGAAAGGTAAGATCTCTCTAAAGAGGACCAACCGGGAAAACCTTCAACATAAAAAACTCAATAGGTGTTTTATGTGAAAACCGTTTTTGATGAAATTGGGTTTGTCATGAAGATCACAACAAGCACCAAAACCCATAGAGATAAAATCCAACTAAAAACCAAGAAATATGATACGCAAGAGTGCAAAGGTTTGAGATCTCCACAACGATTCGATCAAGTTACTCACTTAAGAGCCCCTCTTGATAGTACGACTATCGATCCTATAACCCGGTCTCCCAAATGTATGAGACCGGTAAAATAGAAAACCTATCAAGATTATACCTTTGCCTTGAGCATTCCACTTGAGCTAAATGATGACGATCTTGACTCTTTCAAGTTGGATCTTCTTTCTTGATCGTGCTAGCTAGCACTTGCTCCGCTTGATGAAGACTTGCAAGTTGCTCACCCATACACCATTATGGGAGAGACCCTTCGGAACATCTTCAAAAGGCCACAATCTCCAAATGGGTGGAAAGCATCAAGCATAGGATTTCTTCGATATGCTTCACTTAAGCTTCCACGTCAAGCTCGATGACAAACACCTCTTGACGACATAGACCATGGGCTATATAAAATCTTTCTTGTGAAGCATGCCCATGGAAAGATACCTAAACACACATAGAGATAGCACACACACATATCATGGGTTAGTTCACAAAGCTATATGGACAATTTCTTACCATTACCACGAGATACATAATCCCACTAGGTACATCTTGTAGCTTTGTGTGTTGATCACACACATGATCAACCTTGTATCTTTTCTCTTTTATTCGTCCATAAAGTTGATGTCTTGAAGGTAGACATGAATGACCACTACATATTGATCTTCAAGATATCAAGCAAATAAGCTTAATAGCACAACAGTACTACCGCTGCACATAGCGGTACTACCGCCCACTGACATCACAGGGTACCCAGTGTACTGCACACTGGAGCTCAGCGGCACCACATAAGTACCGTGAATCTCTAGTAGCGGTACTACCGTAACCTGGCAGTGGTACTACCGTTAGCCCCGAACTCGATATAAATCGAGAAGGCTGGCGGTAGTACTAGGCCACTACCTCCCTAGTACTGTAATCATTACCATGAGCAAAACTTCCTTGACGGTATTTTGACCGGTACTGCCAGCGGTACTACCGCGTCCTGGAAGGAGCGGTACTACCGCTGACGGTAGCGGTACTACCGTCGTGGGGAGTGTTGCTCCGAAAATGACTAAGTACTAGCGGTAGTACTATGCCGGTACCGCCTGGGTACCGTGGATATCAGTGGCCTTTTCTTTGCTAGCGGTACCTCCAGCGGTATCACCAGCGGTAGTACTGTTCCTGGGAGGAGACGGTACAAACCGTGGTACTACCGCTGTCTGGAGTGTATCAGGTGTGCCGCAGCAGTACAACTCCATGCGGAGTGGTACTACCGATGCACAACCCGGTACTACCGCTAGACAGAGAAAAAGCTTCTCGGCCATCTTGGACATCAAATGATCTTCTTAGATACACACAAGGACTGCAAACTATTCTTATGGACAAGTCCTGAAAGAATATCTCAATGCAAACATTAGTCCTTAATGATTGTCATTAATTACCAAAACCACATATGGGGGCACCATGCGCTTTCAAGGATCCCATATGCCGAAAGGCGGAAATAAACCCCGTGACCATAAAGATCAGGAGGAACAAAACCAGAAAGATGGAAAAATGATGCCGCCGCCGAGACGCCCACCTGAAAAAGACGGAAGACATGAAAATCCTCACATACGTGAGAGATCCCGTACTCCTCCTAGGAATAAAGAAAGGCCAAGGAGTAGAAATCCGCCTCATTCCAAATGACACGATAACGGACGAAATAGGGATAATCCTGGAAGAGCGCATTCATGAAACAATGGGCCAGAAAGGAGCAGATCCCCTTCTGTCCATTCAGCCGACAGATATTCCACACACGTCGATAAGGCGGAAAGAGATGATCTGTACTTTGGACCTAAGTGTTTCACTGACAGGATCCGAAGAATAACCCTACATTCTAGCTTTGCCAAGGTTGGTCCAACTTACCAAAAGTACACCGGAAGTACAAACCCGGATATTTGGCTTTCAGATTACTATACCGCCGTTCAGATCAACAAAGGGACTGACCTGGAGGCAGTAAAATTCCCCCCCTAATGTTGCTGGATGGAGCCAGAGATTGGATTAACGGGCTTCTGTCAAGAACAGTGGATAGCTGGGATGATATGGCTAGTGTATTCGCTCAGCACTTTCTGGGTACGTACAAATGCCCTAAGAGCATCAACCAGCTAAATTGATGCGTCTAATTTGAAGACGAGTCGTATGTCGACTTTATATCAAGATGGACAACAATGAAAAACAGTTGTTCTGGAGTAAGTGATGTACAAGCAATGCATGCTTTCATCAATGGACTAAAACCCGACCTCATGCCGTTCATGGTTGGTTCAAAGGAGCACAAAGATCTCGGATCTATGCTTACCACCACCAATGAGCACGCAGCGGCCGAAGATGACATCAGAGCGAGAGGTGGGAATATTGATGCTTTGGTCCAGGACAAAAAGACGCCTCGTTCTGAAAAGAAGACTACTCCAGAAGCGCAGACAAAGCCCAAAGAAGTAAATTTAATATTTGGAAAGGATACTGGCGGCAAATGGAAAGGAAGAAGCACAAAACCTATCTCCTATTCTAAGGAAGAATGGGAAAAAATTAAGTCAAAAAATTGTGTCCACCATTCGCAATTTGGGAAGCCTACCCATACAAATGCGCAGTATCGCCTCAACAAGCATACGAAGGGCACTGCAGGATCCGGGAATAAAGGAAAGAACTCCAAGAGGAAATTCTCCAAGCAAAAGCCAGAAGCTGAATAAGAAGACAGTGAATCGGACACTGATGAAAAAAATCCAGGAACAGCAACGAAAAGGCGAGCCAAAATTCTCGAGAGTTGATGGAGAATGTAACCTAACTTTCCCGGCAACTCCTTCAGCAAAACAGCCAAAGCGAACACTTCGAGAGATAAACGCGGTTGTCCCACCAACGCCCAAAATTTTAAAGTATTTCAATACGCCAATTACCTGGGATCAGTCAGATCATCCCGGAAATATTGCAGAACCCGACACACAAGCTCTAATTGTAAGCCCTATTGTTCAAAACACTAGGCTAAAGAGAGTGCTGATGGATGGAGGATCCAGTATCAATATTTTGTACCTGGATACACTGAAGCATCTGCGAATTTCCGAGACCCAGCTCAAACACAGCAACATACGTTTCCCTGGCATTGTTCCTGGTAGGCAAGCACATTCCCTAGGAGAAATTTCCCTAGATGTAACCTTTGGAGAAAGAGAACATTTACGACAGGAAAAAAAATCTCATTCGAGGTGGTGCCGTTCGAAAGTGTATACCATGCAATACTCGGACGTCCAGCTTTCGCCAAATTTATGGCAAGATCATGTTATATTTATAACAAGCTGAAGATGCCAGGGCCAAAGGGAGGAGTAATCACCATATCGGGAGACTTCAAGTTGGCAAACGATTTGGAAAAAAGGAAACGCCCTTTGTGCTGAAAAAGCAATAGCAAACGAAGAATTGAAAGAGCTGGCAAAGGAAGTATCGCCGATGGAAATGCCGACAAGAAAAGAAAGCCGGAAGCCGGCTGATAGTTTCAAAGCTTCTGAGAATACAAGACAGGTTATCCTAGATCCCAAAGATCCGGCAAAGTTTGTCGTAGTGGGGACCGGGATGACCGACAAATAGGAAAGCGCGCTCATCGAGTTCCTCTGTGAGAACTAGGATATTTTTGCCTGGTGTCCTACGGACATGTCGGGAGTACCCAGGGAACTTGCTAAGCATCAATTGAAGGTAATTCCAGGTTCAAAACCCGTCAAACAAGGTCTCCGTCGTTTTGATGGAAGAAGACGGAAGGCTATAGGCAAGGAAATTATCCAGCTTTTAGCAGCTGATTTTATCCGGGAAGTTATACATACTGATTGGTCTGCGAACCCAGTATTAGTCCCGAAGAACGACAGTATTGTTCTTAGGATGTATATAGATTACACCGGCCTGAACAAATTGTGTCCAAAAGATAGGTTCGCGTTACCACGAATCGATCAAATAATAGATGCCACTGCTGGCTCTGAGCTTTTATGCTTTTTGGATGCTTATTCCGGGTACCATCAAATACTTATGAAGGAGGAAGATCAAATCAAAACTTCCTTCATAACCCCGTATGGAACATAATATTACATAACCATGCCTTTTGGCCTAAAGAACGCAGGTGCTACATACCAGCGTTGCATGCAACGTTGCTTGCATAGTCAAATCGGCAAAAATGTCCATGTTTACGTGGATGACATTGCCGTAGTTTCCAAGAAAAAGGATAAACTCCTTGAAGATCTACAAGAAACCTTCGAAAATTTGTGCACTTGCAAAATGAAGTTGAATCCATTAAAGTGCATATTCGGGGTTCCATCAGGAAATCTTCTGGGTTTTATCGTTTCTCATAGAGGAATAGAAGTAAACCCTGAAAAGATCAAGGCAATCTTGAACATCACAAAGCCTACGTGTTTAAAACATGTACAAAGATTGACAGGTTCTACAGCCGCAGTCAGCAGGTTTATAAGCCGGCTAGGAGATAAAGCTCTGCTATTATACAAATTGTTGAAAAAATCTGACAAATTTGAATGGAGAGAAGAGACGGACAAAGCACTAACCCAGTTGAAAGAAACCTTGATGAAAGCACCGATTTTGGCATCCCCAAAAGACGAAGAACCCATGTTACTGTATCTTACAGCAACAAATAGGGTTATCAGCGCTGTGATAATTGTGGAAAGGTGGAAGGATGAACAAAGTATGCCAGATCAGCATCCAGTGTACTATGTTAGCGAAGTTTTCTACGAGTCAAAGCAAAGGTACCCACATTATCAAAAGTTGGCATATGGCGTGTTTTTCGCATCTAGTAAACTCCGCCATTATTTCCAAGGACATTCCATAACAGTGGTAAGCCAAGCACCACTAGGGGATATAATTAACAATGCGGACGCAACAGGCCAAGTAGCCAAATGCGGCATTGAGTTAGCTGCATTCGACATTAAGTTCCAACCCAATACGGCAATTAAATCCCAGGTGTTGGCAGATTTTGTCGCTGATTGGACAGAAGCAATGGAAAACACACCAATGCCGGAGTCGGAATACTGGGTCATGCATTTTGATGGATCCAAGACGAAGGAAGGCGCTGGAGCTGGTGTAGTGCTAAAATCCCTAAAAGGTGATAATTATGGAGTACGTATTGCAGATACACTTCAACGCCAGTAACAACGTGGCAGAATATGAAGCATTTCTTCATGGCTTTCATATTGCAAAAGAAATAGGTGTCAAACGTATACTCTGTTACAGTGACTCGGATTTGGTGCAGCATTAGCTAAACCAAACATGGGATGCTAAAAGCCCCATAATGGCCGAATATCGGAGAACTGTGAACGAGTTTGCAATTTGTTTCCTTGGATTTGAAGTACTTCATATCAAAAGGAAAGAAAATTGGAACACGGATGCATTAGCCCGCATGGGGTCAGAAAGAGTGAAAACTCTACCACCTGGTGTGTTTGTCCAACACTTGCACGAACCATCGATCAAGGGTGTAGATGTTGATTATCCTCTCGTTTCCGAGTCAATTGAAGTTCCGCTAGTTAGCCCGGATTGGACGATTCCGTACTAGAAAGAACTTTATTGGTCATCTTCTGGTGGATGGGATGGCAGTAGACGCTCCGAGCACGACAAGAAGGCTAAGGCGGTCGATGATTTCTTTGATGGTCTTCTAGGTGAGGATGTTGACCGTCCCTTTTTGCTTGCGTTGGATCATCTGGGTTTGTCGACGGTGGAGCTCGACCACCTCGAGGGGGAGTTTACAATGGAGGAGATCTGGGAGGCCATCAGGGGCATGCCACTTGACAAACTCCCTGGGCCAGACGGTTTCACGAACAGGTTCTTTGTCACCTGCTGGGGGATTATCAAAGCTTGTATGGTGGCTGCATTCAACTCACGCCAAGATGCTCGTGGATTTGTCTCAGTAAACCAGGCGTACATCACGATGTTACCAAAGAAGGATGGGGCTGACGAGATAAAGGACTTTCGGCCTATCAGTTTGATTCACAGTGATGCCAAGCTAGTGGCCAAGGTGGTCTTCGGGAGGGTGACAAAGGTTCTGTCTCAGTTGGTGGGGACACACCAGAGTGTCTTTGTGCATGGACGTTGTCTCCATGACAACTTTATGATGGTACAAGGTACCACTCACCGACTCCACAGTACACACACCGCAATGATGTTTCTAAAACTGGATATCACCAAGGCTTTCGATACTGTCAATTGGGCCTTTCTCCTTGAGGTGATGAGGAAGCTCGGTTTTGGGGACCACCTGATGGCAACCGTGTGTACCTTGGTCTCCACAACCTCCATGAGGATTCTACTCAATGGACGACCGGGCACCAAGATCTGGAATAGGCGCGGGTTGAGACAAGGAGACCCCATTTCACCATAGTTGTTTATCTTGGTTATGTAGGAGTTGTATTTTCTCATTGAGAGGGAAACGACCTATGGACTGTTGATCCGCTTGGCCAGAGCGGGGCTGGAGTATCGCACGTCGGTTTATGCAGACGATAATGTGATATTCTTGCGACCCACCAGTTAGGACTTACGAGTCTTCACCATGCTGGTGGAGGACTTTGGGGCAGCGTCAGGCTTGCGTACTAACCTAGCCAAATGCTCGGCTCATCGGATCCGCCGCGGAGAGGCGGAGGCTGAGCTGGTGACAGATGAGCTGCATTGTCCGATTTTTTCTTTTCCACTGAGGCATCTGTTGTGGTATAGATCACGATAGCACCAAAAGTGTTCCTAATGGTGTTTAAAGAGGGGACATGCTAGCAAACGGTGGCGTTGGCATGGGATTGGGTAGCAAGTGCGTAGACACACGAAGTACCCAGGTTCAGGGCCCTCACGTTGAGGTAAAACCCCTACTCTTGCTTATCTCTCTTTTCTATCGATGCACAGGTTACAAGATTGCGCCTTGAGCTGTTTGTATGTGGGAAATGTGTAGAAGGGTCGATCCTCTCCTCTATCGATGGTTGGGCCAGTCCTTATATACTTTCGGACTGGCCAGCTTACAGGTGGGACCCGGATGATCCCAGACCATCCGGGGAGATTCTCGGACAAGCACTCCTCGTCCTTGCTTCCTACGAACCCGGATGGGGCCGTACCTGGTGTCGTACCGCTGCAGGACTGAGTCCATCCCTGCGTACCCGGCAGGCTCTCCCGAATGCCCTAGTGCCCATGCGTCCGTACCCAGGCCGTATACCGAGTACCCCGAGCCCATGTGGCGGGTACCGGGTGGAGTAGGCTGGTACCGGCTATCTTGAACAGATGTATCCCGGCCGTACGCGAGTACGGCCGAGCCCATGCCAGAGTACCCCGAGTTGCCGGGGAGTAGGTGTACCGTGCCACGTAGGGAGGCACTATGTCTTGCATGAGCCTAGGGAGTTGGCGTGCCTCGCCATTCGTCCCCCATACTGGTTGACTTGTCGAATAGCCAGCTGGTACTTTCAACCGGTTAGCTAGCCGGTTGCTACCTTTGGTCGGCTGGGCAGTCGGCAGCCGGGAGGCAGCCCCCAACCGGCAGGCGGATGGGGGTAGGAAACTGGCCCATGCGTGCCCAACCCCGCATGGGTACGGAACACGGTCATCAGGCCTCTTCGTTCCGCTTGCTCGAGGCACCCGGGGATCATCCCCCCGACACTAGCCCCCGAACAGGTGGGAGTTAAGGAGCCGACGCGCCAGATGCGAGGCTTCCTTCTGTTCCCCTGGCCTTTGCCAGCTCCTCCATCCGGCTGGTCGCGCGATGCCTCGGTGTCTCCGTGGGGCCGGCTGGTGGTGACGTCATGATTTGCCCGAGTGACGTTGCCGATGACGCGAATGGTCGAGTGGGCCTGCGGCCGCAGTCAAGTCGATGTCGTCGCTTCGGTTTTCGCGCTGGTTTCTTTTGTGGCCTAGAAAGCCATTACGGATCGTTTGTGGCGCACTACCCATGACCCCTCGTTTCTCGCGCCACGTGGGAGGGATCGTGGGGAGCGGTTCCGCCACACGCCGCGCATCCAACGACCCCTGACCACTATAAGTAGGGACGGAGGGCCTTCCTTTAGTCTTCTCCGCCATTCTCAGTGCACGAGTGTCACTTGCCTCTTCTTCTCCTCGAGCCCTCTCCACTGCCCACGCCGCCGACCGTGACGAGTGAGGGGACTTCACTGCTCGCCACATCGCCACCATGAGCCCTTCTTCTCTGCTTCCACTCCTCCCATCGAAAAGATGATGGTTGGTTCGAGGAGGGCCCTGGCCGCCGCCGACGCACCGAAGAAGGGCGCCTGGGCGGGCTCCTGTGTGACGTGGGAGGATCTGCGCTACTACCGAGGCATGGGCTTCTTTGGCCCGGCCTCGACGGTGGCCGTGACCGGCCGCATCCGCTCCCCGGACACCGAGCTCGACGAGGGGCTGCGGACGGTGCTGCGGGTTCCACCGGAGTTCAAGGTCACGCCGCAGCCGTAGCCAAACGAACGTGTCTTCTTCCTCTCCCACCTGGACCGCGGCCTGGTGCCCCGGGTGAGCTTCTTCATCTCCTCCTTCCTCACCTATTCCGGGCTCCAGATCCACCATCTGGGGCCGAACGCGATGACGTATCTGGCTTACTTCGTAAGCCTGCGCGAGAACTACCTGGGTGTCTGGCCCAACCTCGATCTTTTCGTCCGGATGTTCTTCCTCAAAGGAGAGACAGCGGTGGCGCAAGGATCATTGGTGAAGTGCGGTTGCGCCATCATCATGGCCCGGCAAGGCACCCATCTGGCCCGGCTGGTCCTGGTAGAGTCGGTGCGGATGTGGCAGTAGACGTATTTCTACTTCTTGGACCTGCAGGGCGGCGACCAGATCGGCCTCAGCCCCTTCGTCAACCGGCTGTCCGGTTCCTAGAACAACTGGACGGATCGGACCCGGGGCAACTCGAGGGAGTGCGACGACATGATCGCCCGGGTCCGGGAATTGGTCAACAACGGCCTGACCATCCGGGACCTGATACTGGCATGGATGGTGCCCCGGCTGATGCCACTCCGCCACCGATCGCACAAGATGTGCTTCACCTCCGGGGTGAATGACCCCAATCGGCTGGCCTAGACGGATGCCGACTGGGCGTCGTTGAAGAGCCAGATGCGCGCTCTGGCGCCCAAGGAGGTGGTGATGGAGCTATGTCAGTTCGGACTGCCGCCATACAACCGCCAAGACCGCCCTCCTCAGGTAAACGCCTTCTCCGTTCCATTTGGTTTTCTTGCGTGTCTTCTTTCGACTAGTTCTTGACGTGTTGCGGTTGATGTAGCTCTTCGAGACCCAGGCAGTGGAGGATGGGCCCAACAACCCGGAATTTCTCGCGAACCTGCCCCCGCTTCCACCTCCGGTTGCAGGCGACGAGGAAGGGGCGGAGGACCACCCGGCACCGGCTCGCGACGTTAAGCACCCCGGCCCGGATGATGAGGTCATTGATGTCGATGATGAATCTGATGTAGATTTGCTGACTTCTTCGCCAACTCCGACCAATCAGCGTCGTGCTTCCGGATCAAGAAGCCGGCCTGCCGCAGATGAGGAACCGGGAGCGAAGCGCGGGTGTGGCGCATTGCCTCCGGCTGGGAGAAGCCGGCGACAGAGGAGGGCTCCGCCTCCGGTGGTGTCAGGGTAAGTTTCTCCACCTTCTCGGACTTTTCTTTCGTGGGGCAGACCATTTCCTTAGCGTCCTTTCTCCTCTTCGTTCGTAGGGACATAGTCCCATCCAGCCCGATGCCGACACCGGCCCCCTCACCGGCCCGAGAAGTGGCTCTTCCCTCTGTGGAGTCCTTGGGCGCGGCCGAGGGGCAAGCGAACGCCGCGACGACAGCCACTGAAGACCAGCCGCAACCGAACGTGACCCCGCAGTCAGAGGCGGTTGTCGAGCCTCGGGCTGCCGCGCCAGCTCAAGCCGCGGTCGTGGCCCAGCTTGCCACCGCGCCTCCGCCTAGCACCCCTTTGCTCCGACTGCTACGCCTCCTCCTCCAACGACGACCTGCACCGCGCTGGCGGTGGACGAGCTCCTCTGACGCATACCAGGGATTGGGCATGCCGCCCTCCTTCCTGGCGCCGTCGGGGGCGGGCCAGCCGACGACCGGGGCCTATCCCCTGGCCTCTGCGCACGACTCGGGGGGGAGGCGCCGGCAGTTTGCCCTCCGGCTCCTCGGAGCGTCCGGGTGCCCATCAAGCCATTCGATATCGGGCGGTCACTGAAGAGGGTCCTTGTCGAGACATTGTAGTAGAGTTCATAGACGGGGGTCCCATGAGTCTACGGGTAGAGACGTGGGGGGACGTGGTAGTACGACAACCAGGAACACCAAATTTACCCAGGTTCGGTACGACGCAACTAGGCGACGTTCCTACTCCTGCAATCTCACTAAATCAGGGCTGAAGCCTGAAGTATACAAAGTACAACGTGAGTAGGGTTTCGCTAACTCGGCGAGGATCAACTTCCCGGCGAGTTGGCTTGTAGCAAATTGTCCTTGTTCTTCTCTCTCGTCCGGCTTTATATAAATAGCCAGGTTAGGGCTTACAGAAAGGAAACCTAGAAGACTACGGAAAGTATATAACTTGGAAAGAAAGAATCCACCTTCTACTCCAAGCCGCACAGCTTTGAGCCGTGGTCCGGGTTCTTCTAGAATCTGGCTTCTATGCGTCAGCTTACTGGGCCACCTAATGGACTGTGATCCATTACCAACATGCCACCCTGGTAATCCGGCTCTTAGGACAATGCCGAATATACCCCTATTCGGTATATATCCGATAGTAGCCCCCAAGAAGGATTGAGACTTCATTCTGCCACCTTTCGTCAATCTGTTCTGAGAAATGTTGGCGCTTTATCTTGATTCTTCTTTTCCCCAAAACTCCATAACACATAACTCGGATTTCACTAAAATCCGGCTTTTCTTCCACGAACCTTCATGGAGAAGGAACTTCGTGACGTCAATGATAAAATCGTGCTGGCATCACGGACGTTTGGGTTCAGTCAAAACCCTGCAACGTATCTCCTGACAGATTCTTCCGGGAATCAAGGAGATAGCACTTATCACTTTATCCCTTTATTTCCCGGAAATCTCGGACGTGACACGCGTCAAGAATCCAACAGCTAAAATAGCCGTTGTAGCCAATCTCAACGCATTCCCGGCTATAAATAGCCGCCTCGGGTCCTCCGGATTCCCTTCGGCTTCCACTTCTCCTTCAAGCCCCCAGCGCCATAGCCACAGAGCTCGAGCTCGATCTTGCGAGAGTGAGCAGAGAACGAGCGATAGTACCTTCGCCGGAAAAAGACATCGGAGGATCCGGATCCTCGTCGCGCCGCCTGAATATGACCACCGGAGGATCACCCCGCACTACGGAGGAGAGCTTCGTCGCCCACGACATAGACAACATCATCAACGATATTGATCCACTGCTGGATTCTCCCGGCTGCGCCACCGAGAGCGCGCCGGAGGTAAACGCCGGTGATTCCGCCCCCGGGGATCTTCCTCCCGTGGCCGAAGTCATACCATCGCCGTCTGCCGCGCCTACTCTGCCCGTTGCCACCGAGCCTGCGGAAGAAAACCTCGCTCGCGGCAGTGAGGAGCTCGCCGTCCCGGGCGCCGCCGGAGGCGAAGAAGACGCGGAAGAAAATTCCAGGAATTGGAGCCACTTCAATGTGGTTCCATCCCTTCTTCCGTCAATGGAGAAGGAAGGGTATGTTATCAAGGACAAATGGCGGTACGAGGAGGACGACTCCGAGCCGTTGCCGAAAGCCGGACAAAGGGTTCTCCTCGCCTCTCATATAGATAGAGGTATGGGTTTCCCACCTTCTGCATTTTTCCTCCAAGTCCTTGACCACTACAACATCCAACCACATAACCTTCCACCAAACTATGTTCTCTACCTTGCCGGGTTTCAAGCCCTTTTTGAAGGATACTTAGGAATAGAACCTAGGTTAGACTTCTGGCAATACTGTTTCGGGGTTAAGCGAAACCCTTCTGAGGGCGCTCTCCCCACTTGCGGGACCATCTCCTTCACCCTCCGTAGGTTTAGGGAGGACTGGTTCCCCAAGATCAAAACCCCGGAATCCGTCAAATTTTGGACGGGTTCCTTCCTCTATCATGAAGATGTCCCGTTTCCTGGAAAGGGGACGGGAATTCCACCTTTCGATAATTCCGCTGCTACTCCCCAAGATAATTGGGCTGTAGAAGCGGTCGAGACTCTGCCAGCGAATCTGATGAGGATCAAGCGGCACATATCCAAGCTTGTATCCGCCACTCCTCCTCTCACCGGCACAGACACAATTTTGTGCTGGCTCGGACGGCGTATTCAGCCATTAGCCTATCGCAGAAAACGACTAATGTGTGAATACTCGGGCCCGAAGGACTCGATGAGGACGACGGACAAGGGTTTCCTAAAGAAGGACTTCAAGAAACGGCTGAATCAATTGGTCTCTACTCGAGACCACTACGAAGAAAGCCGGGAAATGTATCATGTTGGGCATCCAGCTCCAAAGGTAGACTTTCCCCCTTTAGGCAAGTTTCTCGTTTTTCATTTTTCTCGGATGTTTTTGTCTTACCCGGACCTTTGTCCTTTTTGACAGATTACAACCCTTCCTGACTTGGAGGTTGCCTCTCACGCTGAGTTGGATGCTTTGCGTGCCAACTTTGCCGGTGGGCGGAAGCGCAAGAAGCCTTCCACCACTGAGGAGGTCATCAACCTTGACGGCGTTCCCGTCGCAACATCCAGGTAAGAATTTCCCGGGTTTTTTCCTATGCTTTTTATTGCATGTATTTTTATTTCTTTCTCGGATTCTTATTTCTCGGAATTTCTTCCCTTTCCCTTCTTTTCCAACCTTGCTCCTACCACCCTAAAGCCGAAAGCCCGGAAGAAGCATAAGGCAATTGTTAGCAGAGGAGTGCAGCCGTCTCCCGCTGCAGCACCCGACACCCTGGTTGCCAGAGGAGGAGAGAACCTGGCTGCAAGGGAGGAAGAATACCCTTTGCCGTCCAGCCATCCCATTGTGTCCGAGACGGACGCGGGGGAAAGGGCGGTGCTGGAAAAGGGAGGTCCTTCTCGTGCTCCAGAGGAGGAACCTATCCCAACATTCGACAAAGAGTTCAAGGTAAAGGAAGAGTCATTTGACGAACACGGGTATATCAAACCGTGGGCGACAAAACACTTTGCTCCAGGTCTCTTAATCCGTCCTTGGCCGCAAGGCGGTCTTATTGTTAGGAATAACTTCGTATTTTCAATTCGGCAGGTCATCCAGGACGGCCTTTGCCACGTCGGGATTCTTTTTGCAAACTTTGCAAAAGAGTTCAACGAAAATCTGGCGAACTTGACAAAAATTAGCCAGGTAATATCTCTAGCCCCCAAGCATTATGCCAAATGTATACATTTTTTTGACTTAATGCTTTTATTATAACCTTGCTTGTTTTTTGACTTAAGCATGTGTCTCTTTTCCATGTTTTAGCAAACTGCTGAAAACATAAACATGGAAGTTTTCAGCAAACTTACAATCAAGAAAAAGGAGGTGAAAACTATCCTTAGCATTCTTGATGAAAAGGATGCAGACATGGCCTCCGTTCAGCAAAAACAGGATGAATCAGCAGGTAATTTTTTCTCTCTGCCGTT
Source organism: Alopecurus myosuroides (assembly GCA_028641055.1). Classification (NCBI taxonomy): domain Eukaryota; kingdom Viridiplantae; phylum Streptophyta; class Magnoliopsida; order Poales; family Poaceae; genus Alopecurus; species Alopecurus myosuroides. The sequence goes on from CM054061.1 coordinate 220,022,701, forward strand.
GTTTAGAATTTTTTCTAAGTATTTTTCCGAGTTTTAACTCTTCATTTTACTTGCTTTTCAGCTTCTTTGGCGAAAGCCAAACAAATTGCTGAAGATGCTGGCAATGCTGAGAACCTCCGCAAGGAAAACATGGAACTTCACAAGATCAATGTGAAGCTCCAGAAGGACCTGCAGGCCAGCCAACTGGCTGTCGGCATTGCCGAGTCCAAGGCCTCTAGCCAGGTCGAGAAGGACCAGGCCACCATCAGGGACTTGGAGAATGCCCTGAACCAACGCCTTGAGGAAGGCACGGAGATGGACATGATTCTCGGTAAGTTCTTAAAATTTTACCGGATTTTTCCCTTTTCCGCCTCTGTTTTGTTCTAACTTTCTTTTCTTGATTTAAACAGAAGGGAGCCCTTTTCTTACCAATATTGATTGAATCCGGGCTTTCGGGAGAGTCTTTGTCGCGCTGAAGTCCGCGGGGATGTTACTTATCAATAAGTACGTTCCCGACAAAGCAGGAGAACTCTCAGAAGTTAGCAAACTTCCGGAGGCAATCGAGGAGGTGGCGAACCGCAAAGAATCATGGTTCCGTTCCGCAGCTCGCGGTGGTGCACGCATGGCCCTTGGACTCATGCGCATGCATTATACCACCGCCAAGTCTTGGCGCGTGGCGTCAGGTATCCCTCAAGGATACACAGACGCTCAGCGGGCCAACATCTTCGACTCCGTCAAAGGCCACGCCACCAAAATAGCGCAGATGGTGAACATCTCCACCTTCTACCCCAAAGAGGAGGTTCCGACAACTCCTGAGGAATCCAGCAGCGAGGAGGAAGACTCAGATCCCGAAGAGGCTGCTTGAATCCTGGGTAGAAGATAGGAAAAATAGAAGCATTACTATTCTTACAATGTAATATTTATTGTAATGCTATCTATAATTTGTATAAACAAGTACGCCGCTTTTGCAGTTTAATTTATAAATCTTTGCAAGTTTTCGGGTTTTAATTCTTTTGCCTTCTAAGTTCTCTGGTTTATATGGTTTAACTGTCCTTAGTGTTTGAAATGGCTCAATAGTACTTAATATTCACGCCAAGTGACTGGGTTTAACCGATCAGTCGAAACTCGGAAACATGGATTGTACTAAGCCATTTTTACTTACTAATTTCAGTGATCCAACACATAAACAATCTGATAATACTTAGAGAAAAGTAAGGAATGTAAGATTGTATGAAACTCAGGCACGCAGGCACAATCTAGGTTTCCTTAAGCCTCCTCGGGCTGAAAAGCATTCAGTTTTATAACTCCGAGCACGCAGGCATAATTCGGGTTAACATTGAGTATTTTGAAAGATCATTGGGAAATAGGTATGACGGACTTATGCTTTGTATGAAACAGATAAAACAGTAGTGCATGAATTCCGACAACTTTATTTCATGATCTCAAAGATGTTTACATAGAAATTGAACTAAGTGTAGAAGGGACGTAACTGCTGGATGCTCAAGGGTCTCTTTGTCTCTCCTAGTTCGACATCTATCTTTCTTTTTCTTATGCGATTCGGTCTTTTGGGATCATCCTCCGTATCCCGAATATCTACAAGATAATAAGATCCATTTTTCATAGCCTTGCTAATGACAAATGGTCCCTCCCAGACTGGGACTAACTTGTGCTTCCTTTCCTGCACCAATCTTAGCACTAAGTCACCTTCTTTGAAAGAATGGTGTATGGTTTTCCGACTATGGTAGCGTCGCAATCCTTGCTGGTAAATGACAGATCTTTGAAGCACAAGGTCTCGTTCTTCTTCTAAAATATCGACGGCATCCTGTCGTGCGCTTTCGGCATCCGAGTCATCGTAAGTCTGCACTCTTGGGCTATCATGGAGCATGTCCGTTGGAAGCATTGCTTCTGCGCCGTAAACCAAGAAAAACGGGGTTTGCCCTGTTGATCTATTTGGCGTCGTTCGAATACTCCAAAGAACGAAAGGCAATTCTTCTACCCATGCTCCAGCTGCTCTATGAAGAGGAGATTCGAGTCTTAGGCATATTCCCTGCAGGATTGAGCTATTCATTCTTTCAACCTGCCCATTTTTATTGTGGGTGAGCCACAGATGCAAGATCTAGGCGTATTCCCGTTTGTCGGCAATATTTTGCCAACTCTCCAATAGATAAATTTGTCCCGTTGTCGGTGATTATGCTGTGTGGAACGCCGTATCTCATGAGTACGTCAATGATGAAGTTTCTGGCGGTCACACCGTCAAGTTTCTTGATGGGTTTTGCCTCCACCCACTTGGTATACTTATCCACTGTAACGAGTAGATGTGTAAGTCCGCCTCTTGCAGTTTTGAATGGTCCCATCATATCTAGCCACCAGACCGCGAACGGCCATGTTATAGGGATAGTTTTGAGTGCTTGAGCTGGCATATTCGTCTTCTTGGCGTAATACTAGCATCCGGCACATGTGTTTACTATGTGTCCGGCGTCTGTTTTGGCTATGAGCCAGAAAACCCTGCACGAAATGCTTTTTGACTATGCTTTTTGATTGTGCATGATATCCGCAATCTCCTGCGTGGATTTCTTGCAAAATTTCTCGTCCTTCCTCTGGCGAAATACATCGCTGAAAAATTCCGATAGTGATGCGTTTATACAGGCAACCATTGATTACCGTGTATCCTTTGCATCGGCGTTGTATCTGCCTTTGCAAGACCTCTTCTGCTCCATCCGGGAACTTCTGATCAACTAAAGACGAAAAAACTTCATGCACGCATCCCCTTCCTTGATCCAGAAGATACATGCCCTCTGTCTGGCCAACGATCCACTACAAGAAAACGGGTCTCTTGCAACGAAATATGTAGCTACGATTTTTTTCGTTGCGATATAATCACAAATTACGACGAACTTTCAGGTTGTGGTGATAGGGCACTCATATTTCCACGACTCTTTTTGGTCGCGATAAATTATCGTTTTGTTGCGGTAGAGGCCTCCTATTACCACGATTTCTACTGCTGTTGGAATACAAGCGCGTTTTTGCGACAGAGTATTTTCGTTGCGCGAGGCACTCTTTTTGTTGCCTTAGAGACATGGTATTCCAACGAAATAAGCATTCGTGGTGATATTCAATCATATATTGCAACATCTGTATTTGTGTTGTGGTAGTTACAAATATTGTTGCAAAAAAATAGCTAACTATTGCAACCAAATTTTTCGTGCGGCAATACCATATGTTTTTCGCCTCAAATTTATCCTGCGGCAATACCTATTGTTTACTGCGACAATTTGGGTCATATGGTAATAGGTTAAACGTAAAGCAACAATCACCGTACTGTTGCGAAAATGAACAAGTTATTTTGCAACGACCATTCATAGACTAGCTTAACGGGCCTCATGGGCCGTGCCCTTGATCATTGTTGCAATTTTCTTAGGACTACAATTCATTTTTGGTCCAGTATCTCAGTTTGGTGAGCACAATTTTTTTTTAAATATTGTTTGCAACTGAATTTCTGCAGCACTTAGCATTTTACTAATGTTGCAACAAGTGACAGTACTTAATAATCAATCAAGAACTCATAGAAGACGCAATTTCACTAGTACATTTATCATGGAAATTCAAAATTTCTAGAAACTGAAACTTTGGAATATTTAAACAAAAATTATGTTATTACACGATCTTTCATCCATGCATGTTCATGGCAAAACATTTAAGCCAAACAGTGCAGAGACAGCCTACACAAAGAATCCATGGTCATCATCCAATTCATCTTGTACCAAAGGAGCAACATGACCATCATTTATGTAAGCCTCATCATCATCAGTATCAGCATCATATTCGACTTGGTCTTCGTCAAACTCAGCAGGTCTTAAATTATTTATGACTGAAACATCAACGCTGGTTCCTTCATCATCATTTCTGCACCAACTAGTAATCTCGTCAGGTACAGTAAACTGTGGAACTGTAATTCCTGCATCGACGACATCCTGTACATCTGCATAACCACGTTCATCTCCTTCTGCAAGATCATCAAGGTCTGCACCATTTAAAACCGAAGGAGCAAACAAATTGCGTGGATTCATTTTTATAGCACTTGCCCAATTAGGGCTCTTCACATCTCTCACATAGAAAACCTATGCAGCTTGGATGCCTAGAATGTAAGGGTCTTCCGTGAATCGGTGTACACTAGTGTCGAGGTCAATAATTCCATACTTGTCCCTCTTATACCCCTTACTATGATTTCTATTGGCAGGAGGCACGTCGAACCAGTCGCACTGCAATAGAACAACCTCCTTATCAGGAGGAAAGTCAAGAAATATGATTTTCTTTATCACCCCATAATAATCAGTACTGCCGGTGCTTCCTTGCGCATTGACTACGACGCCACTATTTTGGGTACTCAAGTCAAGCTCTATTTCGGTATTACGAAAGTAATATCCATTCAGTACTGTACGGTTGAACACACGAGCAATTTGATCAGGCCGTTTAGCTAGTGTATACAACAGACTGTTGACCTTCCCATCTTTATGGAGTTGTGTGATCTGTTCATGGAATAGAATATGTGTGAGTGTACTATACACCATTGTTTTTTTATTACGAGAAACATTTATGAAAATGCTGAAGTAACTTACCCGTCTTTCGAACCAGCCAACAAAATCTTCCTTGTGTTTCTTTATAGGATTAGGACAATTGTTCTTTTTGAGCTCGTCAATATGTTCCCTTCAAATAGAAATGCTATATGGTTACTTCATAACCAAAGTATTAATGCGTATCATGATATGAAACAAATACATAAGTATCCTTACAGTTTGTTATTATGTAGTGTCTCATTTGATTAAGAGCTTCCAAAGACAGTGATTCACGGGCAAAACCTTTCTTGGAGTAATCAACTGCACTCATTATGCTAATCCCTGTTGGTGCTTCATCTGTAGCTCCATCTGCATGGCGTTCAGACTGGCTTATTTTTGTAGGCGAGCCTTTAACGAATCAACTGCAGAACGTCATGCACTCTTCAAGTATGTACCCCTCTGCAATTGAACCTTCTGGATGAGCCTTGTTACGTACATATCCCTTCAACATACGCAGGTATCTCTCAACCGGATACATCCATCTATACTGTACAGGCCCTGCGAACCATGCTTCTCGAGCTAGATGAATTGGGAGATGCATCATAATATGAAAGAAAGCTGGTGGATAGATCATCTCTAGCTGACATAGAATTTCTGCAATTTGTCTGTCCAAATCCACCAAATCCTCATCCCTTAACTCCTTGGAGCATAAATCGGAAAAGAATTTACTGATCTGAAGCAATGGGGTAAGGACATTCTCCGGCAGAAGCTTGCGCAACGCAATAGAAAGAAGTTTATGTAATATAACATGGCAGTCATGAGTTTTGAGTCCACTAAACTTGCACTGCTCGAGGACCACACATCGCTTAATGTGTGAAGCATAGCCATCAGGCATTCGTATGCTCTGCAGAAACCTGAGGAGCATTATCTTCTCTTCCTTCTTTAAAGCATACACGCCTTTCTTCATTTTGTACTTATCCTTACCGGTGGGCTTTGCGTGCTGATCCACCCTAATTTTCAAGAACTCCAAATCAAGGCGAGCCTTCGTACCATCCTTTGTTTTCCCATCCATCTCAAGCAAAGTACCCAGAATGCTGTCACAAATGTTCTTCTCGATGTGCATAACATCCAAATTGTGCCTCACGAGCAAGTGCTGCCAATACGGGAGCTGGAAGAACACACTTTTCTTCCGCCAATTGTGCCAGGGATTAGTTTCCGGTCGCTTTCTCTTATTTGACCGCCCAAATGGTTCATGCTGAATGATATCAAGCTCCTTTAGAACTTCAATGCCTGTAAGTGGCACCGGGGCGTCTCTATGGTCTGGCTTGTTGTTGAACATAACCTTGTTTCGACGCCATTTGTGTTGTTTCCGTAGAAAACGTCGGTGTCCCATGTAGCAATGCTTTCTACCATACTGGAGCCATAAAAAGTCTGTATGCTTGTGGCAGTAAGGGCATGCTAGCTTGCCTTTTGTGCTCCAACCACTCAGCATTGCGTAAGCCGGGTAGTCATTGATGGTCCACAACACGCATGCATACAACGTGAAATTTTCTTTAGTTGCAGCATCATATGCTTCAACACCATCCTCCCATAGAACTAACAGTTCATCAATCAAAGGCTGCAAGTACACATCAATGTTATTTCCTGCTGACTTTGGTCCTGGAATAATCATTGACATTATCCAGTTCTCTTGTTTCATACACATCCATGGTGGCAAGTTATATGGGATCAGAATGACAGGCCATGTAGTGTGTGATATACTCATGAGCCCAAAGGGGTTGAATCCATCTGAAGCAAGGCCAAGCCGAACACTACGAGCATCTTTTGCGAATTCTTTCTGACTATATCTATCATCAAGGCTTTTCCAGGCCTTCGAATCTGCAGGATGCCTCATTATGCCATCATCTTTACGTTTCTCCTTATGCCATTTCATATCAGTTGACATATCTTCTGTCATGTACAGCCTTTGCAGTCTTTGAATGAGTGGGAAATACCATAGAACTTTCTGTGTCACTTGCTTCTTTGATTTACGGATCGATGAATCAGGTTTGTCTACGGTTGGACTTGATTTCCATCGATACGTATGACAGACAAGGCATTCTTGGGCATCAGCATACTCATTACGGAATAGCACACAATCATTATAGCACGCGTGTATCTTCTTGTAATCCAGTCCAAACTCTCGAATGACCTTCCTTACTTGTGCGAGATTAGTAGGAATGCAGTGACCCTTTGGCAGCACCTCCGTAAACATCCGCAGCATTAAGTCACATGCTCTGTTGGTCATCCCAGACACGCACTTGATTTGGTAAAGCTTCACAATAAAAGATATCTTTGTGACCTCCTCACAACCTGGGTACAACGATGTTTTTCCCTCTTCCAATATTTTGTAGAACGCCTTTGCAGATGCATTTGGCTCCTGTTTCATTCCATCACCGCTCGTGTCTCCTGCATTACTTCCCACTTTTGTGGCCCTTATGAGAGTTTGGAGCATGTCACATATCCCTTCACCACCATCTGCAGCGTCTTCATCATCAGAATCTTCAGCCATGTTGTCCTCCTCCGGTTCACCATGGAATACCCAATTTTTGTAGGACGGATCCATCCCATTCTTAAGCAAGTGCATATGGATCTCCTTTTTAGTTTTATGAGCATTATTCAGACATTTCGTACACGGGCAAAAGTTTCTTGCGTCTGGTTGAGCACCATCAAAACTAAATTCCAAGAAACTCTCGATGCCACTTTGCCACTCCACATCATCTCTATCCTTCTCCATCCAGCTCTTGTCTTGTGACATTTTGCGTTATCTCCGTTTAGCCGGTCTTGTAAAAAAAAGGAGCAGCATTAGTTCACACGCAAGTATTTCGAAACAACACATACATCAGAGAGACATTCATACTGGTCTTTCAAGTCAGTAAGAATTGCAGGGGATTACATTAGACATTACTTCACAACACAACGTTCGATTGAAACTAACACTTACACCTGAAACTGACATGGCAATGAAAATATAAAACCTAGTTCGTACCTGAATTCTTGACATTGCTATGAATATTAAACTAACACTTACAACTGAAACTGATAAAACAGACACGCATATGTGAACACAAGCAGCTAGTCTATCTGACAGCAATTGCAATCGCCATTAACTTCATCGAACCGGCAGGATGGAAACCAAGGATTTCATCAGTATTGGTACAAACCTTGTAATTGCGTCTGACGAGCGGCGAAAGCAGCGGTTGAGTACAAGTCGGCGGGGCAGAGTTGGCGGCAGTTCAATAGTTTACGCTAATCGAGTTCGGATGGCGGCGAGGTAATAGTGGCAGATTGGTCGGTCGCGCAGGGCCGATGCGGCGGCGAAGTCGCCTGAGGGCGGATAGGGCGGCGTTGTCGTGTGGGGGCAGGGCAGTTTGGAGGAGACCGGGCGGACATACGTAGCCCTTTCGCTCGCCCAATGGCCCAACCGGAGTATGGGCCTATTAATTCTACCATATGTCTTCACAGCCCATTTGGCTTGTGAACAATATGTTTTTCCCTTGGCAATAACGTTCAAGTATTAGAAATGCTATATTAAGTTTTACTAGTTTCATTTTATGATTAAATTTATTCATTTCTAAATGCATTGTTGGGTTATATTCAACACTAGTCGGAAAAGCCCTGTTGGTGGTGTGGTTTTTCTTCAGTTCTGGCGTGAAACTCGTACGCCCCTGCTATCTAGGTGTCCACTGCCGTGTTTCTGGACTCGACACAGGTTACTACATGATCATTGGCGTTGATGTCATAGTCCACATCACTATCCTATAGAAATCGGTAAATAAAAAGGGTATGTAATATTGACTAGAAGCACACAAATGGTATTCAATTATGAGATAACATAACAACCATTAAAAAAAAATCGCATAAACATTCAAAGATTCAACCAGATAGTACTCAACATTAACATATAATCTAAAAGTTCGCATAAAGCTAGAACTCTCAGCTACAACCACGATACCTACTCATCATCTGACTGAATAATGACAACATGTGTATCCTCAGTAGGGAGCTATGGGAACATCATCTTCGGTGTCTTCAGCATCGTCAGGTCGATCGTAGAGGAAGTAGGTGGACACATCACTTTCATCGAGATAGAATGTCAATCTCCCTGTTGGATCCATATCGTAGCGTTCCACAAGCTGGCCCCATTGCTGACCACTGAAGTATGTTTTTCCATCCTCATGTGTGACTACAACTTTGTGCTGGTGGTCTGGCACTCTCAAGCTCACCAAGTTCACCTCCAGAGTTCTAGGGTGGTCCCAAATTGCAACTTGAATATGCTCCAAAAAGTCACGCCTGAATCTGCAAGGTATGATCTGTAAAAAAAAAGTACACATTTTTAGTACAAATTTATTGTCAGTTTTCAAAAAGTAGATTGACGAAAGGTATATACCAATCTGTTTTCAAACCCCTCTGGTAGAACAATGGTAAATTTCTTGTTCATGCACTCCTTGTAGCCACACTGTTCACATAAATCCATTGCCTGCGGTAGTTCGTACCATACACTGAATTCAGATACACATCTAACCATTTACCATTCAAAAACCAACTTAAATCTAACAATGTACATCTAATTTTGGTGGCTGAATAAACTTAAATCTAACAATGAAAATCTAATTTCTAAATCGATCTACATCTAAAATCACAATAATCATCTAACATATAACTCAATCTACATCTAAACCTAACAATGAAAGGTACGACTGCCGGGGAAACTTACCTGCGGCGCGACGGCTGGACGGCGCGAGGACGACGGTGGCGGTTGCGGCGGCGTTCCGTCGGGTGTCGGTGTAGGCGGCCCCGTGGTCGCGGTTGTCCGTCGGTGCCGTGGACAGGGCTAGGCCGCGGTGGGGGATCTGGGAGCGGAGAGGGCTAGCCGTGGCGGCGGTGGGGGATCGGGGGGTGCAGAGGGAGAGGACTCGAGTTCGTGTGTGTAGCAGTTGGTGTGCATGTAGCAATCGATTAAATTAGAGTATAAATGGTTTTCCTCAAAATTTCATTATGTGAACGGTGCCTCCACATTTGATCTTTCATAAATTAGTCCTTAATGATGAAGCCAATGATAAACCGTGCCCACCACATTTGATTCCCCCATCCTGGTTAAATGTTGTTGCACCGTGGTGTCGCATGCTGGTGGTCGGTTCGTCCGGTGGTTGCGAGGCACCTAGGCGACGGATCGTCAGGGATGGTGTTGAGGGTTTGTTTGGGAGAAATCCTTGTCGGAGTACCGATATTAGAGCGGTGTCGCCATCGGGTGGCATCCTCCCTTCATGAAGGGCATCGCGTCTAGCCTGCATCCGCCGCCCCGATGTGCCGGGGGAAACCCTAGAAGCGCGACTATCCATGTTGAATGTGTTGATTGGTATTTGACGTCCAGGTGCTAGCAGCGTGGTTGTAGTTTGTAGGTGGGCGCAGCGGTCGTTTCGTCGATCCACTTCCGTCTCCTTTTCTTTTCTTCTTTTGCGTTTATTGGTTGTCGCCTCAGCCGGCGTTGTATCAAAACTGTTGTACCGGGTGGTTGCTATATTATATAGCGGTGATTCAGCCTATTTCGCCAGAGCATGGGGAGAATATCATGTGATACTAGCCCTCTTGCATGCTACCATGGTACCGTTTCGAATAAATGAAGTTTTGGTGATTCAAAAAAATCTAGGAAAAATCACGAGTGTTCACATGAAAAGTTACTACAATGTGTAATAATTTTATGTCCAGATACGAAAGTAATATTGACTAACCAAAAAGACAAATCCAAATGTGAATATATAGTGCATTTTTGCTGATTTGTACTTTTTGTTTCTCAATGTGTAGGTCGAATTTTGACCTGATTTTTTTCTACATTACGTAGACAAATTCTTTGGGAACATTAATATTTTGTTCCGGAATTTTATGAAACATCTATAGTTGATTTTTTAAAATGGAAGCATGGGAGAACAAGGGGCTAGTATCACTGGATATTTTTTTCCATTGAGCATGTGTGGTTTGCACACTTGTTTACATTTATATGAGTCATAAAATTCAATAAAGTAAAGAAAAAATGGTAAAGCTAATCTTAAAAAACAAAATGACATCATGAAAGTAGTAAAACTAAAAGAACATACCATTTAAATTGTGTGAGAATTCTGCAATCTAATATAGAGTCTTAACCCGTTTTTTATATTGTAGCAACGGGGCTGCATGCATATAGTTGCACACAGAAACCATCAATATCACTGCATTCCTATTAGACCAATTTCAGGGACATGGGTAGCAAACAAGTAGAGGCCTTCAGCGCACTGGTATAGCAAGAACAGCATCTTGTCACCCTGTTTGAGATGACTTTCCTTCGCCATGAACTCTTTCCACCCGCTGACGCACAAGCGACCATCAAGATCAGAAATTGAATATGTCGATGACACCTCAGTTCTCGGGTAGCAAACAATAGTGATGGTACCATTTCTTGCCATATGTGCAGGAATCAGACGGCTTGGGATTTTCTGTTGCATGCAAAGACTTAAAGTCAAGAGAAAAGCTATCGGAAAATAATCATGTTAAAAGAAAGGAAAATAGAACAAGTGTACACGTATTACTTTGCGCATAAGAGAAGATGTGTTCTTAAAGATTTACCACGTGTTTATTGAAGTTCTCGCTGTTTGTCCAATTCAGAGTATGCAGCACTCCGACAACCAGTTGTGCTTCCTCATACTCTCCAGCTCTGTGGAATAGAAGAGTGTAATCCAAGTTTTCAACAGCGTCGATCACCGTCTCCATCATCCTCCAGTTAATCATGGTCCCATCGGTGCTAGAGAGTGAATCAACAATGTGACGCCTCTCAGAGGACATCTGGTAGTATGCTGTAAAAATGTAATACGCCTGAAATTAGTGGAGTACACATGCCGCAACCAAGTAATATATTAATGTTTATGTGCACAACATAATTTTTTTGTATTAAGTAAGAACTTACATGGATGGATGATTGGGTCATTTCCAGTTATGACCTCAGTTTGGCCTCGACGTGTGTCGGTCTTGAATACTAGCTCCATACCAACCTTAAGTTTGTGAACCCTGCTAAATTCTTTCCAATAATTTCCATTTCGAAAGGTTATCCCGTCAATGCTGCTAACCTCAACATTGAACAAGAAACCTTCCTTGGTTTGCAGTGTCGCTTGAAAACTGGTGTTCTCCAATGGGAAAACAGCATGCATTTTTAGGAAATATGTTCTGATGTAGCAGGGGATCACCTAAATAAGAGCATGTATTTTATTTAGTTATGAGCCAGTAGTAAATTGGACTTACTATAAGTAGATATATCCTACAAGAGTAGCTATTTGTACTTTTTCCTATAATTGGACATTGAAGCAATAGTCATGTACTGCAAATAACTGAACATGCACTCATAGTTTGCAGAATGGTACCCTTCAAGTATTGAAATTGCATGTAGGTAGTTGATAAAAAAAACACGTCCATAACTAATAGAGATCACTGTCCCAAAAAATTTGCTAGCTAGATCAGCTACGTATATTACATTAATGGTTAACACATTACACAATGAGTACTAGGACCGGTAGATATGCTACGTATATTACATGTGAATAATCACGAAAAATTCAAATCCAATTTGTACATGAGTAGATTAGAATTCTTACCGTCTTCTCCTCAAATCCCTCTACAAGGGTTATGACGAAATAATCAGTTGTCATGGCATCACTGCCACACATCCCTAGTTTGTCAAAACAAACTGGACACTGCGAGAAAAAAACGAATAAAAACCATCAGATCTGGTGTGATAATCACGATCAAGATGAAAATTGATGCGTAAGATCTAGTTGGCACGTCTTTGATTGGCTTCATGATCCAAGTGGAGGGTGCGCCGGCCGGTTGACTACTTCTAGGTCAAACTTGTGGGGAAGGGCTGGCGGCGGCGAACACGTGGAGAGGGAGGAGGCGTGTGAACGAGAGGCGGTTCTGCGGGATAATGATAACGCACGCTGCCTTAGGTCAGGCCGTAGACGTTTGATGGGACAATTCGTGGCCCGCGCTGGCCATTGTGTACGTTTAGTGAACTAAAAAGAGGCTTATTAGTTTAGGCCCACAAACAAGTGAGACAATTTTTACAACCTTCTGTCTATGTACACACACGGCACAGGTGTTTCCCAAATTTTTTTTATCGATTTCACACGTAAATCACTTCGACTTTGCTCCTTCCACAATTAATATTAATACTCCCCTGTACTTCCACTCGTATTCTCCACTACATCTTCTTCCAACCGCTGCACTACACTCTCTTCTTCTTCTTCCATCCGCTCCCGCTTCTTCTTCCAAGAATGGATGAACAGAAGTATTTCTGCCGCACGCTCAAGGTCCCCATCCATGGCGAGGAAACCATCGACGTCACGTACACCAACGACCCTGCCGAGGTGCAGCGTATCGTAGATATGTACCAGCAGTGGATTGATAGCGGAGAAGAACGGTTCATGGGCCTGGATTTCGAGTACACATCCCAGAAGTTGGAGACCCATAAAAAGGCCGCCGTTCTTCAGCTTGCATTCCGCCGCCACGTCCTGGTGTACCATCACTCTAGGTAAAAGTCATTTTTCCTCTTGTTTTCTGCAACTAGTACTCATCTGCTCCGCCGCCATGTTCTTGTGATTGCTATTTGGTTATTCATGGTTATTGTGATTGGTGTTACTACTACTTTTTTCCTCTTGTTTTCGGCAACAGTACTCATCTAGATTTTCTGCAACTAGTACTCATCGAGACGTGCATGCGTAGCAGTTTTCTCACGCCCTTTTTTTCGGATCGGAGGGAGTAGTACTTTTCTAAACTCTTGTTACTTGTGTACTTTAGTGATGACTCGTGGCAATCTGCGACACTGGCTGATCTTTTTCGTTTTGGCGGCGCCAAATTTGCAAGTGTTGACACCACCAATGACAAGAAAGTGTTTGCGAGAACCTGGAACTTTTCTATTTCAAAAGAAAATTACGAGGATATCCAAGATCTCTACTTTCATGTGTTCAACGAAAAGAAAGCTGGAATGGCTACCATGGCAGTACAACTTATTGATCCCGTCTACAAAGACATGAAGAAGAAGGATCATCGGTGGCACAGCTACTGGGACAACAAAAAGCTAGACATGGAACACATCACCTATGCTGCAATTGATGGGTTCCTCTCCCTAGAGTTATACCGTGTGCTCAAGCCCATGAGTGACGCCAAGAAGGCCGAAGAGGGAGGCAGATCAAGGAGGGCGAGGCCGAACCACACTTGGCACTAGATCACTTGCTGTTGCGTAGTATATATGCTACTTTTGGTCTTTGTAATTAGAGTATATGTGAAAGTGTTGATGAAAATTATTCGAGTAGTAGTATGTAGCTCTTGCAGTAAGCTTTGAGCTATGGATTAATCTTGGTACTTTTGTTCATATTGTAAGTGCTATATCTAATTAGTAATGCAAATTATGTTACGTGAAGTCTGGTTTGAACTCAATGACAACTCTCCCTCGCTGGCGGTGTTCGAGTCTGTCCCTCCTCGAGGCAGAACTAGTGCTGCCGCCCTTCTCCTTTGGGTGGTGCGTCGAGTAGGGATGTAAGATGGAGTTTGTTATTCCTAAGAGGGACAAGCATCGGTGGCGACGCGGCTCTGATCTCTGTTTAGGAAAGGCCTTCTCTTGTGTTTGGTTTTTGCGTCTGTGGGGCATTTCTCAGACTAGCCGGTGTGGAGTGGTGTAAGTGAAAGTGTTGCTATCAACAAACTGTCAAGTTCATGTACTCAAACCACTATCTCCTATAAAAACCAGGTGCGCAATTGCGTACCCTCGAAAAAAGAAACAACTCTTTAACAATATTAATAAGTTCTGCTGAACGGTAACATAAAAAGGACATAATGTTTCACATAGTGCATCATGAAGTAGTACGGGAAGCAACACATAGTTTAAACAAAATAAACATTGTCTTCACAGGCACAACTTAGAAGATCTTGACAACTGGGCCAGCTTCCATGGGATCAGGTCTGAGTGGAAGGAGAGAATTCACCTTACGAAAGGTGACTTGTTCTCCCAGCCACTCGTACCTCTTCCCGTGACACCTTAGCACGTCCTGTTTATGCATCTTGATGTAAAGATACGCGGAGTCTCCCTCCTCGTGAGACTAGACAATTCGCCAGTTGGTATTACCCAACTTGCTAAGGAGTACACGGGAAACCATGAAAGATGATGGTCGCTGGTTGGGCGTTACCACAGCTTGAAGAACCTTGTCAGTGTGCAACCCCATCTGCTCCTTAAGCTGAAGTATCACTAGATCGGAGACATGGACTGAGCATGCTGATTTTTCATCAACATTTGGTGATCTTGGAGGTTCTTCTTCAACATCTTCATCATCTTCTCCAGAGTCTTCTCCGGAGCCTCCATCCAGAGAACCATGACCATCTGACAGAGCCAGTCCCCCATCAAATGACTCTTCTTCAGCTCTCGGCTCCTAAAATGCAATAAGCCAATATGTTAAATCTGATAATAACACCATAAATACAATCCATGTAGGCATGCACGTTTAATTAACCTAAAAGGTACTGTGTACAATTATTACAAAATGAGATATGAAATTGCAGTTGAAATAATGTGAAGATTATTGCAACCCAAAAAAGGTTCTAACAACATAAATACGAGAATCTAGGATGATAACGCACTATACAATTATTTCAACATTACATATGAAGTTGCAGTTCTAATTATTACATGATGAGATATAAAATGGCATTTGAAAAAATGTAAATAAGACTCGAGGAATAAAAGAATAAAATTAGAAATCAAAATCGATCTACTCCCTCTTTCCTTGAATACAAGGACACTATCAAAAATACAATTTCTATGTATACAAGGCCGCTATCTCTTTCAAAGAGAATTTGATTTCGATTCTACCACATAGAATGGTGCTCATTGATGTGAATGTGCCATGCAACCATAGAGTAATATGCCACACATACAAAATATTTAATTAGCACAGAACAGAAGAGTTTATTCACATAATTGTTTCTGCTATTTAAAAGTTGGCTTTCTTTTCTTGGTATTTAGGAATTAAGTTAGTGGCCTTGTATAAAATAACGAATTGCAACCCAAAATGAGATGATATGTACATTGATATGCAATTGAAGCTGGCTATGAATTGATATGCAATTGAAGGCATGTACAAAATGAGATATGAAATTGCAGTTGAAATAAGGTGAAGATTATTGCAACCCAAAAAAAGTTGTAACACCATAAATACGAGAATCTAGGATGATAACACACTATACAATTATTTCAACATTAGATATGAAGTTGCAGTTCTAATTATTACATGATGAGATATAACAGGGGATCACCTAAATAAGAGCATGTATTTTATTAAGTTATGAGCCGGTAGTAAATTGGACTTACTATAAGTAGATATATCCTACAAGAGTAGCTATTTGTACTTTTTCCTATAATTGGACATTGAAGCAATAGTCCTGTACTGCAAATAACTGAACATGCACTCATAGTTTCAGAATGGTACCCTTCAAGTATTGAAATTGCATGTAGGTAGTTGATAAAAAAAAACACACGTCCATAACTAACAGAGATCACATAATTGTTTCTGCTATTTAAAAGTTGGCTTTCTTTTATTGGTATTTAGGAATTAATTTAGTGGCCTTGTATAAAATAACGAATTGCAACCCAAAATGAGATGATATGTACATTGATATGCAATTGAAGTTGTCTATGAATTGATATGCAATTGAAGGCATGTACAAAATAAGATATGAAATTGCAGTTGAAATAATGTGAAGATTATTGCAACCCAAAAAAGATTATAACACCATAAATACGATAATCTAGGATGATAACACAGTATACAATTATTTCAACATTAGATATGAAGTTGCAGTTCTAATTATTACATGATGAGATGAGATATATAATGTCATTCAAAAAAATGTAAATAACAATTGTGAAATAAAAGAATAAAATTAGAAATCAAAATCGATCTACTCCCTCTTTCTTTAAATACAAGGCCACTATCAAAAATATAATTTCTATGTATACAAGGCCGCAATTGTTCCAAAGAGAAATTGATTTCGATTCTACCACATAGAATGGTGCTCATTGATGTGAATGTGCCATGCAACCATAGAATAATATGCCACACATACAAAATATTTAATTAGCACAGAACACAAGAGTATATGTTGTTTGTACCAATAAAAGAATTCTGAAAAAATGCATGTTACATATTCTTTTAAGTATCTCTATCGGCTAGTACTCGATGACTTACCTACATCACTAAATTCTGAAACACCTAGTTTGATCAGTACAGATTATCATTAGTACAAAAGTTTTTTTGGGAGAATTGCGCAATAGTTGGGCTGCGTTCCATCAAAGATACATGATATGTACATTGATATACAATTGAAGGTGTCTATGAATTGATATGCAATTGATGGCATGTACAAAATGAGATATGAAATTGCAGTTGAAATAATGTGAAGATTATTGCAACCCAAAAAAGATTGTAACACCATAAATTGGGATACAATTATTACAACATGACATATTAAGTTGCAGTTAAAATTATTACATCTAGAGCTATAAAATAGCATTTGAAAAAATGTAAAGAACACTTGAGAAATAAAAGAATAGATTTTAGAAAGCAAAATCGATCTACTCCAACTGTCTGTGAATACAAGGGCATTATCAAAAACCGAATTTCTTTTTTTAGAAAAATAGGGGTCGCCCCCTGTTCCATTGACATGTGTCGCACCCGGACTTGTAAGGGATACTCACCGTACGAACTGAACAGTATTTTGATTGGATTACGGGGCTTACCGGCACCCGCATCTCTTACGAGTAGGCCAACACTTATGTGTGACAACCAATCTTTACCATTCACCGTCGATGTAAACTATCCCATAGAAATCAGGACACTACCATTGACGTACTTCATACCATTCACACATGGTACGTCAACGGTGTTGAACACAATGATAACACAACAGATCTCTAAGACACAAAAGATGGAAATAAGTTGCAAATAGCTCTCACTAGAGCAGAGATAGCAAATACAATCATCCAGAGGACACATATCCCAACATAACATCATTACATCTCAGCGGAAGCATTCAAAGGGGTCTGAGTACAGACAAATCCAAATAGGCTTAAGAAGCCGGAAATCTTATATTTACTAATTGGAGGCATCATACAAAGCACCACGTTAATCCTCACAGTTAACAAACCGTGTCCATCAGATTAACCGAAGGTGTATTAATGGCCATCAGATTAACTGCTAAAAGAGGCCTCGCCGTGCTTCCCACCTCCTGCAGCGGTTTGTTGTACGAGGAAAAAAAAGGCCGTGTCACAACTCCTAGATTTGGCAACGAAAAGTTTACTTTTGACACGCATCCCCGTGGCTGTTCATTGTATGTCAAAGATTTCGTGGACGAAGTTCCCGATCCCTTGCGTACGTCCCTGCAGCGGTCGTGCTGTATACGAGGAAAAACAAGGCCACAATCTCTGTTTTGCTGCCAGCACCCATGTTCAAATTCCCTGTCCCCTGCTAGCGAGCATGCATAGAAGCAACACCGCAAGGTGACTCGGTGAGTCCTGGTGTGCCACTGCTAGGTGGCCATCGCTCGCACAGTCGCACCCTCACCTCAACTCCCACTATTTTTTTTCAGAAGCAACCCGCTCCTCTTATCCGATCAGGTCCAGAAACTTCTTCCGTGACTGCTAATTGAGGGCGTCATGGCATGACTGACTGGCTCCAACCGTTGGTATAAATTTAAAGTGTTCAAATTGCAATACTGCATCCATGATGCATGGTATTCGTCTATGGGCTGATGATTAATTCTGCACACACGTGACTTCCACTTGGTGATCTCATCCAGGTAGCATGTGTTACGTAGTGTGTAGATTATATATACTGGGCAATTAACTCGATGCAGCCTGCTGACTGGTGATGCGGTACCTATATGGTTTGCATTTTCTATGTAACTATATGACTTAAGTAGTATATACTTATCAAGATTGACACAAGTATGTTATCACATAGATTTAAAGCATCGTCATTAAAAAAATCTCACTTGCGCATCTCAAAAGTGACAATCTTATTTGTCAAATATTCGACCATATGCAAGAATAGATTGGTGTGTTTACTTTGTGTAATTGTACGCGTAGGTAAGTACGTGATGAACTCAATATTTACCAGTTCAACTTCACATTCGATGGTCAAATTTTATGTGTCTTTCGTAGCATAATATACATACACGCAATACCATGATTTTGAGGAATAAATGTGATTTAAATCCTCAATACTTTACATGTAACGTTTTTCTTTTGTCATTTTCAACAAAAAATTTTAATGCCTTCGTCTTAGCACACCAAACTCTCCTATAATATTGGTTCTTTGTCGCGCTCATGGCTACACGTGTGTACTCATAAAAATGCATTTCAATGTGCTAATATCGCGCTCCTTTACTGATTACCCACGGTAGTGTCAGGGTATTATCATATTATTTTTTCTCTGATGTACCACATTTTTACATGTACCACATTTTTACAACGTAGAATGATTTCGTTAACCGGTACAGGGTCGCTTGCATAGTATTTTCTATTTTCATATGTGATTGCTATATCAACTGATTAATTAATCAACAAGCATGATGCTGCTACTTATCTATGAAATTTGGATTATCTATAGAGCCAAGACCTTGAAGGTATGTAATGTTCCATCTCTTTGACTATGTTTCTATCTTCATAAGTGGTTGGCAAATGACTAGATTTCAAGTAACTTCTCGATGTATTTACGATAGTGTTCTTTCCTTGCCGACGGATACACAGTGAAGTATAATTATAGGTAGGTATTTTCATGAATCTATAATTACAAATAGGGTTTTGAACTATAGTTGTAGTTTCCCACTAACTGCTTATACCAAAATTTCATGGATTAAATCTATTTCTATACATTTTTCGTATTTGATTAATACCATGTTTTCTATATTACCTATTATTCTACACAGTAAATTAATTTGTATCTTCATACTTAACTGTATAAGTGATTAGCATACTTAGTTCCATACACACAATTGGAAAAGCCTATATCTAGGTAAGACTACTAATCAAGACAATATCTAATAAAATAAAATAAAAACTTCTTATAATAGTTTGTATAATTTTTTTCAGTAAATTTTATGTATAATCTTATATGTAACTTTTTAATATCTAATAGTTACCCGTGCGGATGCACGGGTTGATGACTAGTGAAAAGAAGACGGAGCCCATCCACGATGTCTCGGATCCTGCCCGGGTCCGCTACCTACTCGTCAGCAGCCTCGTCAAACTCCACGTAGTAGCCGTCACGGGGATCCTCGTAAGAGTAGTCTGCGGAAACCACAGCCCCAAAGGGGTCAGTACATAAACGTACTGGCAAGCAGGACTCACAGTTCACCAAAGTGTAGCCCGTCAACACCAAGCACAGATGCCTTGGGATCAACGGAAGAAAGGGTATAAAAGATGCTGCAACTGGCTGCACTAACTAACTACAGAACATGCTACGACTTCCGGATAACAGAAAGGGGGTAAGATAGCGTATCGTAACCAAATACACCTAACCACCACACAAACCCATCCTGGATCTCGCCCCTTATCCAAAGAAGCAATCCGAGGATAACTCACACAGTTAGATTAATGATGGTTCAAATTGTTGTGTCAATAATCCTATTACTAGTCAAGTTATCATTAGCTAGGTGTAAGTTGTTCTGAGTACTTGTTAGCCGGTACTTTCACCAAGTCAACCATAACCGCGGAAAACACGGCTTCTCGAGAAGATTTATCCCTGCAGGGGTGCACCAATTTGGCCGTACACGTAAGAATATCCCGCCAGGATGGAAATGCACTTCCACCAAGCGAGGCACTCTACACAACTCAACTCTTCTTCTCATCAAGCCCAAAGCACCACGTGCTGTGCGTGCGCGGCTAATCGAGCCCCACGAAGAAAAGGGGACCCTCATAGCACTGGAAGACCACGCCGCCCTAAATGCCGACTACAAAAGTTCCACCCTGGCCTCGGGTTCGTACCTGCATATGCGTGCATCAAATGGAAAGCCCGAACTATGTGTGGTGATTTGGACGAGATGCGGATCGAATCAAATTGAGGGGGGCGCCCATACACGCTTCCCACATGCGGATAGTGCGCTCATCATGGATCAGTAGACAAGACCCTTTTCCTAATTAGGGTCGACACTAGCAGGCCTCAAAACCACGCCGGGCCTCCTGCCGGTGCCTTATCAGCAAATTATTATTACCTCAAATTAACAGGTTGTTGTTTAACATCGAGCCCCAGAATATAATCAAATATGATAACAGAAAGTAACTGATAACAGACTCGAGCAAAAACCACCCTAAGCATGCTATTAAGACACGGGCCCAAGCAACGGGGTTATAGGACTGGAGGTGAGGCAATATCAGGGTTCAGGGTATCATGTGATAGGTTCGTAACAGAAGCAACGTTACATATGGCTAGCAGAAATAGACAACGGAAAGTATCGGTAACCAATGTTGAAAGGAACACAGTGGTTCATGTGAGTGATAACTTGCCTGCAAACTCAGTAGCCTGGTACTGGGCTAGATCCTCAGAAGGGGTGTCGTAAGTATCGTCTGTCTCAACGTCGTCGTCTATCCGAGAAGAAGCAACAAACAATACAGGAAGATAAACAATCAATATCATGGCATAGTGCACAATCATGGGATGATGCATGTCAATTTAATGTATGCATCAAAATAAACTAGTTGACATGGTAACACAATTTAAATGGACACATATGCAATTTTGAGTTGCACATGAAAAGGTCCATGAATTATGGTTGAAACAATTGTTTTCCAATTAACCAACAGGTGAAAGTGGATTAGTATGATGCATGGATGATGAAAACAACAAAATAACAAGAATAGAACAAATTGGAAATAAGGTTTACCCATTTAGAAATTTATTTATTAAATTAGGGAATTTTTTGGTTCCTTAAAGGGATTACCCAAATAGTTGTTGTTTTCACCAATTTAAATTGTGCAAAATAAATAAAAAAATTCATATTTTAAAAGAACACAAAATTTAGTTGGATTACATGTTTCAAATATTGAAAAAGGAATTAGGATGAATTTATTATGACTTAAACAATATTAAACAAGTTTATTTAAAACAAGCATGAATATTATTTGAATTTTATTTGTTCAAAACATAAATTCAAACTCACATTTGAAAAGTTTATATTTTTCTAGCTTGAAATCATATTTTACATGTTCAAGAATAATTTAATTTGAGCAAGTATGAATTTAGCAAATTTAAATGATTTAAAAAAGGTTTAAAATATTTAAGCAATTTAAATTATTCAAAACATGAAACAAAATTTATATTTGAATAGGTGGTTCAAAATGGTATGGAAAACATATTTTATTTGCATTGTTTGGGTTTAGGATGAATTAGTTATGGATTTTATCAAATTACAAATGATTTGTTTGAATTCAAATTTGAAATGCATTTGGAAAATTCAAAACAGGAAACAAATGTTACCAACAGGTAGATAATTGAATTTGGGGCAGGGTACATATTTTACTTTTATTATTTGAGTTTATTAAACAAAAGTTATAAGCAATTTAAATTAGAGGACCAATTTGTAATTTTAAAGGGCTTGGATTAAAACAAACTTAGGCAGAAAAGGGTCTGTCACCGTGCAGTGACCCAGCCCAGGTCACTGCCAGTGGGCCACAGGCCACCGTGGCGCTGCGTGGCAGCACAGGTGGCCACCACGGCCACAGACAGGTGGGCCACGGGTTTAGGGAATAAATTCCCAAAAAAGTGTGGCGCGCGGGGCTCGAACCCAGCCCCCCTCGCTCGCGCGCACTGCCTGCTACCAGTGCGCTGGTGACCGTTCGCTTGTCAGTAAACGACGCGCACACAAGGTGAGGTTCAGATAGCGAGTGGTTCTGAATTTTAACTGACGACGAACGTTTCTGAAGATTGACAGGTGCCCACGGTGGCTCAACGGCGGCGATCAACGACGATGTGCTGCTTGCGCGTGCTAGGGTGCAGAATCGGGTGCGTGATGAGTGTGCTAGCGACAGAGAGGGAGCAGGAGGGGGGAGAGCACGGTGGAGCTCACCGTGAGGTCAGCAGGTGGCCGGCGGCGAGATGGAAGCCGCGGGCAGTGGTGAGGATGGCGGCGGTGATGTGGTCGTGCTCCGTGACTGCGGGGGTGTTGACGAGGACGAGGGAGCGGTGGCAGATCCGTTCCCGGTTAGCCAGCGAGGAAACGCGCGGTGACGGCGGCGTTCATCGGCGAGGTTCAGAGATGGCGCGCTCCGGTGAGTGGTGGCCGAGAGGGGAAAACGACGGGGAGAGTGGGTAGATGGCGGCGGAGCGAGGGAGAAGGGGTCTAGGGTTAGCTAGGGCATGCCCGAGGGGGTTGATGGGGGGATAATAACCCGGTAGGCCAACTCCAAGGTATAACCCGGCCCAAAGGACGCTGCGCAGGATTCGGCTAAGGATAAAGAAACTTCTGGAAGGCCCAAAGTTTGTAGGCCTCATAACCCGGATTGTGGGTTGCAGTAAGGAAAGCTAGGGTTTGTAAGCGGTGTTCGGGTAGGACTCAAGCTGCGCCTTGGAGAGCAAGCCAGGTAGGGGGACGGGTGCTTTATAAACCGGCCCTATGATTAGTTATGAAGAGATCCAAGTAGTAATCATATCGCCGAATATCGAGTATCCATTGTACACGCAGAGATCGAGTTAATAAAGTGAGATCGGAGACTCGGCGACTTCATCGCCGGCTACCAGATCAAATTCCATCATGTTTTCCTCTGAGCTAAACCCTCTCCCAAACGCCTGTGTCGACTTGCCCCAAGATCAGTTACCCCTGGTAACATCTGCCGTGATCATCCCACGACAGTTGGCGCCCACCGTGGGGCCTGCGTCCAAAGGTCTTTACATCACGGGAGAAGCTCGGAAAAGCATGAGGAACCTCGTCGTCGGAGAGATCTACGACGACCACGAAGGAGAGAAGATGGTGGACGATTCCGGCTGGGGGCCAGAATCGGATTACCTCGAATCCGGATCTGTCGTGACAATCGGCGAGATCAGCGTCTTCATCGGTATGGTATGTACTTCTGGCTCGGCTCCTGACAATGTTGGATCTGATTCTGTGTCAGGGGAGGCTACCTACGCCCAATCAGATAGAGAAGAATCAGTTGGAGCAACAGACCAGATAGAAGAATCCATCGCGCAGTGGGAACATCCGGAGGAGTCGGCATGGACCCCGCGTGACCCGGACGGTGGAAAGGATGATACTGAATCTATCCGGGACCTGCTGGAAGACCGGTACGAAGAAGATAACAACGGAGAAGAACAGCATGAACTCACAACAAGCGTAATACGCCGAGCGGCGGTCTACACGGCTCCCGCAGCCAACCTCAATCAAGGAAACGTGACCACGGCTCCGGTCGGGGCGGCTCAGGCATTGGCGCAGCGGCAGGACGCAGCTAACGGAAACCCGATCCTGGCCCGGGTCGATGGAGAGTCGGCATCAGTAACTAGCCGTGCAGCGGACGAGGAGTTGCATGCAAATACGTTCGGGTTCCTGGGAAACCGAACACCAGGGGCGGGTCCTTCAAACCCGCGCCACCCGGCTTTGTTCGACAACAATCTGATCCTAGACCCCACGGTCCTGGCTACGGTTATCACTCCAGAAAACGCAGCTGGACGTGTCAGGGACCTGGACGTGGCCCGCCGCGCGTTGGAACAGCAAAGAAGGCAAGTGGAAGCGGAGAAACAAGGGATGGCTACACGTCAACGCGAGCTGGATGCGTTGGAAACCCGGCTCCGAGAGGAAACATCCAGAGTACACCAAAGACATCAAACCAGACTACCAGCCACGGGTGGGGTCATTAACCCGGCGGCTTTGTTTATTACACCTCAGGATCAACCAATCCCAGTGGTAAACCAGGGAACTGCACCTCAGCCGGCAACAGCGGAAGCCCACGCGGCAAACGTGCAGGCCGGGTTACCCCCACCACGAACCAGAGTCACAACCGGCAACGAGTTACCGCCACCGCCACCGTCACGGTTTCGCACAGCAGCAGGCCTCTACAACAATCCCATGGACAACGTGTACGCAGCAACGCTTGCATTGAACCAGATCCCGGTAGGAGAATCGCCCCATGCAGAAAAGACCCGGCAGGCGATCGATCTACTGCACACTGCTGTGGCGCAGCAGGCCAATTACCCGGACCACAGAAGCGGGATGCATGGGACGCCATACGCCAGTCAACAACAAGAGAATATTCAAACAAACTCGGCACGGCGGAGGGAAGAGCAGCAGCAAATGCCGCCTCCTCCCCGCGTCCCGGCAGCATCAGTGGCACAGGCCGTTGTGGATAGCTCCAGGGCTCGGAGAGCCGGGGCCGGGTCTGCTGCACATGGATTGCCCGCAGCACCGCGCCCCGCTGCACCCCCGGCTGGATCGCACGTTTCCCGAGTAAGGCCAGCCTCAACCGTCCTCGCAGGACCCAAGTGTCTCTCGGACGACATCAGAGCTGAACCTTACCCGGAAAAATTCAAAGAGCCGGGAAAAGTAGTGAATTATGAACCGACCATGGATCCGGAAACATGGTTGAGCAGTTATGAGATGGCAATGTCAATCCGCAATGCGTCCGAAAATCTTCAAGCCAAGTTCATGTACTTGATGATGTCGGAAGGAGCAGCAAAGTTATGGTTCACCAACCTGCCGGAAAGATCGATCAAGTCCTGGGAAGAACTGAAGACCGCGTTCGTCAAGCACTTTCATGGAACGTGCAGAAAGCTATTCACTATTGATGATTTAGAGCGATGCGTTCAGAAGAAGGGAGAATCAGCACGCAGTTGGGTACGCCGGGTTATGGAGATACTTCACTCATCCACAGATATTCAGCCCAAAGATGCGCTACAAGCCATGGCAAAAACATGCAAGTATATTCCTTTAGTACAAAAGTTAACTCGCATGAAGTCCAGTAGGAATGCATCGGAGGTTACGATGGGAGAATTAATGGATGTGTGCAACAAACACGCCGCAACAGACACTACAGAGGAGGAAATTGATGACAAGAAAGCGAAGGTGAATACCAGTAATAGTGGAAGAACCGGCAATGGATCGGCACCGAGTAATAACGGAAATAGCCAGAACAAGCGCCCATTTGAAGGAGGTTCCGAGTTTGTAGCTAATACTGAAGCCGGGTCTTCGAGACCCAGATTTGAAGGGAATTTTAACACCTGAAATCACAATGGAGGACATTATCAGGGACCTCCGAGGCCAAGCAACAGTTGGGATATATTCAGAATGGCGTGCCCGAAGCACAGCAGGAATGGCAAGCCGGCTAACCACTCCTTGGAGCAATGCGCCGACTTACAGAGATGGAAGAACGAGGAAGTAAACAGAGCCATGCGAGGTGCGGGTCGGGGAGGAGGCCCGGGTCCAGGTGGAAATTTGGGCAACGGTCCACCCCCAGCCGGTAACCCGGCAGCAGGAAATCCGGGCAACAATCAAGGGGGAGCGGGAGGTTTCCAGGCTAACCCCAAACAATTGGGTCAATATCATGTGCATACTACGGGAGGCTCTAACAAGGATAAAAAGATGCTAAAGCAGGCGGTCAACTCAGTTTCTTCTGCTGTTCCGAGGTATTTAAGATGGTCAGAACAGGAGGTAACATGGAGCAGGAGGGATCACCCGGATAGAGTGGATCACCCGGGAGTCTTAGCATTGGTAGTGGCACCACATGTCAATGGGTATGAGCTGAAAAAAGTCTTGATGGATGGAGGAAGCAGCATCAATATCCTGTACTGGGAAACTTTTCTGCGCATGGGTCTAAAGGAATCTCAGCTACAAAAAAGTACAACAGTTTTTCACGGGATAGTGCCGGGTCATTCAGCATGCCCTGAAGGAAAAATTGCATTGGAGGTAGCTTTTGGGGAATCAAAGGACAATTATCGAGTTGAGTGGCTTATTTTTGAGGTGGTTAAGTTGCGCAGTCCTTACCACGCATTGTTTGGAAGACCGGCTTATGCCAAATTCATGGCAAGGCCGTGCTATGTGTATCTACAGCTGAAAATTCCGGGTCCTAAGAAGACCATTACCATACATGGAAATCGAGATATAGCGGCTGAGTGCGATGAAGGAGATGCAGCAATGGCTGAGCAAGCCTGTAGGAAAGAGGAACTCAGGCATTACCGATCTCAAGCGGACCTGGAGGAAAGGGCAACTTCAAAAAGGCCGAGCTCTGAGGAAGAAAAAGCAAAACCCAGGGTAGAGAAAGATGCTAAGATGGTGGCCTTCATCAGGAACGGTCCCTCCAAATTGTCCGGCACAGAAGAGGGAATCACATCGCCGTCTACGGCTAGCAGCGCTGCGATAACGACACACCCGGATTGGCTAGCAAACTCGGTACTCGTCATGAAAGGGTCTAACAAGTGGAGAATGTGCATCGGTCGCGCCAGCCTGGGACCGATTATCGACAAGAACTAAACAGTGTAACGGGCAGCAGGTTTCAGACGCGCTCTTTTCCTACCCAGGGTACCTAAGGGGACTGGAAGGTTTTTAATGAGGCGGCTTGCTGACCCAAACTTTATCGTATCAATAAAAAGGGATGGTTTTCAAGTATTATCATGGTCTTTGCTTCGATTACAAGTAAGTGGTACTCGTTATTATCATCAGTATCATTAAAATACATTGCACATATATAGGTCTTTGGGGGCTGAGCTGCTTAAATAGTGGTCACGAACCCAAATACCCGGCCTTGATGCCTATGAGTTATGAGGGCCGATTACTTGCAAGACGAGTACGGTTGCAATCTTATAACCGGACGAAGGAGCCAAATTTCTTGGTTATTCTTACTTAAGTTTGATGTGACTCGCACTAAAGTGGCATGATCTGTTCACTTACGATTACAATCAACCACGCAGCCCAATGGGATTTGCTTGACCCTGTTTTTCGTATAGATGTAACAACATGGTATCCACGCGAAAGCCGGCTTACAGTACAAGATAATCAAAAGGGTCATCTAAACCACAAGTCTATGCAGAGTACAAGGCTAATAGCCGGAAACTCAACGAGTATCAAGCATGACTTCAGTATTTACGCGAACGGCTATTGGTTTTCGGCTTGGTAAAGAGCAATTTGTTCTCTGAGAAAGGCCGCACCCCCTGGCTCGCACTTTGGGTCATGGGGACCGGGGACTTCGGAACAGAAACAAACTGTTTAGCTATTGAAGCTCGAGAGACCCTAGCTTCCGAGTCTTGGGGACTTAAAGAAAAGTCCACTTATCAAAACCCGTGATGGTCGGAAAACCGAGTCTCGCAAAGGGAATCAAAAAGTAGTCGAGTATCGAGAATAAGTTCAAAGAATAAAGTCAAGATTATCAAAAGCCGGGAGAGGCACAAATATATCACGAACTAAAAGTACGTTAGAAGTGATGGTACCAATATCAAGGGTGCACAGGCGCACCATCAAAATCATATTAGTTTTTAAACACAAAAGTACCAGGTAATGCCCTACTCGGCATCCTGAGAGCGGTCTTCCGGGTCTTGGTCCTGGATCTGCTCCTTAGCCTTTCCAGCAGCATTACCCGGACTTCCCGCGTCAGGACGGATAGGTGGAGGAACAGCTGGTGTAGAGGTAGACGGCCGTAATCCTAGCTCGGCCTCTCTCTTAGCAGTTTCTTCTTTTCTCCTGGCCAGATCAGTCGCCCATTTTTCCAACATATCAAAGGGAGGGGGTGCCTCTGCCAATATGTTTTTTCCTTCAGTGTCGTATGAGCTCATGATTGTGTCCAGGTCCATCTTGTCGGCTAAAGCGGTGGCCGAGTGCCGTACTGCGGATTGTATGGCCTTGAAGTCCTTGGGTGTAAACTTGGAGCCATCAGCCTTTAATTCTGGAAACCCGGATATTACCTTTGCCGGGTCAAGCTTAGGAAAGTTTCTCAATCCATCAGGACGAGTCATACCGATCCGGCAGGACGAGCGCTTCCATATCTCAATCCATCCAGGCACCGTCGAGTAGGCTTGCATAAGATTCTCCTCACCCGGGTATACCTCGGAAGGCCACTTCACGGCGTCCAATATAAGCTTTGTGCCGGCAAAAAAGGTCCGGAGCACAGTCTTCAATGTTTTACCCTTGGCAATGGCATCGTCCTCCGGAGCAGCGAGGTTCGCACCTGCAGTTGAAACAAAAGGAAAGTATATCAGTCATCCCGATTATCATAACAATAAAGTAGAGGCGATTAAATTAGTCGAAGGCAAAAACTCACTTAGCAAGATGCGATAAGTATCCGCAATTTGGTTCGATAAGTTCTTCAGTGCGGATTGGGCAGTGTTGTACTTCTTCTTGTATTTGGAAACGTCTTTTTTCAAAGTTTCCATGTTAGCCTCAAGGGCTTCTCTTCGTTTTACCTCAGCAAGCAGGAGCTGTTCGGTCTTGAGTAACACCTCATCGGACCGGGTCACCTCCGCCTGTAAGGAACGAAAGTGTCAGTCGGATATCATGGAAAACCGGGTATTGCGTGAAGTACCGAGCACAACTTCGGTAAGTTATGCCCGGAACTTGGGGACTAGGCATATACCAAGAGATATCATGTGTCGATTACCTGATGCGCTGCGGACATACGCTCTAGGATGTTGTTCTCTGAAGCTTTCATGGTGAGGAGAGCGCTCATCAGCTGGTCAAAATTATCGTTACCCGAGTTAGAAGTCTCGGGGTCGCGGAAACTTGGAGAAAAAGTTTTCCTTTTAGCAGGAGACGGCACCCGGGTCATCCGAATGTCGGGGTCTGCTCCTCCTCTCGCCCCAAAGTGGCAGTATCTTCTTTCTCGCTTGCATGCGAGGCTATTGGATACCCGGCCTCTCGCCTAGCCGGGTCTGTCGGTGACGCTTGTTCATCACCAGCTGCGGCAAACACATCATTAGTTGGCTTCTCTTTGCCCGGGTCCTCGGTTTCCATGTCTTCTTGGTCACTAATAATGACCGTGGCCCTGTGAAGAGTATGAAGGCACAGTTAGCACATAGCCGTGAAAAAGACGGCGAAAGTATGGTATAAAATTAGGAAAAGAACTTTACCCGGGATTCACCATAAGGTCTGCAGGGAATTCGCTGCTAGAACCGGATGAAACTGAAAAATACCAAACGAGGCGTGAGGTTACCTTGCGAGGGAGTGTTTTAGAGGGATCTTTGTGTTTAAAGAAGGGTACGGTCAGTACCAGTGTGCCGAGTTGGAAGCGATGAAATACCCGGGTTGAGGGCATCATTCCCGGGTGGTTCCGAGTCGCCCTGCGCTTGGTCATAGGCGATTCCTTCAGGTATGGCCAAAGGGGGTAATGCCATGGTCAGCTCAGGAATATTATCACAAGAACGCGAATTAGATGTGAGAAATTGATGCAAAACCTTGAAGGCGACCCCTTGGGGTTTTCTTTTAGATCCGGCCTTAATTGCCGGCTCTGGTTCATCTTCATCGCTGGCGGACTCCACTTTGCCGTCAGCTTCTTCTTCCTCGTCTTGGTCTTCTTGTTCTGAAAGTTACCACGGTTACAATAGGAAAATGAAAAGTGGGATGCGACGAACTCAAAGGAACTGGGCATGTACCTTCATCCGAGTTAGCGTCATCCTCCTTCTCCTCCGGGTTTCCGGAGTTAGGAGGAGCGTCCATCTTCCAGAAATCATCATCGGCCTGAAGTAAAAGCATAAGAGCAAGGGTTAATGGTTGTATCAAGTAAAGAAGATAAGGGTGAAATCGTGAAAACCAGGTCCTTACCGCGGGGGCCGGGTTCTCGAGAGTGAAGGGCTCTAATCCGACTATATTCCGGATTACCTCGAGCTTTTCTGTCAGAAAGCCCTTGATTGTCTTGTTGGTGTCACTAGGAGCGAAACTGCTGGTGGAGTATCGAATTGGGTCCGTGGCTTGCCCCGAGTATTCGCACATCAATTTTGTGCGAATGGAGTTGGGTTGGATGCGGAAATCGACCCAAGTCTTCACCAGGTTAAGCCCGATGAGGCCTTGGGCAGAAAGGATGGAGATTTTGGCCAATAGAGGCAGAATTTCTTCCCTTTCCGAGTCAGGGGCAAACCCATTGAAGGTTTCAGAAATGTCAAGCTGACCCTCCGAGTAACCCGACAATTTCTTTTCACCGGGTGGGGAGGTGTCCCGGCAGTAAAAGTATGAGAGCTGCCAGTGCTTGACGTGGGAGTTGAGGGTGAGAGGAGGCATTAAAGAGTTCTTGCGGCGTTGGATAGAAACCCCGCCGCAAGCAAGAAGTGCACCGTCGCCGCTTTCGCGGCACGGTTTGCACTGGAAAAGTTCGACAAAGAGAGCCAAACTTGGCGGAGTGCACAAGTAAGACTCGGAGAGAACGATAAAATGGGAGATGTTTAGTACAGAGTTGGGTCCTATGTCGAAAATGCGAAGGCCGTAATGGCTTAAAACGTCGCGGAAGAAAGGGTGACCCGGGGGTCGGAAGCCCCGGGTCACGTGTTCAACAAAACAAATTACCTCATTTTCTGCTGGAGTGGGCCGGGTTTCGTTACCCGGTACCCTCCAGTGGATAATTTCTTGAGAGGGAAGAACCCCTAGCTCGACCAGTTCCTCCAGTTTGGCCTTGGTGACGGAGGACCGCGCCCAGTTGGCGGATATGGAGTTCGTGGTTTTGGCATTAACCGGATGCTTTCCCTGTTTCTTGGGCGCCATGGGGTTAACCTGAAAAGCGTCAGAAGAAAGGATGTGAGAAACGAAACTCAGAAACTATCAGTTGACCGAGTATTGACAAGTGGAGTCAAGTTAACCTGGAAGTTAAATATGATCCGGGTATTGTTTTGCTAAGCAAGGAACGAATTGTCCGGGTATCGCACATTATTACAAAAGTTGTAGAATTTTATGCATGGATGAGCGTTTGGGGATGATAAGTGGTTGTCCGTACATCTATTGTGAGCAAATGAGCCGGAGAAGGAGGATTTTCCGGGTGACAGACACAAAGGCGGAAGATTTTGGCGGCTCGGGCCCAGATTGGGGATTCCATTTCTAGGTTTGTGGTAAAATTAATGATTACAAGTGGTAGGAGAATGAGTTGAAGGGCATATCTTACCTATTGGGTGGGCTAGAGTGAATACTAGTGACCTAATTCGGCGTGACCCGAGAAATCGTGGGCGGCTCGATTCAGATCCAATCTAAGGGGGAGTTAAGAAGTTGCGAGGGTAAATTAGAGGATGTAAAAGATTTACCGGAGGAGATCGGAGTGAGGCTTTGCGGAGGCAAATGGCGCAAGCTTGGTGCCCCTTCACGATTCCTGGCGGACAGATTGGGGGTCTGGCGGCGGATCTGGGCGGCGGGGCAGAACGCGCCGTGGCGGAGCGCAACCGGCGACGGATGGGCTCCGGGGATACGCGCAAGGCTTCCGTAGTGATGCTCTGTGAGCTCGAGCTTGAAAGAAGGAAGGAAGAGGAATGGGGGAAAGTGAGCCGTTGGAGTTAGGGTTACCTCTAAGGGCTTATTTATAACGGCCGGGATGGAAAAACTCAGCCCAACGGGCGGGACCCGGAAATTACGGGGTAACGGCTATCTATGCGAAATCTGCGAGATACGCCTTAAGTGTAGAGCGAGGTTTCCGAACGAAAAAGAGAAGGAGATCCTCTCCGCGGTATCAAGATAAATTATCAAGAAAAGGGTAAAGTTTTGCTGTTTTTATCAAGGTTTAGACCCGGGAAGTTGAGCAAGGCATCTGGAGAAAAGCCGGGTTACTGCATGGCCACCAGGGAGTTGGGCCTAGACATTTCGCAAAGCATTTCAACTTGGTCTCCACGCATTCGTGCGGTTGATATTTTTTGCAGGGAATAGCCAGCGCTTCAAGGAGGGATCTCTGAAGCCCAAGCTATTCTGGGGACTACTGATGGGGGGATAATAACCCGGTAGGCCAACTCCAAGGTATAACCCGGCCCAAAGGACGCTGCGCAGGATTCGGCTAAGGATAAAGAAACTTCTGGAAGGCCCAAAGTTTGTAGGCCTCATAACCCGGATTGTGGGTTGCAGTAAGGAAAGCTAGGGTTTGTAAGCGGTGTTCAGGTAGGACTCAAGCTGCGCCTTGGAGGGCAAGCCAGGTAGGGGGACGGGTGCTTTATAAACCGGCCCTATGCTTAGTTTTGAAGAGATCCAAGTAGTAATCATATCGCCGAATATCGAGTATCCATTGTACACGCAGAGATCGAGTTAATAAAGTGAGATCGGAGACTCGGCGACTTCATCGCCGGCTACCAGATCAAATTCCATCATGTTTTCCTCTGAGCTAAACCCTCTCCCAAACGCCTGTGTCGACTTGCCCCAAGATCAGTTACCCCTGGTAACATCTGCTGTGATCATCCCACGACAGGGGTCTAGGGGGTTTTATAGAGGGGTACAGGAGGGCGCTGCTGCCGCCGTGGCTCCACGGATGGGCGGCCGTACGCGAGGACGAAGGGGAAAAATAAAAGACTGAACCGGTACACGGGTAAGGAGATGGGCTGGGCTGCGCGGGAGAGAAAAGAAAGGGTGGGCTGGGCGCAGCCCACTCCCCTTTGGCGCCAGATTTTTCTTTTTTTTTTTAAATTTGTCTCCTTTTTTTTTGCAGAAAAAGGAAATGGAAGAAATAGATGATTTTGGAGTTAGCAAAAAAATTCCAGAAAAATTTGTGTCAACCCCTTGATGGAATATTAACCAAATGTAAGTTTGGAATTTCAAAATTATTTGGATTATAGTGCTGTTTGAAATTGAGGTGAATTTGAATGAATTTTGGGATTATTTGATTATTATGGAAAACAATATTTTTAATAGGGTGAACCCTATTGTTTAATTGGAACAAATGAGTTGAAATGTTTTGGTGATATTTATGATTTCAAATTGGAGTGATGTTTGGTGATTTGACTTGAATTTGAAATACCATCTGGAAATAATTAATTGAAATCAAAACCACCATTTATTAGTTGATCATTATGGAATAATTGGAAACAAATAAGGGTTTGATTTGAACTTATTATTTGAAAAAGGTTGTAACAGAGCAAGTATGAAATAAACATTTGAATAAAGTTTGTGAAAACAGGGAAAAACAGAAGCAAACAAATGGAAAACAAGGTAAAACAAATGCGAACAACTTAATGAATATGATGACATGATGCAAAACTTTAATTAAACAAGAAACAAACATGCTAGGGGTGGTTTTTCATACTTGGGATGTTACAACATGAAACAGCGCAAATAGCAAAATCACAGCTTACAGTACCCAGGTTACAAGGTGGAGTCCAGGAACCAGGAAACTAAAAACGAAAATAGGCCAACAGCCACAAAGCTAGGGATGAGTTCTTGGCTTCCAGTGAACAGCCAAAAAGCTAGAAATGAGTCTTTTGGCTTCCAGCGACACACACAGTAGAAGAACATAGGCATTATTTAAACGAAACTACGGCGATAAGGTCCAAGCACTCCGCATTTGAAGCCACAAACCCAATTTCTATCTATTCAAGGCCGCTATATCTTCAGTTTAAGATAGAAAGAACAGTAGATTCATGTGCAATTGAAGGAATGCTTCAGTTCAGTTCAAACCCAAATCACGAGAACTCGAGGGCAATTGAAGGAACCCTGGATATCACAGACTAAACATAGCAAGTTCACTAAAACTAGATCTAGTTTTGTAAGAGGGATGTACCTCCGTCGGCGCGGCAGTCGGCGCAGCGGTCGGCGCGGCGGTTGGAGCGGCGGAGACGTCCCCCCACATGGCGTATTCAGCTGCTTCGTCGTAGCTGTCGTCAATCTCCTTGTACGCCGCCTCGAGGTCAGATGGTACGGCGGCGTGGGATGGGCCATCTTCTCCGTCCCCGCTCATCGTATTCTTCCGATCTATCTCCGAAGAGACATCACGGACCGCCGCGTCCACCGACGTGGCCTCACCGGAAGCAGCAGCCCCAGTGCCAGAGCTGGCCGCGACTGGGACGACAGCAGAAGACGGCTCGCCGATGACAGAAGCCACCTCCTGAAAGTTCGCGGCGTCGAAGCATTCCCGTGATCTCTTCATGGCGGATGGGAAGGGCAGGGGAACCGTCGAGGGTTTTGTTGTGGAAGTGGAGGGGAGGATGCGTTTTTTGGGGAAAAAAGTTGTTGCGCAGACGGAGGAAGAAACGAAGTGGCGTCAAACCGTCTATTTATGGAGTTTCCCTTTTGATCTCTCTATGACGCAAGGTGCACGCGCGAATCTAGGGTTTCTTTTTGTATAGTTGTTTTTCCATATTTTTTGCAGATAAATGGCTGAAATTGAACACCAAATTGAAACTATATTCTCGACCGAAAGTGCCCGAAAACGGCTACGACGTGAGCTACTTGGAGTGGGTTGGAAGGATGCCATTGTGTCGAGGCTGGAGAAGCGGCGAGAATCGTCCCGTTTAACGTCCGGTGGTTCGAGGCCACCCAGCGCAACGGCGGCACCATACAAGTCCTGCAATGGGGTTCAAGCATTTTGTGGGGGCCCACATGGCCAAGTGTGACTTACATTCTCACCTCTACTGTTTTCCAGGCATCCTAGGTGGAAGGAAACTATATTCTCGACCGAAAGTGCCCGAAAACGGCTACGACGTAAGATTGGTAGGCAACTTGAGAATGGAAGCGGCTTTTTGAGATCCCAAACGTGCAATGGTGTTGAAATGAAGTGAGGTTCTTGGAATGCATCATGTTTTCAACTTTGGGCATGGGAAACAACAAGTTGGCCAAGGAAATCCACGTTTTCGGCCATTCCTTCTGCGTTCGAAGGCAATAAACCAGATCACGCATCTCCCACCCATGGCCAGGGGTAACAAGGTGCAGTGTTGCATGTGGAGTGAGCTACTTGGAGTGGGTTGGAAGGATGCCATTGTGTCGAGGCTGGAGAAGCGGCGAGAATCGTCCCGTTTAACGTCCGGTGGTTCGAGGCCACCCAGCGCAACGGCGGCACCATACAAGTCCTGCAATGGGGTTCAAGCATTTTGTGTGGGCCCACATGGCCAAGTGTGACTTACATTCTCACCTCTACTGTTTTCCAGGCATCCTAGGTGGAAGGAAACTATATTCTCGACCGAAAGTGCCCGAAAACGGCTACGACGTAAGATTGGTAGGCAACTTGAGAATGGAAGCGGCTTTTTGAGATCCCAAACGTGCAATGTTGTTGAAATGAAGTGAGGTTCTTGGAATGCATCATGTTTTCAACTTTGGGCATGGGAAACAACAAGTTGGCCAAGGAAATCCACGTTTTTTGCCGTTCCTTCCGCGTTCGAAGGAAACAAACCAGATCACGCATCTCCCACCCATGGCCAGGGGTAACAACGTGCAGTGTTGCATGTGGAGTGAGCTACTTGGAGTGGGTTGGAAGCGGCGCGGTTATTACAAGCGGTCAATGCGGCTGTTTACCAAAATAATTGGGAATGGAATACTTTTTTACCAACATTTTCTAAAATTGAACACACCATTGGTCTGGTAGCCATTAATTACAAAAAGTAGTGCAAAATTTGTCTTGCTGCTCCATGGCGTGGAGTAGGACAAAGATCAAGAGGGCAGGAGAAACAGAGGAGAAAGCAGGGGAGGGGAGGGGAGACGACTCGGTGGCAGTTCAGATAGGAACCATAAAAATGGCAACTGCCCCGCGGAAATGTACCCACCTTTTGTGGTAACAGACTTACACGTGGGCCCAAGTATCATCTTCCTCTCGTATTGTCACGTCAAGTTCGCACTCCTCCTCTTTGTATACCTACAGTTATTTGCTCCGAGAAACCCCTTTTTCCGTAGTGCACCGACACTGTCGCCGCCGCCGCCGCCATCCATCTCTCGACCTCGCCTCCCCTCGATCAGCACCCCTCTCTGGGCCGCCGCATTCTCGCGACCGCCGTCCTCGCTAGTCTCTTCATCGCGCTGTAGATTGACCCACGGCGCGTCGATTCACCACTGATCCATCGCGGGCGGCACTCAGGTTAGAACTTCTCCTCTTGTGGATGCATTGCAGAACGATTTCAGTTCAAACACTAATTTTCTTTAAGGAATCTAGTGTCATACTTGTCTAGACAGGAAAGAAATGTCAAATCGTGTGCTAGATATAGATGGTAGCACGTATTTATGTTCGATGTCATTCATGATTGATTTGTCTGTTACACGTTTATTACTAAAGTAAATGGTACTTACATGCATCTGATTGAGATGTGGCACTATACCTTCATGTTAATTTTGATAGTTCCAGGTGCCCAATTGATGTTGGTAGCTGTTGTTGTGTGTGTCTTTTTCTAGGTAGGTAATTAGTGATGTTGAAAGTAAGACCTCTGGTACTCACACTGGCATATCTAGGACCAGTACCTATTTTTAGTAATTTCCATTTTTACTATTCAGCAGTACAGTTGACTTTACCCCTTTTTAGGTTCACTAGCTATTTTTAGTAATTTCTATTTTTACTCTTCAGTAGGACAATAGATGTGAGCCATTTTTTAGGACCAGTAGCTATTTCAATTAATTTCCTAAAGCAGTACAATTGATTGTCCGCACACCATTTCCTTGACATACTAGTAGATTTTCTTTTCTGAAGTTCCGTACTTCCATGAAATTCTTGAATGCATGTCAAATTTATATTGCAACTGTATGAATGTCTCTGAACCATGATGCTGCTAGACTGCATTTAGTCCTAAATTTCTAGTGAACCTTCATGTTTCTTAACCTCTGCTGTTTTGGCACCTCTGCTAAATGTAACTGAAGTCAAACTTTTTAGTACGATCAACAGGCGGGTTTGCATACGATGGACTGTGAGTTCCTCGCTTACGTAGATGATGTTTCATCGGACAAACATGTATTGTACTCAGTTTAGTTGTCATTTCAGTCAGATAGGTAGACTGATGTTCATGGATTGCTCTATCCTCTGCTGCAGTCACTGCCTAAGAAGTTCGCAGACTTGCTGGGGGACCGTAAACCCCGTGCACTGAAGCTGCTTGAGGTCGGCCATCGGCGTAGCACCACGTGGGACATTGATGTGTGGTTGGACAGCACTGGCCGCATGTTCCTCAAGCGCGGCTGGGAGTGTTTCGCCCGGACCTACAAACTGCAGAGAGGCTTTATTCTGATCTGCAGTTACGACAGCCGCAATGTCATCACAGTAAAGATGTTCGACCTGAGCAGTTGCCGCTTGCAATACAACGCGACATTCAGTACGTGGACTGTATCACCAAAATGTTAATTCTCGATTATATATGTAGCCGGAAATTGATTTGCATTTCTATTATATGATGAACAGAGGGATCTGTTAAGATGGAGTTGGCAGACTTTGAGTTCTACTCTCTCGTACCGGACGCTACATCGGACAAACTGGTACGGTTCATCGACCCACACCACCACTTCAGTTATTTAGTCTGACATAGTGTCTGAGCTATGAGCCTGTAGTTAGTTAAATTTGTGAATCAAATTAAGGTCTAGTAGATGGGTTGTAGTAGCTCAATTGCTCTTCGTGAATATGTTCACTCGATATGATACATTTCAGCTCCCACTGAAAAGTTCATCTTTTTGAAATAATGTGGCTAACACCCTCATTGCTCAACTAAGATTTAGTATAACTGATTACTCGGTACTACTTGTTTACATTTTCTATAGTACTCATCCATCATCAAACAGTATTCTTATTTCTAGTAAGCACTCTTTTCTATCTATTTAACTTTCATATTGCTGCAGGTGTTGCCTAAGAAGTTTGTGGAGTTGCTGAAGGGCCGTGAACCACGTCAACTTAAGCTGCGTGAGGCGGACGATCCAAGTAGCAAGAACTGGGACATGGATGTGCTGTTCGATGCAGCTGGCCGCGTTTTCCTCGGGCGCGGCTGGGACCAGTTCGCCCAATATTACTTCCTGCAGCGCGGCAGTTTCCTCCTCTTCAGTTACGACGGTGACGCCTTGCTCACCGTCAAGGTGTTCAAGTTCGACATGTGCCGCAGGCACTACTTGTACGACCACGTCGATACTACAAGCAATGAAACTGACCCAGATCCCGGGACTGATGAGGAGTCCACGGATGAGGAGTCCACGGATCAGCAGTCCATGGATGAGGATGACCCATTCGACTCTTCCATCATCTTCTCCCAGAGAGCTGATCTTGATGACGATGAGAAGGACCACGTCCGTGAGCTTCTACCCACAATAGATGAGTACATTGGAGTGCCATACGTGACTCGTTTGACGTGGACAAATGTGGCCAGATATGAGATGGTACGTATGGTGCCAATGTTATTTCTGTTTTTCAACACAATTTGTGCTTACAACGTGTGCCTTACTATGACCTACTTCTTTTTGTATGTCATCCACACGCTCGAAATCCAGAAACTACCTCAGTCCATAGCGGACAGTGCTGGCATTCCGTCTTCAGGCCATGCTGGGCTATGCCTCGGATCATCAGAGGCGTTCACCACCGTTCCATACAACACGGACATGGACGGCCGCATTATGTTTGGCAGGAATGCATGGCGGGAATTCCTTGAAGGCAAGCATTTATATGAAAAGCAAGCTATTCTCATTACACTTAGGAGCACCCGTAACACTACTAGGAAAATGGGCATCAGTGGCGCACCATTTTGGGAATCAGTGGCGCACCATGGTGCGCCACTACTATTGCGCCACTGATTCCCTGGAGAATCAGTGGCGCACCAGTGTCGTGCGCCACTGATTCTCCAGGGAATCAGTGGCGTACCAATATGGTGCGCCACTGATTCCTCAATGGTGCGCCACTGATTCTATGGGGAATCAGTGGCGCATGACTTTGGTGCGCCACTGATTCTCTAGAGTATGCATGCACTTTAGGGAATCAGTGGCTCACCAGACTGATGCGCCACTGATGCTCTGCGCCACTGATTCCTTTTTGATGCGCCACTGATTCCGCCACTGATTCTTACATATGTTTACGCAGTTTTGTTTGTACACGTATTTATACGGTATATATACAGGTTATATACAATTCAAATAATAGATTGCAAAGTGGAATAGACAAAGCTGATCATTGTCGCAATCTGGTTCATCATCACATTCATAGCTAAAATCTGAAATAGTAATAAGTTTGGAATATTACAAATTCATCAACACATAGTAGTCTAGCTAGTAGCAAGTCGTCCATCACAAGTTCATCAATCTCATCACATTACAAATTAAGGAGTGGATAGTCACCTACACTAGCAACAGAAATAGATCAGAACCGCAGTCACCGTGGCGAGAAAGACGGCAAAGGTCTTCATCTCCCCCTTTGTGTAGACATCATGCACGACCTATAGTCACCCTGCATCTCTATGCGATCGTCTATGTCTCTGTTAGGTGGTTGAATGCCGGTGTAGAAGATCCCCCCTTGTGTAGACATTATGAACGATGATTGTTGCGCCACTGATGCATGACATGCGAGATGCAAAGACACAAATGCAACTAATCAATATTAAGTGGAATTGGGGTTCTAACAATTAATTTAGAAGGTTTGAGTTATTTATTTACACGTCAATTTAAATGTTGATTAGCATGGCGGGGCAAGATAAAGATGAGCTACACCAATTTAAATGGAACAAGGATAATAGATATCATAACATCCCGACACATTCCATATTTCGTTATTATAGGTGAATTTGCTAACGAACCCCAACCCAAAAGATAACCCCAACCCAAAAGATGCCATGCGACATGGTGATATGACATTCATAAAATAGATGAAATTTTGTATAACATAAGGCTTATATAGGTGAAAGGGTTGGGTTTGGGTTCGCACGTTGGAAAGAGGATTCGGGTAACGCCGGTGTCTTCGGGCGTAGAGGTAGTAGTCGACGCGGAGGAAGTAGGCGTTCTAGTTCCCATAGTCGAAGTAGTCATGGCCGAACCGCTACATCGTCATCTTCAGACTTGTCGTCGGGAATATTGACGTGGTCATGTGGACACGCACGAAGGCGGCCAAAGCAAAGCGGGCATAGTTGATCGGTGGCAAGGTACTCGTTCACGCTACGGTTCTTGTCCGAGAAGATCATGGCGATGAGGTACGGGTCGGGGAGGATCTTGGCAGCGTCACGGTGAAGATTCAGGGATGAAGGTGACAACGGAAACAGGTCTTGGCATGGACGGGGAGGCGCTGCACACCTTGCAGCCAATACGACAAACACCTGTCAGGCATCATATGGAAGGTGGTGTGGAGGTCCATGTTCTACCCCAATTGTTGTTATGACTGAGCAGCTAGTTCACTGTTTCCTATGACATTTGTGGCATCTCTAGCTCCCCCAAGACCTGCCTAGGCAATCAATAGACAAACAAAGCAGTATTTTGTAACTGAGTGTTATAACTTAGTAGCATTCAAATATCAGCTTTAAACGCTAGAGGCTAGGAAACTTGTAATAGGTGTGTGCCAGATTGAATAAAAAAGGTCAATCATTCATCATTAAGAGTAGTAATTTAATCTTAATACACATAAGTATAGGGGTTTCATTCTGCTATCCCTATATTTCACTTTTGAGTAAGGCCTTGCATTAAGTACCAACTACGTGGTCCCTATTTATGTGTATCACATTCTGAAATTTTCTTAAAGATATAGAGAGTTAATGCTCACAGCAGACGATCTGAGGTAGGCAGTAAACAACCGAGCCACGATCCAATTGTGACTTATGAGGTCGAGTTTTACTATTCCTGTGATATCTTTCCAGCAATTTAGTACAACAGGTGCATCCTTGTGACTGAACTTCCAAGTTTCTAGCAATAGAAGTCCCTAGATGTTGACAACTTATGAGAGCAGAACTATGACTGTACTCCAGGCATGACATTTGCAGCAACATATAAACGCAAACCGTGGAAAGAGTATTGAGCAGCAGTAACAGTATCATCAAACAGAATTTTACACAACTTACTTCGACAACGGCAAAGTCAACATTTTCTCGTGAGAATATGAGAAATGTCCATGCATTCCTGCTTGTTACAACAATTTCAGGTCTACATCAAATATTCATTTTACACTATTGGTTTTGCCAATTTGCAAACAAAGATCATAAGACCTAATTTAGCAGTGCAAAATTGATTCACACCCTGCAAGGTCTAACACAATAAGGTACAGCGCAAACAAACAAAGAAGAAACGATGCCGCAAGTAACTATTCGATTTTCTTGCTATGTTCATGTATATTGCACTTGTAGCTCCTCGTTTGGGGACAGCGAATACAATTTCAGAGTTCACATTGGTTTTTTTTTCAAAGCAAAACTAACTAAATCTGCAATTTAACAGAGAACTACCTCGAAGTGGGTCAGGGCTCCATTTTCTGATTCTATCAATTCATCAATAGCTTCCTTCGCCTGAAGAAAAATTGCACTCAGCAGCTCAGCTGTAACAGGGTCTCCATGTTCTCCAACAGAAATGCGCTCTCGAATCGTTAGAAGGTGTGGCTGCATAGAGAGCAGAATCTTAGAATTTTCATAGCTCCCAAATAAAATTAACATAACTATAGGCACCATAACCGGGAAGCAAAGACAAGATTGCATAGTACGATTGTTGTCCCTTGACATCCCTCGCTGTAGAAAGTTAGAAGACATGCATGAAGCAGAATGTGGGTGATGTTACTCACGTGGAATAGGATCCCACGCTGTAGCCTTGCTCCCTCATGACATTGGATAGGAACGCGGCGGTGGAACCTTTTCCCTTGGTGCCGGCGATATGAACATCCTGCAGACACGATCGCTCGAATCAATCCTTCCATTTGGAACACAGTAGTGGGTGTGCTTGGTAAATGAGAGGGGGGCGCGAGGCTCACCGGGTAGTGGGTGTGCGGGTCGCTGAGGCGGCGCACGCGGCCGAGGTCGAAGCCGTCGCCGGAGTCGGTCCCGGCGCCGCGTGGCACCCCGGAGCGCTCGTAGTTGCGTAGCCGGTCTATGTACTCTAGGAACTCCCCGAGCTGCCCCTCCCCAAGCTGCCCCTCCTCGCCACGCGGTCCCTGGCGACCTTGAGCTCGTGGATGTAGGTCGCCGCGGACGATACGATCGAGTTCTTGTACCCCTGCAGCAATGACATACTCCGTCAGCATGTGATGAGATTCAGGCAGGCGGCGGCGTGGGCGGCTGCGGTGGGCCAAGTGTCGGGCGGGACTTGCATCGAACACTTGGCAGGCGTCGCATGAGGTCGTGGGCTGCAGCGAGCCAATGGTAAAAGAGGAACAACGTACAACATGGAGGTCGGCGAGGCCGGTGGCAAAGCAAGCTTGGCACATCATCATCTGCACGAGCAGTAGCATGGAGCGGGGCCAGCCGGAGCTGGAGCCGTTCGCGTCGCCGGAATACTGCCGACGCCCGGAGGGTTCACAGGGCCGCGACTTGCTTGTCGTCCACACCAGCTCCGTGCGACCGATCCGGTCTCCTTGCAACTCCGTAGAATCGAGAGAGCAGCAGGAGGTGGAGATGGGCAGGGCATGATATCCAAGTGATATCCCTGTGGGCAAGGTCGATCCAGCCGAACCCCAAGTTGGGAACCAGAACACAAGGAGACGGCGTGAGCAGATGAGCCATGGAAGGAACATGCATAGGAGGGTGGGAGGAGAAGGGACTGACGTAGGCGGGAGATCTCGTCGATCTCAATGACCATGGCGGCGGCTCGTACCCTGGGACGACCCTTGGATGCCGCGCACGAGCAGCGACGACATCTCCCTCCGGCGTCGCCCTCAATGTTTTGCCGGAAGGTGAGAATCGAGAGGTTGGGGTCCGACAAGCGGCGGCGGAGGAAGAAAGCGAAAGGGGATCAGAGTGAGGGCGAGTGGGTGCGTGCGACTGTGCGAGGAGACGCGCGAGGAAGAAAGGAAAGGGTCCCAGGACGAATCCGTGGCGCAGGTCGCATGAATCCGTGGCGCACCGTGCTAACTAGTCCCTGTCCTCAACAGACACGAACCTAAATAGTCTAAACATCAAAACCAAACATACGTCCTTGCCTAGCCCAGTGGTTGATGCTGTATTTTTGCTGCTCCACCAGCTCGGGTTCGAATCCCACCAACCCAATTTTTTTATTAAATTTGTTTTCTCAACAAAAAAAATCAGTACAATTCAACAAAATGTATTGATTAATTTAGAACAAGATGTTAATTAATTTAATGCATTTTTCAGCAGATAAACTAACATATTTTATTAATATTATTTTACTTAGCAAACAAATCAATGTAATCCACGCACACATTACATCATACTTAGCAAAATAATTGTATTGAATTATCATCCGTAGCAAAATAAATATGTCGATTACATCATCGTTAATCAATTCATCGAATGCACGCAAACACATCGTGATTCTCAT
Organism: Alopecurus myosuroides; assembly: GCA_028641055.1. Taxonomy (NCBI): domain Eukaryota; kingdom Viridiplantae; phylum Streptophyta; class Magnoliopsida; order Poales; family Poaceae; genus Alopecurus; species Alopecurus myosuroides. Next base: position 220,066,587 of record CM054061.1, read on the forward strand.
AGCTCTAACTAGCATTTTTTACAATTTTCTTGCCTAGAATCAGTGGCGCACCGCGTAGTGGTGCGCCACTGATGCTCCATAGAATCAGTGGCGCACCGCTAGTGGTGCGACACTGATGCTACTGGGCATCCATGGTACATAGAATCAGTGGCGCACCATTAGGCGATGCGCCACTGATGCTCCATAGAATCAGTGGCGCACGCCACTGATTCTATTATGTATAAATGGGTGTCGGGTATCAGTGGCGCACCAATGTGCGTGCGCCACTGATGCTTGGACAATCAGTGGCGCACGGCTACACGATGCGCCACTGATGCCTGTACATGTATGCTCCCAGCCACATCAGTGGCGCACGGCTACATGGTGCGCCACTGATGCTATGTCACCTATAGCCATTTTCCTAGTAGTGACCGCCACTTGGACGTGAAGATTGTGATGCGGGCTGTGTCGCCCTGGTTGTAGTACGTAGTCTGCCAACCTGGACATTCTCATCGGATCATGAACATATGGATGTATGTAATTATCGTACTGCCATCAGTGATGTGCTTCAGTGCATTGATCACCCAAACCTTCATCTCCAATGAAGATTACTTGTCTTGTTTATATTTTCAGTGGCAATTTGAAGTTTGCAGAAATAAACAAGGCGGCGGCAGCTAATTAGATGCATGAAATTATTGTTCATTGACATTACATGACTCATGTGAGACTTCCACATGTTTTCAATCCTACGTTGTAAGCGCTAGGTAATAAATCCCATCCGTTTTCCCTTAATAGTTAAGAGCCTGACGCCTTGAAACTCAATGCAAAATATGCCTTCTAGGCAGCCGGCGATTGCATGCATTGTTTAACTGCTCAATTAGCGCCTATATTCTCGCCAAGGCGTTGTGGTTGATCGAATACGATGTCCCACCAAAATAAATTAAAAGCTCCCGCTAAATCGCCAAGTGTAGCGAAATTTTGTGTTCCCACCAAAAAAGAAAAGCAGTCACTTTAAATTTCCCGCTAAAGTCTATGCATAAGTGCACGATGCCCCTCCTGTTTCGCCATTGCATAATCGGGCCACCTGTTTCGCCATTGCAGATTAGATCTCGTCGCCCTCGTCACGTTCACAGCTCTCCACATGTCGACGTCGCGATCGGACTCCATGGAACGCGAAACCTCTCAGGTTTTTCCTTTCTAATCTGCTTCTCGTCCATCTCCGTGATCTCGCCGTCTCTTCTATGGTCTCGATATTGGTTTTTATTCTCTGTTCTTCCTCTGGTCGAAGCGTTAATCCGTGTATGAACACCTAGTTCTCACCCGTGTGTATCTGAATTTCATGTGTGATTTTAGTTTGCCGTGGTGTGGTAAATCGTATTGACGATGGGAGACTCGTTTTCTACGTGAATAATGCCATGTAACTATTCTTTGATTTAAGATCTGCTAACTCACTGATTATTTGGGTTCTCATTTTTTCCTTCTATCTAATTGTAGACGACCGAACCCATTTGGGAAGTTAGACTTTTCTATGAGGACGGTGAAAAAAACAAGAAAGTTGTGGTAGCAGACATGGAACCGGAGGACATCTGCTATATGGAATTCATCAATTTGATTGAAAACGTTGGCTTCAGTGGCGCGCATGATTACCTGTACTGCAGGCTAAATAATGGCCCTGGCAAAGGAAAACTTGTTCCCATAGAACATGGTAGTGATTTGGAGCCATTGGTACGCAGGCACTCTAATGATAAGAAGATCTCCCTGTGTGTGTTTAAGGAGAAGGCCACGATTGATATTGCAACAATAGAGTCTCTTCTTGATGATGCAACTGGATCCACCAAAAAAAAGCGACGGATCACTATCACAGGTTATACTTTCATGCCAAATCTCCAACGCGCAACTACTTCATTACAGACTTTAATAAATATTTTCCCCCGTAGCTATTTTATGCATTCCTTACCTAATCCACAATTTTGATAAACATGCAGTTAGGGATGCAACCGAAGAGGAACAAGCTTCAAACAAAGCAGAAGATACAGATTTCTCCTTTGGCAATGGTACACAAGTTCATTAATTCTTAATCAGCTTTCTGAATTCTGCACAATGCTAATGCTTTGTCCATTTATTGTTAACATTTTTAGAAATAAAGAAAGGATCTGTCTGCATGACAAGGGTTGAAAGTTTACTAGAATATAAAAAAAGTCAGGGAAAACGTAGATGTGGTAATTTATTTTTGACATTTAAGCTTTGTCTAAGATTTGTTTTAATGGATAAAAACTACAATTGCTGATTCAGTACAAATGTTAACCCTGAAACAGGAACTGAACCTAACACTGATGTGTCTGAAAGTGACATGTGTTCCCTTGATGATTGGCCTTCCCATGCTCACCGCTATCGCCCGAAGCTACAACTACAAGACGGTACTAGCTATTTTTTTTACATATGCAACTGGATCCACCAAAAAAAAGCGACGGATCACTATCACAGGTTATACTTTCATGCCAAATCTCCAACGCGCAACTACTTCATTACAGACTTTAATAAATATTTTCCCCCGTAGCTATTTTATGCATTCCTTACCTAATCCACAATTTTGATAAACATGCAGTTAGGGATGCAACCGAAGAGGAACAAGCTTCAAACAAAGCAGAAGATACAGATTTCTCCTTTGGCAATGGTACACAAGTTCATTAATTCTTAATCAGCTTTCTGAATTCTGCACAATGCTAATGCTTTGTCCATTTATTGTTAACATTTTTAGAAATAAAGAAAGGATCTGTCTGCATGACAAGGGTTGAAAGTTTACTAGAATATAAAAAAAGTCAGGGAAAACGTAGATGTGGTAATTTATTTTTGACATTTAAGCTTTGTCTAAGATTTGTTTTAATGGATAAAAACTACAATTGCTGATTCAGTACAAATGTTAACCCTGAAACAGGAACTGAACCTAACACTGATGTGTCTGAAAGTGACATGTGTTCCCTTGATGATTGGCCTTCCCATGCTCACCGCTATCGCCCGAAGCTACAACTACAAGACGGTACTAGCTATTTTTTTTACATCTGTGTCCTAATTTCTTACAATCAACTACAAAATAAATTGTTTCTTTGTGTGTGTTTTTGGATGTAGGTGATGACATACAGAAGAAGAAAGGGCGAGGTATAGTGAAAGGTTTGAAAGCCAGCAAGAAGCGTCATGCCAATGGAGCTGCAAAGCTAGGTGTTGATTTCTCTAAAACATTGGGTGGTCCAGTAGGAATGAACAACCGTTCATTCAAGGATGACGTGGTAATCATAATGAAAAGAAGGTTACCAATTATTGGAGTGAGGAGGTGGTCAGACATTCACCCTAACATCCATCGACTCATCGTCGCAGATATGTTGGTGAGTACAACCTTTCTCACATGTGTTATCTGCTTTTTTCATCCATAATTAATGAACTACTACTAAACTAACTCCATATGTTTGTTCTACGCATTACAGGACAGATATGACATGCCAGATACAGCAGAAACAGCCGAAAAAATTCTTAAACTTGCAAAAGAGCGATACAGAGGCTCGCGAGGAAACCTAAGCAGCACTTACAAGGCATACAAAACAGATGATGCCAGAAGGGCATTTGTACCAGAAGATTTACAAAAAGAAGAGTTGGAATGGATGATCGAGTACTTTGGCACTGATCCGAAATTCCTGGTTATTTCTATACTACCTGTTTGTGAATTTTGTACTTTCATGAAATGGCTTGTCTAACAAGTTTTTTTTATAATTGAATGAGCAGCAACTCAGCCAAAAGAACAAGGAAAACCGTACGTAGATGAAGACAATACACAGAGTAGAATCAAAATCCTACTCTCAACTCAGTTTTGAGAATGTATGGGGCTACTCACTATGCATGCGTCGGTGTTCACTTTGCTTTAATGTTTATACAATCTAATTGTTGCACTACTTGCAGAGGGATTCGGAAACTGGAGAAGAGCCAGACTGTGTTGCTCTCTGGAAACTGACCCACACAAAGAATGAAACATGGACTACAACAGAGTCCAAGGATGTTTATGTGAGTTCACTGACTTAGAAGCTACTCTAAACATATTTACTGTTCTCCATCTTGGATGTTTCTTCATCTGATTTGAGAGTTTTTTTCGTAATCAGGACACAACATGTAAAGAGATTGAAAACAGATCAAAGGAAACTGGTGTTCCAGTGTCAGCTGAACAAAGAATCAATATTTTCCAGAAAGCATATAAAGATATCGTTGATTGCAAGTCATCGCAGCCTCGTGGGTTCGGATACATGGCCCAGGTGCAAACTAGTTCTCAGCGGTCTAAGTTGCTGCTTGAGGAGCAAGCTCGGGCTACGGCAGAGACCCAAAAAGTAAACTCCCAGCTCACCACGAAGGTCACTACTTTAGAACAGAAGTTACTAGATGAACGTGCAATCATGGAAGAGAAGATTAATGTAGAGCGGGCTGAGAGAGAAAATCTTGAGAAGAGATTAATGGAAGAGCTTGATCAAAGGGAAAAACTGATGGAGTTGGAGAGAAACTCAAGACAAGAATTTGAAAAAAACATGGTTGCAGAGTTTAACTCACAGTTGCAGGCAAAGTTTGAAGAGCTCTCCGCACAGATGGAAAAGCAGAAGACGACTACACCTCAGGTGATGATAGTCGTACGATTGCAAAATCGTAAGATTTAGTTGTTTACTTGCGTTGCTAACAATGCACTTTGTTTTTGCAGACGTTTAAGAAGTCGAACCAGCAACCATTACTTACCAACAGTCCTGCTAAGAAAATAATTCCTCCGCACAGCACGATACAGAATAGTCGAATGTTTAAGTCATATGTAAGTCACAATCTTGTACAATTCGGTAGTAGTACATTCTGTTTTTGCTTCACCCACACTATAGCGTTGCTGCACCCACCCTATACTTGCTGCAGTTTATGTTTCACTATGGGTTGTGGCTTCGTTGAGTTACCACAACTGTTTTTGCTTCATCCACACACTATAGTCTGCTGGTTCTTATGTTTCAGCATGTGTTATTGCTGACTAGACTCAAAACTTCTTATTTTTTACAATTGATTGCAGGACGGCAATCAAACTTCTGATGGAAAAAAATAGCTGCACTGGATATTTCAGTTTGAATTGATCTTGATTTGATCCATGTTGTACGAGAATTTCATTTGTATATATTATAAATAGCTATGAGAACTATTATTTTGTGTAAATAAACATATTTTACGTACCGTTTTGAACATTTTAATTCACTGCCCGTATTTTTTGTTTCCTTATTTTTTTTTCTATAACGTGGCAATAGGTATTTTACCACGATAATTGTAGTGTTGCGTGAAGCCTCAGTCGCCACAACAAAGTGTTTTGTTGAAATAGACTCTCACCACCATGAGGGAGACATCGTCGCAATATTTTTTCTCCACCGAACTAACTTTGTTGCGATAGTTGATTCACGCCACCAAACTATGTTCGTTGCAATAGAGAATTTCCATACTTCTCGCCACGAAACTAAAATTTGTAGAAATAGAAAGGCGCAACGAATAGTTGAAATTGTCGCAGTTGTTTCTAGCTACTAAAATTTGGACGTTGCGAATAGTACATCTCGCCGCGAAAATAAAATTTGTCGAAATACAATGGCGCCACGAAAAGTTGTAATTGTCGCAGTTGTTTCTAGCAACATAAAATGTCGATGTTGCGAATACTACATCTCGCCACGAAACTAAAATTTGTAGAAATTGAATGGCGCCACGAATAGTTGAAATTTTCGCGATTGCTTATGGCTACTAATATGAAGGCCGTTGCGATTACTATTTTAAAACCATCTTACCACGATTGATTGTGTGTGGCAAAACGTTGTTCCCACGCGTATAATGTTTGTTGCCATACTTTTTTGCCACACAATTGGACGTGGCAAATAAACTCCACTTTTGCAACGAAAGAACAAGCGCAACGGAACACTCGTCGTTGCCACATTGGTCACTCGCCACGTTTGGGTATTTGTTGCACTAGAGGTGTACCAACGAAATACGTACGTTGCGTTATGTGCAAGACGCGACGGAAAAGTGCGTGGCAATTGGCCTAGGAAATGGTTGCAACTGGATTCTTTTGTAGCGACGAATCTAAGTGCGCGGAGACAGGCTTCTACCACGGAGGTTTTCGCGACGCCTCCCAACGAAACCGATTTCGATGCAACAAAACCCTATTGCGACGATACGACACTTTTTACAACGACTATTTTCGTTGCAATAGACCGATTCCGTTGTAGTGATCTCTTCAACGAGGCAAGGCCAGGAGCTTCTCCTTGAGGGCGCGATGGAGGCCTTGCTCATCCTCGGACAACTGGCGTGGTCCATGGTCGAGTCCGAATGTAGGATGACCTCATTTGCCACTATAATATGAAGCTTGATATTTCTCACAAACTTACTGCTCCAGCTTGCCAAAGCTTTTGTAGTTGAGCTAAGTTTGAGGTCTAGCCGTTTGAAAGGGTTCGCCTCAAGCGGTGTAGATGTCCAAGCCTCCCGAACCACCTCGTGGAATCCCTCCACTTTTGTCCAAAAGGATTGGAACTGGAATCTACGCCATGTATTCAAATAGGGGGCCAGGTTAAGGATTAGCTGGCTGTGATCAGACGGTTCAGAGGAGCCCGCCGACAGGAACGCCTCGGGATAAAGCTACTTCCAATCGACGGTCGAGAAGACCCTGTCCAACGTCTCTAGAGTGGATTGTTGCCGCTCTTTAGACCACGTGAAACAACAAACGTTCAAGTAGATCTCCTTGATCTCAAGAGTCGACAAATTTCTCGAAATCTTCCCATCTTTATCCTCCAGGTTGAGGATGAGGTTGAAATTAGCAGGAATCAGCCACGGGTCAGCGTGCAGATCCGGGATGTCAATTACTCTCTCCATATCGAAACGTAAGTTGTTTTAGCGTTTTTTAGACAACACGTACGTAGATATTTTTTAGTGTAAGTTACATATGAATCTACACAATAAACCATGCCTAGATACGTTTTGTCTATAAAACGGTAAAACATCTTATATTTTGATAGGGAGGGAGTAGTTCTTAGTGTAAGATGGACACTAAAACATGTGTAGATACATGTTGTCTAGAAAATGGTAAAACATGTTACATTTTGATACGAATGGAGTAATTGGGAGGTCTTGATTCATTGAGGAGTTGGCGCAATTGTGCCTAATGACTCTTCGTGGCTCATCTTCGAAACTACACTCAATAAAGAATGAGTCCTTACATATCTTCCTACAAGCTAAAAGGTGGTCGTGCAAGCGTACAACATTCGGTGGTCATGCATAGGAGTAGACAACTTCTTCACTTCGCGACGACGAGCCAAGCTTCCACGATGCCCAGGATATCCTCAAATAGGTTGAACAAGGCCTATCCAGCCTGGGGTATCCCAGCAGGAGGACTCGACATACCATAAAGACCAGGATGCCTCGTCAATGACTAGTAGGGATGTAAAAGGCATGGATAATTTCTGCCCCGAATCCGCATTCAAAATTGTTTTTAAGGATATGATATGCAATAATAGGAATCCGCTGAATATGGATACGGACACGGATTTTGATCAGGTGGATATCCGACTGATATTGTAGCGGACATGGTATTGTTATTATCCGAGGGATGAGGATTATCCGCACTTTTTCGCGGATTATCTGACCTTAAAAATTAGGATAATCCGCTTAACTTAGTCTAATCATCCCAAATATCCAGTTAATCCATTGACCAAATCACGCGTGTATCTCCGTATATCAAAGCTTAGTATGACCTATACTCAACATCTTCCCTGATTTACCTGATGTACAAAATGCTGCCTATGCTAACCTATCAAGAGGCGAGCTATGATTTATCTCTATTTTAATTAATTAATTCATGCGTTCCTAGGTGGTAGATGCGAATTCATCTTGCAAGTTATCGATCAGTTCGTGACACTTTTAAGCACTATTTAATTGCGATCTTCATCTTGGTGTAATTTTGAAGGCTTGGCCGCTCAATACTAACACTTTTTGCATGGTGATGTCTCTTTGCGCATATTTATCCAATAAGTTTTATCCGTTTCTGGCCCGAATCCGCGTTGTTTCCGATCCGAATCCGTCATCCGATATTATCCGCATCCGGTCATTATCCGATCCGCTCCGAATCTGGCACAAAAATATGGTAAAGGATATGAAGAGAGCATTATTCAATACGATCTGATCCGATCCGTTTACATCCTAATGACTAGTACAAGACAAGTCTAGATTAATTGCTCTAGAATCCACAGATATTGTTGTAACCTACTCACATCAGATCTAGGTGTATATTTTCATATGAAAACTGACTCGGCGCTTGAAACCCTAATGCCAATCCGCGAAGATGGGGCATACAGAGTCATACACAAATTTATTCTTTACAAGTCTGCAAACATCACTATCATAATGGACCCCCTCTCGAGATTGCATTGAGCATAGGGAATAAATCCAGCCACAAAAAGAGTTGGTAAAAGCCCCTTTCTCAAATGTGGGTAAAATCCCAGGACATTCACATATGAGGTTTTCGATCTCTTACACATGAGTTATCTTCTTGGGGTAAAGTATGAGTGTCGATCAGAAAAATGGCATGGGTTGACGAGAATCTTAGGAGCACCTTGACACCACAAACATCCGCCTCTTCATGGGCCGCAAATGGGCGAAAACTAGGTAACTATGTACCGTCGTCCTCCGCGGACACTCTAACCATCTGTACCTCACCTCTTCACTCACAATTGTTCAAAGGGAATATGCAGGAGAAGCACAAGCTTTAGGCGACAATCCCCTTCTTAAATGGACTCTCTTTTGCCCTCGTAGTCTTGAAGAAGATTGCTTTATCAACGACATCATAAAAGTACCAGCGTGTAGTTGGCGTGAGCGTGGAACCTGCACACAAACACTAACTCTCTTTTGCCCCAACTTTTCAGAAGGTTGTCAATTTTCCGGTCTTGCTGAAAACAGGAGAATTAAATGTATAGAGTCTTGGAAAACAAAAAATAAAAAATGGAACTGCGAGGAAACAATGATTAGAAGTGCTCGAAACAAAGTTTACAATATGAGGAAAATAGGACTGAGGGCCATAGGTTCACTAGTGGTGTCTCTCCAAAGAAAACAAACATGTTGGTTGAATAAATTACAGCTAGGAAATTGACAAATCATGAACGTATAACAATACTATTATGACAAGATAAAATTCACGGGTTCTAACATTGTAGCCATTACGTCAAATCATATGGACCGCTATCCAGCATGCATCCATATCTAGAAGTCCACCTCAAGAAATCTATCCAGCAAATCCATTGGTATTAAGTTGCAGCAACAAAGTGATTGCTATGTGTGCAACAGGCAAATGCATTAAGATTAATACGTAATGTAAGTAGTGGTTCTCATCCGTAGACAAGAGCACCACTATTTTCTCCCTGGTGCCAACATCACATCCTCCCCTCCCCCCCCCCCCCCCCCCCCCCCCCCCCCCCGCATGTTTATGTCACTCAAGCGCAGGCAACAAGGAGGCATGAACCCAGTATCTAGCATATAAACCCTCTCTTGGAGGTGAAACCAATTCCGTGGCCTAGGTAATCATAAACACCGGATATCATTACAAGACAAGATTAAAACTCTCTACAAATATAAGTGAAGCATCTCAGATTGACATGAACAAAGTAATCATAATCTCATGGTTCACCGGATCCCAGAAAACACAACATGCACAATTACATAACGGGGGTCTCGATCACGTGAGGGAGCTCACGAGACTCTAAACATGGAGGCATAGGGGAGACAACAACCATCTAGCTACTGATATGGACTCGTAGTCCCGAGATGAACTACTCACGCATCTGTCTGGAGGCGATCATGTCGATGTAGAGGCCTCCGATGATGATCCCCCTCTCCGGCAGGGTGCCGGAGCGGGACTCCAGGAGCCCTATATTGGATTTTCGAGGTGACGTTGCTTCTCTGTATGTTTCATGTAAAATAACTCTGTCCCCGAAGTTTTTAGGGTAAAAGGCTATTTATGGGCGAAGAGGGGACGTGAGGCTGTGCCGGGGGCTCCCAGGAGCCCACTGGGTGCGACAAGGGGGAGGACGCACCTGGGACCCACCTGGTGCCCCGTGGCTCCCCTCCATCTCTCATTTGGACTCCGACTTCGTTCCGGGTAAAAATTGATCTCCGTGGATTTTCAGCCCTTTCCAAGAATATTTCATTAAGAACTTTTTCTGAAATAGAAAAATAACAGAAAACAACAACTGCCCTGGGGCATCTTGTTTATAGGTTAGTTTGTGAAAACATCCGAAAAACGATAGAAAACATGTGGAAAAAATGGTATTGGGTGGAAAACAAGCATGAAGCATAAAAAATTATAGATACGTTTGCAACGTATCAACATCCCAAAGTTTAACTCTTGCTGTCCTCTAATAGGTAAGTGATAACAAAATAATTTTTGAAGTGACATGAAGCCAACACAAAGCTTGATCATGTTATCTAAAAGCATTTCAAAGCTGTGATGAAGTACTTTAACAAAGGCATGATAAAAATTATTTCAACTAATGTAAACTTAGCAATCATATTGCACATGAAAAGAAACACAAACAAACGAAAATGAATAATGAAACATTGAAAGTGATACAGTTGTTTCAATCATAAATAAATACATAATAAAGTGGTATCCAACTAGTACTTCGTGTGGTAGCAAAACATAAATGCTAGGACACCTTCAAAGTTTAAATGGTAACTAGATAAAAATAATTTGAGAGCAAGCAATACCACAATCATGAATCAATCAATAATAAACTTTGGTACTATGCACATTATACTTAGAATGAAAACAATGCTCTCTTATCTGGTGCATAAAGTAAGAAAATGAAGACTCAGCATAAAATTAAAAGAAAGGCCCTTCGCAGAGGGAAGCATGGATTACTCATATGCTAGAGGTTTTTATTTGATAAAACAGAGATATTGACAACAATTTTGAGAGAGGTGTATGTCTATGTCAACGAATGGTAATGAAAAACTTATCATTATCCATGTCAAGAAAAGTGTTTAGACTTTTGAGAGCGGTTTCCTTTTTTATTAGTTGGCACTTCCCCCCACATTTCTTTCACAAACCAGGGCTAGCCGTGTTCACGGGTACCCACCAGCTTTTATCAAACCATAGGGAAGTGATTTTTTGTTATTATTTGGCACCAACTCTCTACAAATTTAGATGAGCATAGATTCCATACACTTCGAGTGAAACAAGAAAGAAAAAGTTTGCTTGAAATAGACCATAATAAAATTTAAACTACTTCCTCATGAGCTAAAACAAGAACACAAAACATGTTATTATTTTGAAGGTTTAAAGATAGCACACGAGAAATTTACTTGGAGTGGCGGTTAAATACCACATATAGGTAGATATGGTGGACACATTTGGAAAACTTTGATTTTTGGGAGTTGGATGCACGAGTAGAGCTCATACTAAGTACACGTTTAGGATAGCAAAAGATTGGGAGCGACCAACTAAGAGAGCAATAACAACCATAATCATGCATAGTGACAAAACATCATAATCAAAGAATGAAGTGATATTACAAGTCAAAAACTAAATGATCATCAAGTCTATAAGTGACTTTTTTGTAGTCCTAAAATGGTGTGAGCATGCGCCAAGTCAATCCACATAAAGCATTGAAAGGAGAAATACCACAATACCATGCTTCATCATGAGAGAACAACACATGATTAAATTCAATGGCACATTAAGAACTCTCAGCAATTTGAGACTAGTCATGATACATCATAAATAACAAAGCACATAATTAAAATAACATCTAACATGACATTCCAAAGCCTAAGCCTTAGTCAAAACAAGCTTCCTATTGAACCGCTATAAGCATGAAACAATTTACTCTTCTCCAACACAAATCAACTTATTCGAAAAAACTCTCAAAGCAAATAATCATCAAAGACCAGAGATCTAATCAAATATAACTGAAGAAAACCAACACACTCTGAACAAAATTTGAGTGAAAAACAGCAGCTAAACGTAGTACTAGCAAAAATTGAACACTCGCAGAACAATAAGAGTGAAAACTAGAATGTTCTAGGCAATAAAAACAGAGCGTGTCTCTCCCAAAATAAAAGTGCTAGGATTCAACCAAAATATACAGAAAATAAAACAAAACAAAACAAATCGAAAGCAAAATGAAAATACGCTCCAAGAATAATACTATTATGTGAAGCAATAAAAATATAGTGTTTTGAAAGAAACCTGATATTTTTGTTGATGAAGAAGAGGATGCCTTGGGCATACCCAAGCTTTGACGCTTGTACTTCTTAAATATGTCTTGGGGTGACATGGGCATCCTCAAGCTTAGCTTTTTTTCATCCTTCATCTCATAACATCATGCTTCTCTCCCTGCACTTGAAAACTTCCTCCACCTAAAACTTCTCACAATCTTCATTAGCAACGTTAGTGTAATAAAAATAATAAATACACTTGGTTCATTTTCAACACAAGTATCACACACCAGTTAAAATATTAGCTAATGTAATTTTTTTAAGGATATCCCTCTCAAAATAACACAAAAAAAAGATTAAGAAGCATGTCGCACCCTGGTTTCTAGGGGATACTCATCGGGCCGAACTGGATAGCAGATGCTTGGATTATGGGGCATAACTGCTCCCACGTCCCAGCTTCCTGGTAGGCCTGCGCTTATGCGCGACAACACAAGCCCTGCTATTCCACCGTCGATGTAAACTATCCACTAGAGACCATAGGCACTACTGTCGACGTACTTCATATCAATCACGCAGGGTACGTCAACAGCGTTTAACAGAATGATAGCACAACATATCTCTAAGACACAAAAAATTGAAATAAGGTTGCCAATGGCTCTCACTAGAGCAGAGATAGCAAATACAATCATCCAGAGGACACACGTCCCAACATAACATCATTACATCAGCGGAAGCAAACAAAGGGTCTGAGTACAGACAAATCCAAATAGGCTTAAGAAGCCGGCAATGAAAAGAAAACGGAGCCCATCCACGAAGTCTCGGATCCTGCCCGGGGTCCGCTATCTACTCGTCAACAGCGTCGTCGTACTCCACGTAGTAGCCTCCATGGGGATCCTCGGAATCGTCGTCTGCGTAAACCACAGCCCCAAAGGGGTCAGTACAACAACGTACTGGCAAGCAAGACTCACAGTTCACCAAAGTGTAACCCGTCAACACCACGCACGGATGCTTTGGGTTCAACGGAAGAAGGGGATATAAAAGATGCGGCAACTGGCTGCTCTAACAAACTACAGAGTTACTACCACTTCCGGCTAACAGAAAGAAGATAAGATAGCGTATCGTAACCAACTATAACTAACCACCAAACAAACCCATCCTGGATCTCGCCCCTTATCCAAAGAAGCAATCCAAGGATAACTCACACAGTTGGATTAATGATGGTTCAGGTTATTGTGTCAATAAACCTATTACTAGTCAAGTTATTATAGTTAGGTGTAAGTTGTCTGAGTACTTGTTAGCCAGTACTTTCACCAAGTCGTCACATAACCGCGGACAACACGGCTTCTCGAGAAGATTTATCCCTGCAGGGTGTGCTCCAGTACCCGTACACACTCAAGCCACCAACTAAAACTCAGGTGGACTCGACACGACTCGAACCATCACTACAGCCTGTCCTAGGAGCCACGGAGCTATAAGGTCCCAGCCACGCAGCCGAATACTCAGCGCAGGTGTGCAAAACTCCCGCAGGACACAACACCCCGGCACTACAGGCCTCGCCCTATATGTGTGCGTCATCATCATCATCAGTAACCATGGGAGCGACCCATTTATGCGTATGAGCCAAATGGAACACCCGAACTAAGTGTGGCTCTTCAGACAAACTGCGGATCAGATCAAAGCCGAGGGGGGTTCCATACCACCACCCGGATGCGGTGAGCACGCTCATCATGGATCAGTAGACAAGACCCTTTTCCTAATTAGGGTCGACACTAGCAGGCCTCAAAACCACGACGGGCCTCCTGCCGGTGCCTTAACATCAAATTATTATTATTACCCAAGCATTAACAGGTTGTTGTTTAAACATCGATCCCATAGAACATAATAGAATATGATAACAGAAATTAACGGGTAACAGACTCGAGCAGAAACAACCCTAAGCATGCTAGTAAGACACGGGCTCAAACAACGGGGTTATAGGACTGGAGGTGAGGCAATATCATGGTTTCAGGGTATCATGTGATAGGATCGTAACAGAAGCAACGATACATATGGCTAGCAGAAATAGACAACGGAAAAGTATCGGTAACCAATGTTGAAAGGAACACAGTGGTTCATGTGAGTGATAACTTGCCTGCAAACCCAGTAGCCTGGTACTGAGCTAAATCCTCAGAAGGGGTGTCGTAAGGATCGTCGGACTCAACGTCGTCGTCTATCCGAGAAGAAGCAAACAGACAATGCAGAAAGGGTAGACAATCAATATCATGGCATAGTGCACAATCATGGGGATGATGCATGTCATGTTAATAGTTGCATCAAAATAAACTAGTTGACATGGTAACACAAATTAAATGGACACATATGCAATTTTGAGTTGCATATGAAAGGCCCATGAATTTTGGGTTAGATTATTTGTTTTCCAACTAATCAACAGATGAAGGTGAATTAGTATGATGCATGGATGAGGAAAACAACAAAATAACAACAATAGAACCAATTTAAAATAGGGTTTACCAATTTAAAAATTTATTTAGTAAGTTATGGAATTTTTGGTTCCTTAAGGTTGTCACACAAGTATTTGTTGTTTTCACCAAGTTAAATTGTTCAAAACAGATAACAAAGTTTATATTTGAAAAGAACATCAAATTTTAGTTGGATTACATGTTTCAAATATTGAAATTGGAAGTAGGATAATTTATTTATGAATTAAACAATATTAAACAAGTTTTAAATGGATTTAAAACAAGTTTGAATTTAATTGAAGTTTTATTTGTTCAAAACATAAATTCAAATTCACATTTGAAAAAGTCACACTTTGATGGTTTGAAAACATATTTTGCATGTTCAAAATTATTTTATTTTGAGCAAGTTATGATTTTATCAAATTTAAATGAATTAGACAAGGATTAAATTATTTAAGCAATTTTAATTATTCAAATCATGAAACAAAATTTATATTTGGTTAGGTGGTTTAATTTGACATGGAAAATATATTTTATTTGTGTGATTTGGGTTAATAATGAATTAGTTATGGATTTTAGCAAATTGCAAGTGAATTATTTGAATTCAAATTTGAATTGCATTTTGAAAATTCAAAACAGAAAACAAATGCTATAGATAGATAGAGAATTTAATTTGGTGCGGTGTACATATTTTATTTATTTTAGTTGGAATTGGGATTTAAAAGTTATTTGGGTTTGAAGTGTAGGGACTAATCTGTGATAAAAACTGGACTGAATATAAAGAAAAACGTGCAGAAAAAGCTAACTGCACCACGCCGTGACCAGCCACAGGCACTGACAGTGGGGTCATCTCTTGCGTGGCGCCTAGGTGGCATCCAGGGTCCATGACAGTGGGTCCCAGCGCTGGGCGGTCAAAGGAAAAAAATGGGGAGGCAAATGCCTCCCCTGGGATTCGAACCAGGGAGCTAGGCCTTGGGCGCACGGTTCCTTGGCCAGTTGGGCTGGTTTCAGATTCGTGTTAGATACACGTGCAGGTGGGTACTTGTAGTGTGTTTTCCGTCAGTTAAGGTTTTTAACTGAACTTGTCTCTGCGTGCAGGTACAGGAGACCATCTGCGAGCGGACAGAGCGGGGGCGGCCGGCGATGGTGCGGCCTGCCGCGGCCGCGCTGGGCGCTGCCCGCGCGTGTGCCGGAGTGGGCCGGGCGCGGTGGCCGGTGCGGGCTCGTTGCGAGGCGGAGAGGGAGCGGGGAAGGGGTGCGGGCGGACGGCTTACAGCGATGACGTACAGAGGGAGTCGGTCGGCGGCGCTCGGTGGCGGAAACGTGGATGGCGGCAGAGCTCCGGTGAACTTCGGGGGGAATGGAGGGCGCGGCGAGGAAGAGGACGCCGGGACGGTTCCGTTCCCGGCCCTAGCGCGGCCGGGCGGGCACCGTGGCGGCGGCGCCTCGCCGGAGAGAGGCGGCGATGGAGGAGCTTCGGTGGTGGAGAAGCAGCGAGAGGGAGAGAGCGGGAGGAGAGCGGCGCGAGGGAGGAGAAGGCTTAGGGTTAGGAGGAGGATCGGCCTCGAGTTAAAAGGAGGAGGAGGGAGGCATCGATCACCGTTCTCTCCTCTGTACGCGTACGTGGCCACCATGGATGGCCCTCCGTACCGTACGGAGGTAGGAGAAGGTCGTGAAGGGGTACGGGCCAGGGGTAGTTGGGCTAGCCCAAGATGGGCTGTGTGCCTTTCCCCCCTCTTACTTTTCTTTTTATTCTTTTCTTCCTTTTATTTTTTTTTCAGATTTGGGAAAAGGGAGAGAACAAATAGTTTTTAGGATTAGACAATTTGGAATAATTTTGTATTATTTTGTTTTTGTAACAACACATTAAAACAAACATTGTTTTCCAAAAATAAATTTAACGGATGTTATTGTTTTGGAAATTAAAATAACTTGAGCAATTTTTGGTATAAAAAGAACAATTGCCACTTAAGCCAAAATTAAGTTTTTGATTCCAATTTTAGTGGAACAAATATTGTTGGTTTGGTAGTTTTTAGTTGACACATTGTAACATAACAAGTATGACAAATAATTGAATTCTGTTTTGGAATTCAAATAGAAATCAAATGGAAACAATTGAAATCAAATGCAAAACAATGCAAACAAAAATCAAATGCATATGATGACATGATGCAAAGCAATAATAAAACAAGAAACAAAACATTCTAGGGGGAGATTTCATACTTGGGATGTTACAAAACGCCCCCCCCTTGAAGGAATCGCGCCCCGAGATTCCTACTGAGAAAGGAAAAGGTCCGGATACTTCTTGCGAAGATCCTCTTCGGTCTCCCACGTTGCCTCTTTATCGGAATGATGCGACCATTGCACTTTCAAGAACTTGGTGCTCTTGTTGCGAGTCTTACGAACGGTCTCATCGAGAATTCGAACAGGGTGCTCCTCATAGGATAGATCTTCTTGCAGTTCAATGGAATCATGATCAACTGCACGATCTGGATCTTTGAAGCACTTCTTGAGCTGTGACACGTGAAACACATCGTGCACCTTGGATAGTTTTTCTGGAAGTTCAAGGCGATAGGCATTTTCCGCACGCCTTGAGAGAATGTTGAACGGACCAATGTATCTCGGTGCTAGCTTTCCTTTCACACCAAAACGATGAGTGCCTCTGAGGGGAGTTACACGGAGGTATGCCTTGTCACCAGGTGCATAAATCATATCCCTGTGCTTGCTGTCATAGTAGCTTTTCTGACGAGACTGAGCAATCTTGAGATTGTCACGAATGATGCGAACTTTCTCTTCGGCTTCCTTAACAATGTCAGGGCCTAAGAGTGAACGTTCACCAGCTCCAGACCAATTGATTGGACTCCTGCATCTGCGGCCATAGAGTGCCTCAAACGGTGCCATGCCTAGGCTTGCCTGGAAGCTGTTGTTGTAGGAGAATTCAGCATATGGAAGGCATTCCTCCCATTTCATGCCAAAGGAGAGACCACATGCTCTGAGCATATCCTTGAGAATCTGATTGACTCTTTCGACTTGCCCTTGAGACTGAGGATGATAAGCCGTGCTGAACAGAAGTTTGGTGCCCAATGCTTCTTGAAAACTCTTCCAGAAATGAGAAATGAATATGCTTCCACGGTCTGAGCTTATTTCCAATGGAACACCATGAAGAGGAACAATCTTTGTTGTGTAGAGTTCTGCTAACTGGCTAGCTGATATTGTTTCTTTGACAGCAAAGAAGTGAGCTACCTTAGTGAGACGATCAATAACAACGAAGATTGCATCGTTGCCCTTCTTGGACTTTGGAAAACCAGTGACGAAGTCCATTTCAATCATGTCCCACTTCCACTCAGGAATTTTCAGCGGTTGGAGAAGACCGGCTGTTTTCTGATGAACTGCCTTAACACGTTGACAAACGTCGCATTCAGAAACGTATTTGGCAATTTCACGTTTCATGCCAGACCACCCATACAGTGTCTTAAGATCCTGGTACATCTTTGTACTTCCAGGGTGGATGGAGAGAGGAGTTTCATGAGCCTCCTTGAGAATAACATCTTTGAGACTTTGAACTTGAGGAACCGCAATGCGTCCTTCGAAGAACACAGTTCCCTTGTCATCAATTGAGAAGCACTCATACTTCACATTGCTTGCTTTGATGTTATTTGCAATCTTCTTGATCTCAGCATCACGAAGTTGTTCAGAACGAATCTTTTCCTCGAGAGTTGGACTGGCTGTCAAGTTTGCAAGATAACCTTGAGGAACAAGACCAAGGTTCAGCTTCTGGAATTCTTCATGAAGTGGAGGTTGGCTTTCCATGATCATGAGATTATTGCAATACGACTTGCGACTGAGAGCATCGGCCATAACATTAGCCTTGCCTGGAGTGTAAGAAATGGTAAGATCGAAGTCTTTGATCTTTTCAATCCATCTCCTTTGCCTGAGGTTTAGATCTGGCTGAGTGAAGATGTATTTCAGACTCTTATGATCGGAAAAGATTTCAGTGCGATTACCCAACAAGTATTGCCTCCATTTCTTGAGGGCAAACACAACTGCTGCAAGTTTAAGGTCATGTGTGGGATAATTGAGCTCATGTGCGTTCAACTGACGTGAAGCATAAGCCACAACTTGACGTTCTTGCATAAGAAAGTCTCCTAGACCTTGGAGAGAAGCATCACAGAATATCTGGAAGGGTTTGGTAGTATCTGGGCCGACCAGAACTGGTGTAGAAGTGAGTTTAGTCTTCAGGAGATTGAAACTTTCATCACATTGTGGAGACCAAACGAACTTCTTGTCCTTCTTTGTGAGATAAGTGAGAGGTTTGGCAATCTTGGAGAAATTTTGGACGAAACGACGGCAATAGCTAGCCAAACCAAGAAAACTTCTGACTTGCTTCACCGTCTTAGGAGGTTTCCAATCAACAATTGCCTTAACCTTTTCTGGATCAATGGCTATGCCCTTGGCAGAGATGACATGACCAAGGTAAGCAACTTCTGGAATCCAGAACTCACATTTGGAGAACTTGGCATATAGACGATGCTCGCGAAGTTTCATGAGAGTGAGACGAAGATGTTCTCCATGCTCTTCCTCAGATTTGGAGTAGACCAGAATATCATCAAGATATACCACAACGAACTTGTCGAGGTATTCATGAAAGACAGAATTCATTAGTCGAGAGAATGTCGCCGGTGCATTGGTTAGACCAAAGGACATGACGGTGTATTCATATAGACCGTACCGAGTGGTGAAAGCTGTTTTTGGAATATCTTCCTTTCTGATCTTTATTTGATGGTAACCCATCCTCAAATCCAACTTTGAGAATATTGAGGCTCCAGCAAGTTGATCAAAAAGATCATCGATACGAGGAATTGGATACTTGTTTTTGATGGTTTTCTCGTTGAGAGGACGATAGTCAACCACGAGTCTCTTTGTTTGATCCTTCTTCGCAACGAACAGAGTTGGGCATCCCCAAGCCGAGGAGCTAGGTTGAATGTAACCTTTCTCCATGTACATATCGATTTGCTCCTTCAACAACTTCAGTTCAGGAGGAGCTATCTTGTATGGATGCTTAGAGATTGGAGCAGTGCCTGGTTCAAGTTCGATCACGAACTCAACTGCTCTGTCAGGAGGCATTCCTGGCAATTCTTCTGGAAAGACATCGGGGAAATCACAAACCACCGGAATAGTTTCAATAGATGGTAGAGGATTTGCATTGAGAGTGTAGAGTTGAGCAACTGGATTTTCAGCATGGAAGTAGACTATCTGGCCAGAAGGGTGTGTGATTTTGACAGACTTAGCAGGACAATCAATGACTGCTTTGTTGGCTACCAACCAATCCATCCCCAGAATGACATCAATATCTGAAGAGTGGAGAGCTATCAGGGATGCCTGGAATGGAAGGTTTCCAACTGTGATCTCGATGTTCTGGCTAACTTTATTGCTTTGCCAGCTAGCTCCCGGTGATTTCACTAGGAAAGGGATAGACAACTGTTCAAAGTTGATTCCACTGTTGTTTGCAAAGCATTGTGAGATGAAAGAGTGTGAAGCACCAGAATCGAACAAGACTTTAGCACGAAACGAGTTCACAAGAAGTGTGCCCATTACAACCTCTGGAGATTCTTCTGCTCCCTGGGCCTTGACATGGTTCACCCTCACGGTTCTCAAGACAGACTTGTTCTTGTTGCGGGGCCTAGGCGAAGGAGTGTGTACCATCACATGATTGACCTTAGAGGTAGGTAGTGATGGTAGCTTGTTCTGCGGGCACTTGTAAGAGTAGTGTCCTGATAGACCGCACTTGAAGCATGTACTAGCAGAACGAGGATCTGTTGGACTTGGCTGAGATGGAGCACCTCCTGAAGATACCACTTGGGTGGGAGGGAGGGCAAGAAATCCTGCCGGGCTTGGCAAGCAGATGGGCGGTGTTTGAGTGGTATATGGAACCCAAACTCTTCGTTTTTGTGGAGGCATGATAGCTTTTGAAAGATTAGCCTGTTCACGAGAGTGCTTACGAGATTCCTCAACCAACTTGCGCCCATGCTCTTCATTTAGAGCGATGTTGACGAGGTCCTCAAAATTCTTGGCCTTGACATTGGTGAGAGCATACTTGAGTTCCGGGTTGAGACCCCTGCGGAACTTTGCCATCTTTCTCGCTTCCGTGGAGATTTCATCTCCGGCGTAGCGAGCCAGACGATTAAACTCTCTTTGGTATTCGAGAACGTCCAGACTGCCTTGTGTGAAAGAATAGAATTCCTCACGCATTTTCTCCATGAGCCCATCGGGAATGTGATGGCGCACGAAGGCTTGCTTGAAATCCTCCCATGTGATTGCCACACTAGGACCTCTCATTTCTTGGAAATTCTCCCACCAAGACATGGATTGTCCACGGAGAAGGTAGGTCACGTAAGGAACACGGTCCTCGTCAGCCACATGAGCTACCACAAGAGTACGGTTCATTTCACGGAGCCAGTCATCAGCATCCAATGGCTCGGAGGGGTTATCAAACGTGCGCGGATTGAGCTCAAGGAACTCCCGAATAGACACGCGGGCGTTGCCATTACTCCCAAGGTCTTGGTTCTGCTGCATCTGCTTTATAACTTGCGTCATCTGAGACAACACTTTCCCCATCTCAGGTGGCAGGGTGTGTTCTTCGTCACCACTTTCCATCCTGAAGAGGATACCAAGATTAACACAGTAACCGGATAACAAAATCCAATATAAGTGCTTAAAAGGATTACTTCAGACGGTAAGAAGGTAGCATGGATCAAACATATACTACCCTCAACGTTCGCCATAAATGGTTTGATTACGAAAGGATGACTAAACATAGCTAGGAATGGATACATCGGTACTCAGTGATGAGCATTGGAGTACACCTTGTGGTTAGGCGCCGGTAGAAGCAATGAAGTTGAAAACCACAACAAGATTCAATGGACGAAAGGTTCTTGAGAGAAACATGATATTGAAGCAACATCGGGAAACTCGCGACCAAAACTCCTAAGGTACTACGGAAGAACCCAGAACATGTGAAATCCTAACTTGAAAGTTTAGATGAGAAGAGAAAAACAACGTTGCACTTCCTTACCAGAAAAGGGAGGGTGGGTGGGGAAAGAAATAAAATGGCAGAATTCCTACTCTCACGTTTCATTTTTCCAATATAGCTACAAAATAGTTTCTAGACTCAACTGCGACCAGTAAAAGGGATCCTACAGGCAGACAGGCTCTGATACCATTTGTCGCACCCTGGTTTCTAGGGGATACTCATCGGGCCGAACTGGATAGCAGATGCTTGGATTATGGGGCATAACTGCTCCCACGTCCCAGCTTCCTGGTAGGCCTGCGCTTATGCGCGACAACACAAGCCCTGCTATTCCACCGTCGATGTAAACTATCCACTAGAGACCATAGGCACTACTGTCGACGTACTTCATATCAATCACGCAGGGTACGTCAACAGCGTTTAACAGAATGATAGCACAACATATCTCTAAGACACAAAAAATTGAAATAAGGTTGCCAATGGCTCTCACTAGAGCAGAGATAGCAAATACAATCATCCAGAGGACACATGTCCCAACATAACATCATTACATCAGCGGAAGCAAACAAAGGGTCTGAGTACAGACAAATCCAAATAGGCTTAAGAAGCCGGCAATGAAAAGAAAACGGAGCCCATCCACGAAGTCTCGGATCCTGCCCGGGGTCCGCTATCTACTCGTCAACAGCGTCATCGTACTCCACGTAGTAGCCTCCATGGGGATCCTCGGAATCGTCGTCTGCGTAAACCACAGCCCCAAAGGGGTCAGTACAACAACGTACTGGCAAGCAAGACTCACAGTTCACCAAAGTGTAACCCGTCAACACCACGCACGGATGCTTTGGGTTCAACGGAAGAAGGGGATATAAAAGATGCGGCAACTGGCTGCTCTAACAAACTACAGAGTTACTACCACTTCCGGCTAACAGAAAGAAGATAAGATAGCGTATCGTAACCAACTATAACTAACCACCAAACAAACCCATCCTGGATCTCGCCCCTTATCCAAAGAAGCAATCCAAGGATAACTCACACAGTTGGATTAATGATGGTTCAGGTTATTGTGTCAATAAACCTATTACTAGTCAAGTTATTATAGTTAGGTGTAAGTTGTCTGAGTACTTGTTAGCCAGTACTTTCACCAAGTCGTCACATAACCGCGGACAACACGGCTTCTCGAGAAGATTTATCCCTGCAGGGTGTGCTCCAGTACCCGTACACACTCAAGCCACCAACTAAAACTCAGGTGGACTCGACACGACTCGAACCATCACTACAGCCTGTCCTAGGAGCCACGGAGCTATAAGGTCCCAGCCACGCAGCCGAATACTCAGCGCAGGTGTGCAAAACTCCCGCAGGACACAACACCCCGGCACTACAGGCCTCACCCTATATGTGTGCGTCATCATCATCATCAGTAACCATGGGAGCGACCCATTTATGCGTATGAGCCAAATGGAACACCCGAACTAAGTGTGGCTCTTCAGACAAACTGCGGATCAGATCAAAGCCGAGGGGGGTTCCATACCACCACCCGGATGCGGTGAGCACGCTCATCATGGATCAGTAGACAAGACCCTTTTCCTAATTAGGGTCGACACTAGCAGGCCTCAAAACCACGACGGGCCTCCTGCCGGTGCCTTAACATCAAATTATTATTATTACCCAAGCATTAACAGGTTGTTGTTTAAACATCGATCCCATAGAACATAATAGAATATGATAACAGAAATTAACGGGTAACAGACTCGAGCAGAAACAACCCTAAGCATGCTAGTAAGACACGGGCTCAAACAACGGGGTTATAGGACTGGAGGTGAGGCAATATCATGGTTTCAGGGTATCATGTGATAGGATCGTAACAGAAGCAACGATACATATGGCTAGCAGAAATAGACAACGGAAAAGTATCGGTAACCAATGTTGAAAGGAACACAGTGGTTCATGTGAGTGATAACTTGCCTGCAAACCCAGTAGCCTGGTACTGAGCTAAATCCTCAGAAGGGGTGTCGTAAGGATCGTCGGACTCAACGTCGTCGTCTATCCGAGAAGAAGCAAACAGACAATGCAGAAAGGGTAGACAATCAATATCATGGCATAGTGCACAATCATGGGGATGATGCATGTCATGTTAATAGTTGCATCAAAATAAACTAGTTGACATGGTAACACAAATTAAATGGACACATATGCAATTTTGAGTTGCATATGAAAAGCCCATGAATTTTGGGTTAGATTATTTGTTTTCCAACTAATCAACAGATGAAGGTGAATTAGTATGATGCATGGATGAGGAAAACAACAAAATAACAACAATAGAACCAATTTAAAATAGGGTTTACCAATTTAGAAATTTATTTAGTAAGTTATGGAATTTTTGGTTCCTTAAGGTTGTCACACAAGTATTTGTTGTTTTCACCAAGTTAAATTGTTCAAAACAGATAACAAAGTTTATATTTGAAAAGAACATCAAATTTTAGTTGGATTACATGTTTCAAATATTGAAATTGGAAGTAGGATAATTTATTTATGAATTAAACAATATTAAACAAGTTTTAAATGGATTTAAAACAAGTTTGAATTTAATTGAAGTTTTATTTGTTCAAAACATAAATTCAAATTCACATTTGAAAAAGTCACACTTTGATGGTTTGAAAACATATTTTGCATGTTCAAAATTATTTTATTTTGAGAAAGTTATGATTTTATCAAATTTAAATGAATTAGACAAGGATTAAATTATTTAAGCAATTTTAATTATTCAAATCATGAAACAAAATTTATATTTGGTTAGGTGGTTTAATTTGACATGGAAAACATATTTTATTTGTGTGATTTGGGTTAATAATGAATTAGTTATGGATTTTAGCAAATTGCAAGTGAATTATTTGAATTCAAATTTGAATTGCATTTTGAAAATTCAAAACAGAAAACAAATGCTATAGATAGATAGAGAATTTAATTTGGTGCGGTGTACATATTTTATTTATTTTAGTTGGAATTGGGATTTAAAAGTTATTTGGGTTTGAAGTGTAGGGACTAATCTGTGATAAAAAACTGGACTGAATATAAAGAAAAACGTGCAGAAAAAGCTAACTGCACCACGCCGTGACCAGCCACAGGCACTGACAGTGGGGTCATCTCCTGCGTGGCGCCTAGGTGGCATCCAGGGTCCATGACAGTGGGTCCCAGCGCTGGGCGGTCAAAGGAAAAAAATGGGGAGGCAAATGCCTCCCCTGGGATTCGAACCAGGGAGCTAGGCCTTGGGCGCACGGTTCCTTCGCCAGTTGGGCTGGTTTCAGATTCGTGTTAGATACACGTGCAGGTGGGTACTTGTAGTGTGTTTTCCGTCAGTTAAGGTTTTTAACTGAACTTGTCTCTGCGTGCAGGTACAGGAGACCATCTGCGAGCGGACAGAGCGGGGGCGGCCGGCGATGGTGCGGCCTGCCGCGGCCGCGCTGGGCGCTGCCCGCGCGTGTGCCGGAGTGGGCCGGGCGCGGTGGCCGGTGCGGGCTCGTTGCGAGGCGGAGAGGGAGCGGGGAAGGGGTGCGGGCGGACGGCTTACAGCGATGACGTACAGAGGGAGTCGGTCGGCGGCGCTCGGTGGCGGAAACGTGGATGGCGGCGGAGCTCCGGTGAACTTCGGGGGGAACGGAGGGCGCGGCGAGGAAGAGGACGCCGGGACGGTTCCGTTCCCGGACCTAGCGCGGCCGGGCGGGCACCGTGGCGGCGGCGCCTCGCCGGAGAGAGGCGGCGGTGGAGGAGCTTCGGTGGTGGAGAAGCAGCGAGAGGGAGAGAGCGGGAGGAGAGCGGCGCGAGGGAGGAGAAGGCTTAGGGTTAGGAGGAGGATCGGCCTCGAGTTAAAAGGAGGAGGAGGGAGGCATCGATCACCGTTCTCTCCTCTGTACGCGTACGTGGCCACCATGGATGGCCCTCCGTACCGTACGGAGGTAGGAGAAGGTCGTGAAGGGGTACGGGCCAGGGGTAGTTGGGCTAGCCCAAGATGGGCAGTGTGCCTTTCCCCCCTCTTACTTTTCTTTTTATTCTTTTCTTCCTTTTATTTTTTTTTTCAGATTTGGGAAAAGGGAGAGAACAAATAGTTTTTAGGATTAGACAATTTGGAATAATTTTGTATTATTTTGTTTTTGTAACAACACATTAAAACAAACATTGTTTTCCAAAAATAAATTTAACGGATGTTATTGTTTTGGAAATTAAAATAACTTGAGCAATTTTTGGTATAAAAAGAACAATTGCCACTTAAGCCAAAATTAAGTTTTTGATTCCAATTTTAGTGGAACAAATATTGTTGGTTTGGTAGTTTTTAGTTGACACATTGTAACATAACAAGTATGACAAATAATTGAATTCTGTTTTGGAATTCAAATAGAAATCAAATGGAAACAATTGAAATCAAATGCAAAACAATGCAAACAAAAATCAAATGCATATGATGACATGATGCAAAGCAATAATAAAACAAGAAACAAAACATTCTAGGGGGAGATTTCATGCCCTTTTTAAGGGGAAACTGAAATCTTATAATTCCCTCTTTCATATCAATAATGGCACCAACGGTGTGAAGAAAAGGTCTCACCAAAATGATAGGACAAAAAGCATTGCATTCAATATCCAAAACCATAAAATCAACGGGGACATAATTATCATTAGCAATAATAAGAACATTATCAATCCTTCCCAAAGGTCTTTGAACAGTGGAGACTATAAGATGCACTCCCAAAGTACTCTCATCCAAAGGTTTCAAATCAAGCATATCATAATTTTTTTTTGGAATAGTAGAACAACTTGCACCAAGATCACACACAGAATTGCAATCAAAATCGTTCACTCTTATTATAATAGTGGGCTCCCAACCATCTTGTAATTTTCAAGGAATAGCGGATTCAAGTTTGAGCATTTCTTCTCTAGCTTCCATGAGAGCATTAGTAATATGTTTAGTGAAAGCAATATTCATTTTACTGTCATTAGGATCTTTAGCTATTTTTTGTAAGAACTTTATAACATCAGAGATTGGTGAAATAATAAAAATCAAGTTTATCATCCTCAAACATGGTGGGCAAATTTTCTCCTAAAGTCATGTATCCTCAATCCCACTTGCAACAATTTTCTCACTGAAATATTTTTAATCTCCAAACTTTTGGGACTCCTTCTACCTAAAGTCATGACCTCTCCAATACAATTTGTTTTGACATCAACATGTTTATAAGAATTAGGATAATAATTGGTATTGTAATTTTTCACTTCCTCAAAGGGTTGGATGGTGTAAATTTTAACAGGCTCACTTTTAGCAGCTTTTTCATCAATTTCAGCTTCTCTTTCTCTTCTAGCACGTATTTGAGATAAAATTCTCATGTTCTCATTTATTTGAACTTTTATAGAATTTACAGGTTCATTTTTCTTGGCCTCAATAGGTGTAGTCCTAATTTTTAAAATTTCCACATCATGAGCAAGTCTATCAACTATCAGCACAAGATTATCTAGTTTTGCAAGCCTGTCATCAACAATTTTACTGAAATATTTTTGTGTAGTGATAAATTCTGTAATCATGTTCTCAAGATAAGAGGTGTAACTTTTAGGATTTTTGTAATCATTTCCATAAGAATTCCCATATGAATTACCATTATTATTAGGATATGGCCTATAGTTGTTACCACCAAAGTTATTCTTGTAAGCACTATTATTGAAGTTGTTTCTAGAAATAAAATTCACATCAATTTGATCATTCTAATTAGCAACCATAGAGTTCAAAGGAACACTATTAGTATCTATTGTGACTTTATCTAGCAAAGAAGCAAGCATATAAATTTTATCACTCAAAGAATATACCTCCTCAACAGAATTTACCTTTTTACCTGTTGGAGCCCTTTCCGTGTGCCATTGGGAACAGTTTGTCATTAGATCATCCAATAACTTGTTTTCTAAGCCTAAAGTGAGGTTCATGAAGGTTCCTCCTGTAGCTAAATCCAATAAATTCCGTGAAGAAAAATTTAATCCCGCAGAAGAAGTTTGGACAACCATCCACGTAGTTAGTCCATGTGTGGGACAATTCTTAACCGTAATTTTCATTCTTTCCCAAGCTTGAGCAACATGTTCATTATCATCTTGTCTAAATTTCATAATGTTACTCCTAAGTTGTATAATTTTTGCAGGTGGATAATACTTCCCAATAAAAGCATATTTGCATTTAGTCCAAGAATCAATGCTATTTCTAGGCAAAGACAATAACCATTCCTTAGCTCTTCCTCTTAAAGAGAAAGGGAACAATATAAATTTCACAATATCACCATCTAACTCTTTATATTTTTGCATGTCACATAACTCAACAAAGTTATTTAAATGAGAGGCAACATCTTCTCCAATACCAGAAATTTGATCTTTCACGACAAGATTCAACAAAGTAGGTTTAATTTCATAAGAATCTGCTATAGCAGCAGGTGGAGCAATTGGTGTGCATATTAAATCATTATTATTGGTACTAGTAAAGTCACAAAGATTGGTATTATCATTGGAAGCCATGCTTGCAGGATAACACAAATAAAACACTAGAAACTAGAGAACTATTTTTTGGGGGGTTTTGATAAAGAGAAAACAAGACTAGACAAAAGTGAACTAAGGAAGAACAAACCAAAAGAAAGAGACTGGAAGTGTGAGACTCCCCTTGCAGTAATCTATAAATCCGGAGCAAGGGAGCCAGAAAAAGTACTTGATGAAGACGTGATCACACGCTCGTTGGGAGACCCCAAGCGGAAGGTATGATGTAGTCTAGAGTAAGTTTTCCCCTAGTAAATAACCAGGGTTATCAAACCAATAGGACTTCATAGTCTTGAACAAGATTGCTTTATCAACAGCCCCAGAAAAGTACTGGTGTGTAGTTGACGGGAGCATGGAACATGCACACAAACACAAACTCACTCTTGCCCCAACTTTCCGGAAGGTTGTCAATCTTCTGGTCTTGCTAAAAATAGGAGAATTAAACGTACAGAGTCTTGGAAAACAATAAAAGTAAAATTGGAAAAGCGAGGAAACAATTATTAAAAGTGCTTGAAAGAAGGTTTGCAATATGAGGAAAATAGGACCGGGGCCATAGGTTCACTAGTGGTGTCTCTCCAAATAAAACAAACATGTTGGATGAACAAATTATAGTTGGGTAATTGATAAATCATGAACGTATAACAATACTATTATGAAGATATAAAGTTCAGGGGTTCTAAAATTGTAGGTATTACGTCAAAGCATATGGACCGCTATACAATATGCATCCATATCTAAAAGTCCACCTCAACAAAGCTATCCAGCAAATCCCTTGGTATTAAGTTGCAGCAACGAAGTGATTGCTATGTGTGCAACAGGAAAATGCATTAAGATAAATACGTAATGTAAGTAGTGGTTCTCATCCGTAGACAAGAGCACCACTGTTTTCTCCCTAGTGGCAACAATACATCCCCCCCCCCCCCCCCCGCACGTTTCTGTCACTCGAGCGCAGGCAACAAGGAGGCATGAGCCCACTATCTAGCATATAAACCCTCTCTTGGAGGTGAAAACAACTACGTGGCCAAGGTAATCATAAACAATAGAGAGCATTGCAATATAATATTAAAACTCTCTACAAATATAAGTGAAGCATCTCAAATTGACATGAGCGGAATAATCATAATCTCATGGTTCATCGGATCCCAGCAAACACAACATGCACAATTACATAGCAGTGGTCTCGATCATGTGACGCAGCTCCCAAGACTCTAAACATAGAGGCATAGGGGAGATAACAACCATCTAGCTACTGCTATGGACCCGTAGTCCCGAAATGAACTACTCACGCATCTATCCGGAGGCGATCATGGCGATGTAGAGGCCACCGGTGATGATCCCCTCTCCGGCAGGGTGCCAGAGCAGCACTCCGGAAGCCCTAGATTGGACTTTCGAGGTGACAACGCCTCTTTGTATGTTTCATGGAAAAAAACTCCGTCCCTAAAGTTTTTAGGGTAAAAGGCAATTTATGGGCGAAGAAGGACATGAGGCGGTGTCGGGGGCTCCCAGGGGCCCACTGGGCGCGACCAAGGGGGAGGCCGCGCCTGGGACCCACCTGGTGGTCCCCTGGCTCCCCTCTGTCTCTTTTTTGGACTCTGTCTCCGTTCCGGGGAAAAATTGATCTCCCTGGATTTTCAGCCCTTTTCGAGAATATTTCCTTAAGAACTTTTCTGAAATAGAAAAACAGCAGAAAACAACAACTGGCCTGGGGCATCTTGTGAATAGGTTAGTCTGTGAAATCATCCGGAAAACGATAGAAAACATGTGGAAAACAAAAGGTATTGGGTAGAAAACAAGCATGCAACATAAAAAAATTATAGATACGTTTGCAATTTATCAATATACTAGTAAGAATGACAAATATCATTTAGGTATAGCTATTATAGCTTTATCACCTTTGGTGAATTTATCCTTTTGCTTGAGGTAGCTTTTAAAGTTCCGCTTTTAATACCCTTTCTTTTTATAGAATTTTTTTTAGACTTGTTCTATGCATAACACTTGGGCTTATTCTGTGCCTTAGCATTTTTGCCCTTTCTATTCTTTTCTTCTTGAATGGTGTAGTTTGGGAAACCATCAATACTTGATTGTTTTCCCTCCTCACACCAGCCTCAACAGTTTTCAACATAGCAAGGAGCTCATTTGGTGTTTTCTCTATTCCATTAATGTTGTAATTCATGATGAAATCATTGTAAGACGGGGGGAGTGAAGCCAACACCAAATCTGTACTTAGCTCACCCGGGATTGGAAATCCCAAAGACTAAAGCCTCGTCCTGTAACCAACATCTTGATTACATGCTTGCTTACTGAGCTTCCTTCAGCCATGTGACATGAGCATAAATCCTTGGTTATTTCATAACGCTCAGTCTTTGCTTATGTCTGATACATGGCCGTGAGTGCAACAATCATGTCATACGCGGACGTACGATCAAATCATTTCTGCAACTCAGGATCCATACATCTCAGCATGATACATAGAACAACTATTGCATCATCACTCATCAAGGTGTGTGCATCCTTTTATGCATCAGAAGCATCGTCATCGAGATCCCCTGGAAGAGGAGCATCGAGGACATACTCTTTCTTGATACCCCTAAGAACAATTCTCAGGGCAGGCACCCAATCCACATAGTTACTTCTCAAGTAGTTGACCAAGGTTAATAGCGGGTGCATTACGAGCCATTGATCTCCAACGATTTAATAGTTCACTTAGACATGTTCATAATTATTTTCCAATCACTTGTTAAATTAACTACCTCCTCCCACTAAATCTGATATTCCCCGTGACCAGAATTTAATGTATTATGGAATCCATGCTCAAATTATAACCAAGGATGGATACATCTCAAGATTATAAGCTCAACGGGTATGCCAACTTGCCAATCACTACCACTGTGATTTCCGCTTCACCTTTTGGTGTGTGTGCTCCGAGCTCATGACTATCATGCCTGAACGTCAAGACAACCAACTGATCCTGCTGCATCAAGTGATGTCATGCTGACCCTTGGATACAAGTCTTCAACATGTACCAGCTTGATGCCCGCCTCCCAATCATAAGAACACATTGAACCTTGGATACAAGTCGTGAATGCAACCCCAATTGGTTTGACGGTACAATTCGGAGAGCACAATCTACCTTGATATTTTATGAGGAATCACCCTAATAATCACGTCTACTGCACATTCAAAAGGACAAAAATAAAACATAACAAAACATGCAGAAGTAAAACTAGTGATGTAGTATAGTCCTTCTTCATCTCCAACGGATCCTGCGTTGGTGGTGCCATGTCGAGGTTCACGCAAGTGCAATTCTTCTCCTTTCCCATCATCGCAATGATCGGGCTTAGGATGATTTTCTAGCTATAAAACAGTGTTAGGTAAAGCATCTTAAAATTCTAAACTTCGAGACTATACCACATCACGTTTCCTGCAAAACTAAGTTAGACGTCCCTAACGTTTGTTTTGCATCTTTAGCGTGGCTGTAGGATGTACGAAATGAACTGTTAAGTAAACTACGCTTCCATAAGGTATGATTATTCACATTGCTAGATTGAAACTATGGGGTGATTGAACAGGGACATTACGAAAACATCTAGAGCCTCAATCTAAACTTATTCATAACCATGACCCCCGTGTGGATCCAATCCACATGCCCTTCCACAATGCTATTTTAGAGACCAATTATAAAGAGACCCAAAGCTATTAAAGCACTTCTTCAGATCAAGCGAGATATGCTAGGGGCAACTCGAGCGTCCAAGGATTACCAGAAGTTTGTAAAAATCTCGATATGCCATCAGAATCAAAACAACAAAGCTGATTGGGATGCAATTATAAACAATTTGAACGTTGGAGAACTTTCCAATGTACTTGCACAAATTTATGCAGTACCAGCATACTCCGGTCCTCTAGATCAAATCATGTACCTACGCATAGACCGCTCTGATACCACAGCTGGGTTGCGCAACGAGAATTTAAAATTTTCACTAAACTACTACGCAACCGCAAAAGATCTATCTATGCAGATACAAGTGAATATAAATTACAAGATCTAGTGTTGAGATCGTGTACCAAACACCGTTGAAGCGGAAGAGGTGTCGATGACGATGTCGTTGAAGCATGTAGAAGATCCTCACGCACAGGCCTGTGAGTGAGGATGTTGCCGACTCCCCGTATCTAACACCGTGATCCAACAGAATTAGGGTCTCACGTGTTACCCCTCTGAGAGTATGCACACACACGTCATGGCGAGAGCAAATTAAGCTTCCTCCTTTTGCTCCCCCCATCGTAGATGGTTCAGCCACACCCGGTGCCACGAAATGACTGATAACTAGGACGCGGTTGAAATGAATTTTATTCTTAGTATTAAAAAAGTATTGCATGACCGGATAATTCAAGGAGAGGCACACAACGGGGAGTAGATGACTTGTCGGGCCGCGGGACATTATCTCTGAAGCGCTTCGCCATCTAGGACTTGGCTTTGCAGGTGTATATGAAGGTGGAGTTCTCAACACATGAGAGAGATAGAGTAATTAGAAGCTAGGTCTAACCAGGAGAGGATCACCTCAGCCTAATTAGAAGAAACTCTAATTCTATTTGAGGAAGCTCTAATCTAATTTGAGGAAGCTCTAATCCAATTAGAGGAGACTCTAATCTTGATTAGAAGATCTCTAAACCAATCAGAGGAGATCTAATTAGATTGATCTAATTAGTCTTTCTAATTATTAGAGAGATTCTAATCCTATTAGAAGTGCTCTAATTAGACACTCTAATTAGTTTTTCAATTTATTAGAGAGATCTCTAATCCATTAGAAGCGCCAATTAGTCCTCTAATTCTTCTAGAGAAAGAGAGAGAGGCCAAAAGGCTCAATTGATATGTCTCCAAAGTGAGGAGGGGTGGTGCTACGTGTTGGGAACCCCAAGAGGAGGGTGTGATGAGTGTAGCGGTAGGAATTTCCCTCAGTTAAGAACCAAGGTTATCAATCCTGTAGGAGGAAGATGATCTTTGGAAGGTTGATGCCACTGACGGTGGTGCTGGCGCTTCACCGGTGTCAGCAACAACGCGGAACCTGCACACAACAAAACCAAAATACTTTGTCCCAACGGTACAGTGAGGTTGTCACTCTCACCGGTCTTGCTGAAAAAAAAGATTAGACGTATAGTATGGAAAATAATGTATGCTTGCATAAGTAAAGAAAGCAGGGAATTATAGTGGTTTGTTTAACAGTGTAAGAAAATGGACCGGGGTTCATAGGTTCACAAGTGGTGTCTCTCCATAAAAGATAGCATGCTGGGTGAACAAATTACAGCTTGGCAATTGACAAATAAAGGTTGCACCGTAGTGCACATTCATGACATGATGACTACTATGATATTTAGTGCGGGCATTACAACAATATACATAGACCGTAATCCAACTGCATCTATGACTAATAATCCAGCCTCAGGTTATCATCCGAACCCCCTTAGGTATTAAGTTGCAAGCAACAGATAACTTCATTAAACAAAGTGTGTAATGTAAGCAATGATTGTACACGTGGGCGCTCACACCGTTGTTTTCTCCCTAGTGGCAAAAGAACATCCTCCCCCGTCACGTTTCTGTCACTCGAGCACAGGCAAAAAGGAGGCATAAACCCACTATCGAGCATAAATACCCCCTCTTGGAGTCACTAGCAACTACTTGGCCAGAGCAACCACTAGCAACGGAAAGCATGCAAGATCAAAAATAGCATATGCAATAAATACTATAATCAACTTGCCATAAGTTCAATATTCATCGGATCCCAGCAAACACATCACATAGAGTCACATAAGATCAATCTCGATCATGTTAGGCAGCTCACAAGATCTAAACATGGAGGCATAAGAGGAGGAGACAACCATCTAGGTACTACTCTGGACCCGTAGTCCAAGGATGAACTACTCACGCATCACTCCGAAGGCAGGCATGGTGATGTAGAGGCCTCCGGTGATGATTTCCTCTCCGACAGGGTGCCGGAGACACCTTCAGAACACCCATGATCTAGGGTTGATGATGATGGCGGCTGCGGAACTTTTCGAGGATATTTGATCAGGTATCTCGGGTTTTCCATCCGAGGGGAATAAATAGGCGAAAGGGCAGAGGCGGTGGAGCCCTGGGAGCCCCACACCACCAGGTGGCGCGACCAAGGGGGCGCCACCCCATGGTGTGGCCCCCTGGTGCCCCTCTTCGACTCCTCTTCGGTCTTCTGGATGCTTCCGGGGGAAATAGGCACTTCGGGCTTGGTGGGGTCCAATTCCGAGAACATTTCCAGAACAACTTTTCTGAAATCAAAACAGCAGAAAACAGGGAACTGGCACTTGGCATCTTGTTAATAGGTTAGTCCCGGAAAACATGTAAAAATGCTATAAAGAAGGGAGAAAACATGTAGCAATTGGCATAATATTATCATCGAGCATTAGAAATTATAGATACGTTGGAGACGTATCAAGGGGTGGGGATTATATAGTGGGTCAAGGAGGGAACCTGCCATAGGAGGGGGTCGTTTTCCCCCTCGTAGGCTTGGCCGCACCACACCTCCTAGGAGGTTTCGGATTGGACTCCAAGTGGAGTCCAGTCCCACCTCCTTATTTTTTTTTCTTTTTCCCCTCTTGTTTATTTCTCAAATAAATTCAGGAAAAATACTATGTAAACCTTGTGCACTCTGTGAGATTATGGGACCCACCTGACATTTCCTAAAATTAGGTTTTGCCCCGGGGGAAAATCTGCTCCCCTTCGACACTGCTTCCATATAAGGAAAGTCCTCCGGAACTCTTCTAGAACCCCACTACCCCTATAGATAAAATCATTGATATTATCTAACAATGTCAGAAAAACATTTCCAACATCCTGGGATATCTCATACCCCCTGCATTTGCTCAGTAAAGCGTGCAACCTCTATTTCTCTTCCATAATAACCCCGGAATAAATTCCGGTAGTGATAGAAATTATTTCTATCACTCCGGGACATGTCATGCCCTCGTTATAATTTATCTCTGATATATAAAATATATCTATCACGCAAAAAAACATTTTGGTGATACTCTTAGTAGATCTGGACCTACCAATATAAAAAAAAGCCCAAACTTAAGTGTGTTTCCCCTAGAGGTTCGATAGTATGTGGACATGCAACTGGAAACTCTTTCCTTTTCAATAATCAATAGCGGGACTGTGGACACCCATATTGACTCCCACATACTAAAAAAATGAAATGCTAAACCTGTTGGTTATTATACAAATCTCCCATTACTCACGATACCGAACTTACCCGGGACTATTGATTCCGGTATTGCCTGTGAAACAATCTCTGGTTCAGTAATACGTTTGTCTTGTCTCATTATCCGGTAAGTTTCCTCTTTATCGTTATCGTATTATGATATCCCACATGATATATCATCATCATGCATTGTCTGCAAAACTTATGGATATCAAGAATACCGAGTGGTCCCAGATATTTATCTCTCTTTTTGGGGAGGAGTAATTCCCATCTCAGAATATCGAGATAACATACTCCTTTAGAATTACCCAATAAATACCTTTATGTTCACCCAGTTTACTGTATGACCCTTGATAGCACCAAAGTAAAACCTTCAGAATATATTATCAAGATAACCTCATGGTCAAAGGATGCATTGTGAAATAACTATGTTGTGATATGATTGTAAGGACAAATATGTCTTAGTGGAATCTCTTAGCATATCAATCTACTTAGGGAATACCCAGCCATAATTTTCTTTTCCAACAATATGCTATTCATTGATGCTGATAAAAACAATGTCCATGACCAGGAAAACATAGTCATCAAACAAGCAATGAATTAGTCGTAAAAGGCAAGACTAGGGTTTGTTTCTGTGTTTATGTTACTACACATGAGCGTGAGTTTTCCTCTGAATCGCATATTCAGGAACCACGTCAGATATAGAATAGTAATATGAATCGTAATTATGAAACAAATGTATAAATATTATTTCCTTTTGGGCATACATCCAACACAGGGAAGGGCTGTAATTTGAGGATTACATGTGTTTATTGTTTGTTAATTCTTTGTTCCGGTGATTTGTGAAAGGAGCACCTTAATTACCATAAGTTCCATAATTAGCCCCACAGAAACGGGATGGTTGGACAAAAGATGTCGTGCAACTTCTTATGGCAAGCACCCACGAGTATATTTGAGATACATGTCTATGTTTGATTGATACTTGGATGCTTATATATTATTCACTCAGTAGTCCTCTATATTATTACTATTTCATGAACTATTTCATCCATGCAACGACCGCTGATCCGTCCGTGAGCTTGTAGTGTTTTTAATCCTGCTGCTACCGTTAATTACTTCCGTTGTTACTATTAGTACTGTTATTTTACTACTGCTATTACTAGCACACTACTGAGAAAAACTGCTATTATATCACAATTGGTATTAATAAATTGTGTCAAGCAAGTATACTTTCAGGTGTGATTAAATTGACACTCAGTTGCTAAGACTTATAAGTATTTTTTGCTCCTCTTATATGGAATCAACAAATTTGGAATTTACTTCCCTCGAAAACTGTTGTGATCCCCTACACCTATGGGTCATCACAACCTAATACTGGCAAGACATTTGGCAAAACTACTTTACGCAAAAATAACAATTCAAGGCGTAGTCCATTGTTCACTTGTGAAGGAGTGTAGCTATTTTTTCTAGGTGGATGTTCAATCTTGACGGGTCTCCACTAAAAATGCCGGTATATCAAAACAATGTTCGTAAGAGAGGACAACAACATGGGCCTTCGGGATCCGGTGGCAGATTGTTGAAATATGGGGTGAGCTTTAGCCCCATCCAAAAATTTCCGAAAAAATCCGAAGGGAGCATGTTGTCATGGCAAGGGAAGTGGTGGGAGTTAGTCCTACATGCCTAGTTGGGAGAGATTTGCACCACCATATAAGGTGAGATATTCTACCACTAGTATGAGTTGGTGTGAAGTGAGGAGTGGTGTTCCACACACGCGCTCCTCCTCCGCCGCCCGGCTCGTCACGCCTCATCACACGTGCGCCCTGGTTTGCGAGAATGAGCCGAACCTTGCTCATACCTATGCGCTTCTTTTTGCCGGTCAGAGCCAGAGAGTCCGTAACATACACGCCACGAAAACGAAACATCAGATCGAAAACTAAGAGTCTGTAATAAACGTGTCACAAATCTGAAACGTCCCATCGTGGTTTGGACTTCTCTCCTAACTGACCATGCCTATATATTGGAGGCGTTAGTAAATCTAGTAGGCATCTGTCTAGAATAGAATGCATGCATCTGCTCTGAATCCACGTGCCTATACCACTATCGTTCTTTTTTGCTGCTGCTGGAGCCGGTGATCCCACCCCGTCCACCCCGTATTTGGATGACGGGAGAGCAGGCCTCCGAAACCCAACCTCTCGATATATTGTATGGGAGATGGGTGCTTTGTTTTTGGGGAGTGTCTCCTATGCGACTGCTCGCCTTCGTTTGTCTCCATCAACTAAGTCTGAGTCGCCTTCATCATCAACATGTCCACCGACACCGACCGAGTCGCTGCCGACAAGGCCGCTGCTGTCGGCCGCCTCTGCTGCTACTACAACCAACTGTCCTATCGGAAGGTATAACACAGTTATCCGCTCCTAATTACTAATATATGCGCAATACTAGTGATTTGCGTAGGTGCCTCTGCGATCTGTCTAATGCACGCTTATGTTATCAAGTATCACTATGTGCTTAGTACTGTTTACGTCATACTCATGGTTTATTCTTAGATTAATTTAATCGAAAAATTATTTATATTCTCACGCTTGATTCTTAGATCATTTAATCGAAGAATTGCTTATATTCTCACCATTGTATGTTACCACTAAATCTACAAATGAGCACCAACTCCTCTCTAGAGGTTAATTTTGGGTGAAGTTATGGCTCCATGCAAGATCTTCACTATTTGCGCAGTGCACTGTAGGGGGAGAGCGGTGGCAGTAAGCTTAGATAAACTCAGACGGCAACATCGGGGATGGTGTAGGCTGCAGATATTTCTGCAGACTCTGCACGCGCCGGACACGACGGCATGGAAAGGCCCCGCTTGCATCCTTAGTAGGAGAGAAGAGGAGATGTGAACGATATCATCACAACATTTTCCTCTTGTCCTGGACGCATGGACAAAGTCGAAGTTCAAACATCTTCTCATGAAAGCCTTCTATGTTCATGCCAAACACGGGATTTACAATTAACAAGTCAAACTCGTTGTAATTTTGAGGGTCGATGCTTATAGTTATTTAAGGCCCCTGAGTTTCCAGAGCTCAATCAATAGTGAATTAATTGCATACTTGATCAAAGGAAATAGTCTTTTATCTTCATCAGATTGTGTACTGCTTAATCCAGTTGTTGCCGTAAGGAGAGGACATTTAAGTACATCATGATCATGTTTCTACTTTGAATTGCATTTAAATCTTTTGGCAATTTAGTTCATTCTTCTGTTGATTTTGTAGATTGTGGCAATTTCGCAAAGATTTTATTTTGAAGAACGATTAGACGTGGCTGAAAGATCTCCAATACAATGTAGATAGGAAAACATTTGATGATACTCTGCATTTATACTATAGTGCGCGGAGTGCCAACGTCGATATTTCTCTGGATTTATCTCATCAGGATGTGTTTTGTTTGCCACATGTTAATATTTCCACGTAAAGAGAACAAGCTATTGGAAAAAAAATATATTAGGATATGTAAATTACAGAGTAGTTGTTTTGTTAATTCCATATATCCTAGAAAAAAGGAGTAATGCTCCTCCTTTGCTTAAAAAATTATGTGCCCAGTTTGGTAGTTTCTAAAGTTTCTCATACATTTCAAGTAGGTGTAAATATCAAGTACTTTTTAGGTCGTTTGTTTTGGTAAGAATAATTACGTTTATGCATTTATGCTTTAGTTATATTAATCATATGTATTTTCATCTTAAATCGGTATATAACATTGAAATTTTTAAGAATTTCCTTTTCAGGTAAGAAAACGATATTCAGAAGAAAAAAAATGACATTCTTCGGATATACACGAGTTCTGGCACTAATATTAATTATAACTAGTTCACTCAAACTATGGCACACAAATTAATAATCCCGAGCCATGTGGAGGACATCAAAAGGGTGGACGGCGCGACGCTGCATCAGGCCTCATCTCCGCCTCCTTCCCGCTTCCGCGGAAATACCAGTATACTTTCTGAAAGTAGCATCACAAGTTAGTTTTGAGAGAGAATCCTTTTTGTTTGCAGTAGGAAATTTATGCACTGTCTACCTGCATGACCCATATGCTCAGCAACGTTTCCAGGGCAAACAAGGTAAAACCTAGGAAATAGAATATCTGAAAATAAAAGTCAGTGTGTTCAATTCATGTACAGTATGTGTTGAAAAGGAGGTTCTAGACTGATGGTGGAAATGCAATACCGACTTACCCCAACGGTAGCACTATACCCTATTATGCTGAGTGCTTGAAAAAATCCTCTGCAAAATGATTGGAAATGACAAATAATATGAGTTATAGCTCTACAAAAATATGAATTACCAAGTATTAGATAACTCAGAGAGTAGAAGTGTTTACAACACATACTTCAAAAATAGCAAGATATGATTTATTTGATGGGCAAACAAAGGGCTCGTTTGATTCATAGGATTTCCACATTTTCACGGGATTGAGATCCTCAGGATTTTTTTCCTACCAAATGTGTTCGATTCGAAGGAATAGAATCTGTGTAGGATTCTTTTCTATAGGAATTTCCCTAGTCTATTCCGTAGGAAAATTTCCATTAGGTCTGAACTCTTGTAAAAATTCCTATGGTTTCCTACATGGCTACCAAGCAACCACTTGTGCCAATTCACATAGTATTCTTTCCTGTAGGTTTCCAATGGGCAGGCCATATCAATCCTCCATTTTTTCTGTCCCTTTAATTTCCTATCCTTCGAATCAAACGAGCCCAAAATCAGTTGGACGACAAGTCTCGCAGAAAATAATTACCATTTCAAGGGAATGGAATTGTGTTCAATTAAAGATACTGTATTATGTACGCTGGAAATGTAACTTACGCCAGTGAGCGTCCCTCGAACAGAATCGATGGCGCAACAGATGCGAATACACAGAAACAAATGTGAAACTGCAGATTTAATACACACATCAGTTATCTACTGAAACGAGTACCTTATACGAGGATCTAAAATGCATTCAAAATTGTCAATATTGTACAGAAAACTTACAAAATAGAACATGAAGAACCATCCATATCTGAAAGCACTCTCTTTCCTAGTGAAATTACGATAATATCAAGTGGTGTGCAAGGAATTCTGACCATGCACTACAACTATTTGAAGACTTTAGAGTACATAATCAGAAAGAGAAATAGCTACCTCATCGCACGATATAGAGGTCGGTACCAACAATAGTAGGCACCTGGGACTCCAGTAACGAAATATATGATGGCCAGGAACCAGATCTTAGGGCCTGCATCTGGATGTAGGAAACAAAGGAGATTAACTAAAACAATACAAATAGACAGACTAATACAGTACATTACCAAGGATTTTTTTATAAATTTATATTAATAAATAAAGTTTATCTAAACATACCATCCCCTATAATCCAAAGAGCAGTAACACATATGAAGTTCCAGAAGAGGCATATGATCAAACCTGCACGAAAATTTAGACATGATTTTTCTGGAACTGATACTCATCTTTTTTTTCCCGAAAAGGGGAACAACCCGGCCTCTGCATCAACATGATGCATATAACCTTTATTTAAAATTTATTATTCAAAGTATTGAATATATTAATTTTAAATATCTTTGGAAGTTTCTGGTTTCATACCTAGGAGCGATGCAAATGCAACATATTGCACTCTCTGCAAGTGCACAGGTATGTCGTTTGAAATATCCACATGAATTACGGGGAAGAAGGGAGGCCAATTCTTTGGCTCTATGCGAACTCCGGCTACATAATATTAAGAGGGAAACTATAAGAAATAATGGTGAGTTTCACATGGCTTGGTTCTACATTTGAGTATGATCAAGTTAAGGTTTACCTCTTTCAAGAGCTTCTTCCCTTCGTTTTATTTCCTAGATAAATAAAATTAGAAGAAACCAAATCATACAACTTAATAATAGATGTACCAAAAATATAAATATAGGGACGACACATATATATGTGAAATTTAGCTGCATACTTAAAGAAATGACAAGCCAAACTTGATTTTTTTAGCAAGTAAATACCTGCTCTCTCTTGTTCAGCTCAGCCTCTTTAGCCAAAAGTTCTTTCTCTTTTTTCTTCAGGTCCTGTGTTTGTAGGCGACATCTTCAAAAAGATACGACGATGGTATAGAAAAAAAAAAGTAAAGCGGTGTAACTACAAGGAGACTAAGGACATTATTTCCATTAGTATCCCAAGTAATGTGTGGCTTAATTGAAAAAAAAAACACTTCCTATGGTCAAAATACCACAATTATAAACTTAATTTTGCGGGATAATTATACCCTTAATAGTTATTTACTCGGAGATATTATTAGTGAAAAGTATTTGATCGGTAATAGGTAGCACTTTATCTATAACTTAAGGGATTAATTTGTGTACAAAAATACACATACCTAAGCTTGAAATATTTTTCTGGCGCTTCACAAAATAGTTCATGAAGTGAAGGTACGGCACCATAAGGGTGTCTTCCTGAAGCTAGATTTCCAGAAGGCTTATGATCGGCTGGACTGGGCGTTTCTGCGCCAAGTCCTCGAACGCAGAGGGTTCGATAACAGGGTCATCTCCTGGATTATGCAGACGGTGACGAGCGGTAACACTTCGATTAACATAAATGGGGAGATTGGCCCCTCCTTTAGGTCTTCCTGCGGGGTGAGACAGGGGGATCCTTTATCCCCCATTTTGTTCAACCTGGCAGTCGAGTCCCTAGCGACTATGTTAGAGTTGGCCAAGGAGGCTGGTCACATCTCGGGTGTGGTTGGCCACCTTATCCCTGGAGGTGGGGTAACCCACCTCCAGTATGCGGACGACACGATGATCATGATAGAGGGCTCGGAACTAGATATCTGTAATTTGAAGTTCCTCCTGCTATGCTTTGAATCCATGTCGGGCCTTAAAATCAACTTTGACAAAAGCGAGGTGGTGGTATTGGGATACCCCCCGGAGGAGCAGCAACGAATTGCAGATAATTTCAACTGCAAATTGGCGTCTTTTCCGGTGGAGTATCTGGGGGTCCCTCTAGGGGACTCCAGGATCTTGATGAGGGACCTTGAACCCCTTATTGGCAAGGTCAGGGCTAAGGCTGAACCGTGGTGCGGTAGGTTCACCTCTAAGGGGAGCAAATCCGTACTTATCGACTCTTGCCTGTCCAGTCTGCCTATGTATATGATGGGCCTTTACCTTCTCCCGGAAGGGGCCCATAAGGCGTTTGACAAGGAGCTCTCACGGTTCTTCTGGTCGGCCTCCAATGGCCAACAGAAATACCATATGGTCAAGTGGGAACATGTGTGCGCCCCCAAAGACTTTGGGGGCATAGGTATTCTGGCCTCCCGGAAGATGAATACCGCCCTTATGCTTAAATGGGTGTGGCGTATCTTGCAGGACGAGGGCGGGCTCTGGCTCCAGCTCATCAAAGAGAAATACCTTAGGGGCTGCCCGCTATTGTCTTACGAGCGCCGGGAAGGTTCCCAATTCTGGAGAGCCATCCAATCCATAAAGGGTGAAATCCGGAGGGGGGCTCGCTTCATCGTTGGGAATGGGAGGAGCTCCCACTTCTGGATAGACATTTGGTTAGGGGATAGACCACTTCAGTTGGCCTTCCCTAATCTCTTTGCAATTTGCTCAGCTCCAATGATGTCCGTAGCCGAAGCGGCTCCGAATGGAATTTGGAACATCTCGTTCCGAAGGACATTTGGTCCTGCAGAGGCGGCAGCATGGAGTGAGCTTAACGCCTTATTACCGGGTACCTTAGGGGAGTCCCCGGCCAGGTTACGTGGAGCCTAGCCCCCTCGGGCTCCTTCTCCGTTAAGTCGGCTTACCGTAGTCTTTTCCTCGGGCCGGGGCAAACGTGGTCCGCTAGCCTGTGGAAATCTCCTTTGCCACTAAAGATCAAGATCTTTACCTGGCAATGGCTGCGAGACCGCCTCCCTTCGGGGGTGGAGGTGCGGAAGCGTCAGGGTCCGGGGATGGCAAGTGTCCGCTATGTGGGGTTCCAGAGACGGAAACCCATATTATGTTCACATGCCCCGCGGCCAGGTTCCTATGGAACTTCCTGTATGAAGGTTTGGGGCCCGAGTGGAGGGCCTCGGACCTTGGCGGGTTTCTGGAGTGCCAGACAAGGAAGACCGGGAGGGGGCGTCGCCTCTTCTGGGTCATCCTTGCCGGGATGACGTGGACCCTTTGGACTATTAGGAATAAGATGGTGATTGAGCGGATCTTTCTTCGGCGCGCTTCTGACTCGATATTCAAATTTCTTGCTTTTCTGCAGCAGTGGCACCTGCTGTGTAGACAGCGGGACAGGGCTCAGCTGGACGTCATGCTGGACCGTTTGGTGGTGGTGGCGCGTCGCATCTCCGCCTCCTCTACCCCTTCGAGCTGAGCCTGCTGTTGAGGCGGATCTTTGCGACATCTGCATC
Organism: Alopecurus myosuroides; assembly: GCA_028641055.1. Lineage (NCBI taxonomy): Eukaryota > Viridiplantae > Streptophyta > Magnoliopsida > Poales > Poaceae > Alopecurus > Alopecurus myosuroides. The sequence goes on from CM054061.1 coordinate 220,110,485, forward strand.
GCCTCGCTCTCTCTCCCTTTATTTCTCTTTTCTCTCCTGCTGTTGTAGCGTTCTGTTGCTTTGGGCTTATATGTGCTGCTGCCCCAGCGAACTGTTATCTGCTCTCCTCTCCTTTCTTGTGGCGTGTGTTGTATGAACTTGGATTGGTGGTTGCTTTATTTATAAAGCGGGGCGGAAGGCCTTTTTGGGTAAATATTTTTCTAAACTCTAACAAAATACAAACCCACCATCATCACGGGCAGTGTAGGAAATGCTAGTCTACTGTGAAGAAGTTCAAATACATCACCTTTTTTGTATCAAGAGGCATATTTATAGGTGCGCCAATGTCATTGTGGAAGTTAACCGGTTCGGGAGAGAGTGGGGTTGGGCGTGGGTGCTACATGAAAACAAAGATGTATTTGTCAGATCATGGTACGGTTAAGTAGAGTTAGCTCCAACAAAGAATATGAAATACACAAAAAAAAACTCTGAAATGAATAGAAATAATTGGGAATCACTGTGATAAATAAGTTTCTTAATAATACTTAATAATTGACAATTATGATTTGTTCCAGTAGATTCTCACTGGTCTTTATTAGTTGGACTTGACTTTTGCTCGAACTGGCTAATCCATGTTATCCACAATATTAGCATGTTTCTCTTCTTGGCTCAAGAACATTTGGGTAATTAGTCTGTTCACTTATGACAATGATTTTACTTATTTTTTCTGTAGTCCAGCTCCACATAGTCAGTAAACTAGTCTTGGCGTCCATCTGATCCATATTAATTATTGTGCATTTAGCATATAAAGTTGTGCTAAATCCGTGACAATTAATATGGTTCGGTAAGCTATCCAAAAGGATACGTATGTGGATGACCGTAGATAGAGTCACCACTCGCATAAAGCTGGTATTTCAGAATCTGACTAAGGCCGCGCTTGGATAGTTGGAAAAATTCTATCCACGTAAATCGTACCGGGGAGATTCTAGCCTGGACATCAATCCGGTCGGATAATAATCCAGGAGTTCAGATCCTCTACGGTAACTTCCACCTACGTGGACCCGGCGCCATATCCCGCTTGGATGCCTAGTGATTTGGTCTCTATGTTCAATGACTGCCTTCAGAAAAAGTACAAACTTGTATCATGAAAGAAGAAAGAGGTTCAAGATTTCGAAGATTTGCTAGTTTGTTTTAAACTTTACTTTATAATTGTCGTAGTCAGCTGAGATATCTCTACCATATATTATCTCCTACCTAAATATATCGTGGCATTGATTATAAAAAAGGGACCCTGCTGGCTTGCTGGCTTTCTTCCAGGACGTTGGCTGGTACGTGTAATTCTCCGCATCTTCCGGCCTGAAACGCGACGGTTGGAGAAATTTAAACAACGAGCCAAGTGGGATTACTGGCCATTCCGAATTCTTTTCCGACGCCCGGTAATACCTGCACTTTACGGTCTGATTACGACAAACCAAGTGGGGCCTAAAGGAAATAAGAAAACCAGAAAGGATTGGAAACAAAAGACGGGATATGAACTGCAAAGATAGGGAATTTCATTACGTCTAACAAAGGTTCTAACAGCATCTCCAATGCGCCGACACATTTGGTCCGCGCACGTCCGATTGGTTCCGGAGGGGGCGAACACGGCCCAACGCGGCTGACCCATTTTAGATTTGCGGACGATTGTCCGTTTTTCTGTCCGGTTCGACCCATAATTTGGGGCGGATTTGGGTCACGGCCGGATGCGCGCGGATACGCTCGTTGTCCCGCCTTTTCTCTCGTTTTTCGTCCCTTGGTTTTGGATGGCCCGCCTGTCTTTGGCACAAGCAAAACATTCCGACGTTTTCGTTCCAGCTTTCCACATTCAAAACCCCATGGAGGCGCTCGTTGCCGCCACTGCCGCCGCCGAATTCCCCGGCGATGAAGTCTACCCTGACACTTGCAGCACCCCCGACACTTGCAGCACCACCGGCGCCGCCCTCGCCCGCTCCACGAAGCCGAAAAGAGCTGACCTCAGCGCAGAGAGCTCAGAATAGAAAGAAGCGGGGACAATGGAGGAAGAGTGGATCTTGCAGCTATCCACGCTGCCGCCAACGTGGACCCGGCTCGAATCAGCCAAGCATCCACCCTAGCTACCTTCCGCATGTTGGGCATCGTCGCCAAGCCGCGAGTTTCCATGGCTTCGGCGACGACCTCTTAGGTTGGCCGGCTTCCCAAGAACCCGGGAAGCTGGACCTATGGCTATCTTCCCGCCACTGCACCAATTGGAGGGAGCCGCTTCGCCCACTTGCCAGAGATAGGCGACTCATCAAGGCCGATCGCCTTCGTGCCCGTGCCTCCCCTCTACCTCAATGTTGTTTCCCCATCTGCTGACTTAGTCCTGACCGAGAGGAAGCCGGCGCTGGTGATCCCTGTGGAAAAGCTCCCCGACGCGCGTTACCTGCTCGACGAATTAGGGGCACACGACTACAGGTACTCTAAGGGCAATGATGGCTATGGAGGGGTTCTTGGAGGTGGTGGGGATGGTTTCCTCGAAGATATCCTCGCTGAAACCGCCAATGAGCTTGTGTATGGCGACGAGCTCGAGGAGACCGAGGAGGTGATCACCATCGAAGAAGAGCCATTGTTTGCGGACGAGCTCGAGGTCCAAGCCAAGAGACAACGGAGGCGCAATCGCGGGGACCTAGGGGTCAAGATCATCTCGCAAAGGACGAAGGGCTTCTCGCATGATGAGGATGTGTTGCTTTGCCAATCATGGATCTAGATGGGGCAAGATGCAAGCAAAGGGGGCGAGAAAAAGGGGCGATCTTTTGGGAGAATTGCCACTTGTACTTCCATGAGCAGAGGGTGATAGGGGAGATGCAGTTTGCAAGTGACCAGAATCGCACTCTCTCTATTCAAGAGATGGAGTTTCATCTAATCCGGAGTGTAGCAAGTTTACATGCTCCTATGATCATGTCCTTGCCTAGCTCGCGAGTGGCATTGTGGTGAAGGAATTGGTATGATCTCTCACCCCTCTCGTATGCACATGTGTTGTTTGCTCCATTACATGTATTGAGTGACAATGAATCATGTATATGCTCCAAGAATTGGAATGCTTCAAGCCCCAACACGGGGGCAATTCATTTATATTGACTCATTGTTGGAAGGAGCTCAAGGACCAAGCCAGGTGGAAGGACCTCATCGCCAACTCCAGAAAGGTGGGGCTGATCCCACGGTTCTCGACCTTGTTCCCCCAAAGTGACAAGAGGCCAAGGGGGAACAAGAGCACGAAGATGTAGTTGAAGCGTGATGCGTTAACAATTTCTTTACAAGACACCTTGAAGGTGTTCATCATCCAAAAGGACAGGAACCTCGAGAAGAAGGACGAGAGGGACATTGAGAAGCGCAGGGAGAGGGACAAGAACTACTTCAAACTCCAAAAGAATAAGCTCGAGATCGATGCGACAATTGCCTAGACTAGGGCCGCTGAAGTGGAGCTGACGAAAGAAACCAAGAGGCAGAAATCATGACAGTCGACTTGAGCAACTTGACGCCAAAGAAGAGCGTTTGGTACGAGAAGAAGCAAGCTGTTTACTTGCAAAGAGATGCATGATCATCTCGATCATTTGTGCCGTGCATGAATATTGGCCGATGAGCTAGGCAAATGGGGCCTCGCACTGCATAATTCTTTTTAGGTATTTTGTTAAATGTCGGGAGGGTATTTTACTTTATGTCATGTATGAACTATTTGTAATTCTATCTTTATTTCATCTTGTTCCTAGTTTTCTGGATGCACTTTTGGGAAAAACTGGGTTGGGTGGACCAAATGGGTCGGCGCGTTGGATTCACTCGCATGGAAAACCCGGACAGGGGGCCGGATGACTGTCCGTTTAGCGACCCAAATGGATTAAAACGTGTCACGGGCGAACACAAATGGATCGGCGCGTTTAGAGATGATCTAAGGAACGAAACTGTCACGCCTTATGTTGGAGCTGGACATTAGTTTGCTTTCCTGCGGGACAGGGAATAGCGCCTCCAAATTCTGCAGTTCTCCCTTTTGTTCTTCCCTCGCAAGGAATTGTAGGACGAAACTGCTCACGAATGCCGTTTCAACACTAGCGCTTGCGTCCCTCTCTGCAGGTCCTGTCGGATGCATGTGCGCTGGACGTCTTTGCTCGTGGCCGCATCTATCTTGTTGAAGCCGGTTTTCTCACCCAGTCTCTCTAACTAGGGGGCTTGGGCTTTCAGTCTATACATGCATTTGAACAGTTTCATGGAATCCACTTCCCGGCCATCGAATCGGGTTGACCTCGCCCAGTCTCTCTAGCTAGAGCAAGCAAGCTGGTACGTACCGAGAAAGGGTTGACCTCGATCTCGACCTCCTCGAACGGGTTGTCCTGCCTCCACTTCCCGGCCATCGAATCCACAACCTGCGATCTCTCTTCTATCTCTGATCAACTGGAAATTACACCTTGGCCAGACTCGACAACATGTATATATGGGCGTTTGCGACAGGCTGCCGGCCGGCCCTGCACTGCATCAAGTACCTAGCTAGTGTGACAACCTAGCTCACACAAGGCAAATAAACTAATACCTGCAACTAGCTAGATTTAGCTCTCAGCACCCCGACTTATACGGTACGTCCGACGGCCTTCTGTATTTCTATTCATCTCTCCATTGCCTTCGCTTTCTTCTCCCTTTTAGACATCGAGTCGTCGGGCGGTAGCTCTAGCATGTCGTTTTGCACAACGCCAGACTTAACGGCGGAACTTCGTAGGCATATACAGGACAGGCCGGCCCTGTGCTGTGCTGCACGCGCGCACAAGTGGCAGAGAGCTAAAAGGTGGAGAGAAAAAAAATCATATAAAGCCTGGCCTAGTTTTTCGTCAAGTTAGACCCATCCCAGAGCATCTCCAACCGTGTGGGCAAAATTGAGCCCAAAAACTATCGATTCTCAAATCCCCACGACTCCCGAGAGGAAAGGCGATCGGGGAGGCGCCCTCATCTACGCCCAACTACACCGGCCGCAACTGGTCTCTGCCTACTTTGTTGGTCACTTCGGAGACGCGAGGAGGTGTGGACCATGACGCTTTGGCGCCGGCGCTTGTATTCAGGGTTTATCTAGTGTTTCCTTGGCGCGTTATTAGGGTGGTGGAAGCAGCGTCCGGGCAAATAAATCTGTCTCAACTCCACTCCCACATTGATGGCGAGAATGATGATCCGGAAGCGGTGGATCTGCTGTTCCTCTCCGACTTTGTCGATGGGAGGCGATAGATCTTGGTCCAAAATAGCAGGGGGATGTCCCCTGGTCGAAGTGCCACAGCAACATGTGCCTTGCTGCGTGCAGCGGGTCTGTTCATTGACTCACAAAGCCTCACTGACGAGGCAGCTTTTTAGGATTTTGCAATGGTGGAGGCTCAGTGTCTCTTCCAGTGTTCGCCTTGGCGGCGTTGAAGTTGGGCGGCGGCCGCTCGCTACGGTGGTTGCAGGAAACCCCAGGGGTTGTTTTGTATTTCCTAATCTTTAAGGGTTTTTTCTGTAAATAGGACAATCATTTTGTCCCGGTATGTCTTTTAGTTTTCACGTGTGTTGCTTATTGTAACTTCATCTTCGATTAATGAAATATGCGGTTGCTCTAAAAAAAAATGTCATCCAACCATGATTCTCAAATCAGCCATCTCAAAATAATAATAGCCATACAACATAAATCATACGGATAGATAAAAACATAGTTCTACGTATAAAAATTTATCATGAACGGGCACGGTTCATCATAGAAGGACAATAGATAATTGCGGACAAAGTTCAGACATAACGGACAATACCAGACTCCAGATCGGAGCTTCACACCGGGGGAATCAGGCCATCCTCCATCTCAAAAAATGCTCTCGTCGCCACTTTGCATTCCTTCTGCCTAGCGTGGCGTGCCATCCAGCTCAGATCTTCACTTGGCGCACCCTCAGCTTGTCGGCCCTCTCTAGGACTCCTGCATGTAGTCAACTGTTGGAACATCCTTCAATATGTCTCAACGATGGCGGGACTGCCATTCCATCTTCCCTGAAAGTTGATTGTACATTCGGAAAACATCTTCCATCTAGCAAATAGAAGAGTCACTCAACATATGCTATAGCGAAGCGGAGAAACAAAATAAAGCACACGAAACTTACATTGCCCACTTCGGCATAGCATTTGAAAACTTGTTAACTCTAACTTGGATACATGACCATCTATGCTGGAGAGATAGGGTAGGTGCGGCTTACTCCCAGGTTTTCACTAAACATATGATGGACCCTCCCTCCCCCTCCCCCCCCCCCCCCAAATTATTGTAGGTTGACTCTAAACTAGAATTGTTTTTGGGCCAACGCCGCCAACAATGCATTGCACAACAAGACATCCTCATGAGCGGAGTAGAAAATCCCTATTTGTGCACTATGGATCCGGCATTGAACCAACATGCACCACATTAAGCAATCATACTACAATTTTGTATCCTACAACGGTGAAGGAGAAGTAGAGCAACAAACTTGCGGATGAGCGAGCATTGGGCCGTCACCGACCGAACAGACGATGCACTTACTGGTGTACGTTGCCGAATTTTAAATTTTTGCCAAACGTAACCTCCAAGATCAACTATGAAGATAACGAGGAATGCCCATACATGCATGATCTAGCACTATGACTCACCTGCAGTGGAAGAACATTGTAGACGTAGTAGATTATAATAGATCGTAGATCCTCACAACTAGGTCTAGTTGTAAGGATGTCGTTATTCCCTCGTCAAGGATCACACGTGTAATCTCTCTTATGGTGTGCACGCATACGCTCGTGTCAACCCTTCAGCGCTCCGCCGTGCAAGACTCGGCACCGACGAACAGAGACAGTCTTTCTATATTGCTTATTGGTAGATCTAATCAAACTTGATTAAAGCTATATGAATCTGGAAGTTCTCAACACATGAGAGAGCTAGCTCTAATCTAGAGAGGACACCTCAAAAAAACAATTAGCAGAAGCTCTAGTTCTACTAGAGAAAGTGAGAGAGAGAGAGAGAGAGAGAGAGAGAGAGAGAATAGAGGCACATGGCCAATTGGTGTGTTTGATCCCATGGGGTTGGTTCCTTTATATAGTCGGACGAGGGAGGGACTTGCCTTGAGGGGGGAGGAGACCCTCCCCAAATCCGCAGCCCCATGGATAGCCGCATTAGGTTCCCCCACCAATTCGTATTGGAGTCCTAGACTAGGACTCCTTTCCTTTGGGAGGAGTCCTTTTCCTATCCTCCTTTTTTCCCCTTTCCCCTTCCAACTCAAACAAGGAAGGTGCAGGGGAGGCAATATTGTTGGAGATATGCCCTAGAGATAATAATATTAAATTATTATTTTATCTCCAAGTTCAGAATTAAGTTTATATCATTATGCTACAACCGTTATAGCACTTGAAAAGTGAGTTTTTCAAAGAACAATATTTGTGCGGGTGTGAAGACATAAACAAACAAGAGTTTCTAATCTTGTCTCTAAGATTAGCTTATGGTTTGTGAGATTATCAAGGTTTCCTGATCAAGGACTTAGTTAAAGTCTAGCAAAATATAAGAGTTTATTGTTAGAATAACAATAGTACTGAACTGACCCAAGTATATGATCTTGTTAAAAGAGACAAAACAATTGTAATGTATTTAGCAAACTATATATGAAGTTGTCATTGACTTAATTCCTATACTCTGAGTATATCTAGTGACCGCACAATCAAAAATTATAATTTGGATGTCTTCAATCGTCCACAATAACAGGGGGATTATAACGTTGACGTCTGGGTATAGAGCGTGTAAAGGAACTGAGATCGTTTAATGCTGGTACTTAACTCCTCTAGATGATACAGAGATACATGCGCTCGGCCCTCTTAGTTCATCGATGTCAACCAATCGCCTAGCCAGACACAACGTGATTTATCAGAAGGACATACGGGATATGGATGAGAAAAGAGAACTATACCGGAACAAGTTTTTATGTGTGATCATCAAAGAGATTGATCATATTATATCACATAGTTTCACCTACTGGTATCGCGAAGTTAAGAGAATAAGTGAAATGAGTAACTTTTAAGTTTCCCTCGATCTTCATGAACACACATGAACCATCATGGGCGTCCATGGCTCCAATGTTGGCTATTCTTCGGTAAGTTTCCGGACATGTCTGTGTGTTATCGAGCCTTTACGGATCAGACGCTTAAACCGTGCCTGTTAGATGTATGCCCAAGAGACAATAAAATACATCAGTTTCATGATTAATGTATTATGTTTTTACGCTATATAACTATTGTGGTCACTGAATATGAGATTCAGAGAAAAACTCATACGCACATGTAGAAACATAAATACACCATTATAACCCTTTGTCAACTCACAGATAAACTCATTAATATCATATGACCATTTTTTCCTGGTCATGGACATTTTGTTATATCAATATTAATGACAGCACATTGTTGTTTCAACAATGTGGCTGGGTAGACCCAAGTAGTTGGGATACTACGAGATTTATTTTTCTAAATAATATCGTCACAAGATGATTTTTTTTGCTTCCTTAGACCATGAGAATATAATACAATGTTCACCGAGAGATCATTCTGGTATAGTCAAATATCAGACTGTAAACTGGGTGATAAAAAGGCTATCACTAGGTGGTCTCAAAAGTGTTCATTTCATCGTGATAGTTCAAGACGTAGAATTAATCCTCTAGATAATAGAGAGATACATCTAGGATCCACTCAGCGAAATAGTACCGGTTAATAAGTCCGCGCACACAAAGACATGACACTAGTCATGATGATACTATAAACACGGTAACGAGTAAAAGGAATCATACTGGATATCGAGAATAATGTGATATGGTCATTAACGAGTTTAATCACGGTCTTGTCATTCATCTCGTCTCGAGGTATTGATTGGTATTGTGAAGTAATAGGAACTTACTTAACAACCAACAGGTTCAACAACTTTCTTTGTATAATTTGTAGTAGTCAATATGGACGTCCACGGTCCCGATGTTGAGTATTGATTAGGAAAATAGTTTTTCAATCATGTATACTAGTTATCAAATCTGTAGGGGTCATACACTTAAGGCATCAAAGTCTGTTGTTCACATTGGTTGATCCGGAGTAGAGTGGGTATCCTTAGGTACTTCCAATGTGATAGAATTAATATTGAAGAGAGATTATGGAGGACATAGGATGTCCTAGGATGTCGGAAATATGTTTCAGACATCAATAGTTAATGGTCGATATCAAAGAAACAAATCCGGTGTCAACCATAACTAATTTGAAAACCTATAAAGGTGAAAATTTACGGAATTTTCATAGGTATCCAACGGTATATGGCATGTCTCATTCCAATAAACTGTTCGAAAATCTTGTTAGAAACACTGTAAAAAAAGACAATATGAAAATTCCATCAAGGAAGTTTACCTGATTTTAGAAGGAAGTTCATGTTGTATTCCAGCTATTCTAATAAACAATGTTTAATATTTTCAGCTATTCTGCACTCTTTTGCAGAATAACCATTCTGTACAACTTGATACGGTTTTTGATAAATTTTGAAAACACGAAAAATAAAGAAATAAGATGGCATGGGAACGATTCAAAATTGGCACGGTTGTTTTGATCGGGTGGGTGTAGCGACACGAGAGAGTTAAATTAGACTTATAACATTGCCAAATGCATGCGAGGATGGTCAATTTGGCCAACCAGATCTCGTATGAACTATTTCTGTACATAAAATTTCCGCTCCGAAAAAACGAGTATAATGAACTTCCTCATATATAAGTAGTGAACTTATTTTTCATGCGTCAGTGAACTTTCGATCACGATTATTTTGTTCAGCGTCGTGCACAGTTCTTTCCGCCCAAAAAATATCCTTGTATAGAGGTAGTGAACTTATATTTCATGTGTTAGTAAACTTGCGATCATGTTTTTTGTTTCGTGTCGTGCCTATTTTTTCTGCCCCGAAAAACTGAGTACGCCGAACTTCCTCATATATGGTGAAATTATGTTTAACATGTTAGTGAACTCCCGGTCGTGATTTTTTTGTTCCATTTCACGCACTGTTATTCATGTTGACAATTTTATTAAATTATTCATACGGCATGGATGTTGCGCATGCATCCCTTGTGGCTTCGTACATGGTATGAGAACGTCCCTGGTCCAGTGGGACCTGTGCTCTTGCAGCCCAGAAACAATAGGAGGCGAGCTCGAGTTACCGATTTCAAAAAACCCTGAAGATCTATGATCCACTAATCTCGTTGTGGTCGACGTCGTCTTCGCCGGTGAGCGCGGAGAGAGAGGAAACCTCGTTCACAAGCCCTTAGCTTCCTCGTGGTGCGGCCCCTTGCAACGTCGGTCCACTCCGCTTCATTCACAAATGGCTCAGTGAAGTAAGATGGTGGCATGATAGGGCGTGGAGGCTTCTTCGTGGAATCCGTCGAAGAAACATGTAATCCTACAAACACCGGTGGAACCAAAGAATCCGACAACAACATAGATGCTAACCTTTGTTTAAGCCTCTTCTCTATCCTCTGCGTAGCCCGCAAGATCTATACGATCGAGAGGTTAACTAGAGGGGGGAGGCTGAATAGGTTAAATACAAATTTAACCTCTTTTTCGATTAACAAGATAATTCTCAAATATAGATTGTCTAGATTATGCAACTAGGTGAACAATCCTATATGTTGAGCAAATAATACTAGCACAAGATATATATATGACTAAGCTAGTTGCAACAACTAAAGGTAAGTTGAGGAATAACCGAACACAATGACGTGGAGATGTATCCTGAAGTTCACTTCCAAATGGAAGCTAGCCTCCGTTGGAGCGGTGCGGTACCACCAAAGTGGAACATCGAGTAGCCCTCAAATCGCACACTGTATCTCCTTCGAGTCCTTCCACCGATGTGGAGAGGCTCGAATCAATATGTTGCCGTTGAGGTTGACAACTAGAACCTTTATAAGGATGAGGCACACTCCACAACTTTGGAGGGTCCTCACCAAATCCCGGGAGCCACCAAAACTCCGCGAAACAAGATCCACGAGCATAAGAGCTTCGGGGACAAAAACAAGGCTCCAAGCTCCAACGAGCTAAGAGCAATAAGGTTCTTGGCTCCAATGAACTAAGACCAACAAGATCCCTAAGGGATGAGTGGGGTGATTTCGAATCGGCTAGGTGGAGTTGTAGATCTAGGGTGTCTCCTCCAAATCCCAAAGAATCAAGAGCTTTGGTCGGGTATTTGGGGAGAAGCTTGAGCTTGAATGTGGTCAACACTGGTGGAGAAAGAAAGTTTATTTGACCGATTGTGAAGGTAGGGGATGACTTCTATTTATACTCGAAGGGGAAAATTGGCCGTTGGGGGATCTCCTTCACTGTAGAGAGCCCGGCCTGGGAGGCCGGCCAGGCCGGACTGGGCGCAGGGTGAGGCCGGCAGAGCCACAGCCGACCTCGGCCTGGACCCCCAGCGAGGCCGACTGGAGCCCGGACTAGGGCCGACTGCGTCCCGACCTCGGCCTGGATCCATGATACATCATAAACATATCTATAATTTATGTTGTTCCATGTTGTTTTCATGCCATATGCTACATGTCATTTTATCGATTTCACGGGGCTAACCTATTGACAAGATGCCACAGAGCCAGTTTCTTGATTTCTGCTGTTTGTAGTTTCAGAAAAGTTGTTTTAGAAATATTCTCAAAATTGGAAAATTCGAAGCCCGGAAGTCTTAGAATTCCCGAAGGTTCCACGGAGTCCCGAAGAGGCCCGGAGGAGGGCCACAGGGGGGCACGCCATAGGATGACGCGCCCCTGGCCGCACCTAGGGGTGGTGTGGGCCCCTCGGGCGTCCACCGCCATCGCCCTTTCGCCTATTTATTCCCCCTGATACGTCAACCCTAAATGGAGACCACTTTTCCCTAAAAAACACCCAAGGCCGCCATCATCGTCAACCCGAGATCGGGAGGGTTCTAGAGCTCTCCTCGGCACCCTGCCGGGAGGGAAAATCATCACCGGAGGGGTCTACACCACCATGCCCCCCTCCGGAGTGATGCTTCAGTAGTTCATCCCTGGACTACGGGTCCATAGCATTAGCTAGATGGTTTTCCTCTCCATTTTATGCCTCATGTTGAGATCTCGTGAGCTGCCTCACATGATCGAGAACATCTTATTTTAATGCTACATGTTGTGTTTGCTAGGATCCGATGATTATTGAATGATATGTATTTTGATTATCATTCTATCATGTTATATTCATGTGTATGTTATGTATGATATTGCATGCTCTCCGTTCTTAGTAGATGCTCTGGCCAAGTAGATGCTAGTGACTCCAAGAGGGGGTATTTATGCTCGATAGTGGGTTCATGCCTCCTTTGCATCTTTTCTCGAGTGACAGAAACGTGACGGATGGAGGATGTGTTGTTGCCATTAGGGAGAAAACAACGATGTTTACTTCGTTTACATTGTTTACATTACACACTTGCTTTCTGCGATAATCTGTTGCTTGCAACTTAATACCCAACGTTTGTTCGGATGATATTCGGAAGGTGGATTATTAGTCATAGATGTAGTTGGATTACGATCTATGTATTTTGTTGTAATGCTCGATTGAATCTCATAATAATATTTATGTCATGCATGATTCATTATCTATCAATTGCCCAGCTGTAATTTGTTCACCATGCATGTTAGCTATCTTTTATGGAGAGACACCTCTAGTGAACTGTGGACCCCGGTCCATTTTCTCATATTAATAATACAACCACTGCAATTACTGTTCCACTGTTTTCACACTGCTTCCACTCTTTTAATATTGTTCGCATACTGTTTTCCACAACATACATTTAACCTCTTTGTTATCAGCAAAACCGGTGAGATTGACAACCTCACTGCTACGTTGGGGCAAAGTGAATTGATTGTGTTGTGTAGGTTCCACGTTGCTGCTGAACCTGTAGCGTGCCCTGCCATCTCAGCTGCATCAACCTTCAGAAGTGCTTCTTCCTCCTACTGGTCGATTCAACCTTGGTTTCTTTTCTGAGGGAAAACTTTCTGCTACACTCTTCACACCTTGTGCTTGGGGTCTCCCAACGAGCGTGTGTATACACTCCATCAAGCTTTTCTGGCGTCGTTGACGGGGAGGAAGAGAATTTCTGCAAGGGGAGTCTCTCACTTCCAATATCTTTACTTTGTTTTTGTTTTGCTTAGTTTATTTTATTTTATCTTGTTTGCTTCTTTTTATCGAAAACAGAAAAAAATAGTTCTTATTCTAGTTGTTGTTTTTATCCTGTTTTTAGTCCTGCTAAAATTACTACTCCTGAGAACACTAAGTTGTGTGAGTTTACTAGCACCAACAACAAAGATTTCATTAGCACACCTATTGCTCCACCTGCTTCTACTGCTGGTTTTTATGAGATAAATCCTGCCATGTTAAATCTTGTTATGAGAGAGAAATTTTCTGGTGTTAGTACTGATGATGCTGCTGCCCATCTTAATAATTTTGTTGAACTATGTGAGATGCAAAAATATAGAGATGTAGATGGAGATATTATTAAACTGAAATTGTTTCCTTTTTCTTTGAGAGGAAGAGCTAAAGAATGGTTGCTATCTTTGCCTAGAAATAGTATTGATTCTTGGACTAAGTGTAAAGATGCTTTCATTGGAAAATATTATCCTCCTGCTAAGATTATATCTTTAATAAGTAGCATTATGAATTTTAAGCAACTTGATAATGATCATGTTGCTAAAGCTTGGGAAAGAATAAAATCTTTAGTAAAGAATTATCCCACTCATGGACTGACTACTTGGCTGATCATCCAAACCTTTTATGCAGGTCTGAATTTTTCTTCAAAAAACCTTATGGATTCAACTATTGGAGGAACCTTTATGTCCATTACTTTGGGGGCAACAACAAAGCTTCTTGATAAAATGATGATAAATTATTCTGAATGGCACACTGAGAGAGCTACAACTGGTAAGAAGGTAAATTCTGTTGAAGAAACCTCCTCTTTGAGTGATAGACTTGATGCTATTATGTCTATGCTTGTGAATTTCCATGATCCTATTGATCCAAACAATGTTCTTTTAGCCTCTTTGGTTGCTCAATAATAGCATGTTGATGTGAACTTCATTAAAAATAAGAATTTCAACACCAATGCTTATAGGAATAATTTTGGTAGCAATAATTATAGGCCATATCCTCTCAATAATAATAATGCTTATGGTAATTCCTACAACAACAACAAAAGTGTACCATCTGATCTTGAAAACATGCTCAAGAATTTTATTAGTACACAAACTGCTTTTAATAAATCTGTTAAGGAAAAGTTTGGCAAAATTGATGTTCTTGCTTCTAAAGTTGATAGCCTTGCTCTTGATGTTGATTTTATTTAATTAAAGTTTATGCCTCATGATGTTAAAGAAAGCAAAACTTTGAATGCCATTCAAATTTGAATTGATGATAATGTTAGGATGTTAGCTGAATTGCATGCTAGTTGGGAAAGAGAAGATGAAATAGCTAGAAAGAATAATATAGCTAATGTTTGCACCATTACCAGCACTAGTAAAACTGAAGCTTCTCATGCTAGTCAACCTTCTAATATGAATGGTCAAGTAATTGGTGTTGGCAATACTCCCACTTCTGCTACTAAAAATGCAAAACTGTCTGAAACTGCTAAAAATGTTCCTGATAAAAGTGTTGAATTTTTTAGAAACATGGGAGACAATGGTCCCATTACCTTTGATAAAAATAATCTTGAATTTTATGATTGCAACATAACTGAAGTGATTAAGTTCCTACAAAATCTTGCTAGTTGTCATAATGCTAGTGCTATGAATATGACTTTCACAAAACATATTACAAATGCTCTCATGCAAATTAGAGAGGATGAATTAAGATGTGAAGCCTCTATCCCTAGGAAGCTAGATGATGGTTGGGAACCCATCATTAAAATTAAAGTGAATTATTTTTATTGCAATGCTCTATGTGATCTTGGTTCTAGTATCTCTATTATGCTTAAGAAACTTTATGATATTCTTGATTTGCCACCTTTGGAGCACTGTTATTTGGATATTCGTCTTATTGATAATGTTAGAAAGAAACCTTTTGGGAGAGTTGATGATGTTCTTATCATGGTTAATAATAATCTTGTCCCTGTTGATTTTGTTGTTATGAATATTGAATGCAATGCTTCTTGTACAATTGTTTGGGAGTACCTTTTCTTAGAACTGTTGGTGTTGTTATTGATATGAAAGAAGGGAATATTAAATTTCAATTCCCACTCAAGAAAGCTATGGAACACTTTAATAGAAATAGAATTAAGTTTCCTTTTGATTCTATTATTTGAACAAATTACAATTTGGATGCTTCTTCACTTGAAAATACTTGATTCCACTTTTCTGGGCCTGGCTAAAAGGCATTAAAGAAAAACACTTCTTGGGAGATAATCCGTGGTTTTCTTTTTGCTTTGTTTTTCTCTGTTTTCTTTGAGTCAATGGGTTGTATACTTCTGTAGGAACTCTTTTGTTTATTTATTTTCATGTTTTAGTTGTTCCAAGTAAAGTTTCTAGCAAAAGTTGGAGTTGGTTTTGGATTTCTGCGCAGGAAACAGATTTCTGCTGTCCACCGTCAAAAATCGTATAGATTCCAGAAAGGTCAAAATAACCTGAAATTTTTTGTGCTTATTCCTCGGCTAATTCCAAAACTTTTTTGTTCATTATATTTTTTGATCTGAGCAACATAAGTTCCCAAAAAAAATCGTATTTACAGACTGTTTTGGTTTTTGCAGATTCTGTCATTTTTCTTGCATTTGCTCTTTTACGATGTCAAGTGGATTTATTTGCTTCACGAAACATCAGTGGTTGTAGATAATGTTTAAAATTATAAATAGAACTTGTTCCCATATAGAACCCATGAATTATTGATTGTTGCACTAACCCTCTAATGCGAATTACGTTGAGTGTGGTGTGAAGGAAGTTTTCAAGGGTCAAGAGAAGAAGGTGATATAATGTGATCAAGAAGAGTGCAAGGTCAAATCTTGGGGATGCCCCTGTGGTTCATCCTAGCAAATTCTAAGAATACTCAAGCATCTAATCTTAGGTATGCTCAAGGCATCCCCTTCTTCATCAATAATTTATCAGGTCACTTCTAGTGAAATTATATTTTTATTCGGTCACATCATATGAAGTTTACTTGGAGCGTCTGTTTGTTTTTATTTTGTTTTCTTTTGTTTTCCTTGATGGAATAATATAGTTGGAACCTATAATTCTTTGTGTGGGAGATAGAAACTCTCCGCTTTTTCGTTTGATACTCGTTATGCTCGTATTCTTAATTTTTCTTCTAGCTACTGCAAAATTCCTGTTTTTCTTGCATATCTTATTTCAAGATGTTAGTGTTGGGAATATTCCCTAGAGGCAATCATAGATGATGTAATTCCCAATGTATTCATAAAGTTATTAAGTTGTCCTTTGGTTTGAACATCTGATATATATCATTGAATATGTGATTCGATTGTGGAACTATGTATTCATGTTGTTCATACTAATTGTCCTTGGTCGTTAAGGTTGTGCTGGACACACACCCTAGACTAATGTGAGTGTTGGCTGATGACACGGTTCCACTTGTCATGGGCATGGTGATGCCATTCCAACGTTCACGGACTTGGCTAAAGAGTTTAGCAAGTCGGACTGACCCACATTGAGATGCAACGATCAAGTCGTCATTTGCATGTCTCAATCAATGTAATCCTTAGACCTGAGGTTGTTGCACAATCCGAGTTGTGGATCACCGACTTAGGTTCTGTCAAACGTTGTTCTGTGACAAGGCAACTATAAAGGCAGAGTTCAGGTCGAATGAGAAGCAAGCTGCGTGATGTGGATAATCAAGATGGGATTTTGCCCCTCCTAATGGAGAGATATTCTCTGGGCCCTCTCGAGTGATATGATTCAGGAAGCATGGCCATGCGCGACTCAGTTAAGTGTTAACTGTGTCGGTTGACTAAGAGTTAGTCAGATGAATCGCATATCACGGATCGAGAAGAGAGTTGAACTATTTAAGGGATGACGATAAATCGCCTATAGTTCGACAAGGTATATCGTGAGGCAAAAAGGACTAAGATGAATATCACATTGAAAGGTATGTCGTCATGACTCAATGGAACTTGGGAGTCGGCACGTTCTGCTAGGAGCCGCTACCGATTGATCGACTGAGAGTCGGACTCTAATCGTGTCCAAGTCGCCATGAGCCTGCAGGGTCACACACTTAAGAGCGGGAGCAAATATTGGTTGGGTTGGACCCGAACCGGAAATGGACTGAGTTAGTGAGTCGGACTCGCAGAGGGAATGGGCCACAAGTGTTGTGCAGCCCATTACCATACGCTATATAAAGAGGGGCGCAGGTTGCCCAACGGGCACGTTAGTCCACTCTCCCATGCGTTGGGAACCCTATCCCCACTCAGTCCAGCCGCCGCACCGGACCTAGCAGTCCGCCGTCGGAGCTCCTCCTCGTACGTGTGGATACCGGCAGAGGTGCTGTACGTTCAGCACTTCGACGTTCGAGGGATTGGATCGGCCGGACCAGATCGTGGGACTGCACTGCCCCGACGCGCTGCATCGATAATCCGCACCTGCGCGTCTAGTGGTAATACTCGTGGCCTTCTACCTCGGCTAGATCTTGGAAGCATCGCGTAGGAAATTTTTGTTTATCTCTACGCGTTCCAACAGTGGTATCAGAGCGGTAGCTTCTGGTATTAGGCCCGAGATCCGTACATATGTGATATGTAGTTAGCGTTAGATGTGATCTAATTGCTGTTTTGGTGGTCGGTCTATGAGATAGATCGGTTTTGTACAAGGTTGATTGGATCAATCATACTCGGGGTTAATGGATGATCTGGTTTCCGTGATCATACTGCTAAGGTCGTGAAACAACTTACCCCTACCGGTCGGTTTCCGCCATCGGGGTATACTGTGACACATAAATCCAGTTGCGGTGATCGAAGATAAAAGAGTTTGGTCGAATCGGAATACGGATCAGATTCGGGTAAAATCGTTTTATCCGATGAAGAAATCCATGATCGGGATGCAGATGAGGACCGCCGGCTTCGCCCTGTCATAGCGCCTTAGATGTCGTTGCGAGTTTCACAACGCCGGTAGATATCGTACCTATGCATAACTTGTTTTTGCAGGAAGTTGTGAATGGTATGGCTTATGTGCATGTGATGTGTGTAATCCGTACATGATCTGCGTATCATGTTTTTGTCAGCCGGCTGGAGCCTAGGTGCTGTCATTTTATTGTATACCGGCCTGCGTGTCGGATTCTCTATGTAAATTTTGATTTACTAGCTAGTGTAGCTTGTTGGAGAACCCGGAAGGCATGCAAGTCGATGTACAAGTCGTCTACATGGAGCAAGATGGCACGTGACAAGAGTTGGCACGAGCTGACTTGCAAGCTTCGTGGAGATGGAGATCACCATGACGAGAGCCATACCATTTCACATTATAATTGCTTTATTTGTGTTATTGTTATGTCTCTATTTACCTCTATTTAGATAGTTGGTAGATTCTTTAATCCCTCAAAGAAGGTCTAGTCGGTCGCCCCGCCAGTGCTGCACCATCACAAGTCGGACATTCTTGGTAGTGGGCTCATAAAATTGAGGTGCTACCAATTCTTTCCGGTTAGGTGGGTTCGAGTCGGACTCTTACAAGCAGAAGCACTTGGTAATCTAGACGAGTCCATCACAACGGTTGTGGGGCTCGGGGCGAGGTAGGTTGGGAGCCGGGGCATGTGATGTCACCCTACTAACAAGAGTCGTATAGAGATACGATTGGCAAGGTGTTGCCTACCTAGATCACTTGACGGCTAGCGGTGATGCTAAAGCTCACTAGTCGGCTTGCTTATTTAGGGTCCTGAATCACTTAGCAACCATCGGAGGGATGTTGGTTCTAGTGGGAGCATAAGTATTAAAGCGTTTAATATGCCTGCTCTTTTATGAATACATGTCTTAAGTGTTTTTGCGTATTTTCTGTTGTAGATCAATGGCACCTAGCAACCTTCCTCAGTTGTCCACTTTTGCGTTGAGGTCAATCCTAGAGAAAGATAAGCTTAATGGAACTAATTTCACCAACTGGTATCGTAATCTGAGGATAGTCCTCAAGCATGACAAGAAAGAACATGTTCTAGAAACTCCACTTCCAGAAGAGCCTGATGATGATGCGACTGTCGCTGTCACAAATGCCTACCGTAAGACTAGAGATGAGTCTACGGAAATTAGCTGTCTTATGCTTGCACACATGGAACCGGACTTGCAGCAGCAGTTCGAGAATGTTGAGGCCTACGATATGATCGAAAGCCTCAAAAGTATGTTCCAGGCTCAAGCAAAGACTGAGAGGTATCAAGTCTCTCAAGCTTTGCTTGGCTGTAAGCTGAAAGACGGTGATCCACTGAGTCCGCATGTAATCAAGATGATTGGTTACATACAGTCTTTGGATCGGCTGGGCTTCCCAATTAACGAAGAGTTCGCTACTGATATAATTCTGAACTCTCTTCCTAGTGCGTATGGTTCGTTCATCTCGAACTATCATATGCATGGTATGGATAAGAGTATCACTGAATTACATGGGATGCTCAAAACGGCAGAGGCTGATATCAAGAAAGGCACCAGTCAAGTGTTGATGGTGCAGAATAAGGCTAAGTTCAAGAAGAGTTCTTGGACTAAGAAGAAGAAGGATAAGTCAGGAGGTAGCGCCCATGGCCCTGTCCAGAGTGCTCCCTCAAAGACTAAACCTTCTCCTACAGCCGGAGCCAATTGCTTCTATTGCAAGCAAGATGGCCACTGGAAGAGGAACTGCACCAAGTATTTGGCTGACAGAGCCAAGAGTGGAGGTGTGACTTCCAACTCAGGTACGCTTGTGTGCAATGTTATAGACATTTATCTTGCTGATGCGCCTAATAGTTCTTGGGTATATGATACCGGATCAGTTATTCACATATGCAACTCGTTGCAGGGACTGGTAAGAACTAGGAGCGTGGCAAGAGGAGAGGTTGATATTCGGGTCGGCAACAAGGCGAGAGTCGCTGCGTTGGAAGTCGGCACGATGCAACTTTAATTTACCTTCAAGATTTATTTTGGAACTAAATAATTGTTATTATGTTCCAGCGCTTAGTCGAAACATTATTTCCGCCTCATGTTTGATGAGACAAGGTTATGAGTCGAATATTAAGAATAATGGTTGTTCTTTATATTTGAAAGATATGTTTCATGGCTTTGCACCCGTTCAGAACGGGTTATTTATTTTAAATCTTGATAGTGAATCGGTCTATAACATAAATGTTAAAAGGTTGAAACCAAATGATCTGAATATGACTTACTTTTGGCACTGTCGGCTTGGTCATATAAGTTGGAAGCGCATGAAGAAGCTCCATGATGATGGACTTCTAACTTCGTTTGACTTAGAGTCATTCGAGACATGCGAATCATGCCTATTAGGCAAGATGACCAAGACACCTTTTGCAAGGAGTTGTGAAAGGGCGTCCGACTTGTTGGAACTAATACATAGTGATGTATGTGGACCAATGAGCACGACAGCTAGAGGTGGTTATGAGTACTTCATTACCTTCACTGATGATTTGAGTAGGTATGGATATATCTATTTAATGAAACACAAGTCGGAAGCCTTTGAAAAGTTCAAGGAATTCCAGAGTGAGGTACAAAATCAACTCGGCAAGAAAATAAAGTTTCTACGGTCGGACCGTGGGGGCGAGTACATGAGCCATGAGTTTGATGACCATCTAAAGAGTTGTGGAATAGTTCCTCAACTCACTCCGCCGGGTACACCGCAGAGAAACGGTGTATCGGAACGGAGAAATCGGACCTTGTTGGACATGGTACGATCAATGATGAGTCGGACAGATCTACCTTTATCATTTTGGGGTTATTGTCTAGAAACTGCAGCTTTCACACTAAACAGAGTACCATCAAAGTCAGTAGAGAAGACACCACATGAGATGTGGACTGGTAAAAAGCCAAGTTTGTCTTTTCTTAAGATTTGGGGTTGTGAAGCATTTGTCAAGCGACTTCAGTCGGACAAGCTCACGCCCAAGTCGGATAAGTGTATTTTCGTGGGGTATCCGAGGGAAACCTTGGGATACTACTTCTACAACCGGGAAGAGGGCAAAGTGTTTGTCGCTCGGAATGGTGTCTTCCTTGAGAAAGAGTTTCTCGGTCGGGAAGTCAGTGGGAGCACAGTGCAACTCGAAGAAATTCGAGAGGAATCGGCTAGGGGCGAATCGGCGAACGCCTTGGAGGCGGAGCCGGTCGTGGTACCTACACCGGTTACAGCACCTGAACCACGGAGATCTGCCAGATTACAGAGTGCTCGAGATGTTTTACTGTTAGACAGTAATGAGCCGGCAACTTATTCGGAAGCGATGGTGGGATCTGATTCCGAGTCATGGCTTGGAGCCATGAGATCCGAGTTAAAGTCCATGGATGAAAACCAAGTTTGGAATTTGGTTGATCTGCCTGACGGTGCAAGACCCGTCGAGTGCAAATGGGTCTTTAAGAAGAAAATTGATATGGATGGAAATATTTCCGTCTATAAA
Source organism: Alopecurus myosuroides (assembly GCA_028641055.1). Lineage (NCBI taxonomy): Eukaryota > Viridiplantae > Streptophyta > Magnoliopsida > Poales > Poaceae > Alopecurus > Alopecurus myosuroides. The sequence continues at coordinate 220,132,061 of CM054061.1, forward strand.
GCACGACTTGTCGCGAAGGGGTTCCGACAGGTTCAAGGAGTTGACTACGATGAGACCTTCTCGCCCGTGGCGATGCTTAAATCAATTCGGATCATGTTAGCCATAGCAGCCTATTTCGACTATGAGATATGGCAGATGGATGTCAAGACGGTTTTCCTTAATGGAAATTTAACTGAGGACGTGTATATGATACAGCCCGAAGGTTTTGTCGATCCAGCTAACGCTGACAAGGTATGAAAACTTCAGAAATCCATTTATGGGTTGAAGCAAGCATCTCGGAGTTGGAACATTCGCTTTGATGAGGTAGTCAAATCGTTTGGCTTCATCAAGAGCGATCATGATTCTTGTTTATACAAGAAGTTTAGTGGGAGCAAAGTAAATTTTCTAATCTTATATGTGGATGACATATTACTGATTGGAAATGATGTCATGATGTTGCAAGAAACCAAAGAGTCATTGGAAAGGAGTTTCTCAATGAAGGATTTGGGTGAGGCAACTTACATATTAGGAATCAGGATCTATAGAGATAGATCAAGGCTGCTCATTGGATTGAGTGAGAGTACTTATCTGGACAAGGTTTTGAAGAAATTCAAAATGGAAGAGTCCAAGAAGGGATTCTTACCAATGTCCCATGGCATAAAACTTAGCAAGACTCAGTGTCCTTCGACGACTGATGAGCGAAGTCAGATGAGTGTGATTCCGAATGCTTCGGCAATCGGATCCATCATGTATGCCATGATTTGTACTGGGCCAGATGTTTCCTATGCTCTAAGTGTTACGAGCAGATACCAGGCTGACCCTGGCAAAGCCCACTGGGCAGCGGTTAAAAACATTCTTAAGTATTTGAGAAATACTAAGGAAATGTTCCTAGTTTATGGAGGTGATGAGGAATTCAGTGTAAAGGGTTACACGGATGCGAGTTATCTCACCGACTCGGATGATTCTCGTTCGCAATCTGGATACGTGTTCGTGATGAACGGAGGGGCTGTGAGCTGGAAGAGTTCCAAGCAAGATACGGTGTCTACATCTACAACAGAGGCTGAGTATATTGCTGCCACAGAGGCGGCAAAGGAAGCTGTTTGGATCAGGAACCTCCTGATTGATCTTGGTGTGGTTCAGGGCGCGTCCAATCCTTTGGACGTATATTGTGACAACAATGGTGCTATCGCACAGGCCAAGGAACCTAGACAACACCAGAAGAACAAACATATACTCATGCGGTACCACCTCATTCGCCAGTTTGTCGAACAAGGTGATATCAAGTTATGCAAAGTACACACGGATGCAAACATTGCAGATCCGTTGACAAAGGCGCTACCACATCCTAAGCATGAGGCGCACACGAGAGGTATGGGCATTAGATGCCTAGGCATATGATGCCAAGATGATTGACTCTAGTGCAAGTGGGAGACTGTTGGGAATATGCCCTAGAGGCAATCATTAATGATGTAATTCCCAATGTATTCATAAAGTTAAGTTGTCCTTTGGTTTGAACATCTGATATATATCATTGAATATGTGATTTGATTGTGGAACTATGTATTCATGTTGTTCATACTAATTGTCCTTGGTCGTTAAGGTTGTGCTGGACACACACCCTAGACTAATGTGAGTGTTGGCTGATGACACGGTTCCACTTGTCATGGGCATGGTGATGCCATTCCAACGTTCACGGATTTGGCTAAAGAGTTTAGCAAGTCGGACTGACCCACATTGAGATGCAACGATCAAGTCGTCATTTGCATGTCTCAATCAATGTAATCCTTAGACCTGAGGTTGTCGCACAATCCGAGTTGTGGATCACCGACTTAGGTTCTGTCAAGCGTTGTTCTGTGACAAGGCAACTATAAAGGCAGAGTTCAGGTCGAATGAGAAGCAAGCTGCGTGATGTGGATAATCAAGATGGGATTTTGCCCCTCCTAATGGAGAGATATTCTCTGGGCCCTCTCGAGTGATATGATTCAGGAAGCATGGCCATGCACGACTCAGTTAAGTGTTAACTGTGTCGGTTGACTAAGAGTTAGTCAGATGAATCGCATATCACGGATCGAGAAGAGAGTTGAACTATTTAAGGGATGACAATAAATCGCCTATAGTTCGACAAGGTATATCGTGAGGCAAAAAGGACTAAGATGAATATCACATTGAAAGGTATGTCGTCATGACTCAATGGAACTTGGGAGTCGGCACGTTCTGCTAGGAGCCGCTACCGATTGATCGATTGAGAGTCGGACTCTAATCGTGTCCAAGTCGCCATGAGCCTGTAGGGTCACACACTTAAGAGCGGGAGCAAATATTGGTTGGGTTGGACCCGAACCGGAAATGGACTGAGTTAGTGAGTCGGACTCACAGAGGGAATGGGCCACAAGTGTTGTGCAGCCCATTACCATACGCTATATAAAGAGGGGCGCAGGTTGCCCAACGGGCACGTTAGTCCACTCTCCCATGCGTTGGGAACCCTAGCCCCACTCAGTCCAGCCGCCGCACCGGACCTAGCAGTCCGCCGTCGGAGCTCCTCCTCGTACGTGTGGATACCGGCAGAGGTGCTGTACGTTCAGCACTTCGACGTTCGAGGGATTGGATCGGCCGGACCGGATCGTGGGACTGCACTGCCCCGACGCGCTGCATCGATAATCCGCACCTGCGCGTCTAGTGGTAATACTCGTGGCCTTCTACCTCGGTTAGATCTTGGAAGCATCGCGTAGGAAATTTTTGTTTATCTCTACGCGTTCCAACAGTTAGTTTTAGTAGAGTTGTGTTAGTACTCTCTTGTTTAATTGCTGCATCTCTTGGAGAGTTTTTAGACTGTGGCTAGACTTTTGCATGTCTTGCTAGATGTTATTTTAATTCTAAATCGTAGTAGTTATTTCTGTAGCATGATTTTTATCAAATAGCCGAGAGTGTTTAATGTGCCTTAGAAAGAATCATGAGTTGTTCTTGTCATATTGAAGCATAAATTTGTGGTGTTCTCCTTTGAATGTTTTATTTGGTTGACTTGGCACATGCTCACACCATGTTTATGACTATAAACCAGTCACTTATAGCCTCTATGATCATTTAGTTTTTGAACTTGTACCACTTATGCTTTGATTAATTATGTTTTTGTCGTTATGCATGATTATGGCCATTATTGCTCTCTTGATTTGTCGCCCCCAGTCTTCTGATAGCCTCCACCTGTACTGAGTATGATCTCTACTCGTGCATCCAACTCCCAAAAATGTGTCCACCATACCTACCTACATGTGGTATTTAACTGCCAATCCAAAGTAAATTGCCCATGTGTTACCTTTAAAAACTTCAAAATTACTCCTGTTTTGTGCTCCTGTTTTAGCTCATGAGGACGTTTATAGAGAATCTTTATTTCACTTGTTGATTGGACTTTCACACCCTGGACTAGTGGCTTCATCCTCTTATCCAATTGATAGAAGAGTTGACAGCAGGGTGCCCAGCCCCAAATTAATACAACAAATTCTCTTCACTATTTTTTCCCCTGATTTATCAGTCAAAGCATAATTGTGTAAACAAAAGTGAAAGAGGGATTACCTTCTACCAAGATGCATATTTATATGGGATCGGCTCTTGTGAAGTCTAGTTGGCTTGTGACGTATTGCATTTTCTATATACTATTCGTTGACATAAGCATACACCTCTCTAAAAATGTATTCAATACCTCTGTTTAATAAAATAAAAGCTCTAGAACATGAGTGATCCCTGCTTCTATCTGCGAAGGGCCTTTCTTTTACTTTTATGTTGAGTCTCCATCTTCTAACTTTATGCACAGTTGAGAGAGCATGGTTGCCATTCTGATTTTAATGTGCATTTGTCCCAGAAACATTATTAATTGATTCATGATGTGTTATTGTTTGTTCTCAAATTATTTGTTCTAGTCTTCCTCTTAAACTTTGAAGGAGTCCTGGCTTTTATGTTTTGCCCCACTCTTAAGGACAATCGAAATATCACTTTTCTATGTTATCTCTATGCTTGAAACAAACGTATAGCTTTCGAGTGCATTAGTATTCATGATCTTTTATTTGTGTTACTTTTGAGGATGCAAGGTGATTGCTATGTTTTATTGGTAGAATTATATTTATCATGCTTGTGTTAAAGTTCTATGATCTCAGCTATGCTTATGCTTTTAGAATTTAGATGATCAAGTTTATGTTGGTAGCATGTCACCTCAGAAATTATGTGTTTTTATTGTTTACCTACTCGAGGATTAGTAGGAACTAAGCTTGGGGATGTTGATACATCATAAACGTATCTATAATTTCTGTCGTTCCATGTTGTTTTCATGCCATATGATACATGTTTTCCTTACACTTTATGTCATTTTTATCGATTTCCCGGGACTAACCTATTGACAAGATGCCACAGAGCCAGTTCCCTGTTTTCTGTTGTTTTTAGTTTCAGAAAAGTTGTTCTAGAAATATTCTCGGAATTGGAAAATTCGAAGCCCGGAAGTCTTAGAATTCCCGAAGGTTCCACGGAGTCCCAAAGTGGCCCGGAGGGGGCCACAGGGGGGCACACCATAGGGCGGCGCGCCCCCCTGGCCACTCCTGGGGGTGGTGTGGGCCCCTCGGGCGTCCACCGACATCGCCCTTTCGCCTATTTATTCCCCCCGGTACGTCAACCCTAAATGGAGACCACTTTTCCCCGAAAAATACCCGAGGCCGCCGTCATCGTCAACCTGAGATTGAGAGGGTTCTGCAGCTCTTCCCGGCACCCTGCCGGGAGGGAAAATCATCACCGGAGGGGTCTACACCACCCTGCCCGCCTCCGGAGTGATGCGTGAGTAGTTCATCCTTGGACTACGTGTCCATGGCAGTAGCTAGATGGTTGTCCTCTCCACTTTATGCCTCATGTTTAGATCTCTTGAGTTGCCTCACATGATCGAGATCATCTTATTGTAAAGCTACATGTTGTGTTTGCTGGGATCCGATTATTATAGAATGCTATGTCTTTTTATTATCAATCTATCATGTTATCTTCATGTTTATGTTATTTATGATCTTGCATGCTCTCCGTTGCTAGTAGATGCTCTGGCCAAGTAGATGCTAGTAACTCCAAGAGGGAGTATTTATACTCGATAGTGGGTTCATGCCTTGTTTGCATCTGTGCTCGAGTGACAGAAACGTGATGGATGGAGGATGTGATTTTGCCATTAGGGAGAAAATAATGATGTTTACCTCGTTTACATTGTTTACATTACACACTTTGCTTACTGCGATAATCTGTTGCTTGCAACTTAATACCCAACGTTTTTTCGGATGATATTCGAAGAGTGGATTATTAGTCATAGATGCAGTTGGATGACGATCTATGTATTTTGTTGTAATGCCCGCATGAATCTCATAGTAATCTTTATGTCATGCATGTTTCATTATCTATCAATTGCCCAGCTGTAATTTGTTCACCATGCATGTTAGCTATGTTTTATGGAGATGACACCTCTAGTGAACCGTGGACCCCGGTCCATTTTCTCATACTGATAATACAACCACTGCAATTACTGTTCCACTATTTTCACACTGCTTCCACTGTTTTCATATTGTTCTCATATTGTTTACCGCAACATACATTTAACCTCTTTGTTATCAGCAAAACCGGTGAGATTGACAACCTCATTGCTACATTGGGGCAAAGTGAATTGATTGTGTTGTGTAGGTTCCACGTTGCTGCTGAACTGATAGTGCGCCCTGCCATCTCAGCTGCATCAACCTTCAGAAGTGCTTCTTCCTCCTACTGGTTTCTTTTCTGAGGAAAAACTTGTTGTTGCACTCTTCACACCTTGCGCTTGGTGTCTCCCAACGAGCGTGTGTCTACACTCCATCAATCCACTGCGAGGCCGGCTGGTCCCGGCTAGAGGCCGGCTGATCCCGGCTGATCCCACCCCGGCCTGGAGCCCGACCTAGGGCTGGTGTGGATGAATCTCAGGCCGGGGCACTACCCGAACCGCCCGGCCTCGAGCCCGGCCTAGGGCCAGCGTGGGAGATACTTAGGCCGGGGCACTTCCCGAGCCACACAGCCTCAGAGCCCGGCCAGGTAGTCCGGCTGCCCTGTTTTCCTTGTTTTCCTCTCTTTCTCTTTTCTCCCTTTTGCAATGTCTTCAACGTTGATTTGTCAAACTAATAGAGATCTGAAGGAACTTGTGTTTGCATTTCTTCATGTTAAAATTCCCTAACTTTTCATTTGCAAGCCTAAACATGCTTAGGGAAAAGATTAGATCGTCCACGTGTTGTGATCAAACACCAAAATAAGATTTAGCAAACAAATGTCCTTTCAGTATCCCCCTTTTTGATGTTTGATGACAACACACAGATTTTCATTTAAAGATAATTAACATAGCCAATTGCGAGGAGATAAAAGTTATAGAGGGGCTCCCCTATTTGTGTGCGCAATCATAAGAGATATCTTTGGTAAGTAAATGGGTGGCAATGATTATGATTTGTATCTCCCCCTATGTTTTATAAACCAATAACGTATGTGATGCTAAGCAAGTGGTAGTGTTAACATGATATTGATGTGTAATTGTGAGATTGATACGTGTAAGGTTTAGCACTAGAGATGTGTATATATGTACTATGAGATTTTCAATCCAACTTGCACCAAATTGCCAAAAACACAATTTCTAGATTATATAAGTAGTTGCGCTGCAAGAGTAAAATCTCACCATAGCCTTCATCTCATAGCAGATAGATAAAAAGGAATATAACCTCACCATGGTCTTTATCACATAATAGCTAGATAGAATGATGGATAGTAGAGACATAGTCTTACAATAATAACTAAGTTCAAACAAACACACACATAGTAAGTTCAACTAAGATCGAAGAAAGCAATAACGATGATAAGACGCAAATGGATGCATGATATGCAATGGTCCTAATGCAAAGCGTCGAGGATCCTAATATTTCTCCCCCTTGGCATCAAGACACCAAAAAGGGAGAAAACTATGCACCGCCAATCACTCATCATCATCATCATACATCTCCTCATCCTCCGCATTATCTTCCTCATCATTATTGGGAGGTGCCTGACTGGAACTGGTCTCAGCTGCAAATGATGCCCCAAACGGTCAAGAAAACTAGCATAATCACCAAGCCAGAACGTGTGATGGTACTTCCATTTTTCCTCTGTGAGATCCTCTGAGCTAGCAGGACCCGTTGGAAGATGAAGAGCAGTCATGATGGCCCTCTGGTTGCAACAAGAGGCCTTTCCTTTTGAATAGGATTAATAGGCCCTATGCTGCTGGTCAATGAAGAAGCAATTCATCTTCTGAAGATCCTTCTTGATGCTGAATTTTCCAGAGGCTGGGACAGTACGGGCAGGAGAAGGAGAGCGAGTGAGACCATGAGATGTACTAGGCAAAGTGGAAGTTGTGCGAACACACTTGGGGCAGTGGGCAGCTGCCACCTCAGCTTCAGCAGCCGTGAGAAGAGCACTCTGTTTGGGAGTCACCAGGGAATAGTTGTTGATGAGATTCTATGGGATCCGTATCTCAAAGAGGGTCTGAAGGTATGTGCCATATATGGGGACCCTCTTATCCCTAACAATAGTCCTCATCTCATGCCACATGTAGTCCAGAATATCCATAGGCTTGTTGTGATCCTTAGCCGACCCAATATGATAGAGGAGGTTGACCAACCACTTACGAACCTCCCCTTTCTCACCAAACTTGACATTTATAGTGTTCCAGAGAATGGTGTGAACAATGTACCGGAAATCAGTGAAGGACTTGGCCTTGGGAATGTGCAGAGTCCCAAAACCCTCCGGATAGCAGTGACGGATACCAACCTGGGCCTTGAGAAGTTTCTTATCATCACCATGGATCCTAGTATGAGTAATGGCATGATAGATGACCGCCGGAAAACCCAGAATAGCCCCAAACTCAGTCATGGTGGCGGTACATATGACGCCACCACTAATCTAGGTAAGTGTGCGAGGTCCCTCAGTGGAGAAATATACAGTAGCATAGAACTCCTTTAGCAACTCAGGGGCAAAGGGGCGAGAATTCCTCATGAGAGCACTTATGACATGAAAATCCATAAGCTCCGTGACCCCGGGAAAATGCTCGCGTGCAGTGTCCACATCAAAGAAATATTGATCCACATGAGTGCTCTTTAGTTTACCAATAACAAACTCATAGACACTCTGATGCATCTTGCAGTAGAACCTGGAATCAACACATGTACACCGCTCAAACTCATAGGGGTTGAACTTCAGACGCCCAGTCTCAAAGTTTTCGGTGCTCAGGGCGCCCCAATTGCGATGCACAGGCTCCTTTGGATTAACAGGGAGTGGAGGACCCTGTCTCTGAGAGGGAGTGGAGCCAGAAACCTCAGCGGCACTTTTCTTGCGGGTACGAGGAGCATGCTTTCCCTTGTCTTGTGGTGCATTGGCATTGCATGAGAATAAGGATGCATGGATATGGACAATGATAGTATGTGCGCATGGTCATGGTTTTGAATTTTTGTTTGTTCCATTAAGGTGAGTTGTGGGGAGCAAGCATGTCGTGTTGGTGATGATAGCAAGAACAACTACTTCTATGGAAATAAGGAAAATAAATAACACATTTGAACTATATGAACAATTTTGGTCGTTGCAAGAGTGGGTATGGTGAAAACTAGGGAATGGCATGTGTTAAGTTGGACTACAACACAATTGCCACAACTAGATGAATTTGATGAACCTAGGTGAAAGTGAGTAAAACAAACTAGATGAACTTGAGTATGAACCCTAGGTGAGATTGAGAATGAACCCTAAATGTAATTGGAACCCTAGAAACATGAAACTAGACACCACAACGAGATATAGAGGGAAAATTAACATGGGATATTGCAAAACAAGGAAAGAAACCCAAAAATTTACCCGAGTTGGATGCCATCTTGAAGGGAAGCTTCAGTGGAGAAGATCTCTCCCAAGAGGGCACCAAAAGAAACTCCACGTGGAGGAGATGGTGGAGAAGAACGAGGGATTTTAGATATGTGGGTTATGGGTGGGGGAGGGGCTAGAATGTGAGGGGAGAGGAGATCTTGGAGGAGCCCTCCAATGGTGGGGTTGTGTGGGAAAGAAGAGGTGGAAGAGGGGTTATGAAAAAAAATCCGGGCCCCCACTTGTTTTAGCAACCCCCAGGGCGCCCGACCGAGGGGCCGGCCAGGCCGGCTCGGGCGAGCACGGAGGCCGGGCACCCTCCCGAGCACTCTGGCCTGAGACCCGGCCTGGGGCCGGCGAGGACGAGGCGGAGGCAGGGGCACCTGAGGGCCCCGACCTGGGGCTCGGCCTCAGGCCGACGCGGACGAGGGTGGAGGCCGGGTGGTTTCCCGGGCGTTCCGGTCTGGGGCCGACACGGGCGTGAGTGGAAGCCGGGGGGGGGGGGGGTGCCCGAGGGAGCCAGCCAGGCCGGCCGTCTAGGCTGGTTTTGCTAAAAAAAACGTTTTAAGCTCGATTTCTCTCCCGTAAATTTTCAAAAAAAAAACGTTGCAAGTGTAAATTTAATTTTAGCAAGTTTTATTTCATTGGTTTGAAATCGTTGCACTTGACCATGTACACATGTTTAATGTGATATGCACTACAACGAGATGAGATGACCATGATAATTTCCTTGTACATCCATTGGAAAAGAAACAATGAAAATTTTCAAACAAGCAACATTGGATGTAATATGGAATATGAAGAACGAATATGCATATGAGTTGAACACCCAATGTCTTCTGAATATAAACCATTAAAAACTTGAATCTTTGATTTTGGCGGTGGCCTCGGCCACCATGTACGAGTATGCTCTATATGACACCGCGAAGATATATCTTGGGTGCATTGTCGAAACTCATCGTTAAATCACATTGTGTCATTGAAATGACCATTATGCATGATTTGTTTATTTATGCATTATAAGAGTAGTGTTGACTCATTAATTGATCTACACTCCCCTATGTCTATGCGTACATCTAAGAACCAAACAAGAGTCTAGTAGAGGTGTGTATGCAAGATTTCCAATCAACCAAAATTGCTTGCACATACGATATTGAGCTCACTCCTCAATTGCTTGAATATCTTCTTATCTAGAGGATTTGTGAGAATGTCGGCGAGTTGATCTTTGGTGTTGACATAGAAAAGTGAGATGTCTCCATTGCCCACATGATCACGAATGAAATGATACCGAATCTCAATATGTTTAGTCTTGCCATGAAGTACCGGATTGTGACCAATCTTTATAGCACTCTCATTGTCACATAAAAGAGGCATTGTCTTAATCTCAATTCTAAAGTCCTTAAGACATTGCCTCATTCATAATAGTTGAGGGCAACAACTTGTGGCGGAAATATACTTCGCTTCCGTGGAGGAGGTGGAAATACAATTTTTCTTCTTGGAAGACCAACACACAAGTGACCTACCAAGTATTTGGCAAGCACCCGGGGTTGATTTTCTATCCACCTTGTCACCTCCCCAATCCGCATCCGAATATCCCAAAAGATCAAAAGTTGTATTTGATGGATACCAAAGACAATGCTTGGGAGTGTCAACCAAGTACCTAAGAATCCTCTTGACTGCAATCATATGACTTTCCTTGGGGTTAGATTGAAATCTTGCACACAAACCCACACTAAACATAATATCCGGTCTAGATTCACAAAGATAAATCAAAGATCCAATAATAGAGCGATAAAGTTTTGGATCAACCGGTATACCTTCATGATCCATTGTAAGATTCATGGTTGTTGACATTGGATAACCTAGTGGCTTGGCATTGATCCTATCAAATTTCTTGAGCATGTCTTCAATGTATTTTGCTTGACAAATAAAAGTTCCTTCATAATATTGCTTGATCTCAAAACCGAGAAAGAACTTCAATTCCCCCATCATAGACATCTCAAACTCACTTGTCATTAGTTTGGAAAATTGGTCTACAAAACTCACATTAGATGATTCAAATATAATATCATCAACATATACTTGGCATACGAAGAAATGTCCATCTACACTTTTGGTAAAGAGTGTGGGGGTCAATTACCCCAAGTACAAAACCACGATCCACTAAGAACTCCTTTAAATGATCATACCAAGCACGTGGGGCTTGTTTGAGGCCATACAAAGCCTTATGGAGTAAGTAGACATGGTTAGGATACTTGGGATCCTCGAACCTCAAAGGTTGTTTAACATATACCAATTCATTTAGAGGTCCATTTAGAAAAGCACTTTTAACATCCATTTGATGCAAGATGAAATTATGGATAGTGGCCAATGCATGTAATATACGAATGGATTCAAGTCTAGCTACGGGAGCGAAAGTTTCACCGTAGTCAAGTCCTTCGACTTGAGAGTAGCCTTGAGCAACCAATCGAGCCTTGTTGCGAATCACTTTCCCATGAGAGTCTTGCTTGTTCTTGAACACCCATTTTGTTCCAATGACATTATGATCCTTGGGTATTTCCACTATAGACCATACTTTATTTCTCTCAAAATTATAGAGCTCTTCATGCATATCTTGAACCCAATCTTCATCTCCAAGAGCATCGTACACTTTGATGGGTTCAGCATGAGAGACATATGAGTGAAAACCACAAAAATTGAGAAGTTGACCACGAGTGGACACACTTCTTCCCAAGCCACCAATAACATTCTTTTGGTGATGAGAACCTTGACACAATTTTGCGGATTGAAGAGTCATGATACGAATTAGTGCATCATCGGGATTCTCATTTGGAGGAACCGCCTCATCATTTCCTTCATCAAGACCATGATCTATCCGGAGTGGAGTTCTTGGTGAGGATTCACCATAATAATTTCCACCATTATCATTGGGTGGATCTTGATCACTTTCTTGATGACTTGTATCAACTTGAAGGTATTGTTCTTGTTCTTGGTCTACCATTTGATTGATGGTTGATGTAGAGGGCTCCACTTGCGTAGAGCTTGTCCCATCCTCCTTCGCCACAAGGTGTTCCTCAATGGGTATAAGCGGACCTATACCCGTTCTTCTTATGGGTATGGAGAGAGGTTCATCACCTACATCATCACAATCAATTTGCTCCACTTGGGAGCCATTATCCTCATGAAACTCCACATTCATAGATTCTTCAGCATATCCGTGGATATGTTGTAGACTCTATAAGTGTGAGAGTTCGTGGAACAACCAACAAATATGCCTTCAAAAGTTCTAGGATCAAATTTAGAAAATCTAGTGCCTTTAATGTAAACTTGATACTTGCACCCAAAAACTCGAAAATACTTGAGGTTGGGTTTGTTACCGGTTAGGAGTTCATACGGAGTCATACCAATCATCGGACAAAGGAAGAGTCGGTTGGATAGATGACAAGCAGTGTTGATAGCTTCGGCCCAAAAGTTATATGGGGGTTGAACTCAGCCATCATAGTTCTTTCCATATCAATAAGTGTGCGATTCTTCCTCTCTGCTACACCATTTTGTTGAGGGGTGTACGCAGCGGAATATTGATGTCTTATCCCTTCATCACTCAAGAATTCATCCATGGTGTAGTTCTTGAATTCGGACCCATTGTCACTCCTAATTGCCAAGATCTTGGTGTCATATTGGCGTTACACTTACGTGGCCCAAGAGATGAAATTTTCTTGAGTCTCACTCTTTTTCTTGATATAGAATACCCAAGTGTAAATTGTATAATCATCAGCAATCACCAAACAATACGTTTTGCCACCAAGACTATCATATGTAGGAGGCCCAACTAGGTCCAAGTGAATACACTCAAAGAGCCTCGTTGTGGAGATGATTGATGTCTTGGGATGGTTCTTCTCATGCATATTTCCGGCAATAAAAGAGCTATAAGGGAGATCATTGAAAAAATTCACACTTGTTAGTCCTACCACGTGCTCACCATTCACAAGAATTTGTAGATTTTTCATACCGACGTGGCCCAAACGGTGATGCCAAAGCCACCCCACGTCGGATTTAGCCATTAGACAAGTGGCAATATGTGTAGTTTATTTCGAAAGTCCACTACATACATATCGTTTTCCACAAATCCAACAAAGGCCACTTTAAGAGAAATGGTGTGAATAACAAGCACGTGATGACGCCCAAATACACATGTAAAATTGCATTCACAAAGTTGCAAGAAGGAAAGGATATTATAGCCAAGGGACTCAACAAGGAGGACTTTCTCAATGGATGCATCCGGAGAAATGACCACCTTGCCATGTCCCAATACCCTAAGTTGTGAACCATCACCAATAGTTACTTGAGAAAATTTGATGAGTTGGAGCTTTAAGTCTTCTAACACTTCCTTGCTTCCTGTCATGTGTGCGGAACAACCACTATCAATCATCCATGATGTTCCTCCGGAAGCACATACCTACAATGAATCAACTTCTTGTCTTAGGTACCAATTTTTGGATGGGTCCTTTCTTGTTAGTCAAAAGGGTTTTTGGAATCCAAATAGCATACTTGTAATCATCACCATATGAAGTACCAACATATTTTGCATATACATGACCATCACTAGATTTAAGAAGCACATAAGATGCGTTGTATTTTCTCGCAAAGTTGTTGTGAGTAGTACTGTCCCTAGGGACAATACTTTTAGCAATAATATCAAACTCATCTTCATCATTAGCCAACTCCCCCTCCTTCACAAAACCAATAGAATTAGTGGAGGGAGGTGACTTTTTCTTGTAGGTCACCTTGGATGTGGAACCAAAACCAAGGCCTTCCTTACCAATAACTCTCTTTTGCCTACTAAAAAGATCATTAAGGTTCTTTTGCCCTTGGATGCAAGTGGCAAGAACTTTGTTGAGTTGGTAATTCAACCTATTTTCTCCTAAATAAGAGTTTCCTTGACACATAAAGGATTAGTAGCACAAGAATTTGCATTTACATATTTTAACCCTTTTAAAGTCTTGAGCTCATTTGAGAGTGTTCGATAATCACTTTTAAGCTTATCAAAATCCTTAATGAGATCATTGTAACCTTTGTTAGTTGCATCATTTAAGGCCATGAATTCCGTTACCTTAGCAAAAGCACGCTCACGATCAAATTTTATTTTTGCTATGTCAATTGCAAAGATATCTTCAATGCTTTCTCTAAAACAATGTGATTCATCTAGAGCTTTCTCAAGCTCCTCAATTTTATTAGCATCATCACGAGAAAACTTTTCAAGTAATATGATTCTCTCCTCATGCTCATCAATGAGGCCATGTGTCTCACTTAATTGATCCATGAGAGAGTCAAAGTTAGATTTAGTTTCTCCTTCTAGTTTCTCCACAAAGTTTGTCAAGGGGTTCTCCGCAACACAATTTAATAGAGAAGGAGTAGAAGAGTTTGCAAGTTTGAGTGTATGAGTCACCTTTGTGGATATACCCTTGTCCATGAAGCACTTGTGACTAGAGGGGACCTTGTTGTCATTGGGGTTGGAGAAGAGAGAGCTTAAGTTAGGAGGAACGACGCCCTTAGTCATGGCCGCCATGCCTACTTGTTCATTATCACCATCACTCTCTTCACCATCAGACGTATATTCAACTTCCTTTGCAATAAATGCCCTAGGAGGGCCTATCTTGATGAAGTTCTTGGACTTGGGAGTGAAGGTGGATTTCTTTATAAGTCTTCTACCATTTTCAATTCTACTCTTGAAAGAACACTCGGCAACAAAGTGCTCACTATCCCCACAATTGAAGCAAATCCTTGCCTTCTTCATGCCTGAGACTTCATTTCCCTTCTTCTTGGTGGCATTTGATCTAAAGTCTCCTTTCTTCCACCACTTGTGTTGAGCAAGGGCCAATCATTCTTCATGTGATGTCCTCATCTCTCTCTAAGAGACAATATGTGAGGAACCACCATCATCACTTGAGTCATCTTATTCATGGGGAGTGGCCTTCAAGGCAAGAGTTCTCTTCATTCCATTTACATGGGCCATGATATCATCAGAGGATTGTTTCATGACCTTTAGAGTGATTAAGAGACCCAAAACATCATTTGGGGATAGCTCCAAGTAATCGGCCCTTGATTGCACATTCATCACCATGTGTTCATTGTATGGAATCAAGGTGAGTAGAATTTTCTCCTTGACCAAATCCTCATTACAATCCTTGAATCCACAATCTCTCGTGCCATTTACGAGAGGCTTGAGTCTTCTAAACATGTCTTCGATGTTCTCTCCATCCTTCAAGTGAAAGTTTTCAACTTGTTTTTGGATGATTGACTTCTTGGACCGTTGGATGTTGATGTTGTCGTCATACATATCAAGTATGAAATCCCAAGCTTTATTTGCACTTGAGAAGGACCCGATGTGCTCAACTCCTTCTTTCTCCATTGCTTTCTCCAACATGTGCATGGCATGAGCGTTGAGTTGCTCATATATGATATCACTTGAGCTTAAGTTCTTGGGGTCCTTTGGCTCATACCCATTCTCAACAATCCTCCATATTTGCATTGAAGAGCTACACATGTAAGACTTCATGGAAGCTTTCCAATTAGTAAAACGATTCCTATCTACCATAGGAGGTGCACCAAGATGATTAACATGTGGATGTTTAACATTAGGAGCATTGCTATAAGCATAGCCAAAGGAATTTGCGTGATTACTATCTTGAGACTTAGAAGTCCCGGATTGTTCCTTAGAAGAAATGGGCTTTCCATTTTCATCTAAAACAACATTATCTCTAGATTTATTAGATGAAGATGTCAATTCTTTTATTAGTCCCTCCATCTTCTTCTCGGAGCTATCAATCATAGCTTGAATTATCTTTTGGATACCATCCATGGTGACGGGATCCTCGGCCATCCTCCTCTTTAGGCGGTAAAGCCTTTAATAAAGAGACGAGGCTCTGATACCAGTTGAAAGATTGAGAGGTTAACTAGAGGGGGGGTGAATAGGTTAACTACAAATTTTAACTTTTTTTTCGATTAACAAGATAGTTCTCAAATATAGATTGTCTAAATTATTCAACTAGATGAACAATCCTATATGTTGAGAAAATACTACTAGCACAAGATATATATATGACTAAGATAGTAGCAACAACTAAAGGTAATTTGAGGAATAACCGAACACAATGACGCGGAGATGTATCCTGAAGTTCACTTCCCAATGGAAGCTAGTCTCCGTTGGAGCGGTGCGGTGCCACCAAAGTGGAACATCGAGTAGGCCTCAAATGGCCCACTGTATCTCCTTCGAGTCCTTCCACCGATGTGGAGAGGCTCGAATCACTATGTTTCCGTTGAGATTGACAACTAGAACCTTTACAAAGATGATACACACTCCACAACTTTGGAGGCTCCTCACCAAATCCCGGGAGCCACCGAGACTCCGGGAAACAAGATCCACGAGCACAAGAGCTTCGGGGACAACAACAAGGCTCCAAGCTCCAATGAGCTAAGAGAAACAAGGTTCTTGGCTCCAATGAACTAAGAACAACAAGATCCCTAAGGGATGAGTGGGGTGATTTCGAATCGGCTTGGTGGAGTTGTAGATCTAGGTTGTCTCCTCCAAATCCCAAAGAATTAAGACTTTGGTTTGGTATTTGGGGAGAAGCTTGAGCTTAAATGTGGTTAACAATGGTGGAGAGACAAAGTTTATTTGACCCCTTCTAAAGGTAGGGGATGACTTCTATTTATACTCGAAGGGGAAAAGTGGCCGTTGGGGGGGGGGGATCTCCTTCACTGCAGAGAGCCCGACCTGGGCGCAGGGTGAGGCCGATATAGCCACGGCCCACCTCGGCCTGGACCCCAGCGAGGCCGGCTGGAGCACGGCCTGGGGCCGACTGCGTCCCCACCTCGGCCTGGATCCACTGCGAGGTCGGCTGATCCCACCTCGGCCTAGAGCCCAGCCTGGGGCCGGCGTGGGAGATGCTTAGGCCGGGGCACTTTCCGAGCCACCCGTCCTTAGAGCCCGGCCAGGTAGGTCGGCTGCCATGTTTTCCTTGTTTACTTCTCTTTCTCTTTTCTCCCTTTTGCAATGTCTTCAACGTTGATTTATCAAACTAATAGAGATCCGAAGGATCTTCTGTTTGCATTTCTTCATGTTAAAAGTCCCTAACTTTTCATTTGCAAACCTAACACGTGTTGTGATCAAACACCAAAATAAGATTTAGGAAAAAATGTCCTTTCAAGCTCGAAGTCAGGTCGCAAGGCCGTGATCTAGGCGACCGACGTTTGGGCTATAACGACTTGGACGCCCTAGATGACGGGGTGTCGATGTCGCCGACTCCTCATCTGATTCTGTAGCCGACAGAGCCCAGAACCTTCCCCCGACAAACTGATGGCGCTGGCAACGAGGCTAGTCGCCCCTGAGTCACCCATGTCCTCTCTCATCTATGCAATTCCTCGAAGTGGTATCTCTTGTGGATCATGTTACCTCTTTGGTTCTTTGAAACCGCAGACGGGAGTTGGTGCTTGGAGCTTCACCTTGGCGCAAGAAGCTTATGGATATTGTTGGGCCTGCAATTGAGCTGTGGAGTCGCCTCAACCTTGTGCAAAAGTTTATTTATCGCCTTCAAGCCGACCTCGTAATGGAAAGAGCCCGTCCCTCACGGGGGAGGCCCGCGGGGAATAGGGTGTGCACACCCATACTATTGGAGTGTCTTGGTGGCTCCTCGCCCCTCAACGCGGAGACGTACTTTGTACTTTTCTTCAGAAGAAACTACGGAAATCATATCCTCGTGTCCACTTTGTTGCATCTCTTACTTTTACTACGTGTATTTCGTTGCGTATTGTATTTTGTATCATATCAGTAGGTGCTCACTTAAGTCTAGACAACCTTATATTTTCTTGATAAGCGCTAATTAAAAAGAAAAATGATAAAACTGTTAGTCGTCTATTCATCCCCTCTAGTCAATCATGCCGTTGCGAGAGTCATGACTCGAACTCGGGATCTACGACTTTGGGTTATGTCGTGGTGGTATCACGGCAGATGCCATAGGATGGCTAAAGTGTTGGGACCGATGGACGCTGGAGGTATCCGGGGAGGGATCGCACGGCGAGTAGCCGCGCGTAGGGTATCTCTAGCACTGCAAACAACAAGATCTACCCAGGTTCAGGGCCCTCTTGTGGAGGTAACACCCCTACTCCTGCCTTTCTCTCTATATGTGTGTTCTCCGAGTAGCCACAGTACACAGTATGTCTCTTGGACGAGTAGCCACTCGGCTGTTCTCTCTATATCTAGTGTTGTCTCTAGTAATAAATGCGAAGTGAAGCAGCGTCCCTAGCGCAGGAGGGGGTAGGGCACCTTATATACTGGTGCCTGATGACTCCGAAGTGCAGGAGATCAATTGTAGTACCTTTCGATAAGTATTTGAGTGTCGAACCCACGAGGAGCTGAAGGTAAGATATCTATTCTCTAAAGCCCTATAACCCTCTTATATGGCTGTTTATACAAAGCAATAAGTTTGACTAAAAGGAACTAACTAATTAAAAGCAAGTGAAGTGGAGTGTGGTTTGTCTAGTAACTAGTGAAGCAAGTTTAAAATGCAAGTTTCTAAGCAAGTTTCACAAGTAGCAAGCAGCAAATATCTCAAGTATCTCAAGGGAGCAAGTGTTCTAGCAATAGGTGTTTCGTTCCTGTGGTTATCACAATTAGTGAAGCACATGTTTTAATCTTAGTTGTTTCTTCTAGGAAGGAGCCATGAATAGGTATAGTCAAGTAAATGATCTACAACCCCTTATGATGGATCATGTGGCCAAGTAAATGACTGCACAAGATTGATTAAGACATAAAGTCCCACCATAGCCTTACGTTCTAAGGTCCCCTATATATCCCCCAATAACTTAACTTTGTGGCTCGGTCTCAGGTTACTGTCACTCCCAAGTCACCACCACTCCATTATGCTACCGGTGATCACCTTACATGCATTCCCCAATATATGCGTGCACTCATATATTGTACATAAAGACAATCATAGAAGATAACAAACTTGTATGCAACCAATCAACGAACTATTTCACCATTGGCAATAACAATTCACTACTCAAACATAGACGGGGAGACACAATACATCAAGGGAATATAGTATTGCATCATACATCGTGTTTGCCAAGAGATTACATTGGAGAGATGGAGCTGATCTTGCTGTAGATGTTGATGATGAACACGCCGGAGGGGGGTGGAGCCCTCTGGGGGTGATCCCGGCGACGTTTCCCCCCTCCGATCTTCTCCGGCGGCAGCCTTCTGTCTCTCTGTTTCGTGGTTTCGTCTCTCGGCGCCGCCTACTTCTCGAAAAGGCCAGGGGACCCTTTATATAGTCGTTTTTAGGCCACGAGACACTCGGGAGAAGAAAGATCGACGGCATCGGAGCCACGAGGGCAAAAAGGGGTCCCCACACGCGGCCAAGGAATCTGGCCGCATGGAGGGTCCTCTTTTCCACCTGGTTGGCCTTTTGGCCCTCTACTTTGGCCCATGGTCTTCGTCTCGAAAATTCTGAACCGTGCTCTTTGGCCTTGCCCTTTTTGGAGTCCCGAAGCTCCCGGAAAGTCTGAAACACTAAAAAGTACGTTTTCTGGAAAAACAGGGTTAGAACCAAAAGAAGGGGGATTGTTCAGAAAATCCCCCAAATCATTATAAAACATGAATATAAGTTGCTAATATGTAGGAAAAACAAGTAATAACATGCAAAGTTCATGTATGCATTTTACATGCATCAACATCCCCAAGCTTAACCCATACTCGTCCTCGAGTATGAAGGTGATAAAACTAACATGGACTTTGCATTTTAAAACAATCATGGAATATCAAAGAAGATTATTCATGCTACATATAATCAAATGATTCATAATGTAGATGAGTAGCAACATACAATTCATGTGATAAGAAATATCAAATATGCAAGCAAAGATGCTTCATGAAAGTTCACAAAGTGTATAATGAAATAAAAGCACTATGGACCAAATGCATACACAAAATGAAAAATAAAATCCTATATTGGTCAAAGAATAGCATAATGGAAAATAGAAATTATGGTGGACACTTTGGAGAAAATTGAGTAGAGGTAAAACATGATCAAGTCTTATTTAGCCTCTAAATTATTCAACTAAAATTACTAATTGAAATGTGGCATCCATTGGTCTAAGACTCTCATTGCCCCTTTATCACTAGCATCTTAAATTGTGAATGTTGAAGTAATGTGATTGACAAGGTGTTGGTTGAATGCCTCATGCCCCGTGAGTGTGAAAACCTACTCCATGATTACTCAACTTAAGATTCCTAATAAGCTTTGTACAATCATAATAAGTATTAATGACATCATAGAGAACCGCAAATAGGTACCTCTTGCCCCATGACATGGAAACCAGCCCATGTCACAATGACAAGATGAACAAACGGAGTAGACTCATCATCCTTTTTATTTTCATTCACTATTATGCATAGATTTTTATTTTATTGTAGGATGTGTTGTAGAGTCACTCAAGCTGTAAGTAAATTTCCACCATGATAAAGCATGGCTTCGGTTAGCGGCCCAATGCGTTTCTCTAGTCATATAGATACTTACTCATCAAAACTTACTATTCCTCTATTTCATTTCGGCATGGCAGGAGTCCAAAAACAAAAGTACATGATATCAACCAAATGTAAATTTTTGTGCAATGTTGAAAGCTTTCCGGTGATACACGTTTATAGCTAGCTCCCAACCACACACTTGTCAAACGCAAAACTTGTGGCTCCCATTATTGGGTCATGTTTATTAGATGCATAAAAAGTAAAGTGTGCCTTCAAAAGTTCGTGAGAGTCCTATCCCAAGTTCAACCCATGACAATTAATAAAGTGAATATATTAATTTAGAACATAAATAACACAATAACATGGTGAACATACTCGGAATAGCAATGAAGCTAATGGGAAGATATGGTGGACTCACTGGAAATACTTGGCTAAGGAGTGTTGGAAACAAGTTTTTACTTGTTGGAATTTTTAAATTTTTGGCTAGCAAGAGGGAGATAGTTGACCAGATACTATGCATGCATATGTCCATAGAACTACTCATTTCATGACAAACTAAATAAACCAGCAATTAACATCAAGGACATGAATAAGAGATAGGTCAAGACAACATTATTGCAAATTTCTACACATAAAAAGCCTATAAATCATGCAAACATATGTAGCTCTTCAAATCAACCATGGCATCCCTATTCCAAGTCATAATACTAGCATCCAATACATTCCAAACCCAAACTCCAGTAGCTCAATCTCATATAAAATGATGGGTGTGGTCTTATCAAAACAAAAATAAAAACAAAAACTAGACGCTTCAAGTCTCTACGATAAATGATTTGCTTAGAAAAACAGAAAGTAGACGTGTGCTAACCAAAAGAGTGTAGCTCCAGTGGGGTGCTCATCACATTCCCAAGATTATGGCTTTCACCATTCTTGAATGTCTTGAGGCGCAGCTCCTCTATTCCCTGTGAAAAAACTTCACAAAACATGTTTCTCCCATTCTTTTTCTGTGGGGGTGAGATTAGCAAGGACAAACAAATCACATGCTTTCTATGCAAAATTCCAAATAAAATGCTCCAGTAGATAGACAATAAGGTTCATTATGTTGTATGTTCACTCTCTTGCTTGAAAGAATCATGGAAATTCGATTCCCAAGCCCAAAGAGTGCATAAAACAAAAGAAGGCAGAATCTATCCAGAAAAGCAACAACAGCAAAACGAACGTTTTTCCCTAAGCTAGACTCGTCAAAAAATTAAGCCAATTTTTATTCTTACAGAGGACGAAAAGTTGCAGAACATACTAAAAAATTGTCTCAATCCGACACACCAATAAAAAACGTAAAATCATACGGTGAGCAGACTCGTGCTGAAACAGAAATTTCATGCACTAGGATAGCAACTTATAAGTCCAAATGGGTTTGACTTGACTCTTTATTGAAAACTCCAGAATTAAAACAAAAAAAACTAATGTCTTGAGACAGCAAGAGGACACTAGGAAAATCCAAACAAAAACAACTGGGTTGCCTCCCGTAAAGCGCTTTCTTTATAGCCATATAGCTAGGCTTAACTTACTTAACATCATGATGCTTGGAGTGAGGTGGCTCGGCATCCCCAATCTTGGATTCTTGTACTTATTTGATACATGTAGGGTGAGCCCAGGGGTATCACCAAGCTTGATTGATTGTCCCTCTTGATCTTTGTTCATCTCACTCAACTCTTCCTCCTGAAAAATTCTTCTTACAGAAATCTCAACATAAAACTTGATTAGAGGGGTTAGTGTCTCCATAAATAAAATCCACATAGGTACAGCAAAGACACATCATGAGTTGATTCTAAATATTAACTATTGTTACTACAGTTGTGCATTGCTCCTTGATCAAAAGAACCACACAAAACACAAGTAATGAGAGCAATGCAAAATAAAGACATAATCTGCCAAAAACTGAACAGCCCGTAAAGAGTGAATTTTTGAGGCACTTAAGTTTCTCAAATCAGAAAACTTAAAACTAATGAAATATGTAGTGATAACTAAATATTGTTGTCGTAAATTACCAGGTCAAATTTCCACTTCTGTGATTTTAAACATTTTTTGCAGTGAAGTTTAGGAATCTGTTTTCTTGACAGCTAATTACTATTGTTTAATCCTATCTCTTATATAAGATTATTCTTGCCATTTAAGATGAGAAATAAGACAGAAATGTGATGTTACAGTAGTGAACTAATATTTTTATTGTTTTTAGCTTTGGAAAAAGTTTTAATGATAGAGACTTTGTAATGGTTTCATTGGCATGAACAACACATGTTCAAGGTCGACCCCAACTTCTCCATTACTCATCCTTCTCATTTACTTTCCCAAATTTTTTATAAAATGAAAATCTTAAACTAAATGTTACATAACAGTAGGTAAAGGCATTTTACATGTTGTAAAGACATAAATGTGTGCTCAAACCGAATAGGAAATTAAAGCATAAGGAACACACCAAAAAAATATTAAATAATTTATTTTTAAGTCTAACCCATTTCCTATGCATTGGCATTTTGTAATGAAACAAATAAAAGAAGCACATAATAGAAAGCATAGAAAGGTAGATCAAGTGCAACTTCAGTACTTTCAGCATAAAGAGGGGAAACTTAATATTGTTGAAATATGTGTAACCATGTTTCCCTCTCTCATAATAATTTTCAGTGGCATCATGAATAGATTCAACAATATGAATATCACATAAAAAATTCTTATCATGAGCCACATGCATAAAAGAATCACTACTCTCCACATAAGTAAAATCCTCATTAGTGATAGTGGGAGTTAAACATTCATAATTTTCATTGCAATCATCATATATAGGAGGCATAGTATCATCAAAGTGAATTTTCTCCTCCAAGCTTGGGGAACTAGAAATATCATGCTCATCAAAACCAACTTCCCCAAGCTTAAAACTTTCCATAGAATCAGCAAGTATATCGTTTTTATCCTCAATAGTAGGGGGACTAAAAATATCATATTCATCAAGACAAACTTCCCCAAGCTCAAGGTTTTCCTTAGCAATAAAGGTGCTCAAAGAATTAGTACTACCACAAATATGATTGTTGTGCAAATAATTTTTCAATTTCTCCTCAAACACTTCATGTCCTAATTCAAGGTAGATATTATACAGTTCTAAAATTGTTTGGTTGTTTTCTATTTTATATTTTTTTTTTGTGTTTTAGGTTTATATGTTAGTATGCAATGCAAACAAGAATAAAAGCTTAGCACAACGCACCCCGGCAACGGCGCCAGAAAAGTGCTTGATGACTTCGAAGTGCAGGAGATCAATTGTAGTACCTTTCGATAAGTATTTGAGTGTCGAACCCACGAGGAGCTGAAGGTAAGCTATCTATTCTCTAAAGCTCTATAACCCTCTTGTATGGCTGTTTATGCAAAGCAATAAGTTTGACTAAAAGGAACTAACTAATTAAAAGCAAGTGACGTGGAGTGTGGTTTGTCTAGTAACTAGTGAAGCAAGTTTAAAATGCAAGTTTCTAAGCAAGTTTCACAAGTAGCAAGCAGCAAATATCTCAAGTATCTCAAGGGAGCAAGTGTTCTAGCAATAGGTGTTTCGTTCGTGTGGTTGTCACAATTAGTGAAGCACATGTTTTAGTCTTAGTTGATTCTTCTAGGAAGGAGCCATGAATAGGTATAGTCAAGTAAATGATCTACAACCCCTTATGATGGATCATGTGGCCAAGTAAATGACTGCACAAGATTGATTAAGACATAAAGTCCCATCATAGCCTTACGTTCTAAGGTCCCCTATATATATCCCCCAATAACTTAACTTTGTGGCTCGGTCTCAGGTTACTGTCACTCCCAAGTCACCGCCACTCCATTATGCTACCGGTGATCACCTTACATGCATTCCCCAACATATGCGTGCACTCATATATTGTACATAAAGACAATCATAGAAGATAACAAACTTGTATGCAACCAATCAACGAACTATTTCACCATTGCCAAGAACAATTCACTACTCAAACATAGACGGGGAGACACAATACATCAAGGGAATATAGTATTGCATCATACATCGTGTTTGCCAAGAGATTACAGTGGAGAGATGGAGCTGATCTTGCTGTAGATGTTGATGATGAACACGCCGGAGGGGGATGGAGCCCTCCGGGGATGATCCCGGCGGCGTTTCCCCCCTCCGATCTTCTCCGGTGGCAGCCTTCTGTCTCTCTGTTTCGTGGTTTCGTCTCTCGGCGCCGCCTCCTTCTCGAAAAGGCCAGGGGACCCTTTATATAGTCGTTTTTAGGTCACGAGACACTCGGGAGAAGAACGATCGACGGCATCGGAGCCATGGGGGCAAAAAGGGGGCCCCACACGCGGCCAAGGAATCTGGCCGCGTGGAGGGTCCTCTTTTCCACCTAGTTGGCCTTTTGGCCCTCTACTTTGGCCCATGGTCTTCGTCTCGAAAATTCTGAACCGTGCTCTTTGGCCTTGCCCTTTTTGGAGTCCCGAAGCTCCCGGAAAGTCTGAAACACTAAAAAGTACGTTTTCTCGAAAAACAGGGTTAGAATCAAAAGAAGGGGGATTGTTCAGAAAATCCCCCAAATCATTATAAAACATGAATATAAGTTGCTAATTTGTAGGAAAAACAAGTAATAACATGCAAAGTTCATGTATGCATTTTACATGCATCAGTGCCCGGCCGAATAAAGAAAGACTGTAAGGTACATTTGGATGGGACATGCCCACTGCAGGACAGCGCACGCCTCCGGCTTCTCGCTGACACGGGTGCGGGAAGTCATCGCGCCGTTCGGTAGATGGGACCTGTCCACCTTGTCAGTGAGATAGGGTAGGCCCCTGGACCTGTCATGTCCCCTCTGTCAGTGACAGGACTTGACAGGCGCCTACCACACTGTAGCCACGCCGTAGCGCGGATAATCACGCGCTCCGTAAGTTGAACCGCACGCCGGTACGGACGCAGGATACGCGGGATCCCTTGTCAGAACGGCTCCATTGACTTTTTGCCCGAGTAGGAACGCGGTCTCTCTACTCGGACCACTTGACCGCTATCCGGATGAATCCAAACTTGCTCAATACCTCCTCCTAGTCTTCAATACTTATGACCGGATAGAGACTACCGGGTAGAGGGGTACCGGGTAGCCACCACCCGGCCAACAATACATCTATCTTTGCCTTTTACCACTTGCCTTACCCCTACTCGGGGGTAACTCCCCGACAGGTTAGGCCATCTATATATACACTTCAACAACTATATCCCAATAATCACCATATGTAAAACTAAACTACTCATTTTATACTTTTTGGGTAAAGAGTAACATATTAACATAAAAAATATCTAGCACACCCGATCTATACAACAACTCAATAACATGAGCAAATGAGACATCGAGGATGCACACAACCAAATTATTAAAATAAAAAATAAACAAAAGAAAAACAAAGATCTAATGTCGCTCATCTCGTGTTTCCGGCTAATTAATGTTGCATGGGGTGTCACAAAACACAGTTCACGCCGATGGCTTTATCGATCAAGCATGATCACCTGCTTTCTGACGAGGTTCTGCATAGGTGCCACGCACATCAGATCAACACTTGGCATGGACAGGGAGAAGCAACCCGAAACAAATGCATAATTATGGTGTCCTTAAATCAAGTCCAGATTAGCGGAAAGTAGGCAGTTTTACACATCAGATTAGTCGCTCCACATCACCTGGGCTGGGCATGGGCACCACGTTCTTGGACCTTGAATCTGGCAGGGAGACTTTTCTTTGTTTCATTTGTTTAAGATTCAAGACGATTCCCAGCACAAGGGTATGGCCCAGGTACAAGTGAAAAGCACACAATCATGTGGCGCCACCAGAACTAAACCAACAAAAGAAGATCTTGAGCCTGAACCAAGAAACTACTTGTATGATTGTATCATGTATGCCTTCCCCATTTTATGTTTATACCAGAATAAATAGCCGAAAGGCCCAGGAGAATAGTTTTTGTTTTATTTTTCCTTTGATCAATAAGGTAGCAAGGTATATTATTCTTAAGCAGTAGGTGTAGTAAAGTAATGCATGATATAACTTTGGCATATTTGGGTCTTCCTTATGCTCTTATGCATGTCATCATTGCCATTAGGAAGTAGCCAAATGGCGACATTAATTTTTCAACTCCTCATACCATGGATAAACAATGGGCTAGAGAAAAAAGTGAAATAAAATAACCTCTTTTGTATAATCTGGTCCTTATCACCCATTTCTAAATGCAGAGTCTAGTGGCGATCCAGTGACACAGAGCAACTTTTTTTGGTTCGTTACTAGTTTCTTCACACTGGGCACGTGGGGTTCAACATTCACCAGCATTTTTCTCTTCTCAGTCTGTATCGAAACTTCACATGTGGGCATTTTCTACTTTGGTCAAGATTCCTGAACAACGATCATCACAAAAACGTGAACCAAATGCAGGTGTAAAAAAGATGTGTACCAAACTACCATGCACATAAAATGTATGTTTACCGGTAATCTGGCAGAGACCAACCAACGTGTCTGCCTTACCTTCCTCTACACTCTCCAACCAACACTAGCTAGCGCGTTTCTTTCCCTGAAAGGGAAAAGGAAGAACCGGCTACCGAAGAAGGCACCACAAACTACTTCATGAACCATGATAAGTAGGAAAACCTACATGTTCGCCTATCAATAACTTATAAAGCTAACTGTAAGCATGTCATCAACTCCTCTTATCATCGACAAACTGTAAGCAACAGAAAGTGCAGTCGGAAAGGAAAACACCGATCCTCCTCCTCGTTCGCTCGTCGGGCTGAAAGCTCCAAGGAGTTCTGCCCACGCACATTCCTTTAGTCAAGAAAAGTGTGCCTTGCTTTTTCATCCTGATGAGGCGATGGTGAGTATGCAGCATAAAGTGCTGATTCAGTTCCACCACTTTGTTCCTTGGAATAAAGCAAACCTTCAACACAGCTTCGCCTTATAAAACCCACAGATGCCTTGGGGCAGGAGCCAACTTCTCATAGGGAAAGAACCTAACTAGCAACAAGCAGTTTCAGCACACAACAATGGAGGGTTTCAGCCAGGATCATGTCATTGGAATTCCTTTGTCTTCCATGAGATATGCTGATGAGACAACACAAACAAAACCATCCTGTTCAGCTTTGGTTCGCAAGAAGGGTAATGATCTCACGGTCTTCTTTCCATTTTTTCTTTCCCCGTCTATAGAACTGTGTATGCCAATACTGATTTCTATCCTTTTCTTGGTGGCAGATAAGAAGAATTCCATCATTTCTCGGATGAGCAAGCTAAGCCAGAAAACAGATAGCTATGTGCAGGGCTTCAAGGAACACAGTAAGTATGCTATCTCATCTCTACCTTTGCCAACAAGAAGTTGATGCACGGTTATACACTTACCAGGCAACCATTCTCATCACTAATATATCTTTTTGCCTTGCAGTAGCACTTGGACCAAAAATTTCAGAAACTGTGAAAGGGAAGCTAAGCTTGGGTGCAAAGGTTCTCCAAGCTGGTAGCATGGAGAAAGTCTTCAGGCAATACTTTCCAGTCGAGAAAGAAGAGAAACTAGTGAAGGCTTTCCAGTGTTATCTTTCAACCACAGCTGGCCCAATAGCTGGAATGCTTTTCATCTCAACTGAGAAGATTGCTTTCCATAGCGATAGGCCTTTGGATTTAACATCGCCCAAGGGACGCATCACAAGGGTGCCCTACAAGGTAACTAAAGCGAAATTCCCCAGTTAATAGCTAAAGTTTACTGGTTAAGAAATATTTGGACGTTCACTTGATGTCGAAGCTGATGAAATTTCTGTACTTCCACAGGTCATGATTCCTACAAAGAGAATAAGGAGTGCTGCAGTGAGGGAAAATTTGTATAATCCTGATGAGAAATACATTGATGTAGTTACTGTTGACGGCTTCGATTTTTGGTTTATGGGTTTCATCAGTTACACAAAGTCATTCAAATATATTCAGCATGTAGTTTCGGAGTTGAGATGACACACTGTACTTCTGTAATCTCAGTCATACTGTGTACCATGTTGAAATGGTATATGTACATTGGACAAACAGAACAATATTATTGAAATGGAAAGCTTGCCTGAATTTGGTGTGTCTACACATACGACATGCATTATCTGAATATGAGTTATATGTTTGTACACAGGACCTGCATTATCTGAATATGAGCTATATGTTGCCACCTCTGATTACGAGTCGCTCGACTAGTCGCTACTAGTCCACGAATCGCTACCTGGAGATCGACTCGAACTGTCGACTCGACTAGTTGGGTGAGTCGCTGGACTCGTTCGACTAGTCCTGACTAATCGTGACTAGTCACAACTTCTGAGTCGATTGACTTACAAAAAAGGCCCCACATGTCATATTTTTCCCCAATACTTCTGACTCGAACTGTCGTAATCCTTGGTTGTCACTTGACAATAGCAGTAATTTGTCTCGATTTCAACAGGGAACAGGAACTGAGACTCACTGATATATTTGCACAAGGAGTTAGGAGGTAACCACCAGCACATACTTTGCACATTCTAGCCGTACATTCTTGCAAAATGGCTGCATAGAAAATGTACATTAAAATATGTGCTTATATCAAAAAACGACAGAGACTCATTCCCGTAAACTAAAAAAGCTCCTCCAAAAGCCTAATAAATACTCCCCGGGATCAACAGCCAGACTTAATGACTTTCTGGAATTGGTAGCATATGTTTGCAAATTCAGTTGTACATGACACCTTGTGTTGATTAATTCCCAGTAACGAAAAAAGTAGCTACTTTGTACCACCGATGGAGATAGGCTAATAGGACTTGAATATGCAGCATTGCATAGGACCATCGAAAAAATCAAGGTACCAACAATTGAAGCTAATCATATAGTATTATATTCAAACTTCGAAGACAACCTTTCTGATGAGGTTAATAAAGCATTGCATATTATATGATCATGGTGACCAGATGATGACTCTGCAGGGGAAAGTGCTGACTTAATCATGCTACTTTATTCTATAAAAGGAAGAAACTTATTAATTCTTAAGCTATCTCACCTTATTTAAAGGGATAGAAGCAGGGATCATTTCTTACAACAAAAGGAAGTTTGAGGAGACTATAGCATGAAATTACACATCCAAGAGGTAGCATGACAATAATTAACAGGTTACCAAGCAAGAATGTTTTCCCACTCAAGAGCAAGGAAACAAGTTTCAAGCGATAACACCTTGCGTCCATTCTCCCTTACAAGAAAATACGTGTCTCAAGAAGACAATATTCATGATTCACCTAAGAAGTTAAGTTGTATTTACCAGGTTCGTATCAAAAGAAAATGTAGGGAAGGAAATGACCGTCTATTCATGAGGCAGACAATGGGAGGCTTCCCATGCTCATCAACCTCAGACGGTATCCCAAGAACTAAGGAATATACGTCATATGAATTGGTCTGGTACTACTTTCCCATGTGAAATTAAATCTTGGGCGAAGAGGTAAAGAAAAGATACTCAAAAGAATGAAGCACTTTAGCTAGGACGCCTAACTATATTTTAAGTGCCTTCAGGTGCCTATTCAAATGAAAACACGCAAAGAAAGTCATATTTAGCTTCCTCTTGCCATAAGAACAGTAAAACCACAATTCTCTAAGGTGCCCATGTTGGTACTGACTGGAGAACGTGAGCTGTTCTACATACAGAAGGTTCTCACATTTACGTAAAAGAATGCACAAAAGGTGTTGGTGAAAATTGTAAACTTCTTCTGTCATTCTGCTTATTTTACATTGTTTGGCCATGTTATTAGTTTTGAACGCTTATAAATGACTAATGTTTCAGCAGCTTCAGGACTGCATTTCTAAGCTCTTAAGGGGAAAAGAAAATGAGTGCAGGCATTCTTCAGGCTAGAAGTATTGATATTTTTTGACAGAAAAACAATAGGGGAGACCACGACCATGTATAAGTGTTCTAATAAAGGTAAAATAATGCGCAAGCAACTTTGTACAAGGACACTGGCCGAGCCTTAGAATGAAGAATGAAGTTATGCAATCTGCCCAGCCTCGGAGGGCGGTCATAGATTCCTCTTTGCATCTAGCAGACAGAAAACGGTCTCTCTATCCTAAAGAGGTGTTCCCAAGACCTAATGGCAGGTGATATGTTGTCAAAGATCTTACCATTCTTTTCTTTCCAGACGTGCCATGCTGCTATGATAACGATCTCCATGAAGAAGGGATATGGAGGATGTCGCATCCGTTGAAATCTCCCCAGTGAAGTCCCAGTTTGTGGCAGCAAGTGAATCTAAAAGGGCACAGTTGAAAAGGGATGAACGCGCGTTTCAGGGTTGCCAATGCGGCATAGGACACTAATGTTGTAGTATGGTCTTCCAAACACATTGGGAGAGCTGAAAAGTTATTGAAGATTTCTCAGTTCTACCTAACTGAATCTGGTCCTGTAGCCAGGGTCCTCTTTAAGGTTTAAGTCTTTAAGCAACCACTAGTGGTTCCTTCTATATCGAAGATCCACCTGATTAATTTCTTCAAAATGTTCAATTTCACATGTACGATAAAGTACATTACCCTCATCAAGGATATGTACGATGATGTTGTGACAAGTGTTCGAACAAGTGATGGCGACACCGACGACTTTCCAATTAAAATAGGACTGCACGAAGGGTCAGCTTTGAGCCCTTATCTTTTTGCTTTGGTGATGGATGAGGTCACAAGGGATATACAAGGAGACATCCGATGGTGTATGCTCTTTGCGGATGATGTGGTGCTAGTCAATGATAGCAGGGCGGGGGTTAATAGAAAGTTAGAGTTGTGAAGGCGGACTCTGAAATCGAAAGGTTTCAGGCTTAGTACATGAGGTGCAGTTTCAGTACTACTAGGCACGAGGAGGAAGAGGTTAGCCTTGATGGACAGGCGGTGACCGAGAAAGACACCTTCTGATATTTGGGGTCTATGCTACAGAAGGATGGTGATATCGATGAAGATGTGAGCCATCGAATCAAAGCTGGTTGGATGAAGTGGCACCAAGCTTTTGTGACAGAGGAGTGCCACAAAAGCTAAAAGACAGGTTCTATAGAACGGCGATCCGACCTGCAATGTCCTATGGCGCGGAATGTTGGCGAACCAACAGGCGACAGATCCAACAGGTAGGTGTAGCAGAGATGCCATGTTGAGATGGATATGTGGCCACACAAGGAAGGACCGGGTCCGGAATGATCATATGTGTGAGAGAGTTGGGTAGCACCGATTGAGGACAAGCTTGTCCAACACGTCTAAGATGGGCATATACAACGCAGGCCTCCCGAAGCGCCGGTGCATAGCGGAAGGATAAAGCATTCTGAAAATGTGAAGAGGGGTCGTGATAGACCAAACTTGACATGGGAGGAGTCTATTAAGAGAGATTTGAAGGATTGGAATATCACCAAAGAACTAGTCATGGACAGGGGTGTGTGGAAGTTAGCTATCCACGTGCCAGAACCATGACTTGTTTTTCGAGATCTTATGGGTTTCAACTCCCCAACTTTTTTTGGGACTGAAAGGCTTTATTGTTGTTGTTGTTGTTGCTGCTGTTGTTGTTGTTCAATTTCACATGTCACTGTCCAATTTTACTTACCACTTACAATATTTTCAGCTACGAATAGTAAGAACACAGCTCACAGAAACATGAGTGTGTTTAGTGCGGAACGGGAGAGTTGCAGAGAACTTATTTTGGTCAATGGAGTTCATTACCTAACAGAAATCCTTCAAGTATTTACACGCAGCAAGAGCTGCAACGAAGCTCTTCTTTCTTAAGGGTCTGCAGTGGTGTTTAGAATACAAAAACTTTAGGTATGTGCCTTGTAAACTACAATGTCTTGATTTAGTAAAACCTAGAAACAGTTGCAACAGCACAACATATATTGTCTATATTTGCATTCATGGCATACACAAGTAGAAGCATTGGCAAGCATGTGCCTGTTAACCATCAGGCGGTTAATGGCATGCACCAATGAGCTATGGTCTTGCATTTTTTCTCTCATTCCTTTAGTTCCATATTTCTACACAGAATCAATATTCTTTTGAATGTGTGCGTCGAAATATAGTAACATAAAACTGAAGCACCGTGAATCGGACAGATGACAGCAATTCAAGAATGTCCTTTCTAATGCAAAAGAAGAGATACGAGTTAATCACCAGTAATCTTCACAGGAACACCTACCTTTCCCAAAATGGTGGAACCTGGAGTTATCTCTAACAATAATATCTCTGCTTTCTACCTTAGAAATGAACTTCAGTGCAGAATGGCAGTCTACGCAGATGCGCAAATTCTTCTTCACGATGATTGGTTTTGTAGCAGGCATGCTTATCAAAGCAAAAGCTACGGCAATACGCTCGCTGTGATAACGCAGAATCCTCTCCTTTGCAGCATCTTCTAAATTACATGGCAAGAAGCGTGTGTCCGGGACATAACCTTCCTCCTTTATCCTCTCATAGAGTTCCTCAAGTTTTTGATATATCTTCTCCTGCTGTGGGTGTGACCAATCTTCGGATGCAAAAATGTGAGTTTTGTTGTTAGCGTCGACCCAGCTAAATCCAGGCAACTTCTTAATCCTGCTATCCCTCATCAACTTCCTGATTGCCTTCACATCCTCCCATTGGCCCAGTGATGCATAGATTCCAGAAAGAGATACATGAACACCAGTGTTATCTGGCTCAAGCTCCATTATGTTCTGTGCCGCAACCTCCCCCAGCTCCTTGTTTCCTCTCATCCGGCAAGCTCCAAGCAAGGAGCACCAACCATAGGCATTCGGCTTGAAAGGCATCTCATTTATGAATTTCTCTGCTTTGTCTAGTCTCCCAGCTCGACCATACATATCAATGACACAGGAATAGTGCTCCTCTTTAGGCTCTATACCATGGGCATCCGTCATGGAGTTGAAATATTTCAGTCCTTCATCCACTAACCCAGCATGACTGCATGCTGTAAGCAGGCTGACAAACGTAATGTGATTTGGCCTGATACCACTTGAGGTCATCCTATCGAAAGCTTGGATTGCTTTCCTACCATGACCGTGTTGTGCTAATACATTTATTAGCGCATTCCAAGCAATATTAGTATGGTGTTCAATCTCATCAAATAACTGAATGGACAAACATATGAGGCCACATTTACCATACATATCCAAAAGGGTGGATCCAACAAAGGGGTCACCGATAATATTTGTCTTGATCACTTGAGCATGCAACTGAGCACCTTGTTCAAGCAGAGCCTGCATAGCACAGCCCTTGATCATGCTCGAGAAAGTAAATTCATTGGGTTCAACTCCTTGCCTCCGCAGTTCAATAAACAATCGAAGGGCCTCCTCGACACGGTCAGTCTCTATGTAGCCATCGATGAGGGAGGTGCCTGACACGACAGTCCAACCTTCAGGGTCAATCTTCAGCACACGAGCAGCATTCTCCATATCGGCAGCCTTAGCGTACATGTCAATGAGTGCATTCCTCACCGCAACCTCCATCTCAAACCCTGCCTTCATTACACTACAGTGGATGGTTCGGCCAAGCCATCCATCCTTGAGCCCTCCAGATGCACTCAGAACACTACAGAAAACATGCTGATCAGCTCCAACTAGTCCCTCTCGTTTCATATCCCGGAAAGCTAAAACGGACTCCCCAAGGTTCCCGTTCTTGGCGTACCCATCGATCATGGCAGTCCACGCAACAGCATCCTTATGCGGCATTTGGTCAAACACCCTGCACGCGTCAGCCAAGAGGCCGGACTTGGAGTACATATCCGCAAGGTTGCTGGCGACGAAGAGCTCGGTGTCGAAGCCGAGCCTGACACCGACGCAGTGCAACTGCGCGCCGGGGCGCGGGGCGGCGAGGGCAGCCGCGGAACGCGCGGCGCTGGAGAGCGCGAACTGCGTGGGCGCGAGGCCCGCGCTACGCATGGAGGCGAAGGCGGCGAGCGCGTCGCGGTGCATGGAGTTCTGGGCGAGGCCGGAGATGAGGGTGGTCCAGGAGACGAGGTTGGGCCGGGGCATGGCGTGGAAGAGGCGGAGCGCGGAGGTAACGTCTGCGCAGTGGGAGTACATGGTGATGAGGTGGTTTGTGAGGAAAGCGGAGGCGGCGGCAACGCCGGAGAGCACGAGGCGCGCGTGGAGGCGGCGGCCGAGGCGGAGGTCGGCGGCACGGCCGCATGACTGGAGTGAGGCGGCGAGGCGGAGCGAGGTGTCGGTGTCCGGTGGGCGGGAGTGCCGGCCGGGGAATTTTCCCATGCGGGTCCGCTGGTGGGCCCAAGGGTTTTTGGGACAGATTCTTCTGTAGCTGCCACACTGCGTTTCCCCCGAGAAAATTGCAATTAACACCCCACTTTTGTGGCATTTGTGGCTGAGAACAAATAAATAAAGATAAATAAAACCAATAAATAAAACCTTCTCTGTAACCATCACATTTTTTTTCCTAATTAATTGCACCTAACCAAAGAAAAATGATTAATACTTTTCTTTACAAAGTTTAATACATTTTTATTTCCTTCTAGCTAACAGCCTTTGTGCACTTGTTGCAGAGAACACAGAAATATCTTTTGCAATATAGCACACATTTGTTTTTTGTCTAACTAGTTACACCTAACCCAAATAAAAAACTTTAATCTTAATATTTTACATATTTTCTTGCAGCTAACATCA
Source organism: Alopecurus myosuroides (assembly GCA_028641055.1). Taxonomy (NCBI): domain Eukaryota; kingdom Viridiplantae; phylum Streptophyta; class Magnoliopsida; order Poales; family Poaceae; genus Alopecurus; species Alopecurus myosuroides. Next base: position 220,167,136 of record CM054061.1, read on the forward strand.
TACTTTGTGAAAGATATTGCACCAATCATGTCATAGATCCTATCACTAAGATCAAATGGTTTGTTGCAAGTAATTAACCGGAAAATGTGGTGCGGTTGCAAAAGATACATTTTTTCATGTTACGTGCAACAACTAACACAAAGCCGGCCGTTAGCTGCAAAAATTAACCCAAAACAAGACTAATTTGTATATTTGGACTAAATGCAACTAATTAGACAAAAATACGTTGTTTGCTGCAAAAGAGATTTTGTTTATATGTTTTGTGCAACGAATGCCACAAAGAGTGGTGTTCACTACAATTTTCTCCGTTTTCCCCTCATTTACAGCGATGTTGCCCCTCTCCGTTTCAATTTCAATTTTAACGTCGCCTCCTGCCTTTGCCCACTTATAATCGCCGAAAACTACTCCTTTGCACACTAAGTACACGAAGAGCACTACATTGGCGCTCCCAATACAACGATCGTCAAGTGCGTCGAACACGTGCTATTCGGAGTGGACCTCACCAGCGTCGTCCTCGGTCGGCCCGTCCTCATGGTTCTCCTCCTTGACCTCGACCTCTCCGATCAGCACCGGCCCCTCGTCACCTCCATCCTCATGGTTCTCCTCCTTGACCTCGACCTCTCCGGTCAGCACCGACCCCTCATCGTCCGCGTTGATCGTCTCGATCCAACACACAGCCACGGAGCACGACTCTGCCCATGTTTCGTTGTTGGGCTACATGCAGGAATTTAAACTTTTTCCTTACGTAAACGCCAAGATCTATGTATGAAGATACGACGCACACAAAGAGAGCATGATTTAATACTTACAAACACCGCAACAGGAGAATATGTTTGCCGTTGACAATTGTCGTGAAGTATAATGAAGATTCGTACGCCATGTCCCGCGCTTCTTGAGTGATGCTGAGCGTCCTCCGTTCAATGCCTCGGTTGGTACGGCCATGCATACGTGCGATAAGCGAGGCTCTCGAATCTCTAGATCAAAGCGATCATCAATGTCGAGATCGACAGATTCTTCTACCTCTACCGAGTGGAAGTCGAGGTTGTTATAGTGGATCGATGCCGTACTCGATTTTCAGTTGTAGCCGGAGTTGACAGGCGGCAGCGTCGGAGTCTCCCGCTTGCTACCGATGCAGATTCCGATTCCGTCGGCGAGGGGGAGTCGGGGAAGCATAGGATATCCTCCTTGTTAGCGTGGAACCGGAAGTCACCGAACGCCTGATTCATGCGTCCTTGAAAATCGCTGAACATCGGGCTAAAAGCCGACGTGTGCGGCGTGAAGTTGAAGGACCCGAAGCAAATCGAGCTCAACAGAGTCGAAGATCCAGAGCTTGAGCTTGAACTTGACGTGGATGAAGTCGGTGATACCATAGATCCAGCGCGTGCCCTTCCCACAGACGGCGCCAAATGTCGGTTCACTATACCGACATATCCCTCGAGTGACATACTGGGATTTAGAGATTGGAGACGGTTGCACACTGGTGGTATCGACGGCTAGGTAGGAGACACGGTTTACCCAGGTTCGGGGCCCTCATATAGGTAAAACCCTTACTCCTCCTTGTCTGGATTATATTGATGAGGATTATAATGGGTGCAACAATGGCTGCGGCGGAGAGATTGGATCTCGCACGACTCAAGTGATGTGCTATAGTGGGTGGAATAATCGAGCCCTACCCGGGGGGGGGGTCTCTCGGCCTTTATATAGGATGGTGGGTCTCGAATTCGTATCCGAGTAGGTTACAAGTTGCAGGTACGTCGGTTGTATTTCCTGCCTTGTACCGCAAGTTGGAGGCGTTGTTGGGCTCCAACTGGGCCTTCTAGAAGGTGGATGGCAGTTCCCCTTGCTGGGTTTTAGTGTGAACATGGATCCGGTAGGCCTATCTGGAGGACTCGGGAAGTATTCCTACGTCATTCGTACCCCTCCTTAAATCCCCTCATGATCAAATGTTTCTCGATCTCGTTATTGTTTGTACAACTTTTTAAGTTTTTGCGGTCCAAACATGTGCAATGCATACGTCTCTCCTTCGCGACATATCATCTTTAACTGCTCTTAGAAAACCCACCACACCTTCCATGTAGACTTTGGATGCACGATTGTGGTGGTACATCCACCCTCGGTCCATTTGTCAAATAATTAGTAGTGCTTAGTTAATAAAAATCGTACGAAACCACAAAACATTGGTATTGTACATATGATTTGTAGGAAAAAACATCGACATTGTTAGACCCTCCGGGTAATAACTCGGTCGTCCAGGAGATTAAGTTTTCTGACTGTTAGAGCATATGAAACCGTGCCTATCCCCCCCAACCAGACCATCACCCTAGCTTATTATTGTTTCAATAGCTTAGTCCCTCTCCTTCGGCACCTCTAATCTCCAACATCACGCACCAGATCAGTTGCTAGCCCGCCGCCCCCGTCGATTCCAAATGCATGGCTTTCTGGCACACAAACAAGATCAGTGCGCCCGCGGACGCTGTCTGCAACAGATCGTCATTGGATGAGGTATATATACATCATATTATTCCAATTGAGGAAACGGTACAATGTGAATTCTTATGCTTTTTTCGCCTCCTTTCGTTTTGAGATTTTTTCTAGGAATCGACATGTCAATGCGGTATTCCGGTAGATGTGCGGAGTATCAACATTGTTTAGAAACCAAATTGCTTATTCTGCAAGATTTAGACATAACAAGAGACTGGAAGAGAAGAATGAAAGATGGAGGAAGCAATGAAGAAGCCCAAAGAGAAGGCAGAGCTAGCAGATGTGGCCACCCGGAAGATGGAGGAAGCAATGAAGAAGGCCGAAATAAAAGCAGAATCAACGCACGATTCAAAAATTATTACACCTAGAGACGGTCGTTATTTCTCACTGATGCAAAAAAAAATATTACACCCAGAGACGGTCGTTATTTCTCACCGATGCACAAAATTTTTGAGTCCGTTCATAGTACAAATCGGCTCGAATGATGCATATAGCCGAGCCGGCTATAGTTCACAGCAGCCTCAAAAAATTTGGAAGGTGGGGTTGATGACCCACAAGTATAGGGGATCGCAACAGTCTTCGAGGGAAGTAAAACCCAAATTTATTGATTCGACACAAGGGGAGCCAAAGAATATTTGCGAGCCTTAACAAGTGAGTTGTCGATTCACCTGCACCTGAAAGTACTTTTATTCGCAGTGGTTTATCAATAGTAACAGTTTTATAGTAGCAGCAGTAGTGAAATAACAGCAGCCGTGAGATGAAAACAACAGCAATTGCGTTTGAAGTAAACAACGGGATTAAATACTGTAGGCATAGGGATAGATGAACGGGCGTTGCATGGATAAGATAGTTCATATAATAATCAAGACATGGGCATTGCATATAAATAAGATAAAGTATACAAGCACTAAGTAACCATAGGCATGTGTTCAGTAAATAGTCGTACGTGCTCGCAATGAGAACTTGCACAACATATTTTGTCCTACCAACCCATTTTCAGCGGGCCTCAAGGGAACTACTGGTAATTAAGGTGTTCCTTTTAATAAAACACCGAAACAAAGCATTAACACTCCGTGAACACATGTGATCCTCACATCACAGCCATCCCCTCCGGTTGTCCCAATTTATGTCACCTCGAGGCCTCGGGTTCCGTACAACGATATGTGTAAACAACTTGCAGGTATGATCAAGAAACAATAATTATTATCGTGATTCAATAACATGTTCAGATCTGAGATCATGGCACTCGGGCCCAAAGTGGCAAGCATTAAGCATAACAAGTTGCAACAATGTCAATAGCACTAATAGAAGATACTAGGCACTATGCCCTAACAATCACGACATTATTACATGAACGATCTCATCCAATCCCTACCATCCCCTTCAGCCTACAGCGGGGGAATTACTCACACATGGATGGGGGAAACATAGATGGTCGATAGCGAGGCATTGGCGATGACGATAGCGATGATCTCCTCCAATTCTCCGTCCCGGCAGGGTGCCAGAACAGGAACTTCTGATCCCCGAATCGAGGTTCGGGGTGGCGGCGGAGCTACGGACTTCTTTCTGGAAAACTATCGAACTCCCTCGTGTTTTAGGGTTGAAGGCTATTTGTAGTCGAAATGGGAGACCAAGGGGTTGTGGGAGTGGCCCACACCACCTGGTGGCGCGGCCTAGGGGGCGCCGGGGGGTGGTTTGGCCACCTTTTGGCCCCTCTCCGGGTCTCCTTCTGGCTCCCGGAGTCTTCTGGTGTTTTAGGGCCAATGGGGTCTTTTCTTGGCAATTTCCCGAAAGTTGATTTTTGTGCACAAAAACGAGACACCAAAGTAATTCTGCTGAAAACAGCGTTAGTCTGTGTTAGTTGCATTCAAAACACACAAGTTTATAGGAAATCAATAGGAAAAGTGTTTGGAAAAGGAGATACGTTTTCGACGTATCAACTCCCCCCAAGCTTAGCTTATTGCTTGTTTTCAAGCAATTCAGTGACAACTGAGTGCGATAAAAGACTTTTACGAACACATTTGTTTCATATGATGTAAATATACTCACTATATGATCAAATACTTAATTCTGCTCATGATAAGATACATGCAAGATACTGTCACTTAATAGCTATGCAAACCATGAAGAGATAACAACATATTAATAATAAACAACATGAAGCATAACTATTTGCAAGATTTTAATATTCATAATAGGATCTAATAAAGTGGTATGTCGCTTGCCCTTATGTGTGGGGAAAAACATAAATGCCAGGGCACCTCTGAAGTTCAAGGGAAGACTAGAAGTAAAGATATCAAAGATACAAGTGTCAAAATTATACCACAATCAACCGTGCTTTAGGACAAACACATCACACTAAGAATGACCATTGTGCTCTCAAGAAAGTGCTCAAATAATATGGTGGAGACTCAACATAAAAGTAAAAGAAAGTCCCTTTGCAGAGGGAAGCATGGATCACTCATGTGCTAGAGATTTTTATTTTATTAAACAGAGGTATTGAAAACATTTTGAGAGAGGTGTATGCTTATGTCAACGAATCGTAAACAGACAATACAGTACGTCACAAGCCAACTGGATTCACAAGAGAGGCTCTCATATGAAGGATGCATCTGGGTAGAAGGTCATCCCTCTTTATCTTTTGTTTACACAATTATGCTTTGACTGATAAATCAGGGGCAAAATAGTGAAGAGATTTTGTGTGTATTAATTTGAGGCTGGGCACCCCGCTGCCAGCTCTTCTATCATTTAAGCGGATGAATCCACTAGTCCAGGGTGTGAAATCCAATCAACAAGTGAGATAAAAATTATCTATTTACGTCCTCATGAGCTAAAATAGGGGCACAACAGAGGAATAATTTTTAGCAGGTTTTAAAGGTAGCACATGAGCAATTTACTTGGAGTGCCGGTTAAATACCACATATAGGTAGGTAAGATGGACACATTTGGAAAACTTTGGTTTTTGCAAGTTGGATGCACGAGTAGAGCTCATACTCAGTACAGGTGAAGGCTAGCAATAGACAGCGAGTGACAATCAAGAGAGCAACAACTATCATAATCATGTTTGCGACAAAGTAAAATTAACTGAGGCATAAAATTGATACTAGAACTCTGAGGCAATATAAATCATCGAGACTTATTGACTTTTTGTTTTCAGTCTTAGCATGCGTGAGCATGTGCCAAGTCAATTCAAATGAAATAGTCAGAGGAGGCTACCACAATGTCATACCCTTCTACGAATAGAACAATGCGAACAAATATTTATATCACAGGTCATTTACCATTAATAAATTCGAACAAAACATGAGAGAGCACGCACTATTAAGCAGCCATTAAGTCACATATATCTTATACGAACAAACTAAACATGCTCACATAGATGGATATATGTACAAAAATGAAAGCAAATAGAGTTCATACCGGCCTCTCACCACTACTTGAATTGTCATAGATCGCCATTATTGCTCTTCACTTGTGGCTCGAATAATATATAATGAAAACCAAGCTCCAATGGAGTCACTGACGACTATTGAAATCTGCAGCAAACTTTACAAAACCAAAGAAGAACAATAAATATTTTTGGGTTTTTCAATTAAAACAAGAACAGAAAGAGAACAAGCAAACAAGGATTTTTTTTTGAATATTAAGCTGCAACTTAAAGCAAACAAATGGAGAGAAACAACAGAAATATTTTTGGTCTTTTTGCGTTTTGGAAAACAAGAACGGAACAATAAAACAAAGAGAAATGAAAGAAACAAAGAAAACGAAAACCAACGAAAGAAACAAAAGAAACAAGAGAAAAGAAAACATGGATATACAAAGAACCGACCGAACATGATATATAAATGAGCGTGATGTCGGTATACATCCCCCAAAGCTTAGGCTTTTTGCCTAAGTGGAGATCAATCAAAGCGCGGGAAATATCACCACTATGGTGGGTCGTCCCTCGCGTGGTCGTACTCGGGCGCCCAAAAGGAAGATGAAGCAGCTGGCGCATAGTCATAACCGGGGTGCTGGTATGGGATCCCCGTGGTGTCATAGGGTTGGACGAAATCACCATCGCCCCCCTCGTCGGCATCCTCCCCTTGTTGGGGGTAATGCTCAAGGTACGTGTCCAGCTCACTCTTAGAAAGCTTCCATCCTTACCTGTTATTAAGATTAAACAAAAGAGGTGCAGCCAAAAGTACTTCCCTAACAGTTTTAATAACTCTCCACACGGATCGTTTGGAGAAAGTTAATTCAAAAGATAGATTATGTAAGTGAGCATGGGTAGAAATAAACTTATGTTGAATCATGGAAACAAGATCAAGCCTCTTTATAGGAAACTGCAGGTCTAGAGGGTGTGGCTCCAAACCATGCAAAGCTAGCAAGCGCGAGGCAATAAGACCTCCACAAACTCCGCCCTTCTCACGGTTATGTGAGAGATGGTAAGCAATCAAAGCACCAAAATTATAAGACCTATCACATCTTAAGGCAGCTACAATAAACGCCAAATCATAGATAGATAGCTTGTTGGCAGTTTTTCTAGCTAACACACATTTAGAAATAAAATAGGCAAAGTATTGAATGCTAGGGAGTTGAATTTCTCGAATTTTACCACTCTCCCCTATGAAGCTTCTTCCTTGGCAAATCTCCTCATATAATTCCAGCAGTGGTTTAGGCTGCCCTTTTATCTTCTCACAAGAACCCCACTCTGGTACCTTGATAGCTGCACAAAAATCACTGAAAGACAAGTTTACAGCTTTATTGTAAATTTTATATTAGACCATTGGGTTAGTTGAGGACCATTTAAAACGAAAATCGTGCACCACAGACATAGTTAGTTTCACATATTGGATAGGCTCATCCTCAATGAAACGGTCCAAGCCTGCATTATGCACAAGAGTGTTGAAATCCTGCGAAATTTCCGTAATCCTCATGATTTCCTGACACGGATAAATTGATGGGAACACTCTCTCTTCGTGGTGCACGAGCATGACCTCATGCAACTCCAACTCATGCTGGTTTAGTTGATGAACATTGTGCTCCATCTCTGAAATTTTTCAACAATCATCACAAAAATTAATTTCAAGCAACTATAAGGTGGAAACTACCATAGAGACTTATATGAGAGCTAAACATACATCAAAACTACATTGTTTCTACTCAAATCAAGCATGCAAACTCACATAAGCTGTCACCTACAGTACTAAAATACTCAAGAAATACTTCACTAAACAAAATTCTACTTGGATCATCAGAGGAGTCACATACCGGAGATCAAACACACCAAATATCAGCACAAATAATGGGCTGAAGAAGGAGATCGAAAATCCAGAGGAAGAACAAGCAGAACACGAGTTCCAGGAAATGTTTTCAGTTTGTGAGGTGAGAGAGAAGACTTTGGCAGTGAAGAGAGTTAGTGGAGGGCCAGGGGGCCACACCATGTGTTGGCGCCACCAGGGGGCTGACCGCACCACCCTGTGGTGTGCCTGACTGGTGGGTCCCCCTGGGGCCTCCCAGGTGGCTTTCTGCCTCATTTTTTACGTAAAAATTTATTATAATTTTTCTGGAATTTTTTGAGAAACTTTATTTTTGAGGTATTTCCAGAATTTTAATAATTAATTAAAACCAGGAAAACGAAAGGGAACATGTGGAAAAAAAAACCAAAACCATCACTACAGAGGTTCTATGACACTCTAATGAAAGAATATCCAAAGAAAACAAAGGTGGTAGTGGTGAAAACAAAAGTATGGGTGGTGAAAACATGCATAACCTTAGTAATGAGGGTGAAAACATCAAGAAAACATGCATAAGGATGGTGGAAAACATGATTGTACTCAAGTAGAAATGTGATAAAAGAAGTAAACATGGTGAAAATATAATGGGGAAGGTGAAAACATTGCCCACTTCATTTAAAATCATTTTGTTAACAAGGGTGGTCAAGTCTTGCTACCAGAATAATTTTATATGAAACAAAACTTTGTTTCTCACTAAATACTCATGTTACCTTAACCTTGATAGACATAGTCCCAATCATAATAATTTCTTTATCTTTGGGTGGCTTTTGAATAGGACAATAAAATTCTCCAATCTTGATGGTCTCAATATTTTCAATGGAATTTAGACCATATTTTCTATCAATCTTCTTGGGAAAATAAACAGTGTGCTCTTTATCATTAACATTAAAAGTAACTTTTCCTTGATTGCAATCAATAACAGCCCCTGCATTATTAAGAAAAGGTCTCCCAAGAATAATAGACATATTATCATCTTCAGGCATTTCCAACACAACAAAGTCAGTTAATATGAGACAATTATTAGCAACTTGAACAGGAACATCCTCACATATACCCATAGGAATAGCAGTATATTTATCAGCCATTTGCAAAGATATATTTGTTGGTATCAAATTTTATAGGAGGAGTCTTTTATAGAGAGTAAAAGGCATGACACTAACTCCAGCTCCTAAATCACACAAAGCAGTTCTAACATAATTATTTTTAATAGAACAGAGAATAGTTGGTATACCAGGATCTCCAAGCTTCTCATAAACCTTGCCATTAAAAGAGCAATTAGCAAGCATAGTGGAGATTTCCTCATTAGGAATATTCCTTTTGTTAGAGACAATATCTTTCATATATTTTGCATAAGGAGGCAATTTAATAGCATCAGTTAAAGGAATTTGCAAGAACAAAGGTTTCATCCATTCACAAAACTTGTTATAGTGTTCTTGTTCCTTAGATTTGTGTTTCTTATTAGGAAAAGGCATTGGTTTTTGTACCCAAGGTTCTCTCTCATTACCATGTTTATTAGCAATGAAGTCCTCCTTAGTATACTTTGCAGATTTAGTTTGCTTTTCAGGTTCAGCTACATGTTCTTGTTTATCAGAAGCATCATTCTTTTCATTACCACTTTCAGTTTTAGCATCAGAGATAGATATACTATTAGGATCTTTAGCAAGTTCAGAGGATTCTACATCAGTTTTATGTTTCTTCTTCTTTTTCTTCTTAGTATGAATAACAATATTATTAGTTTGCTGAGAATCTTGTTCAATTCTTTTAGGATGTCCCTCGGGATATAAAGGATCTTGTGTAGCAATTCCACTTCTAGTTCTTATTTCATAAGCATGTTTTTCTTTAGAAGCATTAACTAGCAAATCTTTTTGCACTTTAGCAAGTTGATCAATTTGAGTTTGAACTATTTGAAAATGTTTAACAAACATTTTGACATCATTAGAGGTTCTGTAAGGACCCCAGACCGGCAGTCTGAAACCCTACGTATGCATACATTCACGATCCCAAAAAGATCAGTCGTGAACAACATACACAGTTGGCACACAGAAATACATCATCCATTACACGAATACATAAAGGTATTACATAAAAGATCACATGATCAAGTTTAACGCAACTGCCACATGGGGCAGGCAACTTATCAAACACAGCGGAAGACAAATAAAACACAACGTAGTTGAGCCCAAGTCACGCCTTAACCTACAGGCTGCTGACCCGGAGACGATCCTAGTTCGCAAAGCCGTCAACTCCGTACTTCTCTTCATAGATCTCCTTCGGAGACTCCTTCTCCAAATCTGATAAGTAGATACCAGGGGCGAAACCATAATGAGTACATTTGAATGTACTCAGCAAGACATCCATCATGTCACTTACCAACATGCAAATATGCTTATATGGTGGAATAGGTAGGCTATAAATATGGTTCACTATCAATGGTGTTCATATATGATGACACCACAGTTGCAGTCAGGTTAATCTGTATCTTCGTTGAAGAAGATACTTCAGAAGAAAATAATATAGTTTTATTTCTCTTGTAGATATCACATGTACAAGAGTTTTTGTAAAACTTTGTTAAGGAATATTTTCTCTTTGCAAAACTTCTTGGAATCAGTTTCCAGAATTCTTGCTTAGAGTAGAAAAGGTTTTCTTTGCAAAACATTTTGTTTTGTATAACATCATCTGGCTTTTCATCATCGACGATACCTCCACGGTATAAGTTTCCATTCCTTTCCGAACTTCACAAGTTCAACACTTCCTTTCCAAAATTTCCCTTTCAAAAACTTCCTTTTTGAAAACATTGACACAATGCTAGCTACATGGCCATTCAACCGTCCATATCCGAGGACGCGGCTATCTCGAAATAGTTTTACTCTGCAGAGGTGTACACATTTCCACCAGATCCAGAATCCGCCATGAAACACCCATGGACTGTCCTCAACCTATGAGAACATCAGATAACTGATCTTGACTATCCACTATGTACAAGCTAGAACATGACTATCTCTTCAATTGGGGTTCCCCCTCCCTGGCAAGCCGTGTCCCACACCGCCAAAACAGGAGACCCAACTGCTGCATCCGGAGGGAGAATTAATCCCACACTTTAGATGTCCCGTCTGCTCACTCCTAGCGACACTTCGGTTCGGAGGATCCAATCCTCTATAGCACTTTGAGATAGCTCACATACTAACCATAACAAGTTTTTAATCAAGCCCCTACCCATATTGGGGTAAAGTGGCGGTACGGTAAAGGTTGTCCAGCGAAGACTAGGTTATGTGTCATTTTTGAAAACACCACTTTCTCAAAAATGACCACTTCCACATTCCTCCGGAGAACAAGGATCCGCCTTTTCTCCGGGTTTTTCCGTAAAGCCTTTGTTTTGTAGAATCACAATTTTAGGGTGTCCACTTAGGGACTAGTATATTTGATGGTAATAAATACCATATGGTGGCTTATGGGCTTGGTATTACCAAGTTTAACTACTGGCATGGTAGTAACCTATATTATAGTATAGTAGTAAATTCCACATCAAAAATAGTTTTGATAATCAAGTTTTTGTAAAACTTCAGAGGTAAAACATGCATGATATATAATGGTAAGTATTGTATCAGCAAGCAATCAGGATGGCTTGCCTGGTATCTCCTTGTGTCCCTGGTTTTGGAGTGACTAGAACTTGAAACAGAGCTTCACGACACTTCCTTCCTCTTCGTTTTCTAACGCCGTAAAAGGAATAAAGGACACACATTCAGAACCAATCAAGGCAAGCAACCATACATAACAATACATACAGCAAGGAAATCTAATAATAACAAAATCACTCAATTATTAATTGAGGCAAACAATCAAACAATCCTACTTGGCAGAAATGCCATTCAATAAGACAGCTTAAGGTTGGAGGAATATATCTCACAACCTTAATATCATGGATTCAGTGGGTGTGCCACTCTCATACCAAGATATTAATAAGCCCAAAATACACTTAGTTTCACCTGGGTGAGACTACTAAAAGTATATAAAACATGCACAAAAATAAGCATGGCAATGGGTCTGTCAACCACACCACAAAAAGAAAAAGGTAGCTAATCTGCTAAGCCTAAATTCACATCAAGAATAACTAAGACACATGATTTGCAAAAGTTACTTTTACAAATCAGTGAGCCTACACAAGTGTAACAAGGTAATAGACTCATCATAAAACACACAATTTCTCATAGTGAGAACAATAGAAACAATGACTAAAAAGGAGGAATCCTATAGACATGTTTCTACTAAGGGTTTTCTATGCAAGCATGCATAATAAGTAAAGTAATAAAATGCAAACAAGGAACCATGTTATCATAATGGGAATGAAAACATGTCCTCATGCAAGGATACACAAATATCTACCAAACACAAGTTGGCAGCAAAATAATTTAACACAAAAACTGCTAAGGAAACTAGTACTACTCAAACATGAAGAATCAATGGATGCATTTCAATCAAGTAATTGAAATACAACCAGAGGGTCCATGTCATAAAAACAGTAGTGAAAAATACCTATACTTGCTATAACAAAAAAATATCCCATTTAGCAAAACAATGCATCAATTTGCAGGGCAACTCCTACATACTAGTAGTAACAAAAAGGGCATTACTTAGAGGAATCAATCAACACTCCAAAGATGTATTTTTCCTATCAAGACACACATGATTACAACCACTTACAAACAGAAGCATACCCATTTTTGTTTAGCACAAAAATTCCCAAAGCAAAAATACTAGGCACTCATTAGTTATAGAACTATATAAAAGAAATGCACCTAGTGTGGGGGAAATAATGTTCCCACCAAAAATGCAATGAAACCAGTGGGTGTTCCACTAGCATATCAAAGCATTAAGAGGTCACAAAGCCTCTGGTCATACTTGACAAAAATTAGCAAAAACCTAAACTAGCACCTAGTGCAATAACAATACTAGCAGAAAATAATAGGGTGCAAAAATAAGCAAGGCAATGCTACTCATGCTATTATTTCCACACAAGTGAAAACTTTAGGGGTCAAGTACTCATAACAACCTTATCAAAATGCTACTGGTCTTATGAACATAACACAAAAATATGTGGCCACAAAACCACAAATGATTATGTCAAAATTCCACACATGAGGGAATTTTTCCATAACCATTCTCATAGTCATGACAAAGCTAATAATGCTTTTCTACCAACTCAAATGCAATCTATCAGAGGTGATAACAACACCAAATCAGTACCAACATGGCACTGGATCCAATCAAAAATCCAAGTGCTAGCACATCAATTCATCACTCAAAAATTATATGCAACTATACACTAGAGATAAACATATGCTACTAACAAATATCATAATTCTTCTCCACTCAAGTCCACACATTCTAACATGCTAAAATAGTTAAGTAATACTTAGAAAACAAGTTCACACAACTTATACATGCTAGAAAACAATATTGCAACACAAAAATATCATCACACAAATTAATTAACTAAAATGCCAAAATGGCAGAAATATGCAAAACAAGGATCTGTCCACAAAATTTTCTAGGATGCTCTAAAAATTAAACCCTTCTAGGTTTGGATAGTCCTAAACATATACAAGACCATCCAATTTGGTTTGTATCAAAAACATTTTTTAATAATTTTATAAAAATCACCAAAGTGCTCTCTGGTGTTTTACCAAATTGCATGCCATTTCAAAAATACAATGAATTTGGAAACGAGGTTAATTGCTCCTGTTAGGAAATTTCAAGGGCTTTCCAATGCAATTGGCCTCACTTCATTATGAGTTGTGAAATAAAAATGGTGCTCATTTTGGTGTTTCTGGTACCTGTTGCCAAATCATTTTTCATTTCAAATCTATTCACCCAAATGTAGATCTACAAAGTGGAGGTGGTTTAGATTTAGTTGAGGTACCACTGTAAATTTTAGTTTGGTCAAAAACATCTTTTAGGTTGCCTTTTAGAGCCTAAAGTAAACAGGTACTTTCTGTGGAAATTTAAATAGGAAAAAGAACTTGGACATGGGCTAGAATCAAAATGGGCCGGCCAGAATCTTTCTCACCGCGGCCAGATCGAGCCAGTGCCGCTGACTCGCGGGCCAGCCGGCCACGCGGGCAGCCACGCGGGCGAGCGCGGCCCCACCAGACAGTTTGACTTTCTCCCGCGCGGGCCAAGGCGCTGACGCGAGCGCGACGTCGGCATGACGCCATCGCCGGCGGGAAAGGTCTCCGGCGAGCAACAATCCGGCGAGTCCGGCTATCAAATCGCGAAATAAAAACGTGCACTCGAAGCTCTCGTCAAGGGGAAGCTAAAGAGAGCAGCCTCGCTTCCCGGGACGGACCGGAAAGCAGCGGCGACGGCGCGCACGCGGCGGCCGGACGGCGACACGGCACGGCGTCGAATCCGTGGGCGAGGGAGGGGGAAAAAGCGACGGGGAGTACCACATCCTCACCATGAACGCACTGGACCAAACGGGGACGGCGGAGGAGACTCGAGACGGCGGCAATCTCTCGCCGGAGCTCCGCCGGGCTCGGAGAGGAGAATGGAAGGCGCGGCCTCCTCGCGGCGCTTTGGCCCGATTCCCTTGGCAGAGAGGACCACCACAACGACGCGGAGACGATGAGGACCACGGCGGCCGGCGGCGAGCCCACCAGCGGCCGAATCGACGGCGACTCATTTCGGCCTAGGGTTTGGGTTCCGATTTGTACAGAGGGAGAGAGCTCGAGGGGGGGGGGAGATAGAGGGGGGGGCCTGGGGGAGACAAGGCACATGGGGGGCCTCTTTATCCCCAAGGGTTCCTTCCCTTCGAAGCCATGGAGTAGGGGTGCTGTTTCTCTACAGGGAGCTAGAGGTAGGAGATGACTTGGATAACATTTAGGTCCTTGACATTTTACAAGTAGGTCCCTGTGTTCTCTGAAAAAGGATGTTTTCCCTAAGCAAACAAATTTTAAAATTTAAATCCTTTTGCCCAAAATTCTTATTGGTTAAGATACACAACATATGTGAAAATTGGCTCCATTAGATAAACTTGATAATTCAAAGTTGTTCAAATTTGAATTCTTACAGAAATGGACATTGAATTTATTAACCTACTTAGGAGCTTCCAAAAATGATAATTTTTGGCACACATTCCTTATTTGATGTGTTCCTTATGTGGTAGAAAATGCAAGTCATTTTGAGTTACTTCATAGAACAAACTTGTTCAAATTTCAAAAAGGTGCTGTCAAGAAAACAGGGGTTTTTGGCAACTTAAACAATTCAAAAACTTGTGCCCTTTTGGTTTTCATCCTTATTTATGATATAGAGCATGTGGTATTTATTTCATGGCATTTGGAAAAAGTTTGTAGAACAAACTTGTTCAAAATCCCAAATGTTGCTGTGGAGAAAACTCATGTTTTCAGGGCTTTAATGGATTCAATTCTTGGTCTCCTCTTGTGTGTGTTCCTTATTTGATATAAGGAAGCAATGGTATGAATTTCAAATCATTTCAAGAAAGTTTCCAATAGTAACTTGTTTTAGTTTTCTGTTTCTAGAAATATTGGAATTTCTATTTAATAAAGCACTTGGCTTTTCTTTAGCCATGCTTTGCCAAAATATTTATGTGACTAGAGATAGCAAGTCAATGCTCTCCAATAATATTGTTTTTAAGCTAGCAAGGTTGGAAAAACATTTTGATAATATTTTGGTGAAGCATTTAAGAATGCCTCCTTTTCTGATAATCCTTTATGGAAATTATTAAGTGTTTCATCTTTCTTAATTTGGGTCTTGGAATAATATTCAACAAGTATTGGCTTCATAAGATGTTTTTGGAAAACTCTTTGATCAATATTTACTTTAGAAAATATTGTCAAAGTCATTGGAACAATATGTTGAATATTTTGTTTTCCCATTCTTAGCCATGTAAGTTTATATAATTAGTTTGTTTAGTTGCACTTAAACAAACACAAACAAACACAACCAAGGTTTATTAGTCAAGCAATTAGCAAAACAACTGTGTTAACAGGTATTCCAAAATTGGGATGTGACAGGTCTTCCCCCCTTAAAAAGAATCTCGTCCCCGAGATTCACAAGCGAGGACTAAGGGAGGGCCAACAAACACAATGTTAGTGTTGGAGTGTAGGTGCTTCCCCCCTTTGACTTTTCTTGGGAGGTGGGGTACATCCCTAAATTAGCAAATTTAGTTTAAAAAATTCTCTAGCTATCAATTTACTCAACCACCAAATTTTAAAAATTTCTGATAACTTCACTACTGCCAACTAGTTCCTTTTAGTGCAGAACTACCTGGAAATGTATCGTCAATTATTACACGAGTTCCTAGCTATATCCCACATATTACATACCACATATGGAGTGGTGTACCACTCTCATAACAAGGTATATAATAAGCTAAAAATATAGCTTGTGGGTGCAAAGGTTAGGTTGCTAAGGTAAAACAAACAAACAGAACAATACCCATGGCAGTGGATATTGGCATCACACAAGCAATTATCACTTAATATGTTCATGATTTTAGTTGGATGTTTTAGTTTCATAAGATACTCTTAAGCACAATCATAACACAAGTATTAACTCATGCTAAGGTAAAAACATTTAAACAAAATCCAATAAGCAAGCAAACAACACCACAGATGAATAGACTATTTATTCACCAGGTTATTGTTTATTAGAGGTTTTGGAATCCATCAATCATGAACAATTAGCAAACAACCAGTAGCTAAAAAACCAATGAATACAATCATAAAGATACTCTAAAATACCATCTTCACACAAGATAATACTCCTATTACACAGGCATAACAAAAACAGGACTACACAAATAACACACTAGTATGAAAAAAGCTACACCAGCATGATATAAGAGATAATCATATCCTATAACCATAGAAAATGAAACTAAATAATTCATGGCATGCTAACAGAGGTAATAACTTCCTAAACATGCTATATCAACTCATATACTTATAAAATAACAAGAGGGTAATACTAGAGCAAAAATCACCATTTTCTAGTGGTGAAACTAGCTTTCGCGCTAGAGAAGCAAACAATGCTATCATGATGTTTAAACTTAAACAAGCAAGTCATGAATATAAATGTACCTAATAACCGTACACAAAACTTACTCATGCTAGTAAGCACAAACATCAAAACAATCCCATGAAACAACTATTAAACATGCATAAATTAATTCTAGCAATTTATGTTTTTCTTTAACCAATTGCTAGCAAACAAGCAAGGTATAACTCACACAACCAGTAGCTATGCAATTAGTGAAAAGTTATCTAAACCTTTTCAAAAATCCATACACTCAATTTAAAATCATTCACAAACAATCTACCAATCAAGAGGAATTTATTTTATTTGCGAACAATTTAATTTCAGCACACGATAGTGAAACATTTCTTAACATGATACCCCTAAGGAATATTATGCTAACAAAAGGATCACACCTAAACATATTAGTCTTTACTAATAAGAGATAAACTTCTCACTTTCATAGGTGAGAACAAACAATTATATTTTCCATGGTGGAAAATAGAAATCAATCACATAGTGAAACATGCTATTTTCACACCTGTGTATGGTTGGGGATTTTCATCCTCAAGCCAAAATACAATGGGACCAGTGGGCTATGGCCTACTAATACCAAGTAAAAATAGGTACTAAACCTCTGGTTACTCATGAAAAACGTTGCATACAAGATAAAAATATAATGCTATTTAATCTAGTGAAGCAATACTAGTGCATATTAATAGCAATTCTTACACATGCTTTACTATTAAGAGACGTGCAAGCTAATCATAGGTACAATCATCAAAATATCAGTACCTAAACGGTACTGGACCCAAGAAAACATGGCACAAAATTTATCAAAGCATTCACACAAAGATCTAGCTTTCACAATAATTCCAAATAATAAAAACTGGAAAAATAGCAAATGTTACTCATGCTTTGCTATAAGATCACATGTAAGTTAATGAAGATAACAACATATAAATAACAGTACAAAAATGGTACTGGATCTATCATAACCATAACAAAAATCTAGGTACATCAAATCTATAAGGATTTGCCCACTCAACAATCCAAATAATAAAACTGGAAGGTAACAAATGCTATTTCATTTTTAGTTCGAGTTTCCAATCATGCACACACTTTCTAGGGTAGATTTATTGTAATAAAACAACATAATAACACGTCCTAACAACTTCATATAAGTTAGGAAGCAAGATTGAATAAAACACAAATTTATTTCAATCAAGAGCACACAAAGAGACTAAAACAGGAAAACTGTCGTTTCCTATATCTATCACAACCGTTCCATCGTTCATTTAATTTCTAAACCCCGAATTTCATAGTAACTATAATGTCTATTAAAACTTGGTTTCCAAAGTAGATACACATGATATCCTATTGACTAGTAAACGAATAGGTCATCATCTTATTTTTTCGTGACTTCTCCTTTTTACCAACTAGATTAAAAAGTGTCAAGTCACTTAATTCTTTGGTTTAGAGAGAGTTGTCAGTAGTTTGCATGATTTGGTTAGGTGTCAACCTAAGATTTTGAACAAAGCATGTTAATCTTGTTAGCTTTCTATTAAATAATGTTTGTCCGACAAGATACGACTAGCGTCATACGTCGAATATTGAATTGTGCTCTTTTGATTGGCTTTTTAGGGGGTTGCGCATCATGGCCTGTGAAAAAAATCTTTCGCACCTTTCTCCAGAGGAGGGAGGTATATAACTTTTAAAAGGGGATCTCTTTAGTTTGGTCTTTTAAAAGGGGACATAAAAAAAAAAGCGCAACATTTAGCCAACAGGGTAAAAAGAGTCTTTTGCAAACAGACAAAACAAAGAGGTTTTGGTCAGTAGTGGTTGATTTCTTCACGCCTTTTCATCTTTGAGGGTTGTCGTTGTTGGAGCTTTGTCCGTTGGAGTGCATCACTGGTAGCAACACTATCAGCTCGTGTGGCTTGATGGTCCTCTATTATTAGGCCCAACGGTGCTTTCATTGATTGTGGGGGAGATGGTGGTGGTTCACGACGGGTCGCATTATGAAGCGAAAACAAGTATAAGTCTAAGCAACAAATTCTTGTTTTTGAATGCTATACAAACATTTTTGCTTGCAAAAATTTAACACGAGGCGATTCAAAAACAAGAGCGGGGCAAGCACAATTTTGCAAAATTTGAGCACCCCACAAACATATAGAAGCCTAGATGAACCAAATTCTACACCACACAATAGCACACAGTCCTACGGACACACATAAACAAGCCAAAACACACAAGCAAGGCTCCATTGGAGCTACGTCGGGGGATGATCCAAAATCCTAGAAGTGGCTGAAGAACTATATCTACTTCTGACCATCATCACTGTAGAGCTAGGCAATTATTTTGGTCTTCTCGGGACATCGGCAAGTATAAAAGTTTTTGTATGGAAACAAGATAATAGAAGTAAAGTTTTGATAAACCTTTTTAACTGAGAGAGGTAATAATATGCAACAATCTGTTTTTGAAACCCCAACTATTTTCTGGACAGAAAACTTCAAAGACGAGAGATGTTTCAAAAACAGAGCGGAGCAGTTGCAAACAAGTAAGAAATAAACTCTTAACCGAGAGAGATACCAATTCTATAAGGCCCGACCTTCGAACCACTGTTCAAGGACGCCCTTGATATGCATTTAAAATCTTTTGAAAAGATAATAAGGAGGGAAAATATACTAAAATTCCCTTAGATAAAATTAATGTAGATAGTAAATAGGTTTTTACTCAAAAATAGTTTTCTTTCCTATCTGACGTCCATGCTAACTAAGGTCTCCTAAGGCCAGGATGGCTCTGATACCAACTCTGTAAGGACCCCAGACCGGCAGTCTGAAACCCTACGTATGCATACATTCACGATCCCAAAAAGATCAGTCGTGAACAACATACACAGTTGGCACACAGAAATACATCATCCATTACACGAATACATAAAGGTATTACATAAAAGATCACATGATCAAGTTTAACGCAACTGCCACATGGGGCAGGCAACTTATCAAACACAGCGGAAGACAAATAAAACACAACGTAGTTGAGCCCAAGTCACGCCTTAACCTACAGGCTGCTGACCCGGAGACGATCCTAGTTCGCAAAGCCGTCAACTCCGTACTTCTCTTCATAGATCTCCTTCGGAGACTCCTTCTCCAAATCTGATAAGTAGATACCAGGGGCGAAACCATAATGAGTACATTTGAATGTACTCAGCAAGACATCCATCATGTCACTTACCAACATGCAAATATGCTTATATGGTGGAATAGGTAGGCTATAAATATGGTTCACTATCAATGGTGTTCATATATGATGACACCACAGTTGCAGTCAGGTTAATCTGTATCTTCGTTGAAGAAGATACTTCAGAAGAAAATAATATAGTTTTATTTCTCTTGTAGATATCACATGTACAAGAGTTTTTGTAAAACTTTGTTAAGGAATATTTTCTCTTTGCAAAACTTCTTGGAATCAGTTTCCAGAATTCTTGCTTAGAGTAGAAAAGGTTTTCTTTGCAAAACATTTTGTTTTGTATAACATCATCTGGCTTTTCATCATCGACGATACCTCCACGGTATAAGTTTCCATTCCTTTCCGAACTTCACAAGTTCAACACTTCCTTTCCAAAATTTCCCTTTCAAAAACTTCCTTTTTGAAAACATTGACACAATGCTAGCTACATGGCCATTCAACCGTCCATATCCGAGGACGCGGCTATCTCGAAATAGTTTTACTCTGCAGAGGTGTACACATTTCCACCAGATCCAGAATCCGCCATGAAACACCCATGGACTGTCCTCAACCTATGAGAACATCAGATAACTGATCTTGACTATCCACTATGTACAAGCTAGAACATGACTATCTCTTCAATTGGGGTTCCCCCTCCCTGGCAAGCCGTGTCCCACACCGCCAAAACAGGAGACCCAACTGCTGCATCCGGAGGGAGAATTAATCCCACACTTTAGATGTCCCGTCTGCTCACTCCTAGCGACACTTCGGTTCGGAGGATCCAATCCTCTATAGCACTTTGAGATAGCTCACATACTAACCATAACAAGTTTTTAATCAAGCCCCTACCCATATTGGGGTAAAGTGGCGGTACGGTAAAGGTTGTCCAGCGAAGACTAGGTTATGTGTCATTTTTGAAAACACCACTTTCTCAAAAATGACCACTTCCACATTCCTCCGGAGAACAAGGATCCGCCTTTTCTCCGGGTTTTTCCGTAAAGCCTTTGTTTTGTAGAATCACAATTTTAGGGTGTCCACTTAGGGACTAGTATATCTGATGGTAATAAATACCATATGGTGGCTTATGGGCTTGGTATTACCAAGTTTAACTACTGGCATGGTAGTAACCTATATTATAGTATAGTAGTAAATTCCACATCAAAAATAGTTTTGATAATCAAGTTTTTGTAAAACTTCAGAGGTAAAACATGCATGATATATAATGGTAAGTATTGTATCAGCAAGCAATCAGGATGGCTTGCCTGGTATCTCCTTGTGTCCCTGGTTTTGGAGTGACTAGAACTTGAAACAGAGCTTCACGACACTTCCTTCCTCTTCGTTTTCTAACGCCGTAAAAGGAATAAAGGACACACATTCAGAACCAATCAAGGCAAGCAACCATACATAACAATACATACAGCAAGGAAATCTAATAATAACAAAATCACTCAATTATTAATTGAGGCAAACAATCAAACAATCCTACTTGGCAGAAATGCCATTCAATAAGACAGCTTAAGGTTGGAGGAATATATCTCACAACCTTAATATCATGGATTCAGTGGGTGTGCCACTCTCATACCAAGATATTAATAAGCCCAAAATACACTTAGTTTCACCTGGGTGAGACTACTAAAAGTATATAAAACATGCACAAAAATAAGCATGGCAATGGGTCTGTCAACCACACCACAAAAAGAAAAAGGTAGCTAATCTGCTAAGCCTAAATTCACATCAAGAATAACTAAGACACATGATTTGCAAAAGTTACTTTTACAAATCAGTGAGCCTACACAAGTGTAACAAGGTAATAGACTCATCATAAAACACACAATTTCTCATAGTGAGAACAATAGAAACAATGACTAAAAAGGAGGAATCCTATAGACATGTTTCTACTAAGGGTTTTCTATGCAAGCATGCATAATAAGTAAAGTAATAAAATGCAAACAAGGAACCATGTTATCATAATGGGAATGAAAACATGTCCTCATGCAAGGATACACAAATATCTACCAAACACAAGTTGGCAGCAAAATAATTTAACACAAAAACTGCTAAGGAAACTAGTACTACTCAAACATGAAGAATCAATGGATGCATTTCAATCAAGTAATTGAAATACAACCAGAGGGTCCATGTCATAAAAACAGTAGTGAAAAATACCTATACTTGCTATAACAAAAAAATATCCCATTTAGCAAAACAATGCATCAATTTGCAGGGCAACTCCTACATACTAGTAGTAACAAAAAGGGCATTACTTAGAGGAATCAATCAACACTCCAAAGATGTATTTTTCCTATCAAGACACACATGATTACAACCACTTACAAACAGAAGCATACCCATTTTTGTTTAGCACAAAAATTCCCAAAGCAAAAATACTAGGCACTCATTAGTTATAGAACTATATAAAAGAAATGCACCTAGTGTGGGGGAAATAATGTTCCCACCAAAAATGCAATGAAACCAGTGGGTGTTCCACTAGCATATCAAAGCATTAAGAGGTCACAAAGCCTCTGGTCATACTTGACAAAAATTAGCAAAAACCTAAACTAGCACCTAGTGCAATAACAATACTAGCAGAAAATAATAGGGTGCAAAAATAAGCAAGGCAATGCTACTCATGCTATTATTTCCACACAAGTGAAAACTTTAGGGGTCAAGTACTCATAACAACCTTATCAAAATGCTACTGGTCTTATGAACATAACACAAAAATATGTGGCCACAAAACCACAAATGATTATGTCAAAATTCCACACATGAGGGAATTTTTCCATAACCATTCTCATAGTCATGACAAAGCTAATAATGCTTTTCTACCAACTCAAATGCAATCTATCAGAGGTGATAACAACACCAAATCAGTACCAACATGGCACTGGATCCAATCAAAAATCCAAGTGCTAGCACATCAATTCATCACTCAAAAATTATATGCAACTATACACTAGAGATAAACATATGCTACTAACAAATATCATAATTCTTCTCCACTCAAGTCCACACATTCTAACATGCTAAAATAGTTAAGTAATACTTAGAAAACAAGTTCACACAACTTATACATGCTAGAAAACAATATTGCAACACAAAAATATCATCACACAAATTAATTAACTAAAATGCCAAAATGGCAGAAATATGCAAAACAAGGATCTGTCCACAAAATTTTCTAGGATGCTCTAAAAATTAAACCCTTCTAGGTTTGGATAGTCCTAAACATATACAAGACCATCCAATTTGGTTTGTATCAAAAACAATTTTTAATAATTTTATAAAAATCACCAAAGTGCTCTCTGGTGTTTTACCAAATTGCATGCCATTTCAAAAATACAATGAATTTGGAAACGAGGTTAATTGCTCCTGTTAGGAAATTTCAAGGGCTTTCCAATGCAATTGGCCTCACTTCATTATGAGTTGTGAAATAAAAATGGTGCTCATTTTGGTGTTTCTGGTACCTGTTGCCAAATCATTTTTCATTTCAAATCTATTCACCCAAATGTAGATCTACAAAGTGGAGGTGGTTTAGATTTAGTTGAGGTACCACTGTAAATTTTAGTTTGGTCAAAAACATCTTTTAGGTTGCCTTTTAGAGCCTAAAGTAAACAGGTACTTTCTGTGGAAATTTAAATAGGAAAAAGAACTTGGACATGGGCTAGAATCAAAATGGGCCGGCCAGAATCTTTCTCACCGCGGCCAGATCGAGCCAGTGCCGCTGACTCGCGGGCCAGCCGGCCACGCGGGCAGCCACGCGGGCGAGCGCGGCCCCACCAGACAGTTTGACTTTCTCCCGCGCGGGCCAAGGCGCTGACGCGAGCGCGACGTCGGCATGACGCCATCGCCGGCGGGAAAGGTCTCCGGCGAGCAACAATCCGGCGAGTCCGGCTATCAAATCGCGAAATAAAAACGTGCACTCGAAGCTCTCGTCAAGGGGAAGCTAAAGAGAGCAGCCTCGCTTCCCGGGACGGACCGGAAAGCAGCGGCGACGGCGCGCACGCGGCGGCCGGACGGCGACACGGCACGGCGTCGAATCCGTGGGCGAGGGAGGGGGAAAAGCGACGGGGAGTACCACATCCTCACCGTGAACGCACTGGACCAAACGGGGACGGCGGAGGAGACTCGAGACGGCGGCAATCTCTCGCCGGAGCTCCGCCGGGCTCGGAGAGGAGAATGGAAGGCGCGGCCTCCTCGCGGCGCTTTGGCCCGATTCCCTTGGCAGAGAGGACCACCACAACGACGCGGAGACGATGAGGACCACGGCGGCCGGCGGCGAGCCCACCAGCGGCCGAATCGACGGCGACTCATTTCGGCCTAGGGTTTGGGTTCCGATTTGTACAGAGGGAGAGAGCTCGAGGGGGGGGAGATAGAGGGGGGGGCCTGGGGGAGACAAGGCACATGGGGGGCCTCTTTATCCCCAAGGGTTCCTTCCCTTCGAAGCCATGGAGTAGGGGTGCTGTTTCTCTACAGGGAGCTAGAGGTAGGAGATGACTTGGATAACATTTAGGTCCTTGACATTTTACAAGTAGGTCCCTGTGTTCTCTGAAAAAGGATGTTTTCCCTAAGCAAACAAAGTTTAAAATTTAAATCCTTTTGCCCAAAATTCTTATTGGTTAAGATACACAACATATGTGAAAATTGGCTCCATTAGATAAACTTGATAATTCAAAGTTGTTCAAATTTGAATTCTTACAGAAATGGACATTGAATTTATTAACCTACTTAGGAGCTTCCAAAAATGATAATTTTTGGCACACATTCCTTATTTGATGTGTTCCTTATGTGGTAGAAAATGCAAGTCATTTTGAGTTACTTCATAGAACAAACTTGTTCAAATTTCAAAAAGGTGCTGTCAAGAAAACAGGGGTTTTTGGCAACTTAAACAATTCAAAAATTTGTGCCCTTTTGGTTTTCATCCTTATTTATGATATAGAGCATGTGGTATTTATTTCATGGCATTTGGAAAAAGTTTGTAGAACAAACATGTTCAAAATCCCAAATGTTGCTGTGGAGAAAACTCATGTTTTCAGGGCTTTAATGGATTCAATTCTTGGTCTCCTCTTGTGTGTGTTCCTTATTTGATATAAGGAAGCAATGGTATGAATTTCAAATCATTTCAAGAAAGTTTCCAATAGTAACTTGTTTTAGTTTTCTGTTTCTAGAAATATTGGAATTTCTATTTAATAAAGCACTTGGCTTTTCTTTAGCCATGCTTTGCCAAAATATTTATGTGACTAGAGATAGCAAGTCAATGCTCTCCAATAATATTGTTTTTAAGCTAGCAAGGTTGGAAAAACATTTTGATAATATTTTGGTGAAGCATTTAAGAATGCCTCCTTTTCTGATAATCCTTTATGGAAATTATTAAGTGTTTCATCTTTCTTAATTTGGGTCTTGGAATAATATTCAACAAGTATTGGCTTCATAAGATGTTTTTGGAAAACTCTTTGATCAATATTTACTTTAGAAAATATTGTCAAAGTCATTGGAACAATATGTTGAATATTTTGTTTTCCCATTCTTAGCCATGTAAGTTTATATAATTAGTTTGTTTAGTTGCACTTAAACAAACACAAACAAACACAACCAAGGTTTATTAGTCAAGCAATTAGCAAAACAACTGTGTTAACAGGTATTCCAAAATTGGGATGTGACAGGTTCTTTCTATAATACCATGCAAATTATCAATAGCTCTAGAGTTTTCCATTAGGTGATTTTGCACTTTCATATTAAAATTATCTTGCTTGATAACATAATTATCAAATTCATCTAAACATTGATCAGGAGGTTTATTATAGGGAATATCTCTACTATCAAAATATTGGAGAGAGTGTACCTCAATGGTGGATGAGTGAGGGATTGGCTTACATAATTATTCTATAGGTGGAAGATTCTTCACATCTTCAGATTTAATACCCGTTTCTTTAAGAGATTTCTTGGCTTTTCTCATCACTTCATCATTTAATTTAATCATTCCCCTCTTCTTGGGTGTTGGTGTTGATATTGGAGTAGGGGTCGGCTCAGGCTCAACCATAGTCCAATCATCATGATTTTGGCTTATTTTAGCCATTGATTCCTCAGCTTCTTCTGGAGTTCTTTGCCTGAAAACACAACCAGCACAACAATCCAGGTATGTCCTAGACTCAACAGTTAGTCCATTATAGAATATATCAAGAAGATTATTATTTTCTAGCTTATGCCCAGGTGTATCCCTAACTAAAGATCAGAACCTTGCTCAAGATACCGGCAATTTCTCTCCTTCTAATTGCTTGAAATTAAATATATTTTGTAAAGCAGCATGTTGAGCACTAGCAGGAAAATATCTCTGAAATAAAACATTAACCAAACCAATAGGACTATCAATAGATCCTGGAGACAAATTATTAAACCAAGTTTTAGCTCCATCTTTTAATGAGAAAGGGGATATTTTAGCAACAAAGTAGCTACGTTTCTTAAGATCATCAGAGAACAAACTACTCAAAGAGGAGAGCTCATTCATATGTTTCATAGCACTTTCATTTTCTGTACCACAAAAAGGTTCTTTCTCAACAATAGATATATAAGATAAATCGAGAGAGAAATCATAATCCTTATCCCTAATATTAATAGGAGAGGTGGCAAACTTAGCATCATGAGATAATTTATATTTAACAACACGACTTTCAATAAGACTCATAACAACATCTTTATCCTTCATAGCATGTATTTCATCAATAAGATCATCATTAAGTTCAATATAGGAATCATCAAAATCATCACTAGGATTCTCTATAAGCTCAGGTGAAACAGCAGGAGTAACAGGATTTTTATCAGGATTTTCAGTGTTTGCAATATTTTTAGCTTTAGCAATAGTAGCATCTAAGAAAGGACCGAGAGAACCACTCTCATCAAGCACAGTAGAAGCATCATCAAAAGTATCAGAAGTATTTACAGATTCAGCAGAAGTAGCATGTGCAGCATGTGGTGTTGTAAGCAACTTACTCATAACAGACAGTGAATCATAAGCAACAGAGGTGTTCAGAGTTGTACCTCTTCTTGTAGTGGATGGTAATATAGGAAACTTTCCATCACGAGTCTTAGCCATGATGAATGATTGTCAGTAGATAATATTACCCTCCGATGAGCTCGCAAATAAAGTTATGCTCCCCGGCAACGGCGCCAGAAAATAGTCTTGATGACCCACAAGTATAGGGGATCGCAACAGTCTTCGATGGAAGTAAAACCCAAATTTATTGATTCGACACAAGGGGAGCCAAACAATATTTTTGATCCTTAACAAGTGAGTTGTCAATTCACCTCCACCTGAAAGTAATTTTGTTCGCAGTAGTTTATCAATAGTAACAATTTTATAGTAGCAACAGTAGTGAAATAATAGCAGCAGTGAGATGAAAACAACAGCAGTAGTGTTTGAAGTAAACAACGAGATTAAATACTGTAGGCATAGGGATAGATGAAGGGGTGTTGCATGGATATGATAGTTCATATAATAATCAAGACATGGGCATTGCATATAAATAAGATAAAGCATCCAAGCACTAAGTAACCATAGGCATGTGTTCAGTAAATAGTCGTACGTGCTCGCAATGAGAACTTGCACAACATCTTTTGTCCTACCAGCCCGTTTTTAGTGGGGCCTGAAGGGAACTACTGGTAATTAATGTGTCCCTTTTAATAGAACACCAGAGCAAAGCATTAACACTCCGTGAACACAGTGATCCTCACATCACAGCTATCCCCTCCGGTTGTCCCAATTTCTGTCACTTCGGGGCCTCGAGTTCCGGACAACGATATATGTGTAAACAACTTGCAGGTATGATCAAGAAACAATAATTATCATTGTGATTCAGTAACATGTTTAGATCTGAGATCATGGCACTCAGGCCCAAAGTGGAAAGCATTAAGCATAACAAGTTGCAACAATGTCAATAGCACTAATAGAAGATACTAGGCACTATTCCCTAACAATCACGGCATTATTACATGAACAATCTCATCCAATCCCTACCATCCCCTTCAGCCTACAACGGGGGAATTAATCACACATGGATGGGGGAAACATGGATGGTCGATGGAGAGGCGTTGGTGATGACGATGGCGATGATCTCCTCCAATTCCCCGTCCCGGCAGGGTGCCAGAACAGGAACTTCTGATCCCCGAATCTAGATTCGGGGTGGCGGCGGAGCTACGGACTTCTTTCTGGAAAACTATCGAACCCCCTCGTGTTTTAGGGTTGAAGGCTATTTGTAGTCGAAAGGGGAGATCGAGGGTGTGTGGGAGTGGCCCACACCACCTGGTGGCGCGGCCTGGGGGCGCTGGGGGGTGGTTTGGCCACCTCCTGGCCCCTCTTCGGGTCTCCTTCTGGCTCCCGGAGTCTTCTGGTGTTTTAGGGCCAATGGGGTCTTTTCTGGGCAATTTCCCGAAAGTTGATTTTTCTGCACAAAAACGAGACACCAAAGTAATTCTTCTCAAAACTGTGTTAGTCCGTGTTAGTTGCACTCAAAACACACAAGTTTAGAGGAAAACAATAGGAAAAATGTTCGGAAAAGGAGATACGTTTTCGACGTATCAGGGTCTATTTTGGCCTGCCACAAATTATGTTTTATTAGATCCGTACTTTTCTTTAGAGGCGGTTTATCTACACAAACCGGATGAGGGGTCATATATCCGAGCATGTTCTTTTTTTCATGGGTAAAACCGTGTCTAATAATAGTCTCTAGACTCGGTTTTCTACTAGTGCTTGGGCCTTGTCAGCCAGTCAGGTAACATTTCATTTTAGCATTTGAGCCTAATAAATTGATGCAGCATGATAGCTCAAAGAATTAGTTTCCACCGGAGTAGTTTCTTTCCATGAAAGTATTTATTTGATCACGAAGAACCATGTTGCATATGTTTTCACCACAGTGATAACAAGTACGTTCTACTTATTTTTGTTTTCCTAATATGCTGGCTCTATCTCTAGGACATGAAATGAAGAACAACTAGTTAACTATATACTATATATTGATAAAGTCATATCTTCTTCAGGAATCATACTTTAGTTGTATGGATAAGTTTTACTTGGATTTAAATAATGGCAGATATTCATTTTCTTAGCAATCGTGAGTTAATCTAAAAAAAGATCATGGTCATGTTTCATGTTTGATTTCTCGCTGCTAAGATATTGCACGAGTCCACCTCAAGTTCAATCCGTAGTACATGTCTATGAAACTGTGCTTACAACATGCTTTGCAAAGCCTGAATTCTAGCTTTGATGCCTCTACCTCAAGTTTTGTCCATGGTACATGCCTATTGCCGATGGAAGTTGCTAGATTTGGACAGAAGTTGGTTCCTAGTTGAAACTAATTTTGAGCTTTGCCCTTTTTTGATAGCCAGCCAATGGATAGTTCAAACAACTGCGAGGTACAGTCTTTTGCCTAAGCAGACACTACTTGCTGGTAGTTCCACTATTTGAGGTATGCTGATGCCGATTCTGTGACAGTTGTTGCAGTCGAGAGGCAGGGCAGGGCCAGCAAAATTTAGGGCCCTGTGCGAAACTCTAGAATTGGCCCTTTGTCGCTTGGAAAAAATGAACTTAGGAACAATTGTAATGCACATGACATAATAATTTACATAACCATTGTATATATACAGATGATGTTCATTTGAACACCATCATCTTTTTAGTGTTCTTAGGTATGAAATCTTCAATAATATACTAAAAATCAATGTTATCCAACACTTCACTCTCAAGTGCTATTGTGGTCAAACCATTGAGTTTTTGTTGTGTGGTAATAGTATGCATATAACACTTCAATAGTTTCAATTCAGAAAACATTTGTTCTGCGATGCAGTAGTCACAAGGTTAACTAAATTCTATATGCAACATTTGCATTGAAAAAACAATCATGTCACTTTAAAAAGTTCAGAATTTCAACAGGTTTGGTATTTTCTTTGGGCATGAAACTTTAAAGAAAATTTAACTTAACAAACATATTGGATTTCTTTTGACGTCAATATCAGATTTTAAAATATCCTTTTTAACTGCAGCCTCAAGATTATCACAAGTAGATTTTTGAACTATTATTATCACAAGGACCAATCTCTATAGATATTGATCGAGATTTGGTCATATTATATTTAAAAATATGCAGACAACTAGGGTGGAAAAGAGAAACGCAGTGCACGCACCTGATTCAGTTTACGGAATTGCCTATATGTGTTGATCTCTTTCCAGTTTTCTTTTCTTAGAGCTATTTATTTTTAGTGGATCTTTTCTTGGAGATAAATGTCGCTGCTTCGCTGCAAAGATCCATCCATCCCCGCCCTGAGTCCCTGACCCAGTCTCTGAGTCTGTCCGTTGCTCGAGCGAAGTAAGCC
The DNA here is from genome assembly GCA_028641055.1 of Alopecurus myosuroides. Lineage (NCBI taxonomy): Eukaryota > Viridiplantae > Streptophyta > Magnoliopsida > Poales > Poaceae > Alopecurus > Alopecurus myosuroides. The sequence goes on from CM054061.1 coordinate 220,197,525, forward strand.
GGCTCATTACCTGGTCCCAGCGGAGGTGCAAAGCTCTGAAGCATTTGGGCTTTTTCTTTTCTCTTTCCCTGCCAAGATGAATACCTATGTAGGCATGTACAAAAATTTTGGGCCCCCAAAAATTCGGGGCCCTGTGCGGCCGCACAGGCTGCACTCCCATGGGCCCGGTCTTGAGGTACAATTGTTTTTATACTTTCTACTCTTTGCATTCTGTAGTGGAGAAAAACTACCTTGCCCGCTGAACGCCATCCAATGATGCTTTGTTTCGTAACTTGCATGAGTCTGTTTGATAATGTGATTAGTGATGGAATAAACCAATTGCATTTTTCCATGCTTACTTTCTTTACATCCAGAAGAGAACGGTAAGAGCATGTAATCATTTTGATCAAAAAATCATGTTTGTATTGTATTTTAGAATGTGGTATTGTAGAGTGATTATTGTAGATAAAAATGTGAAATAAAAGCTCAATTGAAATAAAATAACTTAATTTCTACTTGATATTGCTTATTACTGAAAATTCAATAGTTTTGCTCTCCAGGTTCAGTCGATGGAAATACTCAAGAATTTGACCATGAAAGATATTCTCGGTTCAGTATTGATGGTCAACAAAATCACATAATTGTGATGAACAAAAAGAAATGTTGGACTGTAGATATAATTACCGCTTTCACTTTTGAACCATAAGTAGCATATACACAATATTTATCCTTGATGTTGCGCTTGTGCGACTTCGTATCAGACTGGTCGTACACATCTGAAATCTTGTTCCACTAATTATTATTTTTATTTTGAATTTTCTAATTATTTTCTCCGGACTTAATCCTGAACTTCTTGAAAAAAAAGAGTTTAAGTTCTGGATTGATATCACAAAATTATGAAAAAAAAATTGTAGTTACATGTAGTGAATTTTTAATGGGAATGATGTAGTTTTTAAATTTTCCGCGTTCCCTCCCCCCGTTCCTTTGGACTCCAAATATCATCGGGGTTATGCTCTATCTCAAGACTTCTGAGAAAAGCCCTCAGATCGTGAACCATTCAAAAAAGTTCACGCTTTACTTAGTTGATTTTTTTATTTCCAACAACTCATTCAGATGTATGTTTTCAACAGGATCCATATCTACAATAAAACAAGTGTATTTAGACTCTTTAGTTCAAAATTAATTTGCACTACTTAATTAAAAAATATTAAAATTAATATATGCTCCACCGAAATTGATATTCCTCAAAATCAACTTCCAATGAAACAATATCCACAATAAATCATGACAAGAAGGATGGATACATCTCAACCAATCATAACCTAAAGCTAGGCCACTATGCCAACTACTCCATGTGATTCTCGCTCATATTTCTATGAATGTGTTCCGAGCTCATAACTAGTTATGCATGAACGTCAAGACAACCATCTGACACAACATATACGAAATGATACTTGGATACAAGTCATCAATCAAGACCCGTCTGCAGACAATAAGAACATGTTGAACCTTGGATAAAACTGATGAACGTAAAACCAAGTCTGTTATGACGGTTGCTACAGTATGGGATAACATAAAAAATCTTGATATTTTAAGTGAGAAATCACACTAATAAACAACTATTGTGCAATCAAGGTGCAAACAACAAAGTATAAACATCAAAAGAAATTCATAATTCATATGATTCGGTATAGCCTTTGTTCTTCGTGGATTCTTGACGCGTCTCCAATGAGGATCCTCCATCTCTATTATTCTCACCATAGCAGAAAATCCGAGAAAATTCCGTTGCGGTGAAAATTGCTTCAATCTTTTCCACGACATAGAAACGACCACTTTCTCTTGTCATGTACTTCCTCCGAGGTCCGCGATGGACGCCTGATTATCGATGTGGAACTATGACAATCCTTTGGCATTGGCCATCATCTCAAAACACAATAACAAGATAGCTATACTAAACCACACGCACACACTGCAAAACCAAGTTAGACGTCTCTAACGCTTTGTTTGCAGGTTTTAGCGTGCCTATAGGTTCTACGATCAACTATCATCATAACCTACATATTTCAAGGTATGTTTATTCCCATTTCTAGATTGACATTGCAGGGAGATTGAAACACAGACATTACGAAAATGTCTAGAGCCTCAATCTAAACTTATTCATAACCATGATCCCCACCTCCCCATGTGGATCCAATCCACATGAAATTTCCAACGTACCGTTACATTATACCAACTATGGTGCAACCCAAATTTGTTGAAGCACGTTTACTGATCAAGCGAGATATGCTAGGTGCAACTCGAGCGTCCTAAGATTGCCAGAAGTTTGTAGAAAGCTACACCATCACATTGGTAATAAAACAACAAAGATAAATTGAATATTATAAAAATTTCTATTATATTTGCACAAACTTATGCAATACCCGCACTGTCGGATATATACCGAATAGGGGTATATCAGATGGTAGTCTAAAGTGCCGGATTACCCGGGTGGCCCAAATGGTAGTGGGCTACGGTCCATTGGGCGGCCCAGTAAGCTGACACACAGAAGCCGGATTCTAGAAGGCTTGGAGTAGAAGGCGGTTTCCTTACTTTTCAAGTTAATAGTTACCGTAATCTTCTAGGATTCCTACTCTGTATGCCCTAACCCGGCTATTATATAAAGCCGGACGGGAGATATGATATATAGAGAAGAAGCTACTAGCTAACTCGCCGAAAGGTTGATCCTCGACGAATAGCCAACAGAACCTCACGTTGTACTTTGTATGCACAGGCTTTAGACCTGAATAGTGAGATTGCAGGAGTAGGAACGCCATATTATTACGACGTACCGAACCTGGGTAAAACCTGTGTCTTTGTCCTTAGCGCAACCACGTTCCCCTACGTCTCTACCCGTAGTCTCATGGTACCCCTGTCTATGAATTCTACTACGATGTCTCGACAGTTGGCGCCTACCGTGGGGCTAATGGCGTCAGGCGTTAAGTTTCGATCTAGGATACTCGGCGGAATCGGCAGTTCCATAACTGTCAGAAGCTTGGAGTTCGACGACGATGTTGGACGTTTCCTCGACAATGGATCTTACATACCGGCGCAAAATCATCTGGTAAGTGCATGCGTGTTACCGATTGGATCTACAAATATCTTTATCGGACTAACTGCAGAGGCCATGGGGTTTTGCGGTGGAAGCAAATTTTTCCCACCCGCCCTATACCCAGTCGAAGATGACTATGATACCGGGTTTTGCTCAGATCACCGACAAAAAAGTGATTCACACTTTATCGGTATGGTGCAATCCGAGGTCGCCGAAAACACGGATGAAAGTAATCCCGTGCAAGAGGCAGAAAACAACAAACCCACCACAGAGGTGGAAGATCTGACATCCGCTAATATAGCGATGAACTCGGAAGCTGACTCTGTGCTAGCCGCCATTGAGGCGAGATTAGAGTCAGAAACCGGATCAGATGACTTTGATTCCGAAGACGAAGACAAGGATGCCTTCGAAAGAAAGGTTAAATCTTTTCAGGAAGGATTCCACGAAGTACTAATGGCGAAACCGGCTGAAAACACGGACGCCGGCAGTCAGGGAAGCCCTAGAACTCCTCCGCCAGAGGAAGAGAGAGAAGACGGAGAAACCTCTCCAATATTTCCCAATGTTAAAGAACTGACAGAGGATGAACCTGTCAAAAAACCTCCCTCTTCCAAGAAAAAGCACAAGGCCGCTAAAAAACTCCAATACAAACTCCGGAAGAAGAAATCGGCTGACCCAGCCGATGAAAGCCCGGAAGTAGGAGATGCAAGCGGAATAAAACCTGCGGAGAAGAAAACAAAAGAAATCCTTGTTCTGCCAATGACAGAGCAAGAAGAACAGGAATTGCTACAAACACCAGTGGGATTGCATGAACCCCCTGAAGTGCTAGAAGCCAGGAGACAAGCTCTCCAAAGGCAACAACAACATCTATTCAGAACTCGTGAACACCTCCCAAAAACCCAGGATGACATCAAGCTCATGAAGGAAGAAATCGAGGAGTACGAGAAAAAGAATAGATCTGCCATTAAACCTACAAGGTTACCCGGAATCGTAAGACCGAAAGTACTACCGCCAAAAGAAAGGTTTCACAACCCATCTTGGCAAAAGCAGGTAAACGGCAAAGATGCCAGAGGCGAACCAATATACAAAACCGCAGCAGAAAACGCGGAAGCCGCGTTCTCCATCCTAAACAACGATATGTACTCCAACGGTGAAAAACTTCAAGGGGTGTATGCTTTCCTAGGAAAAGCATTGCAACAACAACAGCGGGGGCAAGAGCGATCAGGGAAGTTGCATGACGACTCCTCCCTATGCAAAACAGTTACTTGCGCCGCTGGAGCACCTGGACCGGAGGAGCCTAGAAATTCAAACAACTCAAAAGAAAGGAAAACGGACCCGAGAAAAGACAAGAAAAATCCTGATAACAAGGATGAAGCGTCTAGAACCGGATCCCATCTCCCGAAAGGTGGACTTAGCCCCCACGATCGGGAAGAAAAATACCGGATAGACGGCAAAGCAATGCCACCTCCGAGACACCCAGCTGAAAAAGCTGGAAGACAGGGTATACCTCACAGGCATGAGAGATCTCGGACACCCCCCAGGGATAAGGAAAGACACGGGAGTAGAACTCCACCTCATCCAAAGGGGCGTGATATCGGAAGAAATAGAGATGATCCCGGAAAAGCGCGTCCGCGCAACAATGGGAAAGAAAGGAGTAGATCGTCTTCTGTCCATTCAGCCGGCAGATACTCCGCACACATGGATAGGGCGGAAAGAGACGATCTATACTTTGGACCTAAGTGCTTCACAGATAGGATCCGAAGGATAACCCTGCATTCTGGTTTTGCCAAAGTTGGTCCAACGTACCAAAAATACACCGGTAGTACAAACCCAGATACCTGGCTCTCAGACTATTATACAATCGTCCAGATTAACAATGGGACAGACCGGGAAGCGGTAAAGTTTCTTCCCCTAATGTTACTGGATGGAGTCAGAGATTGGATTAACGGATTACCTTCCAAAACTGTCGACAACTGGGATGACATGGCTTGAGTATTTACTCAGCATTTCCGGGAAACCTACAAACGCCCAAATAGCATCAACCAGCTAAACCGTTGCACCCAATTTGAGGACGAACCATACGTGGATTTCATCTCAAGATGGACTGCAATGAAGAATAGCTGCTCTGGAGTAACTGACGTACAAGCAATGCATGCTTTCGTCAATGGCCTAAAACCCGGACTTGTACCGTTCATGGTTGGTTCCAAACAGCACAAAGATCTCGGATCTATGCTTACAACCGCCAATGAACACGCTGCAGCCGAAGACGACATCAGAGCTAGAGGAGGCAATATCGATACACTGATACATGCCAAAAAGAATCCTCGCCCTAAGAAAAAAGGAACTCCAGACGCAACAATAAAGCCCAAAGAAGTTAACATAGCCTTTGGAAGTGAAAAGGGGAATAGGTGGAAAGGACGCAGTTCAGAACCAATCAATTACACCAAGGAAGAATGGGAAATATTAAGTCGGAACCCTGCGTCCACTATTCGCAATTCGGGAAACCCACCCACACTAACGCACAATGTCGGCTGAACAAGCATATGAAAGGCAGTGCAGGATCCGGAAACAAGGGAAAGAACTCCAAAAGGAAGTTTTCCAAGCAAAAGCCAGAAGCTGAGAAAGAAGACAGTGAATTGGACACTAACGAAAAAATCCAGGAACAACAGCGAAAAGGCGAGCCCAAGTTTCTGAGGGTTGATGGAGAGTGTGCCCTAACTTTCCTGACAACTCCATCAGCAAAGGTGGCAAAAAGAACGCTTCGAGAAATACACGCGGTTGTTCCAGCAACCCCGAAATTCTTGAAGTATTCAAACACACCAATCACATGGGATCAGTCTGATCATCCCGGGAATATCCCTGAACCCGGCACACAAGCTCTTGTTGTAAGCCCTATTGTCCAAAACACTAGGCTAAAAAGAGTGCTGATGGATGGAGGATCCAGCATTAACATAATGTACCTGGATACACTGAGGCATCTGAAAATCTCCGAGACCCAGCTCAACCACAGCAACATACGTTTTCACGGCATTGTTCCTCGCAGGCAAGCACGATCCCTAGGAGAAATTTCCCTAGATGTCACTTTCGGAGAAAAAGATCACTTCCGTGAGGAAAAAGTATCCTTCGAAGTGGTGCCGTTCGAAAGCGTGTATCACGCAATACTCGGACGTCCAGCTTTCGCCAAATTCATGGCAAGATCATGTTATATCTATAACAAGTTGAAGATGCCAGGGCCAAAAGGAGGAGTAATCACCATATCTGGAGACTTCAAACTGGCAAACAAGCTGGAAAAAGAAAACGCCCTTTGCGCTGAAAAAATCATAGCAAAGGAAGAGTTGAAGGAGCTGGCCAAAGAGGTATCGCCGACAGAAATGCCGGCAGGAAAAGAAACCCGGAAGCCAGCAGACAACTTCAAGGCCTCTGAGAACACAAGACAGGTAATCCTAGATCCCAAAGATCCGACAAAATTTGTCGTAGTGGGAACTGGGATGACCGACAAATAGGAAAGCGAGCTCATCAAGTTCCTCCGTGAGAACTGGGATATTTTCGCCTGGTGTCCAGCTGACATGCCAGGCGTACCCAGGGAACTTGCTGAGCATCAACTTAAGGTGATTCCAGGCTCCAAACCCGTCAAACAAGGTCTCCGTCGATTTGACGGAAGAAGACGGAAGACTATTGGCAAGGAAATTATCCGGCTTTTAGCAGCAGATTTTATCCAGGAGGTTATACACACTGAATGGTCTGCAAATCCGGTATTAGTACCGAAGAAAGATACTACTGCCCTTAGGATGTGTATAGATTACACCGGCTTAAACAAACTGTGTCCAAAAGATAGGTTCGCGTTACCGCGAATTGATCAAATAATAGATGCCACTGCAGCCTCTGAGCTTTTATGCTTTTTGGATGCATATTCCGGGTACCATCAAATATACATGAAAAACGAAGATCAAATTAAGACTTCTTTGATAACCCCTTATGGGACGTACTATTACATAACCATGCCATATGGCCTGAAGAACGCAGGTGCAACCTACCAGCGTTGCCTGCAACGTTGTTTGCATAGTCAGATTGGCAAAAATGTCCATGTTTACGTGGACGACATTGCTGTCGTAACCAAGGAAAAAGATACTCTCCTTGAGGATTTACGAGAAACCTTCGAAAATTTGCGCACTTACAAGATGAAGTTAAATCCATCTGTGTTTCATCGTTTCTCATAGAGGAATAGAAGTAAACCCAGAAAAGATCAAAGCAATCTTAAACATCTCCAAACCTACGTGTGTAAAAGATGTCCAAAGATTTACGGGTTTCGCTGCAGCCGTCAGCAGATTTATCAGTCGGCTGGGGGATAAAGCCTTACCACTCTACAAGTTGCTGAAAAAATCCGACAAATTCGAGTGGACAGAAGAGGCAGATGCAGCGTTAACCCAGTTAAAGGAAACTTTGATGAAAGCTCCGATTTTGGCATCCCCAAAAGACGAAGAATCTATGCTTTTGTACCTTACGGCTACAAACCGGGTTATCAGTGCAGTAATTGTTGTGGAACGGAAGAAAGACGAATAGAGCATACCAGACCAGCATCCGGTATATTACATAAGCGAAGTTTTCTCCGAGTCCAAACAAAGGTATCCACACTATCAAAAACTGGCATATGTCGTATTTTTCGCATCCAGAAAACTTCGCCATTACTTCCAAGGACATTCCATAACAGTGGTATGTAAAGCACCACTAGGGGATATAATAAACAATGCGGAGGCGACTGGCCGAGTAACCAAATGGGGCATCGAGCTAGCAGCCTTCGACATTAAGTATCAGCCCAGGACGGCAATAAAATCCCAGGTTTTGGTAGATTTCGTCGCCGACTGGACGGAAGCAATGGAGAAAACACCAATGCCGGAGTCCGAGTACTGGATCATGCACTTTGACGGATCCAAGATGAAGGAGGGCGCTGGAGCTGGTGTAGTTTTAAAATCCCCTAAAGGACATACAATGGAGTATGTATTACAAATACACTTCAATGCCAGCAACAACGTGGCAGAATACGAAGCTCTGCTTCATGGCTTGCATATTGCAAAAGAAATAGGCGTCAAGCACATTTTGTGCTACGGTGACTCAGATTTGGTACAGCACCAGCTCAACCAAACTTGGGACGCAAAAAGCCCTATAATGGCCGAATATCGGAGAACGGTGGACGAGTTTGCCATTTGTTTCTTCGGATTCGAAGTGCTCCATGTTAAAAGGGAAGAAAATTGGAACGTGGATGCGTTAGCCCGCATGGGATCGGAAAGGGTAAAAATCCTACCGCCAGGTGTTTTCGTCCAACATTTGTACGAACCATCGATAAAAGGTGGAGATGTTGATTATCCTCTGGCTTCCGAGTCAATTGAAGTTATGCTCGTTAACCCGGATTGGACAATCCCATATATAAACTTCTTAATTAATCAGAAGTACCCGGAAGGAGCAGACGAAGTCTTGCAAAGACAGATCCAGCGTCGGTGCAAAGGATACACAGTAATTAACAATTGCCTGTATAAACGCAGTACTTCCGGAATTTTTCTGCGATGTATTTCACCAGAAGAAGGACGAGAAATCCTGCAAGAAATCCATGCTGGGGATTGCGGACATCATGCTCAATCAGAAAGCATAGTCAAAAAAGCATTCCGTGCCGGGTTTTTCTGGCTAACAGCCAAGACAGATGCTGAGCACATAGTAAATACATGTGTAGGATGTCAGTATTACACCAAGCAGACTAATATGCCAGCCCAAGCACTCAAAACTATCCCCATTACATGGCCCTTTGCGGTTTAGGGGCTAGATATGATGGGACCATTCAAAACTGCACGAGGCGGACGAACACATCTACTTGTAGCTATGGACAAATATACCAAGTGGGTGGAGGCTAAACCCATCAAAAAACTTGACGGTGTAACTGCCGGAAATTTCATCATTGACGTAGTCATGAGATACGGCGTTCCACACAGCATAATAACCGACAACGGGAAAAATTTCTCCATTGGAGAGTTGGCAAAGTATTGCCGACAAACGGGAATTCGCCTAGATCTCGCATCTGTGGCACACCCGCAATCCAATGGACAGGTTGAAAGAATGAATAGCTCAATCCTGCAAGGAATACGTCCAAGACTCGAATCTCCTCTTCATAGAGCAGCTGGAGCATGGGTAGAAGAGTTACCTTCCGTGCTTTGGAGTATTCGAACGACACCAAACAGGTCAACTGGGCAAACCCCGTTTTTCCTAGTTTATGGTGCGAAAGCAATCCTTCCAACGGACATGACCCATGATAGCCCAAGAGTGCAAGATTTCGACGACTCGGATGCCGAAAAAGCACGACAGGATGCCGTCGATATCTTAGAAGAGGAACGAGAACTTGTGGTTCAAAGATCCGCCATCTACCATCAAGGTTTACGACGTTATCATAGTCGGAAAATCAGGCATCGTTCTTTTAAAGAAGGTGAACTAGTGCTAAGATTGGTGCAGCAAAGAAAGCACAAACTGGCCTTAGTATGGGAAGGACCATTTGTCATCAGTAAAGCCATGAAGAATGGATCATATTATCTTGTCGACATTCGCGATACGGAAGATGACCCCGAGAAGCCGAATCGCAAAAGAAAGAGAAAGATAGACGATGAACTAGGAGAGACAAAAAGGCCCTGGAGTATCCAGCAGTTACGTCCCTTCTATACTTAGTTCAATTCTATGTAAACATCTTTGAGATCATGAAATAAAGTTGTCGGAATTCTTATATCCATGTATTTTACAAGTTTATTATAGTTCAAAACATGATTCCACCTTATCTATTTCCCAATGATGTTACAAAATACTCAATGTTAACCCGAATTGTGCCTGCGTGCTCGGTGTTTAAAAACTGAATGATTTTCAGCCTATTAAAGGCTAAAGGAAACTCGGATTGTGCCTGCGTGCCCGAGTTTCATTCAAAAAATTCCTTACTATTCTCTAAGCATTATCTGATTATTTATGTGTTGGGTCACTAGAGCTAGTTAGTAAAAATGCCCTTAGTATGATCCATGTTTCCGAGTTCAAACTGATTGGTTTTACCCAATAGCTCGGCATGAAGATTCATAGTACTATTGAGCCATTTCAAACACTAAGGACAGTTAAAGCACATAAGCCAGAGAACTTAGAAGATAAAGGAATATCAAACCCGGAAAACTTGCAAAGAATTTCATAATTAACTGCAAAAGGTGGAGTACTTGTTTATACAAAAGAATAGAGGCATTACAATATAAGTTTACATTGTAAAGCTCAGTAATGCTCCTATTTTCTACTTCCACCATCCAGGTTAAGAAGAATCCTTCAGGCAACTGAGTCTTCATCGTTGCTATCATTCTCGGGGGCTTCGGGAATCGCTTCTTCCGGGTAGGTGATGGAGATGTTCACCATGGAGGCAATCTTGGTGGCGTGACCCTTGATCTCGTCGAAGATGGTGGTCCGCTGGGTCTCCGAGTATCCAAGGGGGATACCGGACGCCACGCGCCAAGATTTGGCACTAGGGTAATGCATTCGCATAAGGCCTAAGGCCATGCGTGCACCACCCCGTGCTGCGGAGCGCAAGGTGGACTCCTTGGATTCCGCCACCTCCAGGATAGCTTCCGGAAGTTTCTCAACTTCCGAGAATTCCCCAGTTCTTGAGGGAAGGAACTTGTTGACCAGCCGCATGCCTGCAGCCCTGATCGCAGTCCATACCTTCCCAAAAGCTCGGATTTTCTCAATCCAAGTTAGATCTGGGTTATCTCCTGTTTTGTCAGACAAACAACCAAAAGGTTAGCGAAAAAAGCAGAGAAGGAAATCAAGACATGGAAAAACCGGTAAATGTTGACAACTTACCGAGAATCTTGTCCATCTCGGAGCCTTCCTCAAGGCGCAGGGTTAAGGCATTCTCCAAGTCCTGGATAGTGGCCTTTTCCTTCTCTGCCTGCTGAGAGGCCTTGGACTGAGCAATCCCAAGGGCCATGTTGCTGGCCTCCAGATCCTTTCGAACCTTCATAAGATCCTTATGAAGGTCCAAATTCTCCTGTCGGAGAATCGCGACATTGCCGGCATCTTCAGCTATTTCCTTGGCCTTAGCCAAAGCAGCTGGAAAGCAAGGAACAAAATTCCGAGTTTAGAAAAAATCGGGAGAGTACTTAGACAAAAAAACTGGATAAAAAACTTCAGAGAATCAAAATATACCTGTTGTTTCCGACAGCTGTAGCTGAGATGATGCCAGCTCTGCTTCTTTCACGTCAAGAATAGAAAGAAGGTTTCTAACCTCCTTATTCTTGACGGAAAATTTTTTGCAAACTTCCATGTTAATGGTTTCAGCGGTTTGCTAGAACACGGAAATGAAAAAATCATGATATTGAAAAGCATCAAGTGAAAAGTAGACATTTTACTTAATGCTTGGGGGCTAAAGATAATACCTGGCTCATCCGCTGTAACCCTGTTAAGTTCTTAGTGAACTCTTTTGCGTACTCAGCAAAAAGAGTCCCGGCCGCGCTAAGGCCATCGCTGATGTTCTTGAAGTCCTTGTAAAAAGTGGGGATCTCCTCCTCAATTATCCGAGAAGGACCTCCCACCTCAGGAGCCGCCCTTTCCCTCGTGTCCGTTTCCGGCACAACAGGCTGGCTGGTCTCCAGAGACTCGGTGGTGGGGGTTGCGGCATGCTCTTCTGTTACTGTGATCGGCGTGGTCGGAGCGGTGGCAGGGGAAGGATGAGGGCCTCTGCTGGCCACAGCCTTATGCCTCTTCAGCTTTTTTGGCTTTAGAGTAGATGGAGGTAGGCTAAAAACAAAGCAAAATGCCGGAAAAGTTAAAACTCCGAAAGTGAAAGAAAAACTTCGACAAAGGGAAGTAACCCAGATGTTCAAACCTGGAGGTGGCGACGGGAATTCCGTCAAGATCGATGACTTCCTGGGAAGAGGAGATCTTCTTGCGCTTTCGCCCACCGGCAAAGGTGGCACGCAACGCCTCCAGATCGGCGTCGGAAGCAAGTTCCGACTCAGGAAGTTCAGCAATCTGTTAAAAGAAAAAGCTGAGTTAAAAACACAAAAACCGAGTAAACGAGAAAGAATTTAAACCCCAAAAGGCGAAGAATTATACCTTGGAAGCCGGATTCTCAGCCGTGTACATTGGCCGGCTTTCTTCATATTGGTCGCGTGATGCGACCAACTGATTCACGCGCCGCCGCAAATCTTTTGCGGACCAGACCTTGCTGGTTGTCCGCATTTCGTCGCTGGCTCCCGTGTACTCGCAGAGAAGGCGAGCACCATGATTAGCCAACGGCTGGATCCGCCTATTCAACAAGCAAAGGACTGTGTCCATGCCGGTTAAAGGCGGATCAGAAGTGACGAGTTTTGCGATGCACCGCTTGATCCTGAGAAGATCCGGCGGCAGGGTTTGAACTGCCTCAGTTCCCCAATTTTCTTGGGGAACAGCGGCGGTGTTCAAGAAAGGTGGAACCCCGAACGTTTTTCCAGGAAAGGAAACGTCGGGATGATAAAAGAAGGAACCCGTCCAAAACTTGACGGATTCCGATGTTTTAATCTTGGGGAACCAATCCTCTCGGAATCTCCGAAGAGTGAAGGAAATGGTTACGCAAGTTGGGGGTGCGCCCTCCGAAGAGTTCCGCTTAACCCTGAAACAGTAAAGCCAGAAATCTAGTCTAGGCGCTATACCTAGATAACCCTCGAAAAGGGCCTGAAATCCGGCTAAGTAAAGGATGGAATTTGGTGGAAGGTTGTGTGGCTGGATGTTGTAGTGGGATAGGATCTGGAGGAAGAAGGCAGATGGTGGAATACCCATACCTCTAAGAAGGTGGGAGGAGAGAAGAACCCGTTCTCCGTCGTTCGGCATGGGCTCGGTCTCGTCCTCCGGGAGCCGCCATTTTCCCTTCAGTACAAACCCCTCCTTCTCCATTGTCGGAAGGAGGGACGACGGAATACTGCAGGCACTCCAGTTGCCAGCAGATTCCGTCTCTTCTTCGGCTCCGGCGGCGGCGGAGGCTGCGGCCTCCGCGGCCGCGAGCTCGTCGCCGACGAGCGCGATTTTTTCCTCCACCATTTCGGGAGCGAACGGCGGAGTGGGCGCGGATGAAGATCCCGCAAGATCCGCGGAGGCGAGAGCGGTTTCCTCGCCCTCCGCGCCGCCCGTAGCCTTCGCCGGCTCGTCGCCGGAGGCGTGCACTGGAGAATCCAATTGTGGATCCATTGTGTCGATAATCTCGTCAATCTCCTTGGCGACGGCGCGGGCTGGGGAAGACGACGGTGAGGCCATCGAGTAGCGGCGCTCGGTCGTTTCCGGTGAGGTCTTGGACGCGATGGTGCGCTCGGGAGCTGCTTTGCTGTGAGCTTGGGCGCTGGGAAATGGCGTGCGAAGTGAGAGCAGAAGGTTTTTACGGTGGACGAAGACGGCTATTTATAGCCGGAATTCCGTCATGATGCGTGCTAACAGCTCTTTTGACCGTTGGATGTCCAACGCGTGTCACTCGCCGGAATATCCGGGAAATGAAACGACAGGATGATTATTGCTATCTCCTCATTTCCCACGAGAATATGTCAGAGATATGTTTCTGGGTTTCCCACCTGTAACCCAAACATCCCTTACATCAGCAAGTTTTAAGCGCTGACGTAGGAAGTTCCTTCTCCACGAAGGATCGTGCGAGAAAAGCCGGATTTTCTGGATTCCGAGTTTTACGTTACCACATCCTTTAAGGAGAAAAAGAAGAATCAAGACTGCAGGCCGATATTTCTCGGAAAAGATGCATTTGGCGAAAGACGACGAAAATGGAGTCTCCATCCTTCTTGGGGGCTACTGTCGGATATATACCGAATAGGGGTATATCATATGGTAGTCTAAAGTGCCGGATTACCCGGGTGGCCCAAATGGTAGTGGGCTACGGTCCATTGGGCGGCCCAGTAAGCTGACGCACTGAAGCCGGATTCTAGAAGAACCCGGATCACGGCCCACGTGATCTGGCTTGGAGTAGAAGGCGGTTTCCTTACTTTCCAAGTTAATAGTTACCGTAGTCTTCTAGGATTCCTACTCTGTATGCCCTAACCCGGCTATTATATAAAGCCGAACGGGAGATATGATAGATAGAGAAGAAGCTACTAGCTAACTCGCCGAGAGGTTGATCCTCGACGAATAGCCAACAGAACCTCACGTTGTACTTTGTATGCACATGCTTTAGACCTGAATAGTGAGATTGCAAGAGTAGGAACGCCGTATTATTACGACGTACCGAACCTGGGTAAAACCTGTGTATTTGTCCTTAGCGCAACCACGTTCCCCCACGTCTCTACCCGTAGTCTCATGGTACCCCCGTCTATGAATTCTACTACGATGTCTCGACACGCACAAAATTGTGCTCTAGATCAAATCGTATCTATGCATATGAAACCGTGCCTATCACCCAACCAGGCCATCACCCTATCTTATTATTGTTTCAATAGCTCAGTCCCTCTCCTTCGGCATCTCTAATCTCCAACATCACGCACCAGATCAGTTGCCAGCCCGCCGCCCCCGTTGATTCCAAATGCATGGCTTTCTGGCACACAAACAAGATCAGCAAGCCTACAGACGCTATCTGCAACAGCTCGTCATCGGATGAGGTACATATACATCATATTATTCCAATTGAGGAAACGGTACAATGTGAATTCTTATGTTTTTCCTCCTCCTTTAGTTTTGCGATTTTTTCTAGGAATCGACGTGTCAATGCGGTATTCCGGCAGATGTTCGGAGTATCAGCATTGTTTAGAAGCCAAATTGCTTATTCTGCAAGATTTAGACATAACAAGAGACTGGAAGAGGAAGAACAAAGAGAAGAACGAAAGATGGAGGAAGCAATGAAGAAGCCCATAGAGAAGGCAGAGCTAGCAGATGTGGCCACCGGAAGATGGAGGAAGCGATGAAGAATGCCGAAATAAAAGCAGAATTAGCACACGATTCAAACCGGAAGATGGAGGGAGCAATAAAGAAGGCCAAAATAAAAGCAGAATTAGCACATGAGTCAACTCAGAAGATGGAGGAAGCAATAAAGAAGACCGAAATAAAAGCAGAAATAACACATGAGTCAACCCGGAAGATGGAGAAAGCAATGAACAAAATCGAGAATGAAAAGATGGAAATGGAACTTGATTTGGCAGCTATCCTCCATGAACACAATATAAAGGCCGATGCATCAACAATGAAGATGAAAAGGATAAAAAGATATGCTCTCAAAAAGGAAATACTTCTGCAGTATACGGTCTGTGCGGTCGTTATACTCATTGCGTTTATATCTGCAAGAGAGAGTTTGTGTTTGTGTGCAGGTTCCACGTTTGTTGACGCGCCATACAACAAGTAAACTTCTCCAAGACTACAAAGTTCTACTGGTTCGATAAACCCGGGTTCCTTAACTGGGGGGAAATTACCGCTATACTACATCATACCTTCCGCTTGGAGTCTCCCAACGAGCGTGTGATCACGCCAGCATTAAGTACTTTTTCTGGTGCCGTTGCCGGTGACTTCTAGCTTGCTGCAAGGGGAGTGTCACACTTCCACTCTCTTTCTTTTGTTTTGTTCTTGATTAGTTTACTTTTTTTAGTCTTGTTTTCTCTTAATCAAAATCCTAAACAAAATTAGTTCTCTAGTTTCTAGTGTTAAATTTGATATGAAATATCTAAAACTAGGGAGTGAATTCATTATTGGGAGAAATAACATTGAAGAATTCTTTAACCATGTTAATGGGCTTTGTGATTTTAATGATAAACCTGTAGTTCAACTTGCCCATAACTATGAAACTGCAATAGCTTCTTTGGTTTCCATGATAGAAGCTAGGTTTGTCAACCTCAATCCTAATATATAACAAATGTGTGTTAAACTTGATGGCATGGAGAAAGGAAAAGAAAGATATTTTGTGTGGAAAGCTTTACTCCTAAAATTTAATGACATTGCTATAGAAGTTAGAAAAGTTTTTGCTCGATATAAGATGTTTGGCTACGGTCTTGCCATCAATCACGCGTTGAAAAATTTAGATATTTATAGAATGAAATATGAGGGGAAAACTGAATGTGAAAAATAAATTAACATCCCTATAATGTTCAAACTTTTAGCAATGTCTAAGGCATTAGAGGAAAATTTCGGTTGGGTTGTTCCGGAGAATCTCTTTGATGAAAATAGTAAACCTAAAAGAGAAGAGAGGGGAGATTCCGAACCTTGTGTGTGGAAAATTCAATGCCTCTATCATGAGGCCGAGCTTCTAAAATTGAATGATAATACTTGATTTGTTCTTCATGCCTAGCTAAAAGGCGTTAAATAAAAACGCTTGTGGGAGTCAACCCACTTTGTTTTCCTTTGTTTTCTTTTTGTTTTCTTCTGTTTTCTTTTGTTCTTTCTATTTCTTGTAAGTTATTAACTCTGTAACAACCATGTCTTATCCTTTTTATTTCGTTTTTGTGCCAACAGTAACCTCTAATAGAGAGGTAGCGCGATTTGGGAAAGTTGCTGTCCTGAAACAGATTTTTGTGCTACGAAAAAAATTATTTCTATCAGACAGAATGTCAGATTGATTTGAAAAAACTAGACACACGCCCCAGGTTATTATATAAATTTCATTATTTTCACACTTTTTGATTTGAGCAACAGAAGATGTTCAAAAAAAATCATCGTTACCGATTGTTCTATTTTGACATATTTCTGTCAATATTTGCATTTGCCTCTTAATCTTTTTCTTTTGGAATTCTTTGGGGGGGGGGGAGTGAGTCTTAAAGGAAGTTGTGATAGTATCTAATGTTTAAATTTAGTGTTAGACTTTTGTTGAAACTGAACCAAGTGGAGTTATTATTTTGATTGCATTACGTTGCTAACAAAGACTGCGAGAAGTTTTAGGTGGAGGAAGTTTTCAGGTGTAGGGAGAGAAGTATGATATGATGAGATGAAGGATGGAAAAAATCTCAAGCTTGGGGATGCCCATGTCACCCCAATACAAATCCAAGAAGTACAAGCGTCAAATCTTGGGGATGCCCAAGGCATCCTCTTCTTCATCAAAAAAAAAATATCAGATTTCTTTCAAAACACTATATTTTTATTGCTTCACATGATATGTGTTATTCTTGGAGCGTCATTTTATTTTGCATTCAGTTTTGTTTTTGTTTTTGTTTTTTTGCTGTATTTTATGGTTGGATCATAGCATAATTTATTTTGGAGAGAGAAACGCTCTGTTTCGTATCCTAGAACACTCTAGTTTTCACTCTTAATGGTGTGCGAGTGTTCAGTTTTTGCTAGTACTGCATTTAAGTCTTGTTTTTAACTCTAATTTTGTTCAGATCTTGTTGGTTTCTTCAGTTATATATTATTAGATCTATGGTCTTTGATGATTATTTATTTTTAGAGTTGTTTCAAATAAGTTGATTTGTGTTGGAGAGGAGTAAATTATTTCATGCTTATAGTGGTGCAATAGGAAGCTTGTTTTGACTGTGGCAGACTTTGGAATGTCATATTAGATGTTATTTAAATTGTGTTCTTAGTTATTTATGATGTATCATGACTGGTCTTAAATAGCTGTGGGTGTTTAATGTGCCATTGAAATTAAATCATGTGTTGCTTTCTCATATTGAAGCATGGTATTGTGATATTTCTCCTTTGAAGTATTTATCTGGATTGAGTTGGCGCATGCTCACTCCATGTTATGACTATAAAAAAATTCACCTCTAGCTTTGATGATCATTTATTTTTTGACTTGTAATATCACTTCATGCTTTGATTAATGATGTTTTGTCGCAATGCATGATTATGGTTGTTATTGCTCCCTTAGTTGGTCGCGCCCAGTCTTTTGCTAGCCATCGCATGTACTGAGTAAGACCTCTACTTGTGCATCCAACTCCCAAAAACCAAAGTTTGTCAAATGTTTCCACCATACCTACCTAGATGTGGTATTTCACTGCCACTCCAAGTAAATTTCTCGTGTGCTACCGTTAAATCTTAATTATTAAGCTATTTTGTGTTCCTATTTTTGTTTATGTCAAGCACAGTTATTCTACCTTATTTGATCCAATGAGTATGGAATATGTGCTCATGTAAATTTGCAGAGACCTGGTGCCAAATAATATGAACTCAAATAATAATAAAACGAACCCCCCATGGTTTGATGAGTGCTGGTGGGCACCCCGTGGATACATCTAGCTCTGGTTTGTGAAAGAAAAGGTGGGAGGAAGTGTCAACTAAAAGAAAAAATGCTAATGGAAACCGCTCTCAAAAGTCTAAAGACTTTTCTTGACATGGATTATGATAAGTTTTTCATTACCATTCGTTGACATAGACATACACCTATCTCAAAATTGTTTTCAATACCTCTGTTTTATTAAATAAAAATCTCTAGCACATGAGTAAACCCTGCTTTCCTCTACGAAGGGCCTTTGTTTTACTTTTATGCCGAGTCTTCATCTTCTTACTTTATGCACCAGTTAAGAGAGCATAGTTCATTCTGAGTATAATATGCATAGTCCCAAAATGTATTATTGGTTGATTCATGATTGTGGTATTGATTGCTCTCAAATTATTTGTATCTAGTCACCATTTAAACTTTGAAGGTGTCCTGGCATTTATGTTTTGCTACCACACGAAGGGAAAACTTGATACCTCTTTATTATGTTTTTCTTTATGATTGAAACAAACGTATCACCTTCAATGCATTATTATTCATTGTCTTTTATTTGTGTTACTTTTCATGTGCAACATAGTTGCTAAGTTTACATTAGTTCAAATAATATTTATCATTCCTTTGTTAAAGTACTTTGATCTCAGCTTAGCATGCTTTTACATAACTTTGATCAAGATTTGTTTTGTCTTCATGTCACCTCAAAAATTATTTTTTTATCACCTACCTACTCGAGGACAAGTAGGAGTTAGGCTCAGGGATGCTAATACGTTGCAAACGTATCTGTAATTTTTTATGCTCCATGCTTGTTTTGTACCCAATACCTTTTGTTTTCCACATGTTTTCTATCGTTTTCTGGATGTTTTCATAAACTAACCTATTAAAAAGACGCCCTAGGCCAGATGATGTTTTCTGTTGTTTTTCTATTTCAGAAGAGTTCTTAAAGAAATATTTTCGGAAAGGGCTAAAAATCCACGGAGAACATTTTTTACCTGGGACAAAAACAGAGTCCAAAGAAGAGCCGGAGGGTATACAGAGGCCCTCAGGGGGTGTTAGGCGCGACCCCATCCTAGGCCGGCCTGGTGGGCCCCTGGTCACCCTGGCCACCGCCTCACGCCGCCTCTTCTCCCATAAATTTCCCTTGACCCTAAAAATTTTGGGGACATAATTATTGTCCACGAAACATACATAGAGGCACTATCACCTCGAAAGTCCAATCTGGGATTCTAGAGTCCTGCTCCGGCACCCTTCCGGAGAGGGAAATCTTCATCAGAGGCCTCTACATCGCCATGATCGCCTCCGGACAGATGCATGAGTAGATCGTCTCGGGACTACGGGTCCATAGCAGTAGCTAGATGGTTGTTCTCTCCCCTGTGCCTCCATGTTTAGAGTCTCGTGAGCTGCCTCACATGATCGAGACCACTGTTATGTAATTGTGCTTGTTGAGTTTTCTGGGATCCGATAAACCATGAGATTATGGTTATTTTGTTCATGTAAATATGAGATGGTTCACTTATATTCGTAGAGAGTTTTAATCTTTTCTTGCAATGCTCTCTGGTGTTTATGATTACCTTGGCCACGTAGTTGTTTTCAGCTCAAGAGAGGGTTTATATGCTAGATGGTAGGTTCATGGCTTCCTTACATCTGTGATCGAGTGACAGAAACGTGACGGATGAGGGATGTGATGTTGCTACTAGGAAAAAAATAGTGGTTCTTACATTACGTACTTGTTCTTAATGCATTTGTTTGTTGCACATAAAACAATCACTTTATTGTTGCAACTTAATACCTGGCTAGCTTTATTGATGTGGACTTTTAGATATGGATGCATGCTGGATTGTGGTCCATATGCCTTGACGTAATGCCTACAGTGTTAGAATCCGTGAACTATATCTCGTCATAATAGTATTGTTATACGTTCATGATTTGTCAATTTCCCAACTGTAGTTTGTTCACCCAACATGTTTTTTTAGAGACACCACTAGTGAACCTATGGCCCCCGGTCTTGCTGTTGCATTCTTATGTTTATTAATTTTCAAGACTCTATACGTTTAATTCTTTAGTTTTCAGCAAGACCGGAAGATTGGAAACCTTCCGGAAATTTGGGGCAAGAGAGAGTTTGTGTTTGTGTGCAGGTTCCAGGCTTGTTGATGCTCCAGAAAACAAACAAACTTCTCGAAGACTACAAAGTCCTACTGGTTCGATAAACCCTAGTTCCTTAACTAGGTGGATTCCGCTAGACTACATCATACCTTCCGCTTGGGTCTCCCAATGAGCGTTCACATCAGCATCAGCGATCACTACATATTCTCATAGTATAGGAATTATAGTCAATAACAACTTCATATGTACTTTGCTAAATACATTGCAATTGTTTAGTCTCTTTTAGCAAGGTCATATACTTGGGTCGGTTCAGTACTATTGTTACCCTATCAATAAATTCTCATGTTTTGTTAGACTTTAACTAACTCCATGATCATAAAAACATGATCATGTCACAAACCATAAGCTAATCTTAGAGACAATATTAGGAACTCTTGTTTGATTGTGTCATCACACCCGCACAAAGATTTTCCTTTGAAAACTCACTTTTCAAGTGATATAGCGGTTGTAGCATGATAACATAAACTTAATTTCGAACTTTGAGATAGAATAATAACTGAATATTATTATCTCTAGGGAATATATCTAACATGAATGGCCGATGAGCGCCACGGCATATAAAGACAATGTCGGGGAGGTGTAGCGCGGGAAGACACCCATTATACGAACGCGGGTTCCAAGGCATCCTTATGCCGGTGACGTGCATCGAGGAAGCCAAGGCGCGATGTGTCCCGCTTGTCAAGGGAACCGCTGCGGAATTAAGCACAAGACATGCCGTCCTCGCCCTTGATAAATTAGGTTGTCCGGAATTTGGTCCTGACAGACCGGGTCCCTCAGTCAGGATCCAATGTGGCAGAAGTTGCCATAGTTGCCAACACTCCCACTTCCCTCCCTATAGAACATGGTTGAAATAGGGTTGCCAAGCGCGGTATTGGACCCTTTCAACAACTTTACCACTATTGGGAGCTCCACTGAGGGCTTATTTCATGCTGACACACCGAATAGCCCCATTGGGAGTGCTATTGGAGCACCGTTGGAGATGCTCTAAGATCTTCTTCTCCATAGAGGAGGGAAACATAGCCGACTGCATCGCCAACCCAATAATTTCATATATTTTGAGTGTCTCACACATGGGAATGTATCGCATACAAAAGAGTAGGTATGTTACCGGAGATAATCTCACGACATGAACCTATATATATCCTTACATAAGGCTAGAAACAAAACGGAAACAGATGGAAACATTCTTTATCGTTTTCGTTTCCGTTTTTCTCAGCGGAATTCGAAACAAACTCGAAAACCACGCAAAAGAACATGGATGCGAAAATAACCGAAAAATAATACGAAACGGATACGATACGGAACCAAACATTTGTCAAAATAATAGCAGTTTACGACATTGTAATGGCCGAAGAAACTTGATCCACGCGTAGTACTTTGACATTTCGATCTATAGGTATGTACATAGTATACTCACCGATCAGGTGCAGAGCGCGGAACAGTATGGCATTGGGAAAGGAAGAATGGTCAAGGCGGTGGTATGGTGTATGCGGGTCAACCTAGGTTGTGTATGCGAAAACTTCCTTATTCGTTTTTTCAGAATTTCCGTTTCATTCCCGTTTTCGACAGAATATGCTCTCTGATTCTCTTTGTCATTTCAGATTTAGAATTCTATATTTCTGTTTTTGTTTTTGCAAAATACTGTTTTCGTTTCCATTTTTGCTCTTTGTTTCATTTAATGCGGAAATAGACAAAAAAAATCTGGCCGTTTTCAACCCTATGCTTACGTATCTATTGACCCATTTGATCGTGGTCACAAGTCCTACCTAAATATATATTTACTAGGTAGTTATGAAACAACGATAATGACCATGTTGGGTTTGCTCCCGGTGACTCCGGAGAGTTTAAATTTGTTGCAATCAGGGTTGGATAGGAAGTTTTCTAGCTACCTCCTTCTCCTTAATCGCTATGCCAGGCAATGTGCCTTAACTAAGGGAGCGAATAGAACAAATGTATCTAGAAGTATTTAGTGTTAGATACATCCATTTAAGAGACGACTAATATGGAATGGGGCAGTAATAATCATGAACATTTCTACATGGTAAGAGCAAACCCAACGACCCCGAGTAAATCAGACAATTTGGCCCATTTTGGTCCGCGGACATAGTTGGTGGAAAACCTCATCCCAACGGTCCACCCCAAACGGACAGGGGGGACATCCCTACTTTGCCCCAAACATGGCCCAATTTTGGTCCATGTTTGGGGTGGTCATCGGACGCAAATTGTCCCTCTCTGGCGCTATCGTCGGAAGGAAATTGTCCCCTTCCATCGCCCAGTCAACACGCCACAGGCGCCGCTCGCGCCCTAACTTGTCGACCGCATCCCTCGGCTGCCCCTTGAAACACCATCATCCCTGACCTCTTCGCCGCCCATTGGCAGACCGTCCTCAACGACACAGTTGTCGGCCCCGACGGCGCTCAACCGTGCGCCCATCCTCGCCGAGCTCCTAGGACTTTGCCGGCGTCGCCCCAGCTCATCCTAACTTCTCTCACGTAGGGTGGTTTGATGGGACATGTCTCTCCTCCCATATCGGGCTAGGAGATCTGCGAAGGTGCTGCCGTTGCGTTGACCTCGATGCCCTAGCGTGTTCCCGCCACTTTTCCGGTTGTTTGTCGAGCCGGAGAAAAGTATAGCAACGACCTGTGTTTTCTTGCAATGGATCTTTGTTATCCCTCGTTATTCATTGTTTCCATATTTATCCTGTGGTACTTTGGATGATCTCCCACGATGATATCGACATTTATGTGACCAAGGCTAGGAATTTCAGGGTAAATTGATTGCGCTAATGCCTAGATTGTCCACATTTCAGGAGTATATGCACGTGCAGCATGAGATCAGTGATGCTGACACCCACAACTCATTTCAATAAGATTTAGTTGAGCATATGTGGAACCACCAAGGAAACCAGTAGACATTTTCTCTCTATCATGCTTATTTGAATTTTAAACTTGTTTTGTAAAACAATTTATTTACATTATTGAACTATTCGGTTAGCAAAGAGATATAAATAAATAAAAAGGGACCAAATTGCAAACTGGTCCATTTTAGCCTACAGACGTTGGGATGTATCCCTCTCGGATTCAATGTACGGACCATTTTCAGTCCACGGACGAACCCAAACAGACAAAATTCGGACACAAAATGTGTCCCATTTGATCGAGGCCGTTGGCTTTTCTCTAAGGAACTAAGGATAATATAGGAACCATGAGCCCTCACCAAACCCGCGTCACTCTGTTCTACTCCTATACTTTTCCTTATGTCTGTGTATTGGTGTGAACAAAATGTGGATTTCTTTCTAGGAAAAGGAAATTCGGGCTTGCAATTTTCAGTGCGAGCTCATAAGGTTGCAAGACAATTGACATGCTATGGTTTTTCAGATGATATCTCACTTTTGAACACATAGCCAGGTTTGTAGCGGTAGTGCAGCACGCACAACGGGTCATTTACACAAGTTAAACTTAGCGTCACCAAAATATACATATACAACAGAGAAAGCGTTGAGCAATTCCCAATCTCCCTCCTTTAAGTAGTATATACCTTAGCAAGTAATTACACCACATCTTGGGCTCTACAAATAGGCCCCACCGTGGAAGTACTATACAACTCGCCCTTCACGAATCACATATCCAGTCCAAAACATTGGACTTCCACAGCACTCACATAGCTCTAGGACTAGAACTAACGTGTAAAATGTCAGCACGTCTACATTATACATAAATTCTCAAAAACTTGGTGGTGTTCAGTATGCCCCACCACTTTTTCTTCACGGAGTTAGAAGAAGATTCATTCCCCATCTGCTTCCAGTCGTGAGCTTGTTCAAGATCACCTTCACCTCCCATATGCGAGAACTAAAATCCTTCTTCGACGAGTCGAAGTTCTGCTTCAGCCTATGGAACTCCAAGTTTGGGTTCAGGCTGGCATCTGTCTGCCTAGACTTGACCACAACCAAGAACTTGGCGTCGTCAGCAAAGACCTGACCCCGCTGCTCGAATTCCTCTGCTAGGAGGCCTATGATGCTGATGCTGGCATTCATTTCACGCCCGGTGATCCACGGGACCAGCTGGGAGCCCCCGTCGACATTATTCCCGTTCCGGATGGCACCCGCCAGGTTCGGGGACGGGTCCGCGCCCCCCATACCCGCCCTGTTTAATTTATCGGTGATGACCCACAAGTATAGGGGATCGCAACAGTCTTCGGGTGAAGTAAAACCCAAAATTATTGATTCGACACAAGGGGAGCCAAATAATTTTTATAAGCCTTAACAGATGAGTTGTCAGTTCAGCTGCACCTGAAAGTATATTTTCTCGCAACAATTTATTAGTGCTAACAGTTTTATAGCAGCAGTAGTAGTAAAATAACAGTAGGAGTAAAATAGTAACAGCAATATCAATTGCGGGAAACAGCAGGATTAACGTACTGTAGGCATAGGGATTGATGAACGGGCGTTGCATGGATAAGATAGTTCATATAATAATCAAAACATGAGCATTGCAGATAGATAATAATAAAGCATCCAAGTTCTAGGCAAACCATAACCATGTGTTCCAATATAGTCATATACTCATATGTGCTCGCAATGAGAAACTTGCACAACATCTTTTGTCCTACCGGCCCGTTTGCAACGGGGCCTCAAGGAAAACTACTGGTAATTAAGGTGCCCCTTTTAATAAATCGTAGGAGCAAAGCATTAACACTCCATGAACACATGTGATCCTCACATCACAACCATCCTCTCCGGTTGTCCCAGTTTCTGTCACTTTGGGGCCTCGGGTTCCGGACAACAATGTGTGTAAACAACTTGCAGATACGATCAAGAAAGATAATTATACTCATGAAACAATAACATGTTCAAATATTAGATCATGGCACTCAGGCCCTAGTGACAAGAATTAAGCATAACAAGTTGCAACAACGATATAAAGCACTAACAACGGATACTAGGCACTATGCCCTAACAATGTGGCATTATTACATGATCGATATCATCCGATTACTTCCATCCCTCTCAGCCTACAACGAGGATTACTCACACATGGATGGGGGAATCATGGATGGTTGATGGAGAAGTAGTGGAGGTGACGATGGCGATGATCTCCTTTGAATCCTCCCGGTAGGGCGCCAGAACAGGAACTTCTGATCCCCAAATTGAGTTTCGAGGTGGCGACGGTGCTCTGATGTGTTTTTCTGGAATATGACAAAACCCCTGGTGTTTTAGGGTTACAGGGCATAAGTAGTCGAAAGGGGAGCCCTAGGGGGTGCCTGGGGCCACCACACCACCTGTAGGCGCGGCCTAGGGGGGCGCACCTAGGCATGGTGTGGGCCCCTCCTTTCCCCCCTCCGGCTCTTCTTTTGGCTCCGGGGGTCTTCGGGTAAAATAAGGATTTCGGGATCTTTTCCGGGCAATTTCCTAAAAGTTGATTTCTCCGCACAAAACGAGACAACAAGGTAATTCTGGTGAAAACAGTGTTAGTCCGTGTTATTTGTATCCAAAACTCACAAGTTTAGAGGCAAACAATAGTGTTCGGAAAAGGAGATATGTTTTGGACGTATCAACTCCCCCAAGCTTAGCTTATTGCTTGTTCTCAAGCAATTCAGTGACAACTGAGTGCGGTAAAAGAACTTTACGAACACATTTGTTTCATATGATGTAAATATTCTCACTATGTGATCGAGTGCTTAGGCAATTCATAATAAGAAGTATGCAAGATAAAGTCACCTAATAGTTATGCAAACCATGAAGAGATACCAACACACTAATAATAAACAACATGAAATATATCAATCTGCAGGATTGCAATGTTCAAAATAGGGTATGATAAAGTGTACTCGCTTTCCCTTAATAATGGAGCAAAACATAAATGCCAGGGCAACCTATGAAGTTCAAGTGAAGACTAGAAGTAAATATATCAAAGGTACAAGCATCAAAGTTATACCACAATTAACCGTGTCCTGGGACAAGCACATTATACTAAGAATGACAGCTATGCTCTCAAGAAAGTGCATAAAGTGAGAAGGTGAAGACTCAGCATAAAAGTAAAAGAAAGGGCCCTTCGCAGAGGGAAGTAGGGATTAACTCATGTGCTAGAGATTTTTGTTTTATAAACAGAGGTATTGAAAAAAAAAATGTAGATAGGTGTATGCTTATGTCATTGAATGGTAAACATACAATACGGTACGTCACAATCCAACTAGACCTTGCAAGAGCGGCTCCCATTGAAGGACGCATCTGGTATAGAAGGTCATCCCACTTTTTTTTTTGTTTACACAATTATGCTTTGACTGATAAATCAGGGAAAAAAATAGTAAAGAGAATTTATACTAACCAATTTTGGGGCTGGACACCCCGCTGCCAGCTCTTCTATCATTTGGATAAGCGGATAAAGCCACTAGTCGAGGTGTGCAAAGTCTAATCAACAAGTGAGATAAATATTCTCTATTTACGTCCTCATGAGCTAAAACAAGGGCACAAAACAGGAATAATTTTTTAAGGTTTTAAAGGTAGCACATGAGAAATTTACTTGGAGTGGCGGTGAAATACCACATATAGGTAGGTATGGTGGACACATTTGGAAACTTTGGTTTTTGGGAGTTGGATGCAAGAGTAGAGCTCATACTCAGTACAGGTGAAGGCTAGAAATAGATTGGGAGCGACAATCAAGAGAGCAACAACTGTCATAATCATGCTTACGACAAAATAAAATTAACGTGGACATAAAAGTGATACAAATACTCTGAGGAAAAATAAATCATCGAGGCTTAATTGACTTTTGTTTTCAGTCTTATGCATGCGTGAGCATGTGCCAAGTCGATTCAAGCGAAACATTCAGAGGGAGATACCACAATGTCATACCCTTCTACGAATAAAACAATGCAAGAAACGTTTATACAACATGCTATCTAATATTAGTAAGTTGGAACTAAAACATGAGAGAGCACGAACTACTAAGCATCGATTAAATAACATACACCTTACACGAACAAACTAAGCATGTCCACATGAATGAGTATATGTACAAAAATGAAAACAAATAGAGTTCATACCAGCCTCTCACCATAACTGGAATTATCATAAATCGTCATTATTGCTCTTCACTCATGTGGATGGAATAATATAGAATGATAACCAAGCTCCAATGGAGTCACGGAGGACTACTGAACTCTGCAGCAAACTTTACAAAACCAAAGAACAAACAACAAATATTTTTGGGTTTTCGAATTTAAAACAAGAACATAAGGAATTAAGCAAACAAAGCAAAATATTTTTGGATTTTTGAATATTAAACCGAAATGAGAAAGTAAAGCAAAGCAACAAAAGAAACAAAAGAAGAGAAACAACAGAAATATTTTTGGTCTTTTTGTGTTTTGGAAAGCAAGAACAAAAACAAAACAAAAAGAAGAGAAAGAAACAAAAACATGGATATACAAAGAACCAACAGAAACGTGATATATAGATGAGCGTGATGTCGGCATACCTCCCCCCAAGCTTAGGGTTTTGGCCTAAGTGGAGGTCAATCAAAAGAGTCCATGAAATGGCGCCCCCATAGTGTGCCGAGGATGAGCCATCCTCCTGATATGAGCTCGAGGATGCCCCGGTGTACTTCATAGTGTAGTCCTCAGAGGGCGCGTTCTGCCCCATCTGATGCTCGGGGTCGTGCTGCTCATGGAATTAAATTAAGCGCAACTGCTCATCCAACTCCTACTTTGAATGCGACCATGGCGTCCTGCTAATATCAAACAAAACAGGATGTGGCAAGAGAATTTCCCTCTCGTCATCGTCAGTAAATAAAACACTATATACTAGATGTCCAGCAATAGAGTTTGCAGTAACAAAGTGGTGAGCCTTCATGGCAGCAAGGTCAAGTCTCTGTGGAGCTAATAAAACATCATGTGGAGCAACAGAGAGACCTAGAGCAGTCAAAACACGCATAGCAATAATACCCTCATAAATGGGTCCCTTAGTGGCTAAGCGGCGAGCAATGAATGAACCAAGGTTATACTTATCGCTGCCAGTCAATGCAGTAGCAAGATGGTAATTTGAAATATTACTAGTGTTTTCCCTAGCAAGAACACTAGTAGCAAGGTAGTAAGTGAAATATCTAATAGCGGGGAGTTGAATATTTGTTATCTTGTCGCCCTGAGCTATGCAGTCATCATCATTGGTAATTCCGTGGTAAAGCTCCATCAAATCAGCATGCCTTTCTTGAATCTTCCTCGATGTCCCCGATGCGGTAATACCTATAATGCTGCAAAAAAAAATCCAAAGACATGGCAACAGGTCTATCATAGATTCTGAAAGCGACAATTGGGTCATATGTGAGTTATTGAATTTTGAAGCTCTCAACAAAAGTTTTTGTCAATAAAGCATACTAAGGGCTCTCATCATTCATGTAATTGGTTAAACCAGCCCTACCAACCAGCTGCAAGAAATCCTCGAGAATTCCTGCATCATTAAGAAAAGTATATCAAGGGAAGGTAGATGGATTTGCATTTCCATTATCCCCCGCATCGTCGATACATGGTCCAATGAGGTTCTCATTATACGATGGTCTCAACAGAGTAGTTGAGCGTGAACGAATTTTCCTCCTAGGTGCATCACTCCTAAATATTTCTCCAAAGTTGAAGTTGTCCATTTCTAAAAAAATTAGCTAACATCACAAAAATTGATTTCAAGCAACTATATGATAAGAACTACTATAGAGACTTTTAGGAGGGCTAAACATGCATCAAAAAAAAATTAGTTCACACAAATCAAGCATGTAAACTCACACAACTTGTCACCTACAGTACCAAAATACTCAAGAAATACTCCACTAAATAAAATTCTACTTGGATAATCAGAGGAGTCACATACCGGAGAGAAAATACACCAAATTTCAGCAACAATGATATGTTGAGAAAAGAGATCGTGTAATTCGCGAATAAGAACAGAAGAGCTCGGGTTCCAGGAATATTTTTGAGTTTGGGAGTGAGAGAGGAGTGTTTGGCAGGTAGGAGAGCTAGTGGAGGGCCAGGGGGCCCACACCATGTGTAGGCATTACCAGGGGCCAGGCCGCACCCAGGAATGGTGTTCCTGCATGTTGGGTCCCCCTGGGGTCTACCAGGTGCCTCTTTGCATCATTTTCGACGTAGAAATTTAATATAATTTTTCTTAAATTTTTAGAGAAACTTCATTTTCGAGAAATTTCCAGAATTTAATAGATAATTAAAAACCAGAAAAAAATGTAGAAAGGTGGAAAACAAAACCAAAACCAAAACTCTAGAGGTTCTAAGACACTCCAATAGGCAATTAACCAGTGAAAACAAAGGTGGAAGTGGTGAAAACATGAGTATCCATAGTAATCAAGATGAAAACACGACTATGAATGGTGGAAACATAAATATACTAAAGTAGAATGGCGAGAACATGGTGAAAATATAATGGTAAAGATGAAAACATAGTGAAAACATTGTTCTCTTCATTCAAAATCACTTTGTTAACAAGGTTGATCAAGTCTTGTTACCAAAACAATTTTTTATATGAAGCAAAACTTTGCTTATCACTAAATAATTATGTTACCTCAACCTTGATAGACATATCCCCAATCATAATAATTTCATACTCTTTTCGTGGCATTGGAATGGGACAATAGAATTCTCCAATCTTTGGTCTCAATATTTTCAATTGAATTTAGACCATATCTCCTATCAATCTTTTTGGGAAAATAAACTGTGTGCTCTTTATCATTAATATTAAAAGTTACTTTTCCTTGATTGCAATCAATAACAGCCCCTGCAGTGTTAAGAAAAGGTCTCCCAAGAATAATAGACATATTATCATCTTCAGAAATTCCAACACAACAAAGTCAGTTAATATCAAACAATTAGTAGTCACTTGAACAGGAACATTCTCACATATACCAACAGGAATAGCAGTAGATTTATCAGCCATTTGTAAACATATATCAGTGTATATCAATTTTTCCATAAAGAGCCCCTTATAGAGATAAAAAGGCATAACACTAACTCCTGCTCCCAAATCACATAAAGCAGTTGTCGAATCTGCATCTCAACAAGTCCCTCGGGTGAACCCATAGGGTTTCGAATAGGAGAACCTGTGGGCGCTGGTGGCGATCGTCGGCTAGACAGGAGACACAATTTACCCAGGTTCGGGGCCCTCGTAGAGGTGAAACCCTTACTCCTGCCTCTGTCGATCTGTATTATCGAATAGATCGGTTACAATGGGGGATTGCTCAAGTCGAGAGTACGATCTCGAGCTCAAAGCTTTATGGTGCGGTATTGCTTGGTCCTCCCCCCGGGGCTCTCTTGGCCTTATATAGATGTCCAGGTCCCAAACCGTACCCGGGGAGGACTCGAACTCTAATCCTAAGACGGTTACAAGTTTCCTATCTTATCCCGCAAGGCATTGCGGGTGGGCTTCAACTGGGCCTTCTAGAGTAGTCCATAGCTTCTCGTATTGGGCCTCAGTCTTGGGCCTAGGACCAGGTATCCTTATTCGCCGGGTCCAAGGTTCATCCCTTCGTCAGTAGCCCCCGAGCGTTTGCTTGATTGGGACTTTTCCAGTCGGGTAGACGCTCAGATCTTACTTCCTTCGGATGACTATTATAGTCGTTTTTCCATTCGGAGGGCGTATACCCTGTATGATGAGTTTTATACTTGAGTATTGAGTGGTTAAAGTGCCCGCGTTTGAGGCTATTTTTACAGAAGGATATGGCGCAGCAGCTTGGCTCTCCCGAAAGATCAGGGCCAATTAATTGCAACTAGGGCAAAAACAGTTCTGGCCTACACAGATTCGAGACCTCCGACTCGAACCCGATGAGGTGATCATTGCGACTGGGCCGTAGAGGTCTTACCGAGTCGAACTTAACCTATAGGGGTACCCTGCGCGTCCGCTAGGATTTTTCTTCGTGTTGTTGACACGGATTTCTACCGGAGGACGCAGCTTGAGTGCGATTCTAGGCCCTCAAGAAAGATCTTTTGGGTCTTACCTTCATATTCGAGAAAATATGGCATCCGGATGTGCCTAGTCGGCTGAACAATCCAGGTTTGTGATGTGTAGACATCGTGTGATGGAGTGGTTGGTTCTGTGCACCCGCGATGTTTTAAGTCTGTGATTTCTCGAGTGAGAAAACCAAGCTATTTTGTCCATACGAAAGGATTTTCGTGTCTGGAATCTTCACGCCCATACGAAAGAGTTTTCGTGTCTAGGGTCTTGTTTTTTGTGAGAGAATTTTCACACCATAATTTATCCATACGAATTTATTTCGCGTTTGGAGCTTTTGCGAATGAGCTTCCACGTCTAGATCTGCCCGTATGAAGTTTATTTCGCATGTTGGGTCTTTTATTCCAATGAATCTCCAGTTTGATGATGCCCGCCATGACGTCACGGCGCACTTTATCCTCCTGATGGGACGTGACGGAGCGATAGCAGAGGAGTTGGCCCACCTTGTCAGCTTTTTGACCGGAAACGAGACGTCGTTCCCGGTTTTTACGCGAACTGCGTACACTAAATGCGAACGATCCACTATTAGGATTGTGGCATGAAACAGCATCCGCCGCCCTTTCGTTTCGCCTTCGCACGCGGCGGTTATGATGGATGCCACGTGGATCAACAAACGGTCAGGATCGGGCGGCGCTGTGTATAAATATGGGCCTTAGGTGAAACGGTGAAAATTTCTCCAGCCTTGATCCTTCTCAGTCTTCGTCTTCCTCGTTCTCTGCCCTTCTTCTCCACGAGCTCGCATCAGCACCCATGGCAGGAGGCAAGAAGCGCGGCGCCGCCGTCTCTTCATCGAGGGCGGCGGAGGAAGCTCCCGTGCCGCTTGCTCCACGTTTAGGCGACTGGCGCTCGCCCAACACCACGGTCAAGAGCATCAAGGGGATGCAACGAGAAGGATTGCTGCCTTCCGAAGCTGAGAAGCGGGTGCGCCTCGGCAAGAAAGAGGAGGTACCCAATCCCCCGCGAACGAACGCGTGATCTTCGCGGATCACGTTTCGCGCGGGCTCTCCTTCCCCCTCCATCCTTTTCTCGTGGCTCTGCTGTATGTCTATGGCATACAACTCCACGATTTGCCTCCAAACGCAGTGCAGCACATCTCGTGCTTCATTGTCCTTTGCGAGTGCTTTCTGGGCATTCGCCCCCATTGGGGTCTTTGGAAGGCCCTCTTCAAGGTGCGCGTCTTCCGCGAGAGATCGCGGGTGGAGACTGAGCTCGGGGAGGCGTTGCGCACCGGCGGCTTCGGGATCCAGGCGAAGTCGGAGAGCGGCTACTTCATGATGCACTTTATCGACTCCGCCCAAGGATGGAGGAAAAAAATGGTTTTACGTCATCGACAACAGCGCGGGTGGAGTCCACGAATTCCACCCGTTCGCTGTTTTGAAGAGGCGGAAGTCTTGGGCGCACAAACTTTCGGTCGAAGAAGTCCGGGTTGTCACCCCTCTACTCGCTAAGGTGGCCACTCTTCGCGATCAAGCCGCAGGAGTTGCACTGAATGGCCTGCACTTGGCGAGCGTGTTCCTCAAACGCAGGATTCAGCCCCTACAGGAGAGGCCATCCGCGATGTGGGAGTATCAGGGCGCCGAAGATCCTAGCCGCGTGAGCCGAGAGGAACTCTCGAATGCTGAATTCGAGAAGAAGATTGCGTCTATCACCAGCTTGAAAGAGGGCGATACCTTCCCCGACTGCCCAGTAGCAGCTTTTGAGGCATCAAGGCCTCCACCACCTGAAGTAAGTTCGAGTTTTTCTTTGTATTCTATCTCTTTCCAGCTCAAAAGTTTTTTTTTTTGCTGACTGAAATTCTTCTTTCCTTTCTTCTCCTGTCTTCCCTTTTTTGTAGAGTTTAGCGGTGGCCGATTGCTACCGCCAATCTCCGGAGAGGAGGTCTCGGACTTGTTGGCAAGCAATCTGGACGCCCCAGCCGACACCAGCATTGCTAAAGCCGATTCGAGCTCCGAGCATGATTCCTCGGATGACGCGGAAGAATCGGGTAGCGATCTCCGCATACGTAAGCGCCGCCGATCGGAGAATGATGAAGCCACCTCCAAGGATAACTCCTTGGGTAAGGAGTCGCCTGGAAAGGAGCCCCTCATCGTGACTCCGCTAAGTGCGCGCGCCCCTTATTCTTCCTTGCCGAAGATCCATACCGCCTGGAACGCGGATATGTTGGATGACGACGACGACGAGTAAGTTTCTGCTTTTCTTTTTTGTTCTAGTCGAATGTTTCCTTTTGCTTCTTCTGACAAATTGTTGTTCTTTATGACAGTCTTCAATCCATCAGCCCCCAGCGGTTCGTTTCTTCCCTCCCTCTCGAGAATAGGCAGAGAGTCGCTGCTGCGGGTGAGACTGCGACTACAAGCACTGTCCAGAATTCTTCGAATGCAGCTCCCGCAACGATAGCTATGGAATATAGGATTCCTAGCTTTGCTGTTGGAGCTTCGATTCCGAAAGAAGTGTCGGATAGCTCGGCGGACCCTCTCTCCATAGCTCAGGGCCAGGTAAATATGGTTGTTTTCCTTTTCATATTGCACTTTGTCTGTCTGGAATTTTTTTTATCGGGTGCACGGCAGTGCTCCCGATGGGAGTAGCCCCCGAGGTTGTAGTTAATCATGTATGATTGGCTACAGGATCAAAGACCTGCTCTCTCCTTTCTTTGTTTTATCGGGTGCACGGCAGTGCTCCCGATGGGAGTAGCCCCCGAGGCTATACTCGAATGTTTGCAATCGCGTATAGGCTCAATCTTCTCCCTTTTGACTCTTCCATCTTTATACTCTTGCAGTCTCTTCTTGACTCCTTTGCGGCTGTTGGCCGTCGCGTTATCTCGGCCGAGACAGAATGCGTGACCCTTCAGGCGGATCGCGATCGACTTGTCTCGGACAACGATCTTCTCCGAGGTAAGATCGTCAACTCTTTCTATCTCATCTCTCCAATCGCATAAATTTCTTTGAATTTCAAACCTTTTGTTTGTGCAGCTCAAATCGACGCGTTGAAGGCTGAAAAGGTGGCCGCTGTCACTCGAGTAGGCGCCCTGGAGGCTCAGTTGGAGACTGCTCGAGAGGAGCTTGAATATTCTCGTAATTAGTCGACTGACTTCTCAGGAAAGCTTGCGGATGCTCGAGATGCTCTGAAGAAGCTGGAGGAGGCTGGTACCAAGGCGTACTCCGACCTTGTTGACTTCCTTCGCCCTTTGGCCGAGCGTTTTGCGAGTAAGTTGCATTTGGTCTCTTGTTGTCCTCTGATTATCTGGTAGGTCCTTGGATTTTAATATCCTTTCCTGCAGGTCTTCTGGGCGTCTCGCTGGAGCTGCCTGGGGTCCAACGGGTGGATGCTTTGACCGATTCGTGTGCCCAGCTTAGGAAGCATGCTGAGGGGATGTGCACCCTGATCGGTGATGCCATTCGAGTGCTGACGCAGCTTCACGGTCGTCTTCTGGTCGACGCTGTGTCTCCGCCTGCGCTAGGTGATCTTTTGAAGATTTTCTTGGAGGGCAATCTCCTTGAAGCCTACACGGTTGCTCAGTCAGAGTCTGGAGTATAGACTGCCATCCAGTTTGTGCTGGCGCATGGAGTCACGGGCTTGGAGGAGGCATACTCGGATCTTCCCGTCGATCCTTCTACGGGAAAAAAGGTAGCGCTTCGTCGTTTTGGCGATCCAGCTGGAGTCCTTGCCCGAAAGTTATCTGAGCTGATTGCTCGTGCTAGCCGTAGGGGGAGCACTGCCGCGAGTGGCAGCACAACTGCAACTCCTTAGTATATATTCTCCGTAGCTTGTTCTTTCGATTGTAATGAACCTTGGGATGTATTCCTGTATTTTCATCGTTTAATCGAAATGTTCTTTTGAAATGCTTCATGTGATTGATTTGTTATGTGTTTTCTCCCGATGGGAGTAGCCCCCGAGCGCCTGTCGAATAGGTGGTTGTTATATCACGAATGGGGCATCTTATTCCTTCACTTTTTTTTGTATTCTTCCAGGTAACCGGAGTTGCCGTGGAGTCTTCAGGTGGACTTGCTGCACAAGCGAATCCTCTTGTTGCCGCTGTTGGTACCTTTGCGGGCCTTCGTGACCGTGTTGCGGATGGTGAGCGCAAGCTAAAAGCTCTGCGTGGGGTAGCGGATGTTGCTAAGTCCAAACAAAAACTTGCGATCGAACGTGAGCAGTTTATGATGGATGAGTTGGCGGTTCTTGCTAGAGATTTGCTCTGTAAGTATCTCAGCCCCCTGGCTTTCTGTATTTGCTATCACCCTTTGATCCTGTGTGTTTCTTTGCAGTTGTTCAGCCAGATGACAGGAGTGAGAAACAGTGGGTGGAGAACCATATTCTTCACGAAGCTGGTAGTTCAAAGCCCCATGCGAATAATTTTTGGTCCGATCGTAGTCAAGGCTTTGTGCTCGCTACCTTGAAGTATCGAGTAAACCAGGCCAAGATACTCGTGAGTTTGTTTCACGAGATTTTGATTGCTGTGAACTCCGCTTTTTACCCATTGGAAAGGGGTCCAGAAGATTGGAGCTATCTCCTTAGACTTTTCAGGCGAGAAGGAGAAGTCCGCGAGTGTGTCTGTAATCAAATGATCTGTGGTGCATTGGTGGCGCTCTCCTTCGTAGAATTGTGGCATCCATAGGTGAATTTCAGCTCTGTGGCTAGGCTTCCTGATGGTCAGGTCGATATGTCCCCTTATTATAGTGTTGTTCGTCCTGCCGCAGAGGAGATAATTTGATTGACCTCGGAAGAGGTGGATCGGGTGCTAGCCGAGGAAAACACCCGTCGCCATATGTAATCATAGGATGTATGTATCCTGTATAGTTTCTCAAAAACTTTGTAAGGCGTTTTCCTTGTGTGTAACATTGTGTATATGATATTACTCCTGTTGTGCTATTTTTAGGTGTAGCCCCCGTGTATATTTTTGGGGTGTGTACCTGTTCTTGAGCACTTAAGGATGGAGATTGCGAGTAGCTATGGTTGAGGAACCATGTATTTTTATTGAAATGACTGAGAAGCCATGTGTTTCGGGCTACAAGATGGCTAGTATAGCCTTATTTGTATGAGTAAAGGTAAATCTAGCGATAGAATTTGCGGAGGTGTGCAACATTCCATGGGTTGGAGTAGACGCCTCCAGTCGTCGGGTTCTTCAGTCGATAGGCGCCACCTGGGATAACTTCGTGTATTATGAAGGGTCCTTCCCAGGGTGGTTTGAGCTTGTGTCCTTCTTTCTGCTTGAGCCGTAGCACCAAATCTCCCACCGCGAAGGCTCTGTGGCGTATTCGGCGACTGTGATAGTTTTGCAGCGACTGCTGGTATACTGCTGATCTTGCGAGTGCAATGTCGCGTATTTCGTCGAGTGCGTCCATATCATCTGCGAGTGCCCTGTTAGATGTTTCTTCGCTGTAAGCAACGACCCGTGGGGCGCTAAATCGGACGTCCTCCGGAAGGACGGCTTCAGGCCCGTATACCATGAAGAATGGTGTGTAATTTGTGGATCGATTCGGAGTTGTGCGGAGGCTCCATAGCACGGAGGATAGCTCTTCTTCCTAGTGTCATGCTGCTGGATGTAGGCGATCGAGTAGTCGTTTCTTGATACCAGCCGAAACTAATCCGTTGGATCGTTCGACTTGTCCGTTTGTTTGCAGATGAGCCACTGAAGCGAACTTGAGGATGATTCCTTTTTCTTCGCAAAATTGCAGTGTTTCCTTTGCCGTGAAGTTGTTGCCATTGTCGGTGATGATGTTGTGTGGTACACCAAATCTACAGATGATGGAATCGAGGAATTTGACAGCGCATTGGGCGCTAGCCAAGGTCACTGGCATTGCTTCGATCCACTTCGTAAATTTGTCAACTGCCAGTAGCAAGTGTGTGTAACCGCCGGGTGTAGACTTGCGTAATGGCCCTACCATGTCCAGACCACATTGTGCAAAGGGCCAGGCGATAGGTATCATATGCAACTCTGTAGCGGGAACGTGAGGTTTGGGTGCGAATCGTTGGCAAGCATTGCACCTGTCAACCAATTCCTTTGCGTCTCGGGCTGCTGTAAGCCAGTAAAATCCAGCTCGAAAAGCTTTGCCCACGATTGCTTTCCAACTGGCGTGATGTCCGCAATCTCCTTGGTGTATATCTCGTAGTAATTCCTTGCCATCTTCGGGTGCTATGCATCTTTGCAGTATGCCTGAGATGCTCTGCTTGTATAACTCGCCGTTGAGTATACGAAAAGATTTGCTGCGTCTCACTATTTGCCGAGCCTCGCGAGGGTCTGCTGGGAGCTGTTTGGCGGACAAGTAGTCGAGATATTTCTGTGTCCAGACTGGCTCGACCAGAAAAATTTGTCGTGAGATGCCCTGGCTGAGCTCGATGATAGCAACTTGCGGGCTGACCTCTGTCTCCGATATTGTGGGTGCTTCAGCAGTTTTCTTGACCTTGACTGAACGCTTGGTCATCCTCTCAAAATATATACCAGGCGGTATGGGTGTGTTTATGGACCCCATGTTTGCCAACCTGTCTGCTTCCTCGTTACTAGATCTCGCAATGTGCTTCAGCTCGCATCCTTTGAAACTTCCTTCGAGTAGATTATACATGTCCCGGTAGGCGGCCATGTTTTCTGCGATAGCGTCGCACTCCTTCATTGTCTGTTGCACGATGAGATTAGAATCGCCATAGATCATCAACCGGGTGGCTCCACATGCGATTGCCATCTTCATCCCATGTAATAAGGCCTCATATTCTGCGTCATTGTTTGATGCTGGATCGTCGGGGGGGGGAGTCCAATCGCAGGACGTACTGTAATTTATCTCCTCTTGGTGATATTAGGACGATCCCAGCTCCAGCTCCTTCATTTCTTTTTGACCCGTCGAAGTACATGATCCAGTTACTCGTATATTCCGGTGGTCCGGGTGTTTGTAGTTCTGTCCATTCGCTCAGAAATTCCACGAGTACCTGTGACTTCACGGAATTGCGTCCTGCATAGATGATGTCCCAGGCGCCTAGCTCGATGCTCCATTTCGCTATTCTTCCTGATGCCATTGGGTTGTTCATTATCGTACCGAGTGATGCGTCGTTTAGCACCGTTACGGTATGCTCCTGGAAGTAGTGTTTAAGCTTTCGAGCTGTAAGTACAACTCCGTATGCAAGCTTTTGGTAGTGAGGATATCGCTGTTTACACGGCGAAAGGACCTCACTGATGTAGTAAATTGTCCTTTGCACTCCATATGCCTTTCCTTCTTCTGGTCTTTCTACTACTATGGCCGTGCTGATCACCTGGTTTGTTGCGGCTAGGTATAGGTATAGCGGTTCCCTTTCGTGTGGAGTAGCCAGGATACGCCTGCTCTGCAGTGTTTGCTTCAAATCTGCAAATGCTTGCTTTGCTTCAGGTGTCCATTCGAATTTATCCGTCTTCTTCAACAGTTTATAGAAGGGTAACGCCTGTTCGCCCAATCGTGCGATGAATCTGCTCAATGCGGCTAGTCACCCGGCGATCTGTTGGACTCCGCGTAGATTAGTGGGCTCCTTCATGGTCAAGATTGCCTGTATCTTCTCCGGGTTGGCTTCAATTCCTCGAGCGGAGACCAGGTACCCGAGAAGTTGTCCTGCGGGGACGCCAAAGACGCACTTGGTCGGGTTGAGTTTTATTTGGTATGCGTTCAACGCGTCGAATGTTTATCTGATATCGTCGAGGAGCGTGTCCTCCACTCGAGTCTTGATGACGATGTCGTCAACGTACACCTGTATGTTCTTGCCAATGAGCTTGGCGAGGCATTTTTGCATGCAGCGCTGATATGTGGCGCCTGCGTTCTTGAGCCCGAAGGGCATTGTCGTGTAGCAGTATACACCGTGAGGTGTGATGAATGATGTCTTTTCCTCATCTTACTGTTTCATACGGATTTGGTTGTATCCCGAGTAGGCGTCCAGGAAGGAGAGGCGTTGGCAGCCTGCAGTGGAGTCCACGATTTGGTCGATTCACGGGAGGGGAAAGTTATCCTTGGGGCAGTGTTTATTCAGCGACGTGTAGTCGATGCATACTCGAAGGATGTTGGTGTTCTTCTTTGGGACCAGCACTGGGTTTGCTAACCAAGTGGATATCTTTATTTCTCTGATGAATTTTGCTACGAGCAATCTGTTTATCTCTTCTTCGAGCGCTTTCTGCTTAGGTTCTGAAAACCGTCGGGTGGTCTGCTTGATGGGCTTTGCGTCCTTGTAGACTTCAAGTGAGTGCTCAGCGAACTCCCTGGGTATTCCTGGCATATCTGAGGGCTGCCAGGCGAAGATTTCCCAGTACTCACGGAGGAGTTCGACGAGCGCGCTTTCCTATGCTGGTGAAAGGGTGGTGGACACCATCGCCGTCTTCGCAGAATCCGTCGGGTGTATTTGATGCTTGCGGGTACCGCTATTTGTGTTGAACTCGAGCTCTGGAGCGTTCTTCTTGGTGAGGGGCATCACGGTGTGATCCATGGTTTTTGCTATTTCTTCTATTTCTTCCTGCATCGCGAAAGATTGCGCGATCTCGTTGAATTCGATGTCGCACTTGTTTGACTTCTGAAAATCGCTGTCGATGGTGATTGTGCCATATTCTCCGGGTAGCTTGAGCTTCAAATATGCGTAATGGGGTACTGCCATGAATCTGGCGAACGCCGTTCGACCAAGAATGGAGTGGTACTGTGAGGGCCAGTCGACAACTTCAAAGTCGAGGAACTCTCTTCTGTAATTGCTTCGGTTTCCTAGCACCACCTCTAGGTTGATTGTTCCGAGTGGATGGATTGCCTTTCCTGGAACTATCCCGTGGAAGGATGTCTCTGATTTTGCGAGTCCGTCCAAATTCTTGTTCATGCGCCGGAGCGTGTCTGCGTAGATGATGTTGATGCCGCTGCCTCCGGCCATGAACACGCGAGCCAGCTCGTAATTGCCAATTTGTGCTTGTATGACAAGTGCGGCGTGTCCTGGTCGATAGACTCGCGGAGGGTGATCTTCCTTGGAGAAAGTTATCGGGTGCTCCGCCATCTTCAGATACTCAGTTTTTGTAGCTGGAGTTTGCACAGCCATGCATAGCTGTCGCGTGTTTTTCTTCTGAGCTATGCGGGATGGACAGACCTTTTGTATCATGCCTAAGAGGCCTGCTGGGTTCACGTACCCATTGGATCCTTGATTAGGGGCGGGTGGCGCTGACAGCGCGGCTAGCATCGTGTTTTGGTTTCCTGCTGGGGGCAGGGCTTGCGGCTGTTGAAATCCTTGAGCTCCTACTCTCGGAAACTGCGGGTAACCCTGGCTAGTGGATGCTCTGTTTTTCTTCAGGAGGGCCTCGTGGATTTCGATGAACTTTAGGCAATCCTTGAGAAGGTGTGTAGGCTTAGTTTTGCCCGTGCGTTTATCTGTGAGCAGATGTAGCGTGCAGTAACCATCGAGGTCCTCCTCGGGGGTTTTTTCTTCTTGCTTAGGTTTCCACTCACGCTTTCCACGATATCCACTGTCGCGGTTTTTGGTGAACTCTGCTGCCACGAACTCTTCTCGATCATCATGGTCGTAGCTTTCTTCTTTTCTTTCGGCCATGGCGGTCGTCATCACGTGCTGGGGATGAATCTTTCTCGTTGCGCACTGCGTCTTCGCCGTTTGACCATCTATCGGCTATGGCCATTAATTCTCCCATGGTTTTGGGTGCTAGTCGCCCCAGTTCTTCCCTGAAAGAGGTTCGCCATGCTCCTTTGGAGAATGCTTCAACCGCGTCTTCTTCTGATATATTTCCCGCCGTATTCCTCAACGTGGTCCATCGCTGAATATATTCGCGAGTCGACTCGCCGCTTTTCTGCTTGCAGGCTCGTAGCTCTTCGATGGTCGCAGGACGTTTGTATGTTGCTTGGAAATTTTTGCAGAAATCCATGTTTAGGTCGTCCCAGGACCCGTAGCATGCTTTCGGCCTTCCTTCGAGCCAGCTGCGAGCTGCACCGACCAGGTGTAGGTTGAGGTACTGCATAGCTGTGTTTTTGTTCCCATGTTGGCATTTTACTTCCGTGAGGTAATCCGACAACCAGGCAGAAGGCTCCTGCAAACCGTCGTATTTCTGTACTTCCGTGGATAGCTTAAACCTTTTGGGTAGCGGTGCTTCGCGGATGCTGCGGGTAAAGCATAGGGCTCCGCAGACTTCATCATCGGTGGACGTTGATGGGGAGCGCGCGCGATTTCTGGCCGCCCGACTTTTATCGACCTTGCGCTGGGCGATGTACGATCGTGCATTGTATCCGGGCTCGTCTCGATTGGCGTCTCCTCTCGGCCCTTTGCAGCGATGTCGTGAGCGACTGCGATCTCGATCTTTTCGCGGGCTGCGATCACGATTTCCTCGTGGGCTGCGATCACGATTTCCTCACGGGCTGCGATCACGATTCTTCCGTGGGCTGCGACCTCGACCTATTCTCGGGCTGCGGCTACGGTCTCGACCTCTTGGGCTGCTATCGCTGCCACTCGGGCTATCTCCTCGTCGCCGGGCTTCTTTTCCCCGTGCTCGGCGGGGCGATCTTTCCTTGTCGGGTGAAGTGTCTCTACGTCCGCGGGGCGCTTCTTTGTCCTTCGGTTCGGTCGCCTTTCTGCGATCATAGGAGGCAAGTTTTGCGGCCGCCATGCCTAGTCCTTTTTTGTACTTGCTTGTATTGTTCCGCGCGGGGATCGTTTTCCCCTGGTTGATTTATTTGCATGTAGGTAGCTGCGGCCAGTACCACGGCTGCGGGTGTTTGCAGATGGATGTTTCCATCTTCGTCCACACGCATAAGTGATTTGCTGATTCCGCTTAAGGACTCGCCGTCCATAGTCGCGGTTCTCGAGGCGCGTCCTTTCTTCTGGGGGCGGTTCCCGATGGAAGGTGATAGGGATAGCTGCGCTCGGTGTTGGCTTGACTCGTCCGCCATTCTTTTTCGCACGACCAGATCTTCTCGAGCTTCTTTGATAGCAGTGGCCGCTCTCACTAGATGGTAGTGGTAGGCGACCATGTCTTTGTGTGGGACCCCGGCCGCAGGTGGTTTGCTTGTGCGGATAGCCTCCTTTGCTCGGAGCCAGGCGTCTCGTGAAACATTGATCTCGGCGCGTTCTTTCGCGCTTTGTTCAGTCTCTGCGGGTGGCTGTTCCGATCCTGCCATGCAGACTTGAGAGCCGGACTTGGCTTGTGAGTCCTAGGCATAACTCGAAAAGCCTTCCTGACCCGAGAGGGTTCCTCTGTAGAGAGGGTGTGGAAATTGCTGGTGTTGAGGCGGATTGACTCGCCACTTTTCGCCAGATAGGGTCGTGAGTCGACAGCCCCTGGGCTGGAGATTGACTCGGATCCCGATTCTTCAGGGAAGTGGAGGATCCCGCCCTTGTTGGTGTAGAACTTGAAGCTTCTGAACGTCAAGGTGACGCTTTTCTCCAGATTGCTGAATTCCGGGCGTGATTCCGGCGAGTGAGGGGTGACTACGACAGATCCGATCCGAATCGGGTTGGATGGGGTCGAAGTCGAAGGTTTCCAACGCGAGTTGGTTGTCGATGAAGCCGAAGACGCCGGAGATCTAGCGCCCGCCGTTCCCACAGACGGCGCCAATTGTCGAATCTGTATCTCAACAAGTCCCTCGGGTGAACCCATAGGGTTTCGAATAGGAGAACCTGTGGGCGCTGGTGGCGATCGTCGGCTAGACAAGAGACACAATTTACCCAGGTTCGGGGCCCTCGTAGAGGTGAAACCCTTACTCCTGCCTCTGTCGATCTGTATTATCGAATAGATCGGTTACAATGGGGATTGCCCAAGTCGAGAGTACGATCTCGAGCTCAAAGCTTGATGGTGCAGTATTGCTTGGTCCTCCCCCGGGGGCTCTCTTGGCCTTATATAGATGGCCAGGTCCCAAACCGTACCCGGGGAGGACTCGAACTCTAAACCTAAGCCGGTTACAAGTTTCCTATCTTATCCCGCAAGGCATTGCGGGTGGGCTTCAGCTGGGCCTTCTAGAGTAGTCCACAGCTTCTCGTATTGGGCCTCAGTCTTGGGCCTAGGACCAGGTATCCTTATTCGCCGGGTCCAAGGTTCATCCCTTCGTCAGCAGTTCTAACATAATTATTTTTAATAGAACAAGGGATAGTAGGAATACCAGGATCTACAAGCTTCTTTGGAACCTTGCCATTAAAAGAGTAATTAGCAAGTATAGTGGAAATTTCCTCATTCGGAGTTTTCCTTTTGTTAGAGACAATATATTTCATATAATTTGAATAAG
Source organism: Alopecurus myosuroides (assembly GCA_028641055.1). Taxonomy (NCBI): domain Eukaryota; kingdom Viridiplantae; phylum Streptophyta; class Magnoliopsida; order Poales; family Poaceae; genus Alopecurus; species Alopecurus myosuroides. The sequence goes on from CM054061.1 coordinate 220,241,096, forward strand.
GAGGCAGTTTAATAGCATCAGTCAAAAGAAATTGCAAAAACAAAGGTTTCATCCATTCACAAAACTTGTTATAATTTTCTTTGTACTTTGATTTGTGTTTCTTATTAGGAAAAGGCATTGATTTTTGTACTCAAGGTTCTCTTTCATTACCATGTTTATTAGATCCTCCTTAGTATACTTTCAATTTTAGTTTGCTTTTCATGTTCAACTTCAGTTTCTTCTTTATCAGAAGCATCCTTGGAGAGAGTGTACCTCAACTGTTGATGGATGAGGAATTGGCTTACACAATTCTTCTATATGTGGTAGATTCTTCACATCTTCAGATTTAATACCCCTCTCTTTAAGAGATGTCTTGGCTTCCCTCATCACTTCATCATTTAATTCAATCATTCCCCTCTTCTTGGGTGTTGGTATTGGTGTTGGCTCTGGTGTTGGTGTTGGTTCAGGTATAGTCCAATCATCATGATTTTTGGCTATTTTAGCCAATAATTCCTCAGCTTCTCTTGGAGTTCTTTTCCTGAAAACACAACCAACACAACTATCCAGGTATGTCCTAGATTCAACAGTTAGTCCATTATAAAATATATCTAGGAGCTCATTTTTAGGTTATGGGTTCCCAGGGCTATCTCGTATTAAAAAAACAAAACCTTGACCAAGATTCAGGTAATTTCTCTCCTTCCATTTGCTTAAAGTTAAAGATATTCTGCAAAGCAGCATGTTGAGCACAAGTAGGAAAATATTTTTGAAAGAAAGAATTAACCAAACCCATAGGACTATCAATAGATCTAGGCGACAAATTGGTAAACCAAGTTTTAGCTTCATCTTTCAAAGAGAAAGGGAAGATCTTGGTAACAAGGTAAGTGCGTATCTTAATATCATCAGAAAATAAACTACTCAAAGATGAAAGCTCCTTCATATGTTCCATAACACTTTTACTTTTAGTACCACAAAAAGGTTCTTTCTCAACAATAGACATATAAGATAAATCTAGAGAGAAATCATAATGCTTATCTTGAATGTGTATGGGAGATATAGCAAACTTAGCATAAGGAGAATATTTGTATTTAACAACATGTCTTGCAAGAAGAAACTTAAGAGCACTTGCACTAGTAGTAGCTTGAACTTCTTCAATAAAGTCATCAGTAAGTTCAATGTAAGTTTCCTCAAGATCATCACTAGGAATTTCTCTAGACTCAGGTGAATTAACAGGTTGATGCATGTAAAATGCATAGATGAATTTTGCATATTTTCACATGGTTTTCTATTACATATTGCATCATATAAGGGTATAATTCAATGTTTTATAGTATTTTGGGGTTAAATTACAAAGTCCCCCAACTTTTATGGAATTAACCCTGCCTGTCAGAAACTCCGTTTTCTATATTTTTGACGTTTCAGGGGGCAAACTTCCGCGAAATCACCTGAAAATCTGCGGGGGTCATTTTCTTGGAAGGAGAAGACTTGCGGGCGAAGGATCCACGAGAATTGGGCAAGGAGGCCCAAAAGAGGACCCTCCACGCGGCCAGATTCCTTGGCCGCGTGAGAGGCCCCCTTTTGGCCCCTGTGGCCCCAATTCCTTCCATCTTCGACTTACCGACTCCGTCTTGACCTAAAACCGACTATAAAAAGGGTCCCCTGTACCCTTACGGAGAAGAGCGCCGCCGAAACACCGAAACACCGAAACAGAGACCTGGAGTTCCAGATTGGAGGGGGAAAACTCCGGCGGGGCGCGCCGGTGTGATCTCCTACCCCTCCAACGTCATCTCCATCGACATCTCCATGAAGAGGGAGTAGTCCACCCCAGGGCTATGGGTTTGTGGAAGTAGCACTTGTATCTCTCTCTCTATGTGCTTCACTAATTAGATCCGTATGAGCTGCCTCACATGATTACGGGCACCGTTGTAATTCCTATGTGGTGGATATTTTGTATGAGTTATTGAATCTGAGATTGCAATTGTTTCTCTTGAGTTATTTGAGTAGATGTATCTTATGTACCCCGTTCTTATTTGCTAGCTTTGATCAATCTAGTTCTTGAGAGCGTGTGTGGGGTGATGGGTGCATTAGTTGGAGTAACAGGGGGTGGCTAGTGCTGTGAAAGTGACAGAAGTTCAGCGATCCACTTAGGTTTTGTTAAACCTTTCTTAGTTACCTCACTAGGGATAAAAAGGAGTACCTTGTTACCGGGGATTTGAAGTGACACTAATCAATCTCCATGACTAGATCTAGCAAGTTCTTACTTCAGCTTCATGTCACATTGCTTAAAGCTATACTCTGTTTTTTCCTTAATTATCGAGGTGTTATGATTTATTTCGCATCTTGGTGGAGTATAAGAGGGATCAATATGACCGTAGAGATCTCTATGCTAGGACGTGATGCCCATATGAAAGTACTCAATGTTAAACATGTTATTGTAATCTCACATGTAATTCTTTATGTCCACCGTCTACCACTTTATTTGAGAGAATGCAAGTGTGAAACCATGAACCCCGGTCCTATTTTAATTATAAGAAAACACTCTAGTTACTTTGCTGCAATTTACTTTACTTGCACTTTACTTTACTTGAATCTCCAATGCGAATTTACATTATCTCCATCACCACTTGCATCACAAAAATACAAAAACAATCCATTGCATATTTATTTTCTCATTTGCATTTAGTAGTAGATTTAATTATTGCACATTTACTTTCAGTTTTGCATTGCAATTTAGAAGTCTCACACCTTGTGCTTGACAACCACTTGGTGAGGTTGAGGGCACAAAACTCTCTATTTGTTTGCAGGATCCTGGAGGAAGCTTGGAAGACAACTGCTGAAATACTGGCTCCCCAAGAGTTCGATATAAACCCTCGAGTCACCCTCGTGGGGAAGAAGGATTGCCACTAGCTACACACTCTGCACTTGGAGTCTCAACCTAGCCATCAAGCGTTTTTCTGGCGCTGTTGCCGGGGAGCCATAGGTGAAGGAGTTGTCCAAGGGAGCTCACAAGAAGTCTTCATCACCAACAAGGTGTGCAAACACCTAAGCTTGGGAAGGTTGCACCTACGTGAGTACCGTCCTTTCTATCTCCACCTTCTTTCAAGTAGATTGTTTTGTTTCTTGTCTTGTTTTTGTTTTTGTTTTGTTTTTGTTCTTGTTTTTGTTTTGTCTTGCATATTTTATTTTAGTTTGCATTTTAGCTTTGCATTTAGTTATCTAGATTATTTTAGTATTTCGAATTTTCTTAGTTACTTTACTTTTGTTTTGCATAAAAAATTAAAAACTACATAAAAACTTGGAAAATGGAGCAGAGAACTTATTGGCCATTCAGTGTTAGGAATTTCCCTCAAGAGCTAAATATTCCCGTTGAAAAATTAGAGGTAGATCCTAGTGTTAAAATGATTTATGAATCTCGTTTCTATGGAAAGCCTAAAGAAGACCCTTTGTTCCATCTTAAGAAATTTGATGAAAGATGTAAAACTTTGAACTTGAATCATGCAAACATCAACACTACTAAAGTTAAACTCTTTCCCTACTCACTAGGAGGCAAAGCATTAGATTGGACATTAAGATGGCCTCCTAGCAATTTTACTACTTGGTTCAACTTAAGGGCTGCATTTATTGAAAGGTTTTGTCATGCTGAAAAGAATTACAATGTTAAACAATTGCTCATTACCTTTAAACAAGAAAAAGATGAATCAATGATACAAGCATGGGAGAGATTTAGAAGTAGATCATATGGAATAGGGCATGGCTTTAGAGATTGGATACTTATGCATATGTTTTATAAGGGACTTTCTGAAACTTCTAGAGCCTTTTTAGATAATGAATGTGGGGGATCTTTTACTAGTACTAATGCTGCAAATACCCATGTTTTTCTTGAAAGTTTGCTCTTAGAGGTTAAAATTAAAGAGAGCTTAAAAAAGGCTGAAGTAGCCGAGGATATTTTTGATGATCACTATGAGATTTTTAATATGCATAATAGAAAAGGAAAGTAGAGGAAATTATGATGCTTACTGAAATTAAGGATCCATTGCTTGATTTAGAAAAAAGTAGCTTGCAAGAACTTATTGCCACTCTACAAAAATTTGCTAGTGATCCCACTATAAATGTTAATCAACCTGGCTTTGGATCTTATATTGCTAATCATGTCTTGCAAGAAAATATTGCTAGGTACAAGAATGAGGCCATGATACCTCCTAAGCTTGGGTATGCATGGATCCCCAAGGTGCTAGTTTCAATTGGAAAAGAAATTCACCATGCTATGTTAGATCTAGGTTCTAGTGTATCGGTACTCTCTAAAGAATTATATGAATTGCTAGAACTAGAAAATTTAGAAAAGTGCTCAAGTGAATTTGTCCTTACTGATAACTCTACTAAACATGTTGTAGGACAAGTAAAAGATTTTATGATTGAATTGCACATGACTTTCGTACCCGTTGATTTCATTATTATGGATATGGGGGATAAATCCCCTAGTCCTATTATTTTGGGTAGACCTTTTCTTCGTACTACAGGTGCAATCATAGACTCCAAGGAAGGGAATGTCAAGTTTCATTTCCCTCACAAGAAAAGCATGGATCACTTCCCAAGGAAGAGGGGCACGCTGAAGAACAAGCTCCCTCATGAGCTTTATCCCTCTTGATTATCAAGTAAGTAAAGCCTAGCCATATGGCTATAAAGAAAGCGCTTTACGGGAGACAACCCGGTTGTTTTTGTTTGGATTTTCCTAATGTCCTCTTTCTTTCTCAATAGATTAGTTTTTTTTGTTTTAATTCTGGAGTTTTCAATAAAGAGTCAAGTCAAACCCATTTGGACTTATAAGTTGCTATCCTAGTGCATGAAATTTCTGTTCAAGCACGAGTCTGTTCACCGTATGATTTTACGTTTTTTATTGGTATGTCGGATTGAGCTAATTTTTTAGTATGGTCTGAAACTTTTTGTCCTCTGTAATCACAAAAATTGGCTTAATTTTTTGACGAGTCTATCTTAGGGAAAAACGTTCGTTTTTCTGCTGCTGCTTTTCTGGACAGATTCTGCCTTCTTTTGTTTTATGCACTCTTTGGGCTTGGGAATCGAATTTCCATGATTCTTTTAAGCAAGAGAGTGAACATAAAACATAATGAACCTTATTTTCTATCTACTGGAGCATTTGATTTGGAATTTTGCACAGCAAGCATGTGATTTGTTTGTCCTTGCTAATCTCACCCCACAGAAAAAGAATGGGAGAAACATGTTTTGTGAAGTTTTTTTCACAGGGAATAGAGGAGCTGCGCCTCAAGACATCCAAGAATGGTGAAATCCATAATCTTGGGGATGTGATTAACACCCCACTGGATCTACACTCTTTTCGTTAGCACACGTCTACTTTCTGTTTTTTTAAGCAAAGCATTTATCGTAGAGACTTGAAGCGTCTAGTTTTTGTTTTTATTTTTGTTTTGATAAGACCACCACCATAATTTTATATGAGATTGAGCTACTGGAGTTTGGGGTTGGAATGTATTGGATTCTAGTATTATGACTTGGAATAGGGATGCCATGGTTGATTTGAAGAGCTACATATGTTTGCATGATTTATAGGCTTTTTATGTGTAGAAATTTGTAATAATGTTGTCTTGAGCTATCTCTTATTCATGTCCTTGATGTTAATTGCTGGTTTATTTAGTTTGTCATGAAATGAGTAGTTCTATGTACATATGAATGCATAGTAGCTTGTCAACTATCTCCCTCTTGCTAGCCCAAAAATTTAAAAATTCCAACAAGTAAAAACTTGTTTCCGACACTCCTTAGCCAAGTATTTCCAGTGAGTCCACCATATCTTCCCATTAGCTTCATTGCTATTCCGAGTATGTTCACCATGTTATTGTGTTATTTATGTTCTAAATTAAGATATTCACTTTATTAATTGTCATGGGTTGAACTTGGGATAGGACTCTCACGAACTTTTGAAGGCACACTTTACATTTTATGCATCTAATAAACATGACCCAATAATGGGAGCCACAAGTTTTGTGTTTGACAAGTGTGTGGTTGGGAGCTAGCTATAAACGTGTATCACCGGAAAGCTTTCAACATTGCACAAAAAAAATTACATTTGGTTGATATCATGTACTTTTGTTTTTGGACTCCTGCCATGCCGAAATGAAATAGAGGAATAGTAAGTTTTGATGAGTAAGTATCTATATGACTAGAGAAACGCATTGGGCCGCTAACCCAAGCCATGCTTTATCATGGTGGAAATTTACTTACAGCTTGAGTGACTCTACAACACATCCTATAATAAAATAAGAAGCTATGCATAATAGTGAATGAAAATAAAAAGGATGATGAGTCTACTCCGTTTGTTCATCTTGTCATTGTAACATGGGCTTGTTTCCATGTCATGGGGCAAGAGGTACCTCTTTGCGGTTCTCTATGATGTCATTAATACTTATTATGATTGTACAAATTTTATTAGGAATCTTAAGTTGAGTAATCATGGAGTAGGTTATCACACTCACGGGGCATGAGGCTTTCAACCACCTTGTCATTCTCATTACTTCAATACTCAAAATTTTAAGATGCTAGTGATAAAGGGGCAATGAGAGTCCTAGATCAATGGATACCACATTTAAATTAGTAATTTTTAGTTGAATAATTTAGAGGCTAAATAAGACTTGATCATGTTTTACCTCTACTCAATTTTCTCCAAAGTGTCCACCATATTTTCTATTCTCCATTATGCTATTCTTTGACCAATATAGGATTTTATTTTTCATTTTATGTATGCATTTGTTCCATAGTGCTTTTATTTCATTATACACTTTGTGAACTTTCATGAAGCATCTTTGCTTGCATATTTGATATTTCTTACAACATGAATTGTATATTGCTACTCATTTCTAGTATTAATCATTTGATTATATGTAGCATGAATAATCCTCCTTGATATCCCATGATTGTTTCAATATGCAAAACCCATCTTAGTTTTATCACCTTCATACTCGAGGACGAGCATGGGTTAAGCTTGGGGATGTTGATGCATGTAAAATGCATAGATGAATTTTGCATACTTTCACATGGTTTTCTATTACATATTGCATCATATAAGGGTATAATTCAATGTTTTATAGTATTTTGGGGTTAAATTACAAAGTCCCCCAACTTTTATGGAATTAACCCTGCCTGTCAGAAACCCCGTTTTCTATATTTTTGACGTTTCAGGGGGCAAACTTCCGCGAAATCACCTGAAAATCTGCGGGGGTCATTTTGTTGGAAGGAGAAGACTTGCGGGCGAAGGATCCATGAGAATTGGGAAAGGAGGCCCAAAAGAGGACCCTCCACGCGGCCAGATTCCTTGGCCGCGTGAGAGGCCCCCTTTTAGCCCCTGTGGCCCCAATTCCTTCCATCTTCGACTTACCGACTCCGTCTTGACCTAAAACCGACTATAAAAAGGGTCCCCCGTACCCTTACGGAGAAGAGCGCCGCCGAAACACCGAAACACCAAAACAGAGACCTGGATTTCCAGATTGGAGGGGGAAAACTCCGGCAGGGCGCCGCCGGTGTGATCTCCTACCCCTCCAACGTCATCTCCATCGACATCTCCATGAAGAGGGAGTAGTCCACCCCAGGGCTATGGGTTTGTGGAAGTAGCACTTGTATCTCTCTCTCTCTATGTGCTTCACTAATTAGATCCGTATGAGCTGCCTCACATGATTACGGGCACCGTTGTAATTCCTATGTGGTGGATCTTTTGTATGAGTTATTGAATCTGAGATTGCAATTGTTTCTCTTGAGTTATTTGAGTAGATGTATCTTATGTACCCCGTTCTTATTTGCTAGCTTTGATCAATCTAGTTCTTGAGAGCGTGTGTGGGGTGATGGGTGCATTAGTTGGAGTAACGGGGGGTGGCTAGTGCTGTGAAAGTGACAGAAGTTCAGCGATCCACTTAGGTTTTTTAAACCTTTCTTAGTTACCTCACTAGGGAGAAAAAGGAGTACCTTGTTACCGGGGATTTGAAGTGACACTAATCAATCTCCATGACTAGATCTAGCAAGTTCTTACTTCAACTTCATGTCACATTGCTTAAAGCTATACTCTGTTTTTTCCTTAATTATCGAGGTGTTATGATTTATTTCGCATCTTGGTGGAGTATAAGAGGGATCAATATGACCGTAGAGATCTCTATGCTAGGACGTGATGCCCATATGAAAGTACTCAATGTTAAACATGTTATTGTAATCTCACATGTAATTCTTTATGTCCACCGTCTACCACTTTATTTGAGAGAATGCAAGTGTGAAACCATGAACCCCGGTCCTATTTTAATTATAAGAAAACACTCTAGTTACTTTGCTGCAATTTACTTTACTTGCACTTTACTTTACTTGAATCTCCAATGCGAATTTACATTATCTCCATCACCACTTGCATCACAAAAATACAAAAACAATCCATTGCATATTTATTTTCTCATTTGCATTTAGTAGTAGATTTAATTATTGCACATTTACTTTCAGTTTTGCATTGCAATTTAGAAGTTTCACACCTTGTGCTTGACAACCACTTGGTGAGGTTGAGGGCACAAAACTCTCTATTTGTTTGCAGGATCCTGGAGGAAGCTTGGAAGACAACTGCTGAAATACTGGCTCCCCAAGAGTTCGATATAAACCCTCGAGTCACCCTCGTGGGGCACAAGACACAAAGGAGGAGGGCCAGGAGGCCCAAAAGGGGTAGCCCACGCGGCCAGATTCCCTGGCCGCGTGTGGGACCCCCAAATGGGCCCACAGCACCTCCTCCCCGAGGTCTTTTTGCTGACGACTCTGTCTTCCCCGAAAAGGAACACCCTAATTTTCTCGAGACGAGACGGAGCCGCCAGGGCGGCAAAACTCTCGAAACTCTCCGCGGAGGAGACAGATCCTGCTGCTCCGGAGCTCCGGAGAAGGGGGAAATCATCCCCATCTTCATCCCCATCTCCTCCTTGGCGTGGGAGGAGGCATCTCCATCACCATCCTCAGCAGCACCTGCATCTCCACCATCACCATCACCATGATCCACTCCGTTCCCCTCATAGTTTGATCATTGCTACACCCTAGATACGTGTTATTGTACTCCGTTGCATGTTTGGGATTGAGTACTTGTCATTATTTGGTGGTGGATCCATTGTTTCAGATTGTGTTGTACCACATATGTCACCATACATGATCATGTTTGCACGTTGTGAGTAGTTCCCGCATGTTCCTGAGGGCATAGGATGAATTGGCAATGATTTGTTACATGAGATCAGTTGTTATTTGGTCTAGTATTTATCTTTTATGTGATTCTATGATGGTGTTGTACGAACGTCGACTGTACAACACTTCACCTACATGGGCTCATAGGAGAACACCGCAGTGTAGTGACGTGATGATGTCTTTAGGTGACAGGAACTTGAGACAGAGTCGTTGAATTGCATTATGAGGGTACTTGTATCGGGGACCTTAGAGCATAAGGCTATGGTGGGACATCATGTCTTAATAATTCTCGTGTTGTCATTTAATTGGCCACGTGATCCATCATAAGGGGTGATAGTTTATTTATTTAGCTATTTCTATTTGTGGCTCCGTCCGAAGAAGATTAAAACTAGACAAGATATACAAACATGTTATGCAATGAATCACTATGCCAGCTAAATCCGTGCAGCCCTCGGGAACATTTTCCACATATAAGACACAAACACACACTTGAGCTTGTCCTCTTGCGCATTAGAGGATTGGGCTTTGTCTCTCATTGAGACCTACTACTTGCTGCAATTTACTTTCCGCATTTTACTTTACTTGCAATACACAATTAAAACACAAAAACACATGTTGCTTTTATTATTCCTTTGCTATTCTACTTACCAGTTCCTTCTGCTCCTCGTGGGTTCGACAACCTTTCTAATTCGAAAAGTACTACAATTGATCTCCTGCACTTGGGAGCCATCAAGACACTTTTCTGGCGCCGTTGCCGGGGAGCGTAGCGCTATTGGTAAGAAGTTTGGTAAGGAAACTTGAAAGCTGAATTTTACTTGCTGTTGCATCCTGTTATTATGATGGCTTTTATGAGAGATGCTTCGCTGAAACTTGCTTTATATGAGAGTGCTTATGCTATTAAACCTAAAGTTGTTGAAAAAGCACCTCATGATGATGGTTATATTATTCCCCTTGAATTTGTTAAAGCTGTTAGGAATGAGTATTTTGCATGGGATGGAACAAAGGCTGCAAGTGGTCACATACGGGCTATTGAGGATATATGTGGGCTAATTAGGCTCAAGGCTATTTCTGAGGAGGAGGTAAAATGCAAGTTATTGTACCAGTCCTTAACTGGTGATGCTCGAAAATGGTATATGTCCCTGGATGAAGAAATTACACATAATTGGGATACTTTTATGAAGGTTTTCTTTCTTAAATATTTTACTCCTAAAGAGGCTTATGAGAACCGTTGCTTTATATTTAATTTTTGGCCACACCTTGGAGAGAGTATTATTCAAGCTTGGGGGAGGCTTAAGGACCTCCTTCGTAAGAATCCTTATCATGATCTCACAAATAAACTTATATTGATAAACTTTTATGTGAGACTACCTGATAGGCTAAAGCAATATTTGGATGGTTCATCTGGTGGAAGCTTTACAAATAATACTGCAGAAGAAGCTTGGAATTTATTGGAAATTATTTCGAAGAACTCTGAATATTGGGACCTAGACAAAGGTAATGAAGCTTATTTTGATTATGGATATTCATGTGTAGAAAGTTTCTCTAGTTCTATTTTGTTCAAGAATGTTATTAAAGATTTTGGTCTTGATCCATATGTTGCAATTGAAATAGCTAAGAAATTTGCTGAGCACATTCGAATTCCTAAAAGTGGCTTTGATTATTATGTTGAACCTGTTAAATCTTCTATTGTTGTCCTTAAATTTATTAAAGAAACACCAATGTCATCTGTAGTAATAGAAGAATATATTGAGCCACCTCCCTATCCTGAAAAATTTAAAGAGAATTTGCTTATTGCTGTTGCTGACAAAAGTAGAAAGAGATGTTCTCAACCTAAAGAACAGGTGGAAGTCAAGAACCAAGTCTCTATTATTAAGCAATTAAATGAAGAAGATCCTGTTGATGTTTATTTATGTGAAGATGCTACCAAAGTTATTAAAGGGAATTCATCCAAAGTTGGTAAGCCAATTATATCATGCTCTATTGGGACTTCTTGTTATCATGGTTTATGTGATATTGGAGCAAGCATTAGTGTCATTCCATATTCTCTCTATCAAGAAATTAAGCCTGATATTGATCCTATCACCATGGAAGAAACAGGTATGACCATTCAGCTTGCTAATAAAGATTATATTAGTCCCTTTGGAATTGTTAGAGATGTTGAAGTATTGGTAGGGAAAATAAAATATCCTACTGATTTTATTGTGCTTGGTTGTCCACAAGATTCTTTCTGTCCTATTATATTTGGTAGACCTTTCTTACATACTGTTGGTGCTAAAATTGATTTGCCTAGAGAAAGGGTGTTTATTGAATGTGCTGGAGAGAAACTTGAATTTAATTTTTCTAAATTTGCTGATAAATCTGCTAAGAAAGAACCAAAATCTAAATATATAATTGAAACTCTTGCTCATATAGCTGTAGCTTCATCAGACGTGGTGGAACATTATATGCTTAATCAGGAAGAGCCATTTAATGATGCAGAAAAAGAAGCTTTAGAACAAATATTATGGCAGCAACCTCCACAATTACAATTGCATATCCCACCTGATAATCTAGGAGTACTCCCACCTCCTAAAGGAGATCCTAGTTTTGAATTAAAGCCTTTGCCTGAAAATCTGAAATATGCATACTTGGATAAGAAAAATATATATCATGTTATTATTAGTGCTAACCTTTCAGCTGAGGAAGAAGAGAAATTACTTGATGTGCTTAAAGCCCACCATAAGGCTATTGGTTATTCTCTTGATGATCTTAAGGGCATAAGTCCATCTCTATGTATGCATAAAATTATTTTGGAAGAAGATGCTAAACCTGTTGTTGATTTCCAACGCCGTCTACATCCAAAAATGAAGGAAGTGGTAAGAAAGGAGGTAATTCGACTCATAGAGGCTGGTATTATTTATCCTATAGCTGATAGTAAATGGGTTAGTCCTGTTCATTGTGTTCCTAAGAAAGGTGGAATTACTGTGGTTCCTAATAAAGATGATGAACTTGTTGCTCAACGTAATGTTGTTGGTTATAGAATGTGCATTGATTATAGAAAATTAAATAAAGCAACTCGTAAGGACCATTATTAATTTCCCTTTATTGATCAAATGCTAGAGAGATTATCTAAACATTCTCACTTTTGTTATTTAGATGGGTATTCAGACTTCTCTCAAATTCCAGTTCATAGTGATGATCAGGAAAAGACCACTTTTACTTGCCCATATGGTACATTTGCTTATAGGAGAATGCCTTTTGGTTTATGTAATGCGCCTGCTACTTTTCAGAGATGCATGAATGCTATATTTGCTGATTATATTGAAAAGATAGTGGAAGTCTTTATGGATGATTTTTCGGTGTATGGTACTTCTTTCGATAATTGCTTGTTCAACCTTAACAAAGTTTTACAGCGTTGTGAAGACCAACACCTTGTTCTTAATTGGGAGAAGTGTCACTTTATGGTAACAGAGGGAATTGTTCTTGGGCATCGTATTTCTGGAAGAGGAATAGAAGTTGACCCAGCAAAAATTGAAGCTATTGAGAAATTACCATATCCAAGAGACATCAAAGGTATAAGAAGTTTTCTCGGTCATGCAGCTTTTTATCGTAGGTTCATTAAAGATTTCTCTAAAATATCAAAGCCTCTAACTAATATTTTGCAAAAGGATGTTCCGTTTTCTTTTAATGATGATTGCATAGAATCCTTTAATGTTTTAAAGAAAGCCTTAATAACTGCACTTATTATTCAACCTCCTGATTGGAACTTGCCCTTTGAAATTATGTGTGATGCTAGTGATTATGCAGTTGGAGCTGTTTTAGGCCAAAGGGTTGATAAGAAATCTAATGTTATTTACTATGCTAGTAAAACACTAGATGGTGCTCAAAGAAATTATGCTACAACTGAAAAAGAATTTTTAGCGGTAATATTTGCATGTGATAAATTTAGATCTTACATAATTGATTCAAAAGTCATTGTGCACTCTGATCATTCTGCTATTAAATATTTGATGAATAAGAAAGATGCTAAGCCTAGGCTAATAAGATGGGTACTTTTGTTGCAAGAATTTGATTTACACATAGTAGATAGGAAAGGAGAAGATAATCCCGTAGCTGATCATCTTTCTAGAATGGAAAATATACCTGATGATCCTATTCCTATTAATGATAGTTTTGCTAATGAAAAACTTGCCCTTGTTAGTGTTTCTAGTGCTAAAGTTGCATCTCCTTGGTTTGCTAATTATGCAAATTTTATTGTTGGGAAAGTTATGCCACCACAATTTACTTACCAGCAAAGAAAGAAATTCTTTTATGACCTTAGACATTATTTTTGGGATGATCCATTCTTGTATAAGAAAAATGTTGATGGCATTATTAGACGTTGTGTACCTAAGCATGAACAGCAGGCTATTATAAGAGATTGTCATGACAGTCCCTATGGAGGACATCATGCAGGAGATCGTACTGCAGCAAAGGTATTACAATGTGGTTTTTATTGGCCTACTCTATTCAAGGATTGTGCTGAATATGTTAAAACTTGTGATAAATGTCAAAGAGTAGGAAACATTGGTAGAAGGAATGAAATGCCTATGAACTATACATTACCACTTGAACCATTTGATGTGTGGGGTTTTGACTTTATGGGACCATTTCCTGCATCTAGTACAAAATATACTCACATTTTGGTTGCTGTTGATTATGTTACAAAATGGGTAGAAGCAATTCCTACTAAGAGTGCAGACCATGCCACAGCCATGCAAATGCTTAAAGAAATTATTTTCCCTAGATTTGGTGTTCCTAGATTTTTAATTACTGATGGTGGATCTCATTTTATGCATGGTGTTCTTAGAAAAACATTGGCAAAATATAATGTTAATCATAGAATTGCATCACCCTATCATACTCAAACTAGTGGACAAGTTGAATTAAGTAATAGGGAAATTAAACTTATTTTAGAGAAAACAGTAAACAGAGCTAGATCTGATTGGCCACTTAAAATTAATGATGCATTGTGGGCTTATAGAACTGCTTATAAAAATCCTATGGGTATGTCTCCTTATAAAATGGTTTATGGAAAAGCATGTCATTTACCCTTTGAATTAGAACATAAAGCTAGATGGGCTATTAAGAAATTAAATTTTGATTTAAAAACAGCGGGGGAGAAGAGATTGCTTGACCTAAATCTATTAGATGAATGGAGGAATGAAGCATATGAAAGTGCAAAATTGTTTAAAGAGAAAGTTAAAATTTGGCATGACAAGAAAATTCAAAGAAAGGAATTTAAAGTAGGTGATCAAGTCCTATTGTACAACTCTCGTTTTAAGTTTTCTGCAGGGAAATTAGCTTCAAAATGGCAGGGCCCATTGGTAGTACAGGAGGTATACCGTTCGGGGGCCATCTGTCTTCACGGTGATATGAAAGGTAAACCTCATGTGGTCAATGGACAACGCCTAAAACATTATATTGCAGGAAAGAGCTTCATAGGAACCATCGAGGAGATAAAGTTAATGACACCGGAGGAGGTAATTGTAAGGGATCCTGCAATTTCAGAAACCCAAATTCAATAAGTTACAATTATTGTGTTTGGAAGTTTCTCGGAATTGCGTGAAAACTTACGGAACTCATTTTTTTTATAGAAATTAACGTGTGGGACAAGAAAATTGGAAGGAATTGGAACTCGAGGGGGAAAAGAGGACCCCACACGCAGCCAGATTCCTTGGCCGCGTAGAGGTACCCCTTTTCCACCTCGGAGTCCCGTTCCGTCTCGTTTTAGACTCTGACGCTTTGTCTTACCCCAAAAACCGTCAATATATACCCCCTTTTGTCGATCTAATCCCGCACCGAGAGTTCTCGCACGATCTTTGTTTTTTCTGTTCTGTCTGTCAGGTTTTCCAATCCATGACTTCGGGAGACTCCTACCAATGCACCTCCATGGACGATGATGAAGATGAGCTTGAGGGCAACAGCCCCACATCCATCCACAGGAGGAATAGGAAGAGGAAGGACTACTCGGATGACGAGGACGTGGAGCTTCGCGAGATCATGGATGAAGAACCTGACGAGGAAGATGACGAGGCCATCTTCGACATACCACCTCTTGCAACAGCACCTCCATCACCAATCCCTGTTGCTGGCGTACGGGTGTACATGTCTTTTGGAAACAAGAGACAGTCCGCACGTATGAGCACCGGAGGGAAGGCTCCAAGGCACTCACTTGCTAGCAAAAACGCAATTTCTCCTCTTATTGGCAGGGAAACTCCCACTGAGAAGAACTGCATTGGAGATTGGGATCACCTTATTCCCAAGAAGAAAGCACCAAGCCCGGAGTGGAAAGCTCCCAAGGAGACGGTGGAGAAGGCCTCATGGAAAGGTTGGGAAAAGCTGCAGGAGCATTTGAGCAAGCCTATAACCTCATGATGTGCATCATTGGAGAGCTTGAAGACAACTATGAAGAGAAGAAGAAGAAAGAGTGGTGGTCTGAGTACGAGAAGAAGGAATGAAGAAATTGCCGCAACCATCTAAGCTTGGGGGAGTTTCACCTATCCCCCGTCTTTTATCAGCTTTATCATGTCTATCTAGTTTTGGTGTGTCATGCTTTTATTATCTAGTTATCGTTTTTTTTTAGGCTTGAGTGAGCTCATTGAGCATTATCATGCATCCCCGTCTTATGGTTTATCAATGAATAAAGTATGGTGTCATCCATGATTCCCTTGTTTTGGGGATTTATGGGTAACACTCATGCAAATGAGCATGGCATATTTAGAGGTTTCAATCACATCTTGCCTTGAAATTAAATAACTTGAGTGTGTTGGACAATTGTAGAATTATCTCAATATGACATAAATCCACTATCTATCTATTAGCTTAATGGCTATTCCGAGCATGTTCACCATGTTCTAGTTTCATTTATGCTCTAAATTAAGATGCTTATGTTATTAATTGGCATGGGCTAATTTTGGGATAAGACTCTCACGAACTTTTGAATGCACACATTTATTTCTATTGCACTTAACAAACATGACCCATTAATGGGAGCTAAAAGTTTTGTGCTTGACAAGGATTTTGGTTGGGAGTTGGCTAACACGTGCATCACGTGAAAAGCTTTCAACATTGCACAAAGAAATTTTATATTTAGTTGATGTCATGTGCTTTTGTTTTTGGACTCCTGCCATGCCAAAATGAAATAGAGGAATAGTAAGTTTTGATGAGTAAGTATATACGACTAGAGAAATTGCATTGGGCCGCTAACCCAAGCCATGCTTGATCATGGTGGAAATTTACTTACAGCTAGAGTGGACTCTACAAACACATCCTACAATAAAATAAGAAGCTGTGCATATAGTGAATGAAATAAAAAAGGATGATGAGTCTACTCCGTTTGTTCATCTTGTTATTGTGACATGGGCTGGTTTCTATGTCATGGGGCAAGAGGTACCTCTTTGCAATTCTCTATGATGTCATTAATACTTATTATGATTGTACAAAGCTTATTAGGAATCTTAAGTTGAGTAATCATGGAGTAGGTTTTCACACTCACGGTGCATGAGACATTCAACCAACACCTTGTCAACCACATTACTTCAACATTCATAAATTAAGATGCTAATGATAAAGGGGCAATGAGAGTCTTAGCCCAATGGATGCCACATTACAATTAGTAATTTAAGCTGAATAGTTTGGAAACTAAATGAGACTTGATCATGTTTTACCTCTACTCGTTTCTCTAAATTAAAGAGTATAATTCGATTGTCCAACATACAATGGTTATTTGCTTTCAAAAGTATGGGGTGTTTGCTAGAGCTTCGAATATGTTATCCTTATGTGTATGAGTTCTACTCATTCATCTTGCATTATAACTGAACATGATGATGATACAATGCTCGTATTTATTTATCAACCATAAGTCCATTGATGCATGTAATGATCTATGTCCTTATTTACTCGAGGACGAGCAAAGGTTTAAGCTTGGGGGAGTTGATACGTGCATTTTATATCATCATTTATACCCTCCATATAGGCATTATTGGGATGTTTTATCAATGTTATGTAATTGTTTTGCATGTTTTAGATGATTTTATGGGACTTTCCTACAAAGTCCCTATTTTTGGTATTTAATTTCTGGGTGTCAGAAAACACCTGTTTTAATGTTTTTGATGTTTCAGGAGCTACAGGTATCCAAATTGCGAAAGGAAAGAAACCCTGTTAGTTTTTCTTCGGGAGAAAGGCCGTGGGCACAAGACACAAAGGAGGAGGGCCAGGAGGCCCAAAAGGGGGTAGCCCACGCGGCCAGATTCCCTGGTCGCGTGTGGGGCCCCCAAATGGGCCCACAGCACCTCCTCCCCTAGGTCTTTTTGCTGATGACTCCGTCTTCCCCGAAAAGGAACACCCTAATTTTCCCGACACGAGACGGAGCCACCAGGGCGGCGAAACTCTCGAAACTCTCCGCGGGGGAGACAGATCCTGCTGCTCCAGAGCTCCGGAGAAGGGGGAAATCATCCCCATCTTCATCCCCATCTCCTCCTTGGCGTGGGAGGAGGCATCTCCATGACCATCCTCACCAGCACCTGCATCTCCACCATCACCATCACCGTGATCCACTCTGTTCCCCTCATAGTTTGATCATTGCTACACCCTAGATACGTGTTATTGTACTCCGTTGCATGTTTGGGATTGAGTACTTGTCATTATTTGGTGGTAGATCCATTGTTTCAGATTGTGTTGTACCACATATGTGTTGGAACAGCCCCTGCCGCCGAGTACTTTCCGGCGACGACGACGAGGAAACTCCGGCGGGACACGCACGTACCAAGGATCAAACTCGCCGAGATGTTCACGTGCAAGCTAGCTAGACTGGTCGGTGTGATCGATCGGTTCTACTAGTACTACTTGCAATTGCTCGCAGCTCAAGCACGTACAAGGAAACGATGTGATTGCCAAAGGCACTTGTCGTGCCTGTTTGTTGTATTGCTTTACTTCACGGTGGTTTACAAGTCCGGGTACATATCACATATATATGCGAGGAGACTAGCTACCGATCGGAGGCTGAAACCGACTCGGTTCCTATTCCTATCTTAATACATGTACGTATCCTACTTGTATACGATACCGTATGGCACACGACGCCCGGCCGGCGTCGGACCGGCGTGTTTATTTCCAACAATATGTCACCATACATGATCATGTTTGCACGTTGTGAGTAGTTCCCACATGTTCCTGAGGGCATAGGATGAATTGGCAATGATTTGTTACATGAGATGAGTTGTTATTTGGTCTAGTATTTATCTTTTATGTGATTCTATGATGGTGTTGTACGAACGTCGACTGTACAACACTTCACCTACATGGGCTCATAGGAGAACACCGTAGTGTAGTGACGTGATGATGTCTTTAGGTGACAGGAACTTGAGACAGAGTCGTTGAATTGCATTATGAGGGTACTTATATCGGGGACCTTAGAGCATAAGGCTATGGTGGGACATCATGTCTTAATAATTCTCGTGCTGTCATTTAAAAGGCCACGTGATCCATCATAAGGGGTGATAGTTTATTTATTTAGCTATTCCTATTTGTGGCTCCATCCGAAGAAGATTAAAACTAGACAAGATATACAAACATGTTATGCAATGAATCACTATGCCAGCTAAATCCGTGCAGCCCTCGGGAACGTTTTCCACATATAAGACACAAACACACACCTGAGCTTGTCCTCTTGCGCATTAGAGGATTGGGCTTTGTCTCTCATTGAGACCTACTACTTGCTGCAATTTACTTTCCGCATTTTACTTTACTTGCACTACACAATTAAAACACAAAAACACATGTTGCTTTTATTATTCCTTTGCTATTCTACTTACCAGTTCCTTCTGCTCCTCGTGGGTTCGACAACCTTTCTAATTCGAAAAGTACTACAATTGATCTCCTGCACTTGGGAGCCATCAGATAGTTCATATAATAATCAAAACATGGGCATTGCAGATAGATAATAATAAAGCATCCAAGTTCTAGGCAAACCATAGGCATGTGTTCCAATATAGTCATACGTGCTCGCAATGAGAAACTTGCACAACATCTTTTGTCCTACCAGCCCGTTTACAGTGGGGCCTCAAGGGAAACTACTGGTAATTAATGTGCTCCTTTTAATAAAGCACAGGATCAAAGCTTTAACACTCTGTGAACACATTGTGATCCTGACATCACAGCCATCCCCTCCGGTTGTCCCAATTTCTGTTACTTTGGGGCCTCAGGTTCCGAACAACAATGTGTGTAAACAACTTGCAGATATGATCAAGAAACATAATTATACTCATGAAACAATAACATGTTCAGATCTGAGATCATGGCACTCGGGCCCTGGTGACAAGCATTAAGTGTAACAAGTTGCAACAACGACATAAAGCATTAAAAACAGATACTAGGCACTATGCCCTAACAATCTGGCATTATTACATGATCGATATCATCCAATCCCTTCCATCCCTCTCAGCCTACAGCGGGGATTACTCACACATGGATGGGGGAATCATGGATGGTTGATGGAGAAGTGGTGGCGTTGAGGATGGCGATGATCTCCTCCGAATCCCCGTCCCGGCAGGGCGCCAGAACAGGAACTTCTGATCCCCGAATGAGTTTCGAGGTGGCAGCGGCGCTCTGATGTGTTTTTCTAGAATATGACGACCTCCTGGTGTTTTAGGGTTACAGGGCATAAGTAGTCGAAAGGGGAGCCCGAGGGGGTGCCTAGGGCCACCACACCACTTGTAGGCGCGACCTAGGGGGTGCGCCCAGGCATGATATGTGCCCCTCCTTGCCCCCCTCTGTCTCTTCTTCGGGCTTCGGGGGTCTTCGGGTAAAATAAGAACTTCGGGATCTTTTCCGACCAATTTCCTGAAAGTTGATTTTTTTTTTGCACAAAACGAGACACCAAGGTAATTCTGCTGAAAACAGTGTTAGTTGTATCTAAAACTCACAAGTTTATAGGAAAATAATAGCAAAAGTGTTCAGAAAAGGATATACGTTTTGGACGTATCAATCGGGTCTCTTTTTTTCACAGACCCACGACCCGGCCAGGTTCGGGACCCCGACGGGTACCCATTTTCAGGAGCGACGCCGATGCACGTGGGGAATAAAACGATGGAATATTGGGATGGGGTTGATGGGAATAGACACGTGTGTGCGTGTGTTGACTTCGGGGCTCTAGATTCCAACGCGTGCATGTGATGTGTGGGTTGTGTGGTCCATATCTCGTGGACGTGTGGTTAGGCATAGGATTATTTGGGATAGGGTTAGAGTTACCAAACAATCCCCATTTAAGGTGGTTACCCGTCGGGTTTGCGGGTTTTGGGGTCCCATTGCCATCCGTAATTCCCGTTGCTCTCCTAGATCTGCTCCACCGATGAGTCTGATATCCTAGATGTATCTTCAGCCCTAGCGGTAGTACTGTTGGCTTTCTCCTCACGGTCGTTCGAGATGCAATCCTGAGGGGAGCCAGCCCCGTACCAGCGGTACTGCCCCTGTATAGGCGGTAATACCGCTGATAGGCAACAGAGAGCCTATTTGAAGGCACCAGCGGCGGTACTATCGTTACCTGATATGTGGAGCTACGCACACACCACGGTAGCGGTACTACTGTTGATATTGCTACTGCTAGTACCGCTGATGTGCAACCAAAGGTGCTTTTGTCGATACTAACGGTGGTACTACTGCCGCCTCGGCTAGCCACTGCGCAAGACATTGAAAGTAGAGGCACTATCATTGGTACTACTGCCATTAGTGTCGCTGATACCAAATAGAGGGGTAGTTTGACAGCACTACTCGCGGTACTACCGCCGGTAGTACTACTGCTGGTGATATCCAAGGCTGATGTTCCACCCATGGGACAGGCGTATACCCGACGGGACAAGGAGGCGATGGACCTAAAACACCCCAATCCTCGTCCTTGGTGAGGCAGGATTTCAGATATTGACGGGAGGTGGTCCTCCGCCACCACTACCGCTGGCTTCATCGTTCTTTGCCATCTATTCCGGGTACGGGAGAGAGGAGGAGAGAAGATGGTTCGGGTGCGAGAGGAATGGTGGCGAGAGCGAAGGCGAAGGGATGAGTGGATGGTGCACGCTGCATCTTATAAAGACGACGTTGAGGAGTTGTAGCGCGGGAAGACGCCCATTATACCGACTCGGGTTCCCAAGGCATCATTACGCCGGCGACACGCGTCGAGGAAGACAAGATGCGATGTGTCCCACCTGTCAGGGGAACCGCTGCACTATTAAGCGCAAAGACCTGTCGTCCTTGCCCGCAATAAATTTGGTTGACCGGGATTTAATCGCTCTATTGGACCCGGCGTGGCAGGAGTTGCGGCAGTTACCGGCACTCCCACTTCCCTCCCTATAGAACATGGTCGAAACGGGGTTTTCGAGCGCGGTATTGGACCCGTCCGGCAACTTTACCACTATTGGGAGCACCATTGAGGGACTATTTCGTGCCAACTTGCCCAATAGCCCTATTGGGAGAGCTATTGGAGCGTCGGTGGAGATACTCTAAGCTCTTCTTCTCCATAGAGGAGGGCAACTTATCCGGTTGCACTGCCAACCAGACAATTTCATATATTTTGGGTGTCTTACACACCATAATGTATCGACATACACAGGAGTAGGGTTGTTACCGGAGATAATCTCAGGGCATGAACTGTATACATCCTTACGTAAGGTTGAAAACGGAACATAAACGGATGAAAACATGCTTTATCATTTTCGTTTCCGTTTTTCACCAGAAGTTGGAATAAAATCCAAAACCATGCAAACGAACATGGAAGAAAAAAATCACCGTAAAGAATACGAAACGGGTACGATACGGAACCGAACATTTCTCAAAACACAATAGCAATACACGGTACTGGAATGGTTGCAGCAACTTGATCCACGCGTAGTACTTTGACATTTCGATCTATAGGTATGTACATAGTATACTCACCGATCAGGAGCAGAGGCGCAGAGCAGTGTGGCGTTGGGCTAGGACTGAGTGGTCAAGGCATGGTGTATGTGGATCAGCCTAGGCTGACTATGCAGAAACTTTCTTTATTCGTTTTCTTTGAATTATCGTTTTATTTCCGTTTCCGGCAGAATATGCTCTCTCATTCTCCTTGTCGTCTCAGATTTAGATTTTTTTTTACGTTTCTGTTTTGTTTTTTTGCAAAATGTTGTTTTCGTTTCCAATTTTTGCTCTTTGTTTCATTTTTTTTACGGAAACATGCGAAATTTGTTCTTGTCGTTTTCAACCCTGTCCTTGCGTGTCTGTTAACCCGTTTGATCATGGTCACAAGTCCTACCTAAATACAAATTCACTAGGCAGTTACGAAACACTGATAATGACCATGTTGGGGTTTGCTCCCGATGGCTCCAAAGAGTTGGGATTTGTTGTGATTCCCATGTCAAGGCTGGATAGGAAGTTTTCTAGTTGCCTCCCTCTCCTTAATCCCTATGCCAGGCAATGTGTCTTAATGAAGGGAGCGGATCAAAGAGATGTATTTAGTGTTAGATACATCCATTTAAGCGTCAACTAATATGGAGCGGGGGAGTAATAATCTCGAACACATATGCATGGTAAGAGCAAACCCAACGGTCCCGACTAAATCGGACAATTTGGTCTATTTTGGTCTGCTGACACAGATTTGGGGGAAAACCCCGTCCCAACGGCCCACCCCAAAAGGACAAGGGGACATCCCAACTTTGCCCCAGACCTGGCCCACCTTTGGTCCATGTTTGGGGTGGTCCACGGACACAAATTGTCCTCTCTGGCCCTCTCATGAGAAGGAAATTGTCACCCTTCGTCCCTAGTCGACAGGCCGGAGCCTCCACCCACTCCCTAACTCGTCGAATGCATCTCTTGGTTGCCCCTTGAAACACCACGATTCTTGTCCTCTTCGCCACCCTTTGGCATACCGTCCTCGAAAATACAGTTTCCGGCCCCGGCGGCACTTGACTGTGCACCCATCCTCGCCGACCTCATGGGACTTTGAAAGCGCCTCCCCGGATCGCCCTGACTTTTCTGGCGCAGGGTGGTTTGACAGGAACCGTCTCTCCTCTGGTCCTCCCGCATCTGGCTAGGAGAGCCGCGAAGGGGCTGCCGTTGCATCAACCTCGATGGCCTAGCGTGTTGCCCTCCACCTTTTAGGTCATTTGTCGAGCCGAAGCAAAATATAGCAACGACCTCTGATTTCTTACAATGGATCTTTGTTATCTCTCGTAATTGTTTCCACATTTATCTTGTAGGTGGATGATTCAAATGAGTTCTTTTTCAAATATCATATTTCATCGGTACTTCGGATGATTCATCCCACGATGATACCAATATTTATGTGACCACGGCTGGGAATTTCAGGGTGAATTGATTGCGTCAATGCCCAGACTGTCAACGTCTTAAGAGTACATGCTCGTGCTACATGAGATCCATGATGATGGCACCCACAACTCACTCCAGTAAGATTTGGTTGAGCATATGTGGCACCACCAAGGAAACCAGTAGACATTTTGTCTCTATCATGTTTATTTGAATTTTGAACATTTAATTTTTGTTGTAAAAAAATTTATTTACATTATTAAACTATTCGGGTAGCGAAGGGAGAGAAATAGATAAATGGGACCAAATCTCCAGCCGGTCCATTTTAGTCTTGTCCGTTGGGATGTGTTATAATTCGTAGATGCGATCTACCGAGGAACAAACAATGGCAACAAGGATAACGACACTGAGATTTGTTAACGCAATTCGGCGAACTCGCATACTCTGCAGGGCATGACTAGGCGCTCCTCCCTATTGATACCACTGCACCGGCCGCCTTGGTCGCCGGCACAAACCGTCGGCTTCCCTTGCGCACATGCTGCTATCAAGTCGACATGGTTACATTGTGTGGCAACCCCACATTATATGGGAGGTCTAGGCTACAAGAGTTTGACTGTAACGCTACTCGTAACCTATCCACACCTATTACAATTCTAAGTCCAAATGTAACCCAACACGTGCACTATATTCGGCACAAATACAACAAACTCCACCTTGCCGAATATTCTCCGCCATCTTGAATTCGTCATTGTGTCAAACCTCCATGTACTCCAGACTTGATTCGTCTTCCATGAGCTCCTGCTACTCACAGACTCCACGTGACTCCACCTGCAACTGTAGTCTCTTCTTCCCGTTCAACGTCATCACATACCGGCCACTAGTCTACGTCAAAGCACTTTCAACTTGAAAGAATTCCACCGTTGCTCTTTAGTCACTTTAAATCAAATTCACAGTAGTCTCATGTTTTTATGGATAGTCGTCTACATGTCTTGCAGCTATAGCACTTTGCCTCCTTCTGCATCTTGTCAACCCGCACTTTATCATGTGCACTAAACATCACAGAATATACGGCCATGTACTCTCTAAGCTTCTGACATTGTAGACTTTCCAACACTTTCTCAGGTTCCCCATGGCCGACTCCTGTCCATCACTTGACGTCAATCCCAATAGATGAAGTCACCAACTCGAACCTGGTACTCGCAAACACTGTTTCAGCACCCCTGCACACATGTCTGACCATATGTCTGACCGCCAATGCCCTGGTCTGTCGTTGTGTCCCGTTCTAACCGCACACCTCGCCGCTATTACCGTGTCAAGCATCCGCAATCTTGGCCAAGATCTACCGGGTTGATAACCCACACCACCTCAAGCCCCACTGCAGATAATCATTAATCATACCTGACCGATGCCGAGTTTCACGTATCTCTTGAACCCTGATGTCCAGTCCGACCAATGTGCTTCTCGTCTTCCTGCTGACTAGGCTTCAAATCTTCGTGCACTTACGCCATAGCCCCTCCATCAGTTGTGGAATCGTTAGACTCCATCTCCATCTTCAACATGCCTCCATGGTAGATAATCAGTCCACCCCCACGCCCGTTGACTCCAAGCTCTCAGGTGTCCGCACCGCCTTGAGTCAACCCGATGCCGCATGTTGAAGCACGCAAGCCCTCACGCATGCACCACGTGTTTCCACGCCACAGAATTCAGACACCATCGGCCCTCACGCTCATACGTCGTCATCATCGATTTTCACCGTCTTCTGTCTTGACCAACCTCCTGTCAATCCGTCTTACTGTCCAGTCCAATCTAGCCGAACATATCCCACTGCAATCATGCTCCAACTTGCACCATGTACAACCACCAATTGTCGTGCACTATACGGCGCCCCGTATATGCATGATCCTCCATGACGTGGGCTAGACTGCTCCCAGCCTTAACGCACATCGCCAATCTACCGACCTCGTGGTAAATTCTCGTGTGCAATTAGCAACATATCCAAAGAAAATTTACTTCCCGAGTAGTTTTCTCTGGGTGC
Organism: Alopecurus myosuroides; assembly: GCA_028641055.1. Taxonomy (NCBI): domain Eukaryota; kingdom Viridiplantae; phylum Streptophyta; class Magnoliopsida; order Poales; family Poaceae; genus Alopecurus; species Alopecurus myosuroides. Next base: position 220,266,627 of record CM054061.1, read on the forward strand.
ACCACAACTCCCAATGACCCGTCGATGTCCCATGCACTGAAATACACCATGGTGCAGACTTTTTTTGAGGTAAAAAACTCACACGACTGCTGCATCTGCAGAAGGCCAATGCCTCGGTCGTGCGTCCAGTCTTGGGCCAGCTCCTGCATGCATCTCTGCGTTGCCTCGTCAACACCTACGTGATGCTGCCGCCTCTGGTCTGATTGATAGAGTCCAACCCGAACACGCGCTACCGCAACGAGTCCACCTTCTATGACCTTCAGATCTGATCTCGTCGAGGCTCCTGTGCAGCATGCCGCAGCCGCCCCTTCCTATTTTGATTGGTTTTCCGCGATAATCTCCAACTGCTACATCTTCCACACTTCCGATCTCGCACTGGTGTATCTCGATCACGCGCCATGGCGAACGAAACCGATGAATCGACTTGGGAAGCCATCTAGATCAAATTCTCCTACAGCCTCTGAAACTCGCTCTGATACCACTTGTTATAATTCGTAGACGCTTAGTCGATCTACCGAGGAACAAACAATCGCTACAAGAATAACGACATGGAGATTTGTTTACGCACTTCGGCGAACTTGCCTACTCTGCGGGGCATGACTATGAGCGCTCTTCCCCATTGATACCACTGCACCGGCCGTCTTGGTCGCCGGCTTCCCTTGCACGACTGCTGCTATCAAGTCGCCATGGTTACATTATGTGGCACCCCCCCATATTATATGGGAGGCCTAGGCTACAAGAGTTCGACTCTAACGCTACTCATAACCTATCCACACATATTACAACTCTAAATCCAAATGTAGCCCAACACGTACACTATATTCTACACAAATACAACAGGATGTATCCCTCTCAGATTCAATATCCGGACCATTTTCAGTCCGCAGGCTGACCCAAACAGGCCAAATTCAACCAAAATGTGTCCCACTTGATCAAGGCAGTTGGGTTTGCTCTATGAAACTAAGGATAATATAGGAACCACGAGCCCCCACCAAACCCGCGTCACTCTTTTCTACCACTATACTTGCCCTTATGTCTGTTATTGGCGTGAAAAGATTGTGGATTTCTTTCTGGGAAAAGCTCATGAGGTTAATTGGCCTTTTATGGTTCTGAATCTACGTGAGGCAGGTGTGGTGGTTATGCTCCCAGAAGTTACACACACCAATTCCTATACCAACCTGTTCGGACACTCTGGAGAATTGGTGGTTGGCTGTCAGAGACAGGTTCCGAGATAAGCAGCGAAAAGCTTTCGACTCGCTTGTGACTCTTGTGTGCTGGAACATCTGGAAGCAGCGCAATGCAAGAGTGTTTGGTAACACTAGTCAACTTAGGACCGAAGTCGAACTCGCAGCTAGGATCTTTGCGGACCTAAAGTTGTGGGCGGAAGCGGGAGGAGGAGTGGGAGTTATCTTTAGTGAGTAGTCGCTTCGGAGTGGGTGAGTGAGTGGGTGTCACGACAGCTAAGTTGCCTGTAACTTTTGCTGTCAGTCTCTTGTAATGTCAACATTCTCTCCTTCTATAAAAATCAGGTATGCAATTGCATACCCTCTAAAAAAAAATGGTTCTGAATCTCACTTTAGAACACCTAGCCAGGTTTGTAGCAGCAGTGCAGCACGCACTTTACAAAAGTTAAAACTTAACGTCACCAAAATATACATATACAGAGTTTAAAAAAAAACATATATACAGCAGAGAAAATAGCAGAGAAAATGACAGAGAAAAGCGCTGAGCAATTCCCAATCTCCCTCCTTTAAGTAGTATATACCTTAGCAAGTAATTACATCACAACTCAGTGGTTCTTGGGCTCTACAAATAAGCCCCACCGTGGAAGAACTATACAACTCGCCCTCCACGAATCACATATCCAGTCCAAAACACTGGACTTCCGCAGCACTCACAAAGCTCTAGGACTAGCACCGACGTGTAAAATGCCAGCGCGTCTACATCATTATACATAAATTCACGAAAACTTGGTGGTGTTCAGCCTGCCCCACCACTTTTTCTTCGCGGAGTTGGGAGAAGATTCGTTGCCCCCGCTGCTTCCAGTCGCGAGCTTGTTCAAGATCACCTTCGTCTCCCGTATGCGAGAACTGAAATCCTTCTTCCACGAGTCGAAGTTCTGCTTCAGCCTGCGGAGCTCCATGTCTGGGTTCAGGCTGGCATCTGCCTGCCCAGACTTGACCTCAACCAAGAACTTGGCGTCGTCAGCGAAGACCTGACTCCGCTGCTCGAATTCCTCCGCTAGGCGGCCAATGACGCTGATGCTGGCATTCATCTCACGCCCGGTGATCCGCGGGACCAGCTGGGATCCCCCACCGACATGATTCCCGTTGCTCTCCCAGCTCTGCTCCACCGACGAGTCCGACATCCTAGGTGTGTCGTCCAGAGCAAGGCTCTTCTTTGCTACGGACAGGCTTGACTGCAATGATCGCATCTGCTTCTGCCACATTTCCTCCATTGCTTTCATTTTCTGCTCGTATTCTAACCATCGGTTTTCGTATTGCTGAAGCCGCTGATGTAACATCTCATTCTCTTCATCCTTTTCCCGAACTGTGGCCTCCGCCCTCAGGATTCGCCGTTGTAGCTCAGCTAGGAAAGAAGCCTTGATCAAAATTTGGTCACCCTCTGCCTCCTGGAAGAATTTAATTCATGTGTTAGTTTGAGCTGATAGTGTATAGAATTTTTCCACGGTTCCAAACGACCAAGTGGGCCAAGAGGAAAGCACTTATACATGCATACGAGGGGGAAAAAGTAACAGAGCAGAGAAACAGATATAGGGTACCTTTTTCGATTCAAGTTCTCTTAGCACGTTCAGTAGATCAACATTGCCGGCACATCTTCTAACAAGACAACCACGGATGCCTTTACATTTATTGAAGACAACAGGGAAGCAGAAAAAGTGTGTCACATTACCATTTCTATCTTTACAAAGTCTCATAAAAATGAGAAAAATATCCTTACCAGATTGTATCACCACTGAAGCCTTCCGTATCTTAACGAAATGTCGTCTTGAAAGCCAACCTCTTAGATTTCTCTGCAGAACAGTAGCTGCCCTATGTTTCCTTGACAGAGATGAATAACTCTGTCTTGCATTCTCACCACGAATGACTGCAAGATGAGAAGAGCAAACAGTCCATACAGTAAGATGGGTAGGAAAATATACAGCAACGAGAAATAGAGAGAAGTGGATAAAGGCAGCGGGCTGGATGTCGTACATGATTGAAGAGCCAAAACACCTCTAATTCGTTCTGTCGCATGCCGTCGTGCTTGATACCCTCTGAAACAGCTTTGAACCCTTAAAACACCATGTAGAGTACGATTTCGAGTATTCTCAAGTTTGCCAATCTTCAGTTCCCAAATATCAACAGGCAGAAGAAACAGAAGATACATGTCATTATAAACTCAAATAATAGTGTAGTAGAAAAATGTGTAGACAACCATTCAGAGACAAAATTATTAACAATGGTAAATTTTGAAAGAAACTGCAAATATGTAATGTTCATTCATATAAATATAATAGGTCAACAGTTTTACTTGAAAGTATGTCAGCAGTTACGCGATATGGGTATGGAGGTACGAACACAGTGATCCGGCATTTTCGAAAACAGGATACATCGGGTATAGCTCTAGAAAAAACTCAAAAAATAGTACATCACATACACAATATGAGAAGACAAAAAGACGAGCTGAATCAACACTACCATGCGCATGAGAAGATTGTGATCCTCAACTCATCATTCACTAAACAGATCACCAGATGTAGTTCTAACATGCGTGAGCCACTGCGCTCTTGGCTCTCTTTGAAAAGCATTTCCAACCTGAATATTCTTCCTTCTTACATATTTCATGCTGTCATCTTGTGGCATATATATTTTCTATTTACTGATCCCTGTTGTGTATATATCAGTGCTGCTGTGCTACATGGATCTTGTGATCCCAGTTTCTATGTACCTTTTCACTGCTTATATAGTGTACACTGAGTAGGATCATTCCCTACTAAACCGTAAAATATATGTACTTGATGCCTTACTTCCTCTAATAGCAAATCACTGAATGAACTTAGAAATGTCCTTACCAGTAGAATATAAAATCAGTGCACAAGGAAATTATTAGCATATCAGTAGAATAGCAAATTAGTAAGGTGCTCTGCAGTGAAGAAGCAGGGAGTATAAGGAATATTTGTTTAATTATTCATTCATATTCTCTAAACCCAATTATCAGGAACTACTCCCTCCGTTACAAAATAGATGACTTCCATTTGTCCAAACATGCATGTATGTAGACACATGTTTTAGTCTACATACATGCATGTTTGGACAAATAGAAGTCATCTATTTTGGAACGGAGGGAGTATTCGATAAGGACACAGAGCATAAACAAAGTATTGGGGTAATGTATCGAATACAATAATAACACATGGAGCGCTAACAAATGAAGCAAAGACTGCTTAACTGACCTGACCAGTTCGGAAGAACAATTTTGTGTAGCCAACTTGATACATCTCAGGCAAAATGTTGAACTGATGAAGAATTGCAACCGAAACACTAAGTGGATCTTGAGAGGCGACATCCTCAAGAAGAAGAAAGCCATACCTGACAACTTGAATTGTTAACTTATGCACACAACAACAAAAAAGCAGAAGCTTAATACATATACAGATATTTGATTTACCGCCGAGCAAACTTCTGATGAGTCATTCTTGTTGGATACCCAGATCTCGAAATTCGTACAACCTCAAGAACCCCGCAGCATTTGAGTTGTTGAAGCACGAGCTCTTGTCCATAAATGGCAGGGAGTTGCAAATTATTTGGTTTAATACACCGTATGAAGTGTGGTGTTGTACTTTCAAGTCTTTGCATAAGTTGGAACAATTGTCCCTGCAGAAAAACTTGATTAGATACATTCAAGACCACATAAAATTGTTATTTGTGTGCAGAAAATATTTACCTTAAACTTCATTGCTACACTTAACTTCTGCGAATCAGCAACACTAGGCCTATATGGAACGGATTCTAGATTATCAGATTGAGCAAGCATCTTGGATGCAAACATTTGTGGTATAGACAATTTGCATTTGGCAAGGAACTGAATTGAGTCCATGTGCAGCAAATCTCTGTTTTTCTCTAGAAAACCTGATGTGTCATACGCCACCTGATCATCAAAGAAATGGAAATAAAGTTGACAAGTGGTAAAAGAAAGATCAATGTGAACATAGCAGTGGATATGTGACAACTTCCAACCTCTCCTGCATAGTGACGAACAGCGAAAGCCTTGCCCCTTTCTCCTCTGAAGCAAGAATTAGTGTCAAGATGTTGCTTGAGCTTGTTCGCAAAAGTAAGGTCTGTGGCATTAGGAAACGTAGATTCCTCATCCAGCAGAGACAACAACCCCAGTGGTTTCTGTATCCAGTAAAGAAGTGTACTGTTATTACTGACTAGTAAATAGGTTTCATGTCAAGTTACTAAGATATGCAGAAACCAGGAGAATGTACTTCTTACCAAGTTCTCAAACAATGATAAAAAAAATAAGGATGTACTTGATTTTTATCTTTTATTTTGCTACAGGACATCTACAGAGATCATCGAAACTCCAGCCAGTTTAGGCATCACCTATTATACGGTTAAGTTTTGCCAAAAGGTTGGACCCACATAGCTTGTGGAAATAGCTACAATGTATTAGGTTAACTTTGCCATAAGCTGGGACCCACATGTATGCTCAAAGTACACAACATGCAAGAGAAAAAGGAGGGAGTAAAATAATTTTGTATTGCTTATGGATCCACCCTTAACAAAATTCCCTTAAAGTGAACCTCCGCTATGTATATGTTTATCCTATCCATAACAGCAACTTTTTTGCTTATGGCCAACATAGTGGATGCCCTATACCCAATATAGTCCTTTGTTGGGAATCCAGAATCCATTGTGATAAGCCACCCTTTTTTTCCCAATGCTAGTTACCATCATGGTTTGAGAAACAAGTAACTACACTTACTTTTACAAGGTGAGGACTGAGGATGAGTCAATCAAGCAGTATTTACCAATTTTGTAGAATCCATGTATTCCTAAAAATGGAAGTATCTGCATATTTGGTACAATCTGAATTCCGAAGGCTTTACTTCGAGCAATGTGGAGACCTTCTATCGAAACATTTTGATTGTTTAATAGCGTATTTTGAGCTAAGTAATGATTGCCTGATATGGAAAATAACAATTATAACAAGTTTATAATTTTCTAAGTTACCAAATTTCCAGCATAATAGAGGCATTTCCCCCTCCACCTATGTCAAATAAAATGGGCACATGCTTTCTAATGAAGTACTAGCACATTAAGAATTTAAAGCATTTCCCCAAGACTTAGTATAATTATAATGATGCTAACATTGAAGACAGTGTAGTGTCCCATACTTTCTCAAACAGATTCAAACAGTCCTGGTTGTCCTCAAACTCAACCTTAGCCCAGTCAATGCCATCCTCAACATATTCCTGTTCACAGAAACCATATAGTTTTCAGATAATTTCTTCAGGAAAGTCGACGAATCATGGAGTGACTATATAACAATCTGAAATCTGCCTTTCTGAATTTAGCTAATACAAAGGATTAGAGACAGCATTTTCAAGAAGCACATGCAATATATTTTCATCTCAACGGAATAAGGAAGAACAATATATTTTGCTTCACCACTAGTGTTCAACATTATAGTTGTGACAGGATTTGAAACCATAATTAGTATGAAGACTTCATGGAATAACAGGAGCAACAATGTTCTCATAAAAAATCTTCATTGAATGATGTTAAAGTACTCCCTCCGTCTCAAATTAGTTGTCATAAAGATGGACAAAAGTTGATGTATCTAACACTAAATTATGTCTAGATACATCCACTTTTGTCTATCTTTATGACAATTAATTTGAGACGGAGGGAGTATTCTGAAGTCAACTAAAGAGCAAGAATGATCACTACGAAATGTACACATGCCCAATGCTGCAACATACACCTGAAAATTAAACCATAACAATAGCTCACCTCTTGCTCAAGCTTAAACAAATGGCGATTGAAATGTTGTTGTAGCCTCTCATTGGCGTAATTAATGCAGAATTGTTCAAAACTGTTCTTCTGCATATTGATAGCATCCCATGAGAATACATTTGACAACGAAAATGTGATGCCAGCGGGTCAAAGGCAAGTACATTACATCAAATGATTCAAAACCGTAGATGTCAAGAATACTGATTGATCTCCCAGTTCGACGCTTGCCAACTGAAAGAGATTTGTTTATTTGTTCTACAAGCCACTCAAACAAACTGGCATATAGGGCTTTGGCCAGCGCATCTCTTGTATCAGTTGCCTGCAATATCCAAATAGAAGTGGGTGTATAAGAGATGAAAATCAAATATCACTTCATGGCTACTGTTTTCCCTAGCCTTTAGTTGAGAAACCATACTAACCTGTGTAAGGGTAAGCTTCTGGACAATATTTTCATTATTAACTTTCATGTGCCGCTTTGACAAAGCTAAATTGAGATCTTCAATACTACAGCCAAGAAGTCTGGAAACCGTTTCAGCAGCTGAAATAGGACCTATTTTGTTAATATATAAAGTAAAACCAAACAGCGATACAAATGCTAATTTGTTTTAAATCCTTTAAAAAATATATAACATTGTAATATTAGTATGTAGAACTGATGATATATAACCTGTTGAAAATCGTCAGCGAAACAACAATATTATGGAAGTTATGGTCCATACGACCATATTATTGACTGAAAGCATCCACGTTCTTTTTACCTTCTTCCACAAGGATCTCAACATGATTCTCATTATCAATAATTGTGAAAGAGACATCTCCCAGCCATAGCACAGCAGACACCATAGCAAAAACATTATCTTGGTCTTCCTTGCTGATATGGACGATGTTCATAGCTTCCTGGAAAAAAGAGAAGTCAGCAAACATGACAGTAGAGAAGAACAAATACAGGTACGAAGATGCTTCCACGGCATTAGCATTACATAGCAAAGCATTTACTGTTGTGCCCAAGGTAATGTAAATAAAAGTATTTTATGTAGAATGAGAAAACAAAATATATTATACCGTTACAGTACGAAACATTTCAGCATCGTCCACACCAGCAATTGAAAAGCAGCAACTCTGTTTCAGATATTTGTATTCATCCACCTTCTTCAAATTCAACTTCTCTGTATTTAAACATTGTAAGAAACCATGTACAATAATTAAGGACTGTCCGGTGCAGAAGAGTGGAGCAATATCAAAAGCAACGTCAACTGGCATAAAGATATAATCTCTGTACAAAATAGTGGTCCTTGTAATACAAAGAAGGCAGAGGACCATATTCAACAGAAGTTTGAGAGGATATAATCAGATGCCATCATAAGCACTTCTGTATCAGCCAAAGAAACCAGTAACTAACCAGCTCAGAGTGGATGAATAGATTATGTACCTCTGAGAGTCGGTGGAGCACCAGCACATAGCTGATAAAATATATGGTAGGAACGCTCACCGACTGCACACTGTACAACCCTTGACTACCATAGGGTGAAAAAGGTCGGATTAGATCATTTATCATAAAAATGAATTTAGAAAAGGAAATAAACCGCAAAACTTGAAGTTACCTTCTCAAGTAGAACTGTCCAATTGTGCATGCAGCAAGATCATTAGAAAATGTCATCAATACTAATCATAACTTAATTTTAAACCAGAAAATGCTAACGACATAAAGCAAGTACACTTGGTAGAATCTGCATACATGTTTGAATCATAGCACCACATATTCTTCCAGTCATGCTGAAGTGAATTTCAATGAGCTTTCCCTGTAATAACGAATAAGAATATCAGCCAAACTTTGTTCTGTGGTACAGTATTGTTATACCCACAAGAAAAAACTTACAAAGCGACTTGAGTTATCATTTCTTAATGTCTTTGCATTCCCAAAGGCCTCGAGTATTGGGTTGGTCTGTAGGATCTCATATTCTATGCCACTTCCACCTCCAAGAGAAGCCAAATACTGCATGGCAATCTTTGCCGTTTCTGTTTTTCCTGCTCCACTCTCACCACTACATACAAAAACAGCATCATCCATTGATTTGTTAACCATATCATGGTTCAAGTAAGAAAGAAAGACGATTGCTTAGAAGGTCAATTAAACTGCAAACTTAACTGTTAGTTATCTTACGAAGTGAACTTTCTCTATTAGCATTGTTGTCTTATTAGATTTTTGGAGGTGTACTAATCAACAGTCTATTCTAGTCTAAGGAGATGCAGAAAACAAGAAATTTTGGTGTCAAACGATATTTAAAACATTTTTTACTTACTTCAAGTGAACCAGGTAATGGAACAGGCAAGTGGGATTATAGGGGTTGGCATGACTATTGCATCTGTTGGAAGCGGACTACTGAAATCACAATTTTTTTAAGGCAAACAGCAGCAAATATTCTAAAATCCCTGATGGATCCTTATGGTGTGGCGTGAACTGAAATGATTGACAATGCATGTACTGATCTATCAATGAAACAACTAACATAGGAACATTTGGCTGTTTAGGTCAGTATGTATTCTGTTCAGCTGACAGAAAAAGTAGCAGAAAAAGAAAACCGTGCCAATCCGAAAAACACATTTCATCTGGCTTGACACCATTAGCTATTGTACATCAATTATGGTGCAAAGTCTATTACAACAAGAATCACACTGGATGCTTCTTACTGAAAAGAAAAGGATACCAACCTTATAATAATGGACTGGTTAACTTCATCTGAAAATGAACATGACAATTAGTTAGGCATGAGTGTATATGATTTTCCTCAAAAAAAAATATAGATGATACCAGCTAGAAAGATGTGACAACAAAAGCAGACTGACCTCTTTTCATTTCACGAAGGGCTGAATCTGCTATTGCATAGACATGTGGACTGTCCATTGTTTTATTTCTATATGCCTTAATATACTCATTACCATACAGTTTAACCTTCTTAAAAGGGTTGACGGCCACCAAAACAGGACCTGCTTTAGTCTGCAATGCAATAACATATCACTAAGAAAGCCATAGAAGTCCAGAAAAAAAGACAAAGTTCTGAATATATCCTCACATAAATCATGTCTTGAGAATATCTGTACTGCAAGTTGTACAGCACAGATGGTTCACTTAGATAACTCAGCTGCATAAGATCATCCACTCCATCGAGAATTTCAGGATTTGCAGGTTGAAGGCTCTCTGTTTTCAATCTTAGTACCTTAAATCAGAAGAATGAAAGTCAAGTTATCACAATTTGAAAGTAGTAATAAGATCTTCTATGCAGATGGCAGGTAGCTTACTTTCCCATCAGAAACCTTTAATACAGACTCGTCACCAGTGGTTGTAATCACAGTGCATAAGGCCCAATCACCATTTGGAAGCTGACAAAATACTCTATTCTTCTGCAAGAAGTGCAGGGTAGAAGGTAAATTAGCATTGTACATCAAGTTGAACAACCGACACAAGCATATGAATTGCATATATTCCAGGAGTTGGTCAATCTGAAATGGCATATCTAATAACTAGCTAATGCATCTATCAATTGTGACACAATAGTATTATATGTACTAATAATAATGGGTAGACAGAACAGGCAAACTACCAAAGACGCGACAGCAAATAAGCAGGAACCATCAAAACATCATTGGTGGGTCGAAATTTTAAATGATGAAGCTCAGTTTACTGGTTTAAAATATTTTAAATGATGAAGCTCAATTCCATCTCTTGAGTCCACCTCTTGAGTAATGCAGAAATCTACTCAAGAGGTGGAATGAAATTCTTGTTGGTAGCTAGGGGCAATGCAGATGACAGGTCATATCTCGATAACGATCTAGAAGGCTAGCACTAGAGAAGAACACATTCCTAGAACACTAGGCAAAGCTTCACTTGGCACTCAGCCTAGCACTTTAGAGTTGTGTTTTACTGGTTGTTGGAAATAACCTCTACAAAAAAAAGTACTGTAACTCGGAATTACAGGTGTTCAGTAATTTCGGAAATCACAAAATTCTGGCATTTCAGAAGTGGCTGAGAACAAAAAGGGAAGAAAAAGGAGGAGGAGGAAAACACCTTTTTAGCACCGTAGGAGCTGGTGTCACCCCATCTGGTGTCGCGTTGCGAGGGGCCGGCAGGTGCCGTCGGCGAGGACCTCCGCGGTGGCGCAGCTACAGAGGACGCCGAATCAGCAGCCTCCCCGCCACCTTCAGCACTCTCTTCCTCCTCCGTTGTCGTCGCCTTGGAGCTGTAGGGAGAGTCTGCGTCTCCCTCGACCGGCACCAGCTCCTCGTCCTCATCCGGCGCCGCGGCCCGGCGCCCAACGCCGTTCGCCGGCGGCCCGGGCCCGACGCCAGCAGGCTTGGGCGAGTACCTGTAGTCGAGCGGCATGGACCGGGCGGGCTGCAGCTTAGCCGGTCCGCGCGCACGCAGTGCCGACGACTTGCGCACGGACCGCACCTCCACCGACGCCATGGCCGGCCGGCGCGCGGCACGAAATCACCCCGCCGGAGAAGCAAAGCTCGCGGCCTCGGACGGGATCTCCGCCGAAACCGCCTCAAATCCACGCGAGCCGCTCCTCAAATCTCCTCCCGGCGCCAATCCACGGCCCCAGACAGACAGCAAACAACACCCAGAAGTCCCAAAATAAAAAACCGCAGAAAATCACCGGAAAAACCAGCCGATCTGGCAAACCGCCGCGGCCTGAGAAATGGCAGCTCCCGGAACCCGGATGCGTGACCCCGTGGCCGTGGCTCCTCCGCGGCAGCTCGCGTACGCCTCTGCCTCTCTCTCCCTTCCCGAGAGAGCCAGCGACAGGGACAGAGTCACCAGAGGGAGGGAGAGAGAGAGAGTGGGGGGAGGAAAGAAATATTTTAATGGGATTAAGGGCATCTCCAGTCGTTGCGCCCCCCAGGGCCCAAAACGCCGCCGTTTTGGTGCCGCCGCGGCGCTAAACGGCGCTATTCTGGAAGCTGGGGGGGCTCGTTTCCCAGTCGCGTCCCGAGCCCAACAAATCGGCCCAAACAAACGCTGTTGAAAACTAGACGAATTTTTATTGAAATTCGAAACTGCGTACATATTCGGCGCGATTTGAAAGCTAAAACGATAAATTTAACTAAAAACAGCGGATACTTTGACTGGCCACGCGTGGACTTTGACTGGCCACGCGTGTCGCCGCTGCCGCACCGCCATTAATCCGGTGGACTTTGACTGGCCACGCGTGTCGCCGCTGCATGCACTGGCCGCCGCCTCCGGCAGCCTTTGACGGCGCGGGCGCCGAGAAGGAAGTCACGGGCGGGGGTTTCCGTTCCCGCGCTTTTTCCCGACGCGTCACTGACAGCGTTGGCCCGCCCGCGCGGCCTCGCAGTTTTGCCCCCCCAGGCCGAACCCAGCGGGCTGGGTTCGGCCTGGGTGCCGCGGCGCCAAATAGCGCCGAAACGGCGCTATTTGGGCCTCTGGGGGGGGCGAGTGGTGAAGAAGCGGCGCTATTCGCCGCTTCCGCCGCGAAAAAAGCCCCCTGGGGGGGCTCTGGGGGGGACGGCTGGAGATGCCCTAAGGTGGCTCGCTTTTAGTATCGGGAATTACGTGGGGGTGGTTTGAAAAAATGCTGGAATTTAAATGGCGTGGCCGGGTGGGTGGAGAGGTTTCGTTGCTGGGAAAGTTTTGAATCCGTCCGCCACATGGCGGTGCTCGCGCACACACAATTATTCGTTCGGCACCCCCCGCTTCATCAGATCCAGAAAAAAAGAGTGTGGTGGTAACGGCGCGCTAACGGCTACGGCCCCCTGTCCTCAGGCTCAGGATGGCGAAATGTTTTTCTTCTTCTTTTTGGGAGGGTAGGAAAGAAATAATGGGGAGAGGTTTTATCCGTACTCTTGCCAAAGGAAAGGTAGCTCTTGACTTTTCTTGCTGGCCGGTGCTATCACATGTTTCAACCCAAAATCGAGAGATTCAGCATATATTTACTACATTGAAGGCGACAAATATCGCTTTGGCGAGATACTCTACTCGTTCTCACGCCAGATTCTATATTTATTGAGAGAATTTCTTATTTGACACTCCCTTAAAATCATGTTCCTTATTTGACACTTTAGAAACTTTCCTTACCTATCTGACCTCTAATCTTAATTTATTTCCCTATATGACACTCTAGTGCATTTGGTACACGTCAAAAGACCCTTTTACCCCTGTGTATAATTTGACTAGAAATATGTACATGATAATAACTATACACAAAAAATTTGTCCTAGGTCAGATAATTAAAAAATGTTACAGTTCGAATGGAGTTGCCGTTGGACGTCGTTGTGTTATAAATATACCATGTATCGGTCGAGCATGAACTGATCGGTCGTACCCTGTACCATGTAACCGTAACGCTCGCGACCAAAAAGTACAGCTTGTAGACGCTGAGGCGTTGACCCCGTTCCCGATGCCGAGTAGAGCCCCGAGCGCCATACATGCACGCATGTTATTGCACACACGGACGCGCATCATGCGCGCAATCAGCACACACGGACACACTGCTAGCTAGTTGAACTAGTTGAATTAGCTAGCTGAAATTAGCTTGCAAACTGCGCTGCGGCGTGTGAGCACGTTGACGTGTCTACCTTATGTGCTCCTAGCCATGGACTCACAAGGGCTTCAGGGTTACCAGCCCCGGCCGCAACAAACAACGGCAGGCAGACTGGATTCATCGGCACGTAGTCCGGATCCCCAGTCTACTACTCCTTGTATCCATGCTAGTCATAACCAACTATGCATATCAAAGCGTCCACGAATCGAATGAAACTGAAGGAAACGGGACCAAAGCTATACAGAGATGCTATGTGTCCAGAAAGTGCAACAACAATCGAGGGTTACTGGGGTTACCTCGCCCCAGGCCGATCACATCGACAGGCGGGCTCGGACATGGATCATCGGCTCCACAACCCCTCGACTGCGACAACTATGCAGGCATAGCCAAAACTGTATAACAATGAGCTCGAAACCAACAACCGATCAAAGCAACACTCTAGACAAAGAAACTTTATTAAACAGGTGTTACTAGAGTATAGCTTACAAACAGAGGTCACACGACCCAACATTACATCAGTCAACGGAAGGCAAATTATGTTGCTAATCAACAAGAACCAAAAAGGCCTAAGAGGCTGCAAAATAAGGCGACGTCCCAGCCCATAGATTCCAGGCTGCTACCTGGGAACCCCAAACTACTCGTCGATGTCCCCGTTGAATCACCACCGATGGAGTTCTTCTCCTGAACCAAAATTAAGCAAACCTGAGTACGGGAGGTACTCAACAAGACTTAATTAACCTATTAGATATCTGCTAGTTCGAAAAGGGTTTCATGAAGGCTGATTTGCGTAAAGCAATCTTTGTTTTCCAAATTGAGGGAGGAATAGCACGTCTCATAGAATGTTTTGAAAACAGATGAGAAAGCTACTCAACTACTGAGATCATCATCTTCTTGTATTCCACCGAGTCCTTCTCATTCCCACACTAGCTCATGCTACAAGGATCACCCCTCCCGGCATCTCCGGGGAGGCATCCTTCAATCATGGTTAACAAGTTTTAGTCATTCCGTTGAAGTTATCTATGATCACAGAATCCGTTGCCAAGTCGTCCGTAACCGTGGACACGGCTTCTCGAGGAGATTTATCCCTGCAGGGGGTACACTTTACCCACACGTACCATCCGACTCTTAACGCCACATGTACGCTCGTCCATGGAGCGCGGCAGAGGGTGGCTGGCCACGACCTTTACCTTGCTCGACCCTATCCATGAGTCAACCCAAACAGGGCCACCCCGTCAACAGGGAGTTGGCCACCTCCTGACGGCACCTGTTCTGTGAGTCGGGAACAAGATCCGTGTACGTCCATCACTTGTCCCGGTCACGCCCTAAGTTTTCACCAAATCGTTTTCTGACTCACACGCAGATGGAAAGATCAAACTACGTGACTCATAGACGTGGCCAAACAAGTTAGTTAGTCGAGCGCGGTCTGTTAGGCCCCGCGTGTGGTTGCACGCTCAGTCTTGGCTTCGAAGGCGAGAACTCGCTCCTAGTGGCATGAACAGGACAAAACGCCACAACCCATTGTGGCCTCACATCCATGCCGTTATTTAGTCAAGTTATCAAAGATAAATTAAATCATAACAACATGACATAATAGATTCACGTATTGACCAGATTCATCAACCGGATGGATCAGATCACAACTAGGCATGGCTAAGCAAGACTCACAGGGTTTAGCGGAGCACGCACAAACAAACCTATAGCTGCCAGGAGCAGTGGATCAGGATATCTAGGTTATGCAGTATATAGGAGAACTCTATCTACTGACACCAAATAGTTTGGAACCGAATGCAGGTACGAGATTCAGAACACCTTGAAACCATATATGAGCAGATAAGAGGTTATGCTTGCCTTGGTTATTAGAAAACCAGATAAAGATCTTCAGGAATAAGTGCTTGACTTGTCGGTTAAGATCAAGTATTCGTCGTTGGTTTGCTGGCCTTCTCTTCGGAGTCGGATTCTATCGAGGGGGGAATAACACCGAAACAAAGAAGAACAATCAACCATGGCATCGATGCAATGCGCAATATGTATGCATGAGCAAGTTAATGCACTGAAATAAAGCCCTAAATATGTTTGATGGGTTGCTAGGGTTTGTATGGCAATTAGGCAATTTTACAGAAATTAGCCCGAAATAGGCCCCGGAGGGGGTTTTCGGGCGATTCTGAAAGTGAGTGCAAGTTAATGTGCTCAAATGAGGTTGAAAACATCATAACTAGGTTGCATTTATCATTTTGAGCAATTTGGCATAAAACTTTTAATTTTCTAAATTTATTGAATAAAAACTTATTTTTCTATTTTAAATGATTAAACAACATTAAATAAAGGTCATTTTTGAACTTTATCAAACATACATGAAAATGACATTGTTGGGTTAGAAATAATTTTATGAACAGCTCCATATTTTTATTTTATTTTTCTGATTAATAAAACATTAGATATTGAATTATTTAGATTAAACATTTTTCTGGAATTTAAATAACACGGGAGATATGACATCAGCACTACATCACTGTGACATCACCCATCACTGATCTTCACAGGTTCACTCCAAATTCGATCAAATTCGTCAATGATTCTCAAATTAAAGGCTATGGGAAGGTGCAGGGGCTTGAGAGGAACATGTAGGTGGTGATAGGTGACCAAATGGTCACCGGAAAAGCTCACCGGCGTCCATGGCGCGGCGGCGGCCAAGGATGCCCGGCGGGAACATGCTACAGAGAGGGAGGGAGATGGCGGAGACCACCCGCGGGTTCAGGAGCTCACAGTGAAGGTGATGGCAAGGTCGGGGTGGCTCGCCGGGGCGGGAATCGGCGGCGGCGACCGGAATTCCGACGGTGGCCGTGGCGCTCTCCGGCGGGAAATCGGGGCGCTCCCGGGGCTCCTCGGATGCCCTACGTGCTCGAGGAGGATTAGACGGAGGTGGTGGAGGCGGTGGAGAACTCGGAGGGGCGCGGGGGAGGCTTGTTCGCCGGCGTCGAGCGCGGATGGCCGGCGGCTAGGGTTTGCTCATCGGAGAAACTTACAGAGAGAGGAGGGGGTTCGAGGGTGAGGGAGAGGGGGTGGACCACGGCGCTCTCCCTGGAGTCCTATCTGCAGAGAGAGGCCAACCAGGAGGTGGCAAACGGCGAAGGAGCTGCCTCCACGCAGCTGCTTCCTCTGACCCGAGGTAGAAGACAAAGTAAAAAAAAACAAAAACCCCCTAGAATTTCTGAAATTTACACATTGGTCCTTTTCTTTTATAAAAGAGGACAGAAAACAATGTTTTGAGGCCCTTTTTGCAAGAATAAAATTTGGCAAAAATACATTTTGGAAAGCTTATGAAATTTCCAATCTTGCCATACTATTATTTGGTGTAATTGAATTATTTTCCAACACAAATTTTTGGGAACCAAAATGAGTGCTTTTTGTGGGATTTTCTGAAACCATTTAAATTCAAATTTTAAATTGGTTCAAACATGGTTTAAATTTTTGTTTTCATGCATGTATGAGATGAACGCAACACCACACACTTTTGTTAGAAAAATTGGGATGTTACAAATCTACCCCCCTTACAAGAATCTCGTCCCGAGATTCCCGAAGGAGAAGAAAGAAGGAACACCGGTTTTGAACGATCTTGTTGAACCTTACGGTTCTCTTCTCGAAGAGGTTGATCCGTAGCATCTTGAAGTGTTGAACGGATACACCTTAGGTAAGAGGGAAACTCTTAGGAAATGATCTTTGTTTTTGGTTCAACTATACCAACCTTTTAGCATGGGTTTTACAACTGAGTACTACCCTGTGCAATCAACGTGATCTCTGGATTCTCCGGAGCATGTTCCTACCCTCCAGTTGCCTAAAATCTCCAATCGTTGGTTCGGACACCAAGTTACATATGTGTGTTGGATTCTTCCAATGCATTCCTCTGGTGTTCCGTCAAAACGTTCCACCTTGGAATGTTAGGAGAAACAAACTCCAGTACCTCGTTCATCTCTAGAACCAGGTCAAAGTTTTATAATCCGCAGATTAAAGAAGTTTCATTAGCTTCTACTCTGTTCCACCTTTGAGTATCACACTCTTTCATATCAAGAGGCTATGTTCAATTTCATGGCTCCATTGATGAAGTGATGCTCTCACACATCCTTACCCACCTTTCCTCCAAGCCTTAGTGCTCGAGATGGATGGGTGTGTATTGACATGTGAATCAGATATTCCTAGCAATTCTTATTGCTTTGAAAGATCTAAGAAACATCTGTATCCTTCTTAGCACTACTGGTCACCCAGTCTCTTTTTGAAGTTGATTGTGTTACCAAATCCGTTCCTTCCGGTGCATATCCTTGGTCAGAGAGTTAGGATCATACCAAAGCTCTCAAGACCTTATCGGGTGTTTTGAAAAGCAAGTTTCCTTCCAAACTTCGAGACATATCGGTAGGTTGTGATATTCTGGTTGTCTTTCTAGAAGTATCACCAGGTTTGTTACCTGACCATGATGTCTAAACGAGGGGTAGTTTGAACTACTCTTTTCTCCAAGGAACCCTGCTGGATCCCTGGACTAGTTGGTGGAGCTTAAACAACAACTTGGAGAGTTGAAAGACAAGAGTTCCGCCTAACTTGATCCTCTGTTGAGGGATGTCTAGTTTCCCGTTGTGTTGAAGAAGGATAGTATCCCCTTAATGTACATGCTATCTTTTCACCCTTGATTTGATTTGGGCTATCGTCAAATCAAGTCCAGATTCAAGGACTATCCTGATGGTGTTTTCACTCATGGTGTTTGGCCGAGTACACCTCATGTCCTTTGGTCTGACCAATGTTCTGCCTTGTTCATATATCATATGAAACCCCTCTTCTTGGAGTGTTTTGATAAGCGTGTTGTCGAGCCCATCGATGACATTCCTATTTTCTCCAAGTTGCAAGAGGTTCATGTTGAACAATTGGCACTAATGTTGGAAACTTTCGAGAACCATCTTTGTGTCATTACGAAGTTTGTGTTCTAGATGTTTGAAGTGACTTACCCCGGTCCATGTGCTTATGGTGAAAGTTGTCGCCGTGGATTCGAGTAAAGTTTTCTTGTTCCTTCGGCAATAATCCCCAGTGGGTCATGCATGTGTGGAGTATTCTTGAGATGGTTGGTTTTTACCTCCATTCACTTAAAGAAGTCCGCATCCACACCAAGCCACTGACTGACTATCAGTGAAAGAGAGGAAGTCTATGAACTTCGTTATCTTTATAATCGTCTTTCCAACAAGGACTCCGATGTGTTCTTTTGCAAGTAAGTCATGTAGGTGCAACCGCCTTTCACAAGTTGCTAATACATGAGTTCTGCAATCCTGCTCATCTTTTTGAGCTTGGCATCGTAGTCCATATCTTGAGAATCTAGTAAATGTATTCCGTTGATAACCGGAGCAATCTCTTCGTTCAAACATACCGAGTCTTGTTTTTAAATCCACTACCCACCGCTGAATCTCAAGCAGCAACGATGGTTAGTGTTCCTCAAGAGTATTGAATCAGGTCTTTTCAAAATCCGGAATGGTTGATGTTGTGGTTGACACAGATAGCCGGAAGGCTTAATGTCATATCTCTTTGAATTCGTAAGAACAACCACTCTCTGTGAGAATTCTTGTCTGGCTTATTCTAAAAAGTTTTTCCTCCTAGTTCTTCCAAACCGGAGTTCTACTTCCACCTGATGACCTACAGAAGGCTTGTCATGAGCCTGCTGTCGGTATCTATAACGTCCAGGAGAACCTGGAAGTTGATATTTCCAATATCTCTCCGTTGAACCTCCAAAATCTTTGTCCCAGTGGAAGCAAGTTCATCACGAGAACATATCTTGGTGTTTCGTAACCGCCGTTGATCATTTCCCTTTTTCAAGTTGTTGGTACCTGAAGTTCCGTTCATCTCACACATTGTGTGAATTCGCCAGTTACTTCAGCCATGGGATCTTAACCATGTGGTAGATGTATTGCTACGTCTAAACCACGATAGGAAAGAGATTCCTTATTCTTTTCAATGTTCCAACCCAATGGTTGCTCATCTTTATAATATTACCAAGGGTTCCTCCTTCATTACGGTGTTCCAACATTCCGTGGTTACTCATATTCTGTCATGAAGTAACATCCCAATTCTTGACAAAGTTTCGACAAACTTTGATGGAATGAAAGTTCCGTTATCTTCCGTGTCCACTCCGAAGAGTGAACATGATCCTGTATCAAATTTTCTCTGACGCACGATTACAGTGTTTTCTCGTGATTTTCCTCGTCTACGGATATTACGTCGTGGTATCCAAGACCATCCTTTTCATCTTGGTTATCTGTTTGAAGAAAACTCTCGGTTTCATAAGTTGTTCAACCGTTCTTTTCCAAAAGGATTTAAAGTCTTGTGCAAAGCTCATATTCCAAATCCTTTCAAGAACCATCGTCCGTAAACTTGAAACCATCTTTTATTCCCTCCGTTATCTTGATGTGTTTCATGCCTGTTAACTCAAAAGTTCTTTACGAACATTCTTGTCATGAGTTACCCATGGGATACCCGATCTTCGTGAAGATCATTTCCTAAGAGTTTCCCTCTTACCTAAGGTGTATCCGTTCAATACTTCAAGATGCTATGGATCAACCTCTTCGAGAAGAGAACCGTAAGGTTCGAGACGATCGTTCAAAACCGGTGTTCCTTCTTTCTTTCTCCTTCAGGAATCTCGGGACGAGATTCTTGTAAGGGGGGTAGATTTGTAACATCCCAAAGTTTGCTACATTAATGTGTGTGGTGTGTGTTCATCTCATACATGCATCAAACAAAAATTCAAATCATGTTTGAACCAATTTAAAACTTGAATTCAAATGGTTTGAGAAAATTTCCAGCAAATAGTACTTAAAATGGGTTTCAAAATCTTGTTCTGAAAAGTATTCCAATTTCATCAAAGCAACACATGGTTAGCTTGGAAATTTTATAAGCTTTCCAAAAACTATTTTTGCTAATTTTTTCTGTTTGCAAAAAGGCCCCTAAAACCTCTGTTTTCTTCTCTGTTCTCAAAGAGAAAAGGACCTCTTTGTGGTTTTCTGAAAGTTCAGGGGGCTTTGCGCAAAAAGTTTGTCTTCAACCTTTTGACAGTAGGAGCAGCTCCGTGGCCGCGCCGCTGCCGCCTTGCCACGCACCTGCTTGTGCCCCTGCTTGCGTGGATAGGTCCAGGAGATCGCCCTTGGTCTCCTCCCTCTCCCTACCCCCTCCACACTCCTTCCCTCGTCCTCTGTTACCTCCCTGTGACCCGAAACCCTAGCTTCTACCAATCCGCCATTGACGAGTCTCCAAAGCTTCCTCGAACGAATTGAGAACACACGAAGCACCTCAGAGTCCCACAGGTCCTCCTCGAGCAACCTAGGCCGACGAGATGGCCTGAATCGGCCGGATTTCGTGTTCTCCCTCATCTCCGGCCGCCGTCGATTTCTCGAATTCCGGCTGCCCAGGACCACTCCTTGCTTCACCGAGCCTCCACCCATGCCCCCGGTGAGCTCCTCTACCATGTGGTGGTCTCCGTTTTGTTTTTAGCCGTCGTTTCCGAGCTTGTCGCCGTGCACCGCCGCTAGCCGCCGCGGACATGGACGCCGGCGTGTGCTCCGGCGACCAATTGGTCTCCCTCCACTTCCCTCACGTTCGCCTCGACCTGCTGCATCTCCCCTTTGCCTCCAATTCGGAATTCATCGATGAATTTGATCGATTGCGTGTTCACAGAGAGAATCCATCCCCTCTGTGACGTCACAGTGACCTCAAAATGATGTCATATATCTACTGTTTAATAATTTCAGAAAATGAATAAATTTGTTTAATTAATATCTTCCAAAATATTGCTCAGAAAAATAAAGTAAAAATATGGAAATGTTCATAAAAATGTACTCTTTCCAAAAATGTCATTTTCACACATGTTTGAGAAAGTTCACAAATGAGCATTATTTAATGCTATTTAATCATTTAAAAATGGAAAAATAAGTTTTTATTCACCAAAATTAGAAAAATAAAAGTTATATACCAAAATGCTCAAAATAACAAATGCAATCTAGTTATGATGTTTTCAAACCCATTTGAGCAACTAAAATGGTACTCACCTTTATAATCGTCCGAAACCCCCTCCGGGGTCTATTTCGGGATAATTTCAGTAAAATTGCTTAACCAACATCCAAACCCTAGCAACCCATTGAACATGCCTAGGGCTTTATTTCAGTGCATTAACCTGCTCATGCATACATATTGCGCATTGCATCGATGCCATGTGTTGATTGTTATTTCTCTTTCGGTGTTATTTCTCCCTCGGTAGAACGTGACTCCGAAGAGAAGGCCAGCAATCCAATGACGAATACTTGATCTTAATCGACAAGTCAAGCACTTATTCCAGAAGACATTTCAATTGGTTTTCTTATAACCAAGGCAAGCATAACCTCTTATCTGCTCATATATGATTTCAAAGTGGTTTGAATCTCGTACTTTGCATTCGGTTCCAAACTATTTGATGTCAGTAGATAGAGTTCTCCTATATATTGCATAACCTAGATATCCTGATCCACTGCTCCTAGCAGCTATAGGTTTGCTTATGCGCGCTCCGTTATACCCTGTGAGTCTTGCTTAGCCATGCCTAGTTGTGATCTGATACATCCGGTTGATGGATCTGGTCATTTGCGTGAATCTACTTTGATAGGTTGTTGTGTTTTGATTTATATTTGATAACCTGACTAAACAATGGCGTGGATGTGAGGCCACAATGGGTTGTGGCGTTTAGTCATGTTCATGCCCCTAGGAGCGAGTTCTCGCCTTCGAAGCCAAGACTGAGCGTGCAACCACACGCGGGGCCTAACAGACCGCGCTCGACCAACTAACTTGTTTGGCCACGTCCATGAGTCACGTAGTTTGATCTTTCCATCTGAGTGTGAGTCAAAAAACGATTTGGAGAAAACTTAGGGCGTGACCGGGACAAGTGATGGACGTACTCGGATCTTGTTCCCGACCCACAGAACAGGTGCCGTCAGGAGGTGGCCAACTCCCTGTTGACGGGGTGGCCCTGTTTGGGTTGACTCATGGATAGGGTCGAGCAAGGTAAAGGTCGTGGCCAGCCACCCTCTGCCGCGCTCCATGGACGAGCGTACATGTGGCGTTAAGAGTCGGATGGTACGTGTGGGTAAAGTGTACCCCCTGCAGGGATAAATCTCCTCGAGAAGCCGTGTCCACGGTTACGGACGACTTGGCAACGGATTCTGTGATCATAGAAAACTTCAACGGAATGACTAAAACTTGTTAACCACCTCCCCGGAGATGCCGGGAGGGGTGATCCTTGTAGCATGAGATAGTGTGGGAATGAGAAAAACTTGGTGGAATACAAGAAGATGATGATCTCAGTAGTTGAGTAGGTTTCTCATCTGTTTTGAAAACATTCTATGAGACGTGCTATTCCTCCTCTATTTGGAAAACAAAGTTGGCTTTACGCAAAACAACCTTCATAACCCTTTCTAAACGTAGCAGATATATAATAGGTTAACTAAGTCTTGTTGAGTACCTCCCGTACTCAGGTTTGCTTAATTTTTGGTTCAGGAGAAGATCTCACTTCAGTGGTGGTTCAATGTGGACATCGACGAGTAGTTCGGGGTTCCCAGGTAGCAGCCTGGAATCTATGGGCTGGGACGTCGCCTTATGTTGCGGCCTCTTAGGCCTTTTTGGTTCTTGTTGATTAGCAACATAATTTGCCTTCCGTTGTCTGATGTAATGTTGGGTCGTGTGACCTCTGCTTATAAGCTATACTCTAGTATCACTTGTTTAATAAAGTTTCATGTTTAGAGTACTGCTTTGATCGGTTGTTGGTTTCGAGCTCATTGTTATACAGTTTTGGCTATGCCTGCATAGTTGTCGCAGTCGAGGGGTTGTGGAGCCGATGATCCATGTCCGAGCCCGCCTGTCGATGTGATCGGCCTGGGGCGAGGTAACCCCAGTAACCCTCGATTGTTGTTGCACTTTCTGGACACATAGCATCTCTGTATAGCTTTGGTCCCGTTTCCTTCAGTTTCATTCGATTTGTGGACGCTTTGATATGCATAGTTGGTTATGACTAGCATGGATACAAGGAGTAGTAGACTGGGGATCCAGACTACGTGCCGATGAATCCAGTCTGCCTGCCGTTGTTTGTTGCGGCCGGGGCTGGTAACCCTGAAGCCCTTGTGGGTCCATGTCTAGGAGCACATAACAGTATGTATATCTCTGGGTCCGGGGTCGTGACAAGTCTTGGTATTTGTCACGACCCCGGACCCAGAGATATACATACTGTCACGACCCCGGACCCAGAGATATACATACTGTTATGTGCTCCTAGACATGGACCCACAAGGGCTTCAGGGTTACCAGCCCCGGCCGCAACAAACAACGGCAGGCAGACTGGATTCATCGGCACGTAGTCCGGATCCCCAGTCTACTACTCCTTGTATCCATGCTAGTAATAACCAACTATGCATATCAAAGCGTCCACGAATCGAATGAAACTGAAGGAAACGGGACCAAAGCTATACAGAGATGCTATGTGTCCAGAAAGTGCAACAACAATCGAGGGTTACTGGGGTTACCTCGCCCCAGGCCGATCACATCGACAGGCGGGCTCGGACATGGATCATCGGCTCCACAACCCCTCGACTGCGACAACTATGCAGGCATAGCCAAAACTGTATAACAATGAGCTCGAAACCAACAACCGATCAAAGCAGTACTCTAAACATGAAACTTTATTAAACAAGTGATACTAGAGTATAGCTTACAAGCAGAGGTCACACGACCCAACATTACATCAGACAACGGAAGGCAAATTATGTTGCTAATCAACAAGAACCAAAAAGGCCTAAGAGGCCGCAACATAAGGCGACGTCCCAGCCCATAGATTCCAGGCTGCTACCTGGGAACCCCGAACTACTCGTCGATGTCCACATTGAACCACCACTGAAGTGAGATCTTCTCCTGAACCAAAAATTAAGCAAACCTGGTGATACTTCTAGAAAGACAACCAGAATATCACAACCTACCGATATGTCTCGAAGTTTGGAAGGAAACTTGCTTTTCAAAACACCCGATAAGGTCTTGAGAGCTTTGGTATGATCCTAACTCTCTGACCAAGGATATGCACCGGAAGGAACGGATTTGGTAACACAATCAACTTCAAAAAGAGACTGGGTGACCAGTAGTGCTAAGAAGGATACAGATGTTTCTTAGATCTTTCAAAGCAATAAGACTTGTCACGACCCCGGGCCCAGAGATATACATACTGTTATGTGCTCCTAGCCATGGACTCACAAGGGCTTCAGGGTTACCAGCCCCGGCCGCAACAAACAACGGCAGGCAGACCGGATTCATCGGCACGTAGTCCGGATCCCCGGTCTACTACTCCTTGTATCCATGCTAGTCATAACCAATTATGCATACCCAAGTGTCCACGAGTCGGATGAAACTGAAGGAACGGGACCAAAGTTATACAGAGCTGCTATGTGTCCAGAAAGTGCAACAACAATCGAGGGTTACTGGGGTTACCTCGCCCCAGGCCGATCAAATCGACAGGCGGGCTCGGACATGGATCATCGGCTCCACAACCCCTCGACTGCGACAACTATGCAGGCATAGCCAAAACTGTATAACAATGAGCTCGAAACCAACAACCGATCAAAGCAACACTCTAGACATGAAACTTGTATTAAACAGATGTTACTAGAGTATAGCTTACAAACAGAGGTCACACGACCCAACATTACATCAGACAACGGAAGGCAAAATATGTTGCTAATCAACAAGAACCAAAAAGGCCTAAGAGGCCGCAACATAAGGCGACGTCCCAGCCCATAGATTCCAGGCTGCTACCTGGGAACCCCAGACTACTCGTCGATGTCCACGTTAATCACCACCGATGTGAGATCTTCTCCTGAACCAAAATTAAGCAAACCTGAGTACGGGAGGTACTCAACAAGACTTAGTTAACCTATTATATATCTGCTATTTCGAAAAGGGTTTCATGAAGGCTGATTTGCATAAAGCAATCTTTGTTTTGCAAGTTGAGGAAGGAATAGCACGTCTCATTGAGTATTTTTAAAACAGATGAGAAAGCTACTCAACTACTGAAATCATCATCTTTTAATCCACCAAAACATTTCAGCACCTCGTGCTTCAAAGATCACCTCCTCCAGTTGTTCCACACTATCTCATACTACAAGGTAACCCCTCTCGGCATCTCCGAGGAGGCATCCTTCATTCGTTATCAGCAAGTTTTAATCATTCCGTTTAAGTTGTCTATGATCACAGAATCCGTCACCAAGTCGTCTTTAACCGCAGACACGGCTTTTCGAAAAGATTTAACCCTGCAGGGGTGTACAACTTTACCCACACGTACCAACCGACTCTTAGTGCCACCGGGTTGGCACTAGTCCGGGAAGTGCCGGCAGAGGGTGGTCGATTCCCGGCCTTTACCTTGTCGAACCATATCCATGAGTCAACCCAAACAGGGCCACCCCGTCAACAGGGAGTTGGCCACCTCCTGACGGCACCTGTTCTGTGAGTCGGGAACAAGATCCGTGTACGTCCATCACTTGTCCCAGTCACGACCTAGTTTTCTCCAAAACATTTTCCGACTCACACGCAGATGGAAAGCTCAAACTACGTGGCTCATGGATAAGGTTAAACAAGTTAGTCAGCCGGGCGGGGTTCATCGGCCCACGTGTGGCTGTACGCTCAGTCTTGGCTCGAAGGCGAGAACTCGCTCCTAGGGGCATGAACAGGACAAAACGCCACAACCCATTGTGGCCTCACATCCATGCCGTGATTAGTCAAGTTATCAAAGGTAATTCAAACCATAAACACCTGACATAGAAGATTCACGCATTGA
Source organism: Alopecurus myosuroides (assembly GCA_028641055.1). NCBI lineage: Eukaryota > Viridiplantae > Streptophyta > Magnoliopsida > Poales > Poaceae > Alopecurus > Alopecurus myosuroides. Next base: position 220,293,065 of record CM054061.1, read on the forward strand.
ACAGATTCATCAACTAGGCATGGCTAAGCAAGACTCACAAGGTTTAGCGGAGCGCGCACAAACAAGCCTATAGCTGCTAGGTGCAGTGGATCAGGATATCTAGGTTATGCAATATATAGGAGAACTCTATCTACTGACATCAAATAGTTTGGAACCGAATGCAAAGTACGAGATTCAAAACACTTTGAAATCATATATGAGCAGATAAGAGGTTATGCTTGCCTTGGTTATAAGAAAACCAGATAAAGTCTTCAGGAATAAGTGCTTGACTTGTCGGTTAAGATCAAGTATTCTCCATTTGGATTGCTGGCCTTCTCTTCGGAGTCACGTTCTACCGAGGGGGACAAACACCGAAAAGAAGAATAACAATCAACACATGGCATCGATGCAATGCACAATATGTATGCATGAGCAGATTAATGCACTGAAATAAATCCCTAAACATGATCGTTGGGTTGCTAGGGTTCGTATGTCAGTTATGAAATTTTACTGAAAAAGTCCCGAAGTAGACCCCGGAGGGGGGTTTCGGACGGTTATGAAAGTGAGTACCATTTTGGTTGCTCAAATGGGGTTGAAAACATCATAACTAGATTCCAAATGTCATTTTGAGCAAAATGGTATATAACTTTTAATTTTCTAATTTTCTCGAATAAAAACTTATTTTCTCCATTTTAAATGATTAAACAATATTAAATAATGTTCAAAAATGAAGGTTGTCAAACATGTATGAAAATTACATAGTTAGGTAGAGTTTATTTTTCTGAGCACAACCATAGTTTTACTTTATTTTTCTGAGTAATATTTTGGAAGATATTAATTGTTCAATTTTTAATCATTTTCTATAATTCAAATAAACAAGGGTCCACGTGTCATATAACATCATTTTTCAAAAACAGAGAAAAGCACGCGCTGAGGTCAGCATGACGCAGGCGTGACATCACCCTGCTCTGCTCCTCACAGGTGATATCGAATTCCATCGATTTGGCGCGCGATTCGCAAATCGGATTGTAACACGAGGTAGAGGAAGTAAAGGGGAGTCCAGGGGCGGCGGCGGCTGGACCGAATGGTCACCGGCGGCGAGCCGGCGAGCATCCGCGCGGCGGCGGACGGCGGTTCACGGTGCGACGGCGAAACAGAGGGGAAGGGATCAATCCGAGGTCACCAGGAGGTGCAGCAGATCACCTTGAACGTGGAGGAGGCTCGGGGAGGTCCGGGAAGGCCGTACGGCGGCGAATCGACGGCGAAAGCTCCCGCCGGCCACGAGGAAGACGATGGCGGCGCGGCTAACTCCGGTCGTCCCTGCTCGTGGCGCCTAGCTTGAAAGAACGAGGAGGCCGAGGTGGAGCCGATGGTACCTTCAATTCCATGCGGGGTTGCCGGAGGCGTCGGCGATTCGTGCGGCGGCCGGCCGCAGGGTTTCGGTTGGGTTAGGTCGCTCCCCGGGGAAATACAGAGATGGAGGAGGGGTACGTGAGCAGGAGGAGAAGAGGAGGGGCACAACTTCTTCCTATCTCCTCGGCCACGCAAGCCCACGGGCGAATAGGAGGTGGCAGCGGCGTGGTCGAGCTGCCACGCAGCTCCTTGTTCTGTCTCAACGAAGAAGACAACGGGAGTCTTGCGAAAACCCCCTACATTTCCTGGAATTAGCAACAAAGTCCTCTCTATTTGAAAACAGAACAGAAATAGAAGTTTTGGGGACCTTTTTGCAAACAGAAAATTTGGCAAAAATAACTTTTGGAAAGCTTATGAAATTTCCAATCTTGCCATACTTTGCTTTGATGAAATTGAATTATTTTCCAACACAAATTTTTGGGGAACCAAAACAAGTACTTTTTGTGGGATTTCTGAAACCATTTAAATTCATAACTTAATTTGGTTAAAACATGATTTAAATTTTTGTTGCCATGCATGTATGAGATGAACACACACCACACCCCTTTGGTAGCAAAAGTTGGGATGTTACAAATCTACCCCCCTTACAAGAATCTCGTCCCGAGATTCCCGAAGGAGAATAAAGAAGAAACACCGGTTTTGAACGATCTTCTTGAACCTTACGGTTCTTTTCTCGAAGAGGTTGATCTGTAGCATCGTGAAGTATTGAACGGATACACCTTAGGTAAGAGGGAAACTCTTAGGAACTGATCTTCACGAAGATCGAGTATCTCATGGCTAACTCATGACAGGAATGTTCATAAAGAACTTTTTGAGTTAACAGGCATGAAACACATCAAGATAACGGAGGGAGTGAAAGATGGTTTCAAGTTTATGGATGATGGTATTGAAAGGATTTAGAATATGAGCTTTGCACAAGACTGTAAATCCTTTTGGAAAAGAAAGGTTGGACAACTTATATCATCGAGATTTCTTCGAAGCAGAATACCAAGATGAGGAGGATGGTCTTGGATACCACTATGTAATATTCGTAGACGAGGGAAAACACAAGAAAACACTGTAATTCGTGCGTCCGAGAATTTGGATACGGGATTATGTTCACTCTTCGGAGTGGACACGAAAGATAACGGAACTTCCATTCCGTCGAATCTTGTCGAAAACATTGTCAACGATCGGGATGTTACTTCACGGCAGAAGATGAGTAACCAAAGGATGTTGTAACACCGTAATTAGGGAGGAATTCTTGATCACTTCATACGGATGGGTAACCAACGGAGATTGAAACACCGGAAAGAAAATAGGGAATCTCTTTCCTCTTGTGGTTTATCCGTAGCAATACGTTTACCACATGGTTAAGATCCCACGGTTGAAGTGACTGACAAATTCACACAATGTGTGAGATGAACAGAAATTCAAGTATAAACAACTTGAAAAGGGAACTGATCAATAGCGGTTACAAAACACCACGAGATGGTCTCATGATATACTTGATTTGATTTGGGCTATCGTCAGATCAAGTCCAGATTCAAGGACTATCCTGATGGTGTTTTCACTCATGGTGTTTGGCCCGAGTACACCTCATGTCCTTTGGTCTGACCAATGTTCTGCCTCGTTCATATATCATATGAAACCCCTCTTCTTGTAGTGTTTTGATAAGCGTGTTGTCGAGCCCATCGATGACATTCCTATTTTCTCCAAGTTGCAAGAGGTTCATGTTGAATAATTGGCACTAATGTTGGAAACTTTCGAGAACCAACTTTGTGTTATCACTAAGTTGTGTTCTGGATGTTCGAAGTGGCTTACTCCAGTTCATGGGCTTAAGGTGAAAGTTGTCGCCGTGGATTCGAGTAAAGTTTTCTTGTTCCTTCGGGAATAATCCTAAGTTGGTCATGCTTGTGTGGAGTATTCTTGAGATGGTTGGTTTATACCTCCATTTACTTGAATAAGTTTCCATCCACACCAAGCCACTGATTGACTACTCGTGAAAGAGAGGAAGTTTAAGAACTTCGTTATCTCGGTAATCATCTTTCCCACAAGGACTCTGATGTGTTCTTTCGCAAGTAGTCCATGTAGGTGCAACCGTCTTTCATAAGTTGCTAATACATGAGTTCTGCAATCCTGCTCATCTTTTCGAGCTTGACATCATAGTCCATCCCTTGAGAATCCAGCATATGTATCTCGTTGATAATCGGTGCAATCTCTTTGATCATATATACCAAGTCTCAGTTATCCAATCCACTAACCAGAGCTCAATCTCAAGCAGAAACGATGGTTGGTGTTTCCTCAAGGGTATTGAATTAGGTCCATCTGGAAATCCGGCATGGTTGATGTTGTGGTTGACACAATTAGCCGGAAGGCCTAATGTCACATATCCTTGTATCCGTAAGAACAACCACTCTCCGTGAGAATTTTGGTGTGGTTCATTCTAACAAGTTTTCCTCACCGTTCTTCCAAACCGGAGTTCTACATTCGCTTGATGAACTATAGAAGGCTTGTCATGAGCCTGCTGTTGGTATCTAGAACGTCCAGGATAACCTGGAAGTTGATCTTTCCAATGTCTCTTCGTTGATCCTCCAAACTTTTCTTTCAGTGGAAACAAGTTCTTCATGGAAACATCTCTTGGTGTTTTGTAACCGCCTTTGATCAGTTCCCTTTTCTTTTTTTTCAAGTTGTTTATACCTGAAGTTCTGTTCATCTCACACATTGTGTGAATTTGTCAGTCACTTCAGCCGTGGGATCTCAACCAGGTGGTGGATGTATTGCTATGTCAAATCCACAATAGGAAAGAGATTCCCTATTCCTTCTGGTGTTTCAATCCCCGTTGGTTGCTCATCTTTATGGTGTGACCAAGGATTCCTCCCTAACTACGGTGCTACAACATCCTTTGGTTACTCATCTTCTTTTATGAAGTAACATCCCGATCCTCAACAAAGTTTTCGACAAAGTTTTGACAGAGTGAAAGTTCCGTTATCTTCCGTGTCCACTCCGAAGAGTGAACATGATCTTGTATCAAATTTTCTCCAACGCACGATTACAGTGTTTTCTCGTGTTCTCCCTCGTCTGTGGATATTATGTCGTGGTATCCAAGACCATCCTTTTCATTCTGGTTTTCTGTTTGAAGAAACCTCGACGTCACAAGTTATCCATCCTTTCTTTTCCAAAAGGATTTAAAGTCTTGTGCAAAGCTCATATTCTAAATCCTTTCAAGAACTATCGTCCGCAAACTTGAAACCATCTTCTTTTCACTCCGTTACCTTGATGTGTTTCATGCTTGTTAACTCAACAGTTCTGTATGAACATTCCTGTCATGAGTTACCCATGGGATACTCGATCTTCGTGAATATCATTTCCTAAGAGTTTCCCTCTTACCTAAGGTGTATCCGTTCAATATTTCAAGATGCTACGGATCAACCTCTTCGAGAAGAGAACCGTAAGGTTCGAGAAGATCGTTCAAAACCGGTGTTCCTTCTTTCTTCTCCTTCAGGAATCTCGGGACGAGATTCTTGTAAGGGGGGTAGATTTGTAACATCCCAAAGTTTGGTACATTAGGGTGTGTGGTGTGTGTCCATCTCATACATGCATCAAACAAAAATTTAAATCATGTTTGAACCAATTTAAACTATGAAATCAAATGGTTTCAGAAAATTCCAGCAAATAGTACTTAAAAGGGGTTCCAAAATTTTGTTCTGAAAAGTATTTCAATTTCACCAAAGCAATACATGGTGAGGTTGGAAATTTCATAAGCTTTCCAAAAACTATTTTTGCCAATTTTTCTGTTTGCAAAAAGGTCCCCAAAACTTCTGTTTTTGTTCTGTTTTATAATAGAAAAGAGCTTTTTTTGTAAATCCGAAAACCGTAGGGGGCTTTGTGCAAAAAGGTTGTCTTCAACCTTTGACAGTAGGAGCAGCTCCGTGGCTGCGCCGCTGCCGCCTTGCCACGCACCTGCCTGTGCCCCTGCTTGCGTGGATAGGTCCAGGAGATCGCCTTGACCTCCTCCCTCTCCCTACCCCCCCTCCACACTCCTCCCCTCGTCCTCTGTTACCTCCTTGTGACCCGAAACCCTAGCTAGGTTATCCGCCATGGCGCCGTCATCTCCGGCCACGCCGCGACGAGCCGAGGCCACCATCCGAACCGCCTTGTCTTCCTCTCCTTCCTCGAGTGCGGGTGGGTGCTAAGAGGGCCGCACGGAGGAGAATTTCGTCGCCGTTCCCAACTCCGGCCGCCGGCCATCGAGGTTGATTCCGGCGCCACCTCCGCTTCCCCGGCCTCTCTGACCACCTCCCAAGCTCCCCGGTGAACTCCCTCCCCTGCTGGTCCCTTCGCCCTGCACCCTCCCCCTCGGTAGTCACCTGCCGCCGTGCGCCGCTGTCCGCCACCGCGCCGGTGGATGGCGTGGTCGCTCCGGCGACCCAAACGGAGCGGCGCCGCCACCATCCGCTCGGCCTCGACCCCCTCCAGCCCATGGTATAGTTCGTTCTCCTTTTGGCGCGCAAAATCACCGGATTGAAGGTGGATTCAGTGAAGATCAGGCCATGTGATGTCATGCTTGTGTCACAGTGACATCATAATCTTGTTCTTTTTGTTTTCCAGAAAATAATAAAAGTTGTATAGTTAATAACTTTATTTTGGTAGCTCAGAAAAATGAAATAAAAACATGGTTGTGTTCAGAAAAATGAGCTGTACCCAAAAATACCATTTTCATTCATGTTTAAGAAAATCCAAAAATAAGCATTATTTAATGCTGTTTAATCATTTAAAATAGGAAAATAAGTTTTTATTCACTAAAATTAGAAAATTGAAAGTTATATACCAAATTGCTCAAAATGACTTATGCAACCTGTTTATGATGTTTTCAACCCCATTTGAGCAACTAAAATGGTACTCACTTTCAGAATCGCCCGAAACCCCCTCCGGGGCCTATTTCGGATTAATTCCAGTAAAATTGCATAACTGTCATACGAACCCTAGCAACCCAACGATCATGTTTAGGGCTTTATTTCAGCGCATTAACCTGCTCATGCATACATGTTGCGCATTGCATCGATGCCATGGTTGATTGTTCTTCTTTGTTTCGGTGTTTGTTCCCCCTCGGTAGAACGTGACTCCGAAGAGAAGTCCATCAGTCCAATGACGAATACTTGATCTTAACCGACAAGTCAAGCACTTATTCCTGAAGACTTTATCTGGTTTTCTTATAACCAAGGCAAGCATAACCTCTTATCTGCTCATATATGGTTTCCACGTGTTTTGAATCTCGTACTTTGCATTCGGTTCCAAACTATTTGATGTCAGTAGATAGAGTTCCCCTATATACTGCATAACCTAATATCCTGATCCACTGTTCCTAGCAGCTATAGGTTTGTTTGTGCGCGCTCCGCTAAACCCTGTGAGTCTTGCTTAGCCATGCCTAGTTGTGATCTGATCCATCCGGTTGATGAATCTGGTCAATACGTGAATCTATTATGTCATGTTGTTATGATTTGAATTAACTTTGATAAACTTGATTAAACAACGACATGGATGTGAGGCCACAATGGGTTGTGGCGTTTTGTCCTGTTCATGCCCCTAGGAGCGAGTTCTCGCCTTCGAAGCCAAGACTGAGCGTGCAACCACACGCGGGGCCTAACAGACCGCGCTCGACCAACTAACTTGTTTGGCCACGTCCATGAGTCACGTAGTTTGATCTTTCCATCTGTGTGTGAGTCAGAAAACGATTTGGAGAAAACTTAGGGCGTGACCGGGACAAGTGATGGACGTACACGGATCTTGTTCCCGACTCACAGAACAGGTGCCGTCAGGAGGTGGCCAACTCCCTGTTGACGGGGTGGCCCTGTTTGGGTTGACTCATGGATAGGGTCGAGCAAGGTAAAGGTCGTGGCCAGCCACCCTCTGCCGCGCTCCATGGACGAGCGTACATGTGGCGTTAAGAGTCGGATGGTACGTGTGGGTAAAGATTACCCCCTGCAGGGATGAATCTCCTCGACAAGCCGTGTCCACGGTTACGGACGACTTGGCAACGGATTCTGTGATCATAGATAACTTCAACGGAATGACTAAAACTTGTCAACCATGATTGAAGGGTGCCTCCCCGGAGATGCCGGGAGGGGTGATCCTTGTAGCATGAGATAGTGTGGGAATGAGAAGGACTTGGTGGAATACAAGAAGATGATGATTACAGTAGTTGAGTAGCTTTCTCATCTGTTTTGAAAACATTCTATGAGACGTGCTATTCCTTCCTCAACTTGCAAAACAAAGTTGGCTTTACGCAAAACAACCTTCATAACCCTTTCTAAAGATAGCAGATATATAATAGGTTAATTAAGTCTTGTTGAGTACCTCCCGTACTCAGGTTTGCTTAATTTTGGTTCAGGAGAAGATCTCACATCGGTGGTTATTCAATGTGGACATCGACGAGTAGTTTGGGGTTCCCAGGTAGCAGCCTGGAATCTATGGGCTGGGACGTCGCCTTATGTTGCGGCCTCTTAGGCCTTTTTGGTTCTTGTTGATTAGCAACATAATTTGCCTTCCGTTGTCTGATGTAATGTTGGGTCGTGTGACCTCTGCTTGTAAGCTATACTCTAGTACTACCTGTTGAATACAACTTCATGTTTAGAGTACTGCTTTGATCGGTTGTTGGTTTCGAGCTCATTGTTACACAGTTTTGGCTATGCCTGCATAGTTGTCGCAGTCGAGGGGTTGTGGAGCCGATGATCCATGTCCGAGCCCGCCTGTCGATGTGATCGGCCTGGGGCGAGGTAACCCCAGTAACCCTCGATTGTTGTTGCACTTTCTGGACACATAGCATCTCTGTATAGCTTTGGTCCCGTTTCCTTCAGTTTCATTCGATTCGTGGACGCTTTGATATGCATAGTTGGTTATGTCTAGCATGGATACAAGGAGTAGTAGACTGGGGATCCGGACTACGTGCCGATGAATCCAGTCTGCCTGCCGTTGTTTGTTGCGGCCGGGGCTGGTAACCCTGAAGCCCTTGTGAGTCCATGTCTAGGAGCACATAACAGTATGTATATCTCTGGGTCCGGGGTCGTGACAAGTCTTGGTATTATTAGCTTCCGGCCTTCCACACATTCTGCCGCTCGGGAAAGTAATCTAGGAGCCTCCTTGGTTCACATAAATCTATAAAATTAGAGACAAAATAAAGCTACTCCCTCTGATCCGAATTAATGGTCGGAGGGCTAGCCAAAGTTTAGCTTAAGCCTTGTGTGAATGTGCGACCGTTATAACGGATCGGAGGTAGTATATAATTTTTGCCGTTCAAATGTGATAGGGCGAAAATAGTCTGATCTTACGTATCGTCAATGCGGTCACTAAACTAATCTGTCCTGACCGTTAGGTCTAGTTCTATCTGCAATCGATAAACAAGTAATAACCAATAATATAATCAAAATTGCGGATGAAATATAAGCGTTATTATGAGGTAGGACCAATAATTTCTAGCCAGCTGCGGGTTTGGGTAGGCGCGGCTGCCGGAGAAAATCGTGCCGACTTCGGTCATGGCCGGTGATGGCGACGTTTTTGCATCGTTACCTTGTCGAAGACATCGTTGTTGCAGCTCACGTCTTCTTGGACGTGCTGCTCTGGGAAAAATCCTAAATGTAGGTCTCCTGGATCGGACGACGGCGTCGTTTTTGCATCGCTACCTTGTAGGAGACATCGTTGTTGCAGCTCACGTCTTCTTGGACGTGCTGCTCTGGGAAAATCCTAAATCTAGGTCTCCAGGATCTGACTATGGCGGCGTGTGTAGTTCTTCTCCCTACTGGGGGCATCGTTTTTCGAGCGGGTGTTAGCCAGGAGGGTCATGTGGGATTTTTTTTACAAATACGACCACTTGCCAAATCTTAGTGTCAACAATGACCCCCTTCAAAGTTTATTGCTAAAAGTAGTCTGGCGGGAGGGAGAAAAGGCGCCACGTGGACATGCCGCCAATTGAGATGGCGGAAGGTCACTTTCCGATGGCTGTTTTGGCGGAAAGTCACTTTGCGCTGGTACTGTTCGCACCACAGAGACCACCTTCCGCCGATTGAAATGGCGGGAAGTGACCTTCCGCCAACTGAGCTGGCGGCATGTCCACGTGGCACTTTTTCTCCCTCCCGCCAAACCAGTTTCGACAAAAAAAATTTGGAGGGGGTCATTTTTGACAATAAGATTCGAGAAGGGGTCATATTTGTAAAAAAAATCGGTCATGTGGTGGAGCGGCATAGTTTCTTACGCGTCTCGGTGGCGTGGCGCAGTGGGGTCTCGGGGACAGGTGTGTGCTGATGGACGCGCGCAGGGCGGTGGCGATGTTTTACGTCATGGTGGCGTCGAGAGCAGGCTTAGCATGGTCAATGTGTTGATCCATATTTCGAAGATGGGTTCGTGGAAGACGGTGGCAGTGACTTCGCGCATGTGGTGCACGTTGAGGGTCTGCTGAATCGGTGCTCCGATTTTAGATGATGTGCATAGGTGTGAGGTCACGACAGACGTCCCTGATATGGCCACCCCCATCATCACACTTGTAGGTGTTAAGATATTTGTTGCCAAGAACGTGGCTTTGGTTGATTGATGTATTATATTGTAAGGCATTGATGAATAATTTTAATAAAAATGGTGTGTGCATCATCCTGATGCAGAGGCGAGGGGTTTCAACCTCCATTTCGAAAATAAGTCGGGATTCTGCAAGTGTGTAGTACATGAGGTCTAGCCGATACCCGTGCCTATGGCAAGGACTAGTAAATAGCTGAATTCTTTTTAACAACAAGATCCGAGTCTAATGGATACCCTAGGTGTTGTATTTATAGGAGGACAAGGGGAAATTCGTACTCCCTTTGAAGAGGGCCCGAATTCTAACTAAGTCATTTCCCTCTATCAGTATGTACTTAAAAAGGCTATCGAGAAAAGGTATCTCGAAAATCAATGGGCCTGGCCCAAAAACGAGGTGGCGCATCATCTATGGATGACTTTGGACGAAAATCCTGAAGTGGTATCTTGTATAATTCGTCCAAATCTTCATTATTCATTATGGTGGCTTCAGGTTCCGGCGATCTCCATATGTGTCGTCATCACCTCCGTCTCTTACACCTGTTCTTCCATCTCCATCCACGAACATGTTTTAAAACTTCTCCCTCTCATCCATGTTAGGTTCGTTTGTGATTTTACAATCTATTTGATAGAATTTCCAAGTGCGAAGCACAACATCAAGATACTTAGGTCGTCCACAACATGTTGGACCTAGGAAATAAATCCCAACAGTTTTGGTGGTTCCATCGTGATTTCAGACCATTTATTAGGCTTGATAAATAAACATGAGACTGATCCTTCAATAAATTTTTAGCGTAAATTAGCTCTAAGGCAAGCAACGGACCGCTGCAAATGGTAACGGACCCAATCAAAGATATTTTAAGCATATGTGCGTTGTGGATACACTTAGGGGCATAACATCGTGCCAATCACAAAATTCATGTAGGTTCACTTTAATTTGATAGTGTTTAGTAGGTTTCATATGTCTTTTATTCCTATATATACCAAAAAAGGTACATAATTCATTTTTCTTTTTAGTTTTACACTCATATGCTCATAATATATTCAGTGTTTTTAGAACTCTCGCGTTTCCACAATCATGTTGAAAAAAATGGCCTTAAAAATTGGCACATGTTTTAGCTTTTCGCTCGTGGGGTAATACTTAGAGCATCTCCAACAGATGCCTGAAATTCGACGCGCGCGGGAAATACCGGCCGTTTCCCGCGCGCGGGGCCTTTGAAAGATCATGACCCCTCTAATGATTTTGGTGATGATAACAACACGGTTATTTCTTCTACTAACAATGTTGTTTAAGTGTCTACAGCTGGCCTCTCAGATGATTAACGATAATACTCTCGGGAAAGTTCACAAAGGATTACTGAAAGTGATTTACACTTCAGCCGGATTATTCAGGTGTTGACCCTGGAAATTCCGGTTGATATAGGCCGGAATATCCGGCCCCTGCACCGGAATATTCCAGCCCCTCTGGCTTCTTCAAACGACTAAGTATTGGTCTCCTCTGCCCGCGCACCGAAGGTGGGGCGGATATTGGCCCGGAAATTTCTGGGGCAAATCTCCGGCCCCCCAGGTCCTTAGCACATTTTGGAGGTATCGCAGGTGCCCGCGCACAGAAGGTGGGGCGGATATTTTCCCGGAATATTCCGGAGCAAATTTCCGGCCCTCAGGTCCTTATCATTTTTTTCAGCGTGGTGCTGTTGCCCGCGCGCAGAGATGGGGGCGGATTATTGGCCGGAAAATTCCGGCCCCGGATTATTCAAATTTCTGCCCACCGAATATTTCAAATATCCGGCCTACGAGCCCCGGAAATTTCTGGTCCTAACCCCGGAATATTCCGGCCCTGGTGGACAGCAACGGTCAAAATTTGGAGGAGGCCATAAATAGATGTCTTCTTCCTCTAGACAGCTAGTTGGTTCATTCCTCTCTCTCCTCCATTGTTCAAGAGCTCAAAACGCCCCGATCTGCATCCTCCTCCAACCAAACTCGATGCCCTTCAAGGATCTCATGGAGTAGTACTAGATCTACCTTTCTACCAAGCCAAAAAGTGTTTTCCCATACCATACCTCTTGGGATCTTGTAATCTCTTGGTTGCCTTGTCATCCTAGAGAAACCCTAGTGATTCTAGCTTCCACCTTGTAGCAAGAAGCTTCGGATTGCTGAGAGCCTCCATCTCACTTGTGGAGTAGCCTCAACCCCCTTGTAAAGGTTTGGTCAACGCCTTCAAGTCGACCTCATAGTGGAAACGAGAATCTCCCTCACCGGAGAAGCTCAAGGAGAACAAGGTGTGCACAACCATGCTATTGAGGAGTGCCTAGGTGGCTCCCCACCTCTCCAACGTAGACGTACTTCTTTTAAGAAGGAACTACGGGAAACATATCCATGTCTCCGTGTTTTTCACTTGTGGTTATCTTGTGCCTTGCTTTTACTTCCGTTGCATACTTGTTGCTTATCACATAGGGTGTCTACCTAGTTGCACATCTAGATAACTAAGTTGTTTACTTACTAAATCCCGTCTAAAAGTGAAAAGGATTAAAATTTGTAGGTCACCTATTCACCCCTCCCCCTCCCTCTAGTTGACCATTGTGTACTTTCAATTGGTATCAGAGCCTTGGCTCTTATATCGGGCTTAACCGACTAAGAGTATCATGGCCAACAGAGATGATCCCGAATCTTCTAAGGAGGAGTTCTCCAAAATGGCCGAGACTATAGCTAACCTAGAGACAACGGTTGTGACCATTCAAACTCAATTGTCCAAGGTTAGCTCTAGTGTTGGCTCGGAGGTTTCCTCCATCAAGAATATGATGGAGATCATGATGGGTAGATCTAAGGGGCGCACGTATTCTCCCCATGTCTCCGATGCGGAAAGTTCGGAAGGGGAAACTCTTGCGGATGATACCGAGATCGAAGACAACATTGCCAAATCTAGGGTGAAAGCCACACAAAAGGATAAGGCAAAGGAGAATACCGGAGGCTCCAAGTCTCAAACGGCTAATGGTTCGGGGTCCAACTCAAAAGTCCCACCACCTCAAAATTATGACTCCATCCATCCAATAGTATCAATGCCACACATTCTTAATGTTGGACTTCCTCCCGTGCTTAACACTAATGAATTCTCTTCTTGGAAGTTTGAAATGGAGTCACATATTTCTGGCTCTTGCACCGCCTTGTGGAGGAGTGTGATTCATGGGTTCCATCCCCATGACCCAACCAACTTGACTCCTAGGGAAGATGTGGAATCTCAACTCAACAAGACGGCCCTTGTCATCATTCAAAAGGCTCTTCCAAGGGAGCATCTCACTCACATTCGAGGTTGCAAGACCGTCAAGGAAGCATGGGACAAGCTTGACACTTTGTTTCAAGGCAATGCTCAAATTCAATCATCCAAGTACGATGTGGCCATTGACAAGTCCGAGAACTTTGTTATGCAAGAGGATGAGTCTCCTGAGGAGCTATATCAGAGAGTTGTCACCCTCGCCAATCAATTGAGGGATTTTGGAAAAGAAGAGATGTCCGATGAGTGGATAAAGAGGAAGTTCATCAAAGCTATTACACCTTTCGAGAAAAACCTCTCCACTAGCATTCGGACGAGGGCGGGCTACAATTCTCTAAACTCCATTGGTGTTCTTAGTGAATTCATCGCCATATCCCTATCACACAAGAGTGCAGATGATGCTCTTGCTCGCTCGAGAGGAATGGGAAAGACACCCAATCTTGCATTGAAGTCAAAGGCAATGGCTCGAGTTGAAGAAGTTGAAGAAGAGGATGATGATGAGGAAGATTATGAGGACACTTACACTGGCGCTCATAAGTGCATTGCCCTTGCTATGCACGGATATTGGAAGAGATGGGAAGCTCACAAGGCCGGCTCTCCAAGACCTCCACGAAACAAGAACTACAAGAAGAAGGGGGAGCGACCAAGGACTTGCTACAATTGTGGAAGTGCAAATCACTTCGTAAAGGAGTTCCCTTTTGATCCAAGAGAAGAAAATGAAGGCAAGCTAGTCAGCAAGAACAAGGCCAAGGATCCACAAAACAAGAACTTCGCTAGAAGAGTGCCAAGGGCTCTTTATGTTCAAGAAGGGGCGGTGTTGGAAACCTATATCTACGGAGATGAAGGAGAATATGAAGTTGTAGGTGTGGCCCATGTTGCCATAGCTACCGCCTCATCTCCATCGTTCTCTTTATTTGAATCCCCCAATGAGATTGCGGCTATCCGACCTACATGTCTTATGGAAATAGCCACTTCGGTATGCTCTCCCAACTCCAAGAATCGTCACTAACCCTCCTTCATTATTGGATTGTGTTAAAAATGTTTATGAGGAGGATAGTGAGGCAAAGGAGCTAGGAATTTGGCTAGCTAGCCTCAAAGGTGAGACTAAGGAGAAAGTAAAAGCCCTTTTGCGGCAACTTGATGATGCTAACTCTCCTGTAGATGAAAAGGAGGAAATTATCATGACCTTGGAAAGCCATGGAGGTCACTCTTGCAATGAGAAAGAACTTGAAAATGAACGTTCCATTAGAGCCTCACTTGAGGAGTCTTGAAGAGACTTTTTCTATGAGTGTCTCTAAGATTAGGAAAGATAATGAACAATCTCTGGCTCTTGTTAAAACCCTTGAAAATGAAGAGTTGAAGCTAGAAATTGTGTCGTGGGATTATCACGGCAGACGTTACCGGGGGTAACTTATCTTGGGGCAAGACGACACAGGTGTTTGGGAGAGGGTTTAGCTCAGAGGAAAACATGATGATAAACGATCTGGTAGCCGGCAAGCAAGTCGCCGAGTCTCCGATCTCAAGATATTAACTCAACTCTCGTGTTACACTGGATGCTCGATACCAAGCGATATTGTTAAGGCTCTTAGATCTCTTTGTCTTGTACACAAGGATTATCCTGGTTCGACCTCTCCATGGGAGATAATAGCTTACTTCCAGCTGCGATCTTATTAGCAATCGATCTAGAGGCTCGGACTGCAATGTCGCCGAGACCTGGAATTTAGCTCGGGCTTACTCTCGCCGAGACCTGGAATTTGGCCGACTCTCGCCGAGACCTGGAATTTGGCTCGTGCTGACTCTTGCCGAGACCTGGAATTTGGCTCGTGCTGACTCTCGCCGAGACCTGGAATTTGGCCGACTCTCGCCGAGACCTGGAATTTGGCCGACTCTCGCCGAGACCTGGAATTTGGCTCGTGCTGACTATCGCCGAGACCTGGAATTTGGCTCGTGCTGACTCTCGCCGAGACCTGGAATTTGGCGGACTCTCGCCGAGACCTGGAATTTGGCTCGTGCTGACTCTCGCCGAGACCTGGAATTTGGCTCGTGCTGACTCTCGCCGAGACCTGGAATTTAGGGTTTCTACCCGAAATCTCTCTCTTTCTATGACCTAGGAGCCTGCTTATATGGGCGGCTGGTCTCCTGGCCGTACAAGGTAAAAACTGGGCCATACCATATTAAGAGTCCTAATCTAGGTCCCCTGCGTGACCTCCAAGTCTTGAGTCTCCAACTTGTACAAGGTTTCCGGGTCTTCCAGAATGTTCCTTCTATAGCATCTTCCAAAGCTGAGTTACCCCCAGACCAGGCTTTGCCTCCTGGCTGGGTCTCGCTTCTGGCTGGTCATATTTTCTTCGTCCTTAGGGGTACCAGGTTATCTTTCCCCCAACAGTAGCCCCCAAGTTTAAGCTGGATTCGAGCTGGTCTTGTTCTCTTTCATGATCTTGATTTTAGGCGTCATGTTTCAGGTGAAGCAGCAAGCTCGATCATCCAGGTTAAACTCCCGAAATAAGACAAATAATATATAAAAGGATAAAACCCGGTTATTCTTCCTGGGTTCATACGCCTCCAGGTTTATCTCAATAACATCCCATAAATCATGTTTCTTCCTGGGTTCTTATGCCTCCAGGTTACCGAGGTGGGTCCTCTCAATATGTCGATGGTTTAGATGACTCTTTTGCAAACCTTTAACTGTAAGCCGGCTTTCGTATGGATTATCACTGCTGAACTCACTCTGAAAAACAGGGTCAGTTAAGTCCCCATGGGCATCATAACTGATTGAGATTACAGGAGAGCAAACAGGCCATATAAGTGCGAGTCACGTCGAGCTTAAGCAAGATAGGCAAGGATTATACTGGCGGCATAAAAGCCAGGTCTTAGGATTGCAGCTACAAACTATTCAAGTAAGAGCCCCCAAGACCCGGATCAATGTTTATAAAGTAAAGGCTTAATTGTGCAACATTACCACATTGATCCACATACTGTTGCCAAGAACTCTTTGGGCAACACTAACCGAAGTTGTGAAGCACTCTTGGACTAAGCTTATACTAATAGGATATTTCTCAATACTGCGAAGCACTCTCGGGCCAAGCTAATATAAATTTTTGCGAAGCGCTCCGGGCCATGCTAACCGAAGTTGCGCAGCACTCTTGGGCTAAGCTAATATTAATAGAATATTTTACAATATTGCGAAGCACTCTCGGGCCAAGCTAATATAAATTTTTGCGAAGCGCTCCGGGCCATGCTAACCGAAGTTGCACAACACTCTTGGGCTAAGCTAATATAAATTTTTGCGAAGCGCTCCGGGCCATGCTAACCGAAGTTGCGCAGCACTCTTGGGCTAAGCTGATATAAATTTTTGCGAAGCGCTCCGGGCCATGCTAACCGAAGTTGCGCAGCACTCTTGGGCTAAGCTGATATAAATTTTTGCGAAGCGCTCCGGGCCATGCTAACCGAAGTTGCGCAACACTCTTGGGCTAAGCTGATATAAATTTTTGCGAAGCGCTCCGGGCCATGCTAACCGAAGTTGCGCAGCACTCTTGGGCTAAGCTGATATAAATTTTTGCGAAGCGCTCCGGGCCATGCTAACCGAAGTTGCGCATCACTCTTGGGCTAAGCTGATATAAATTTTTGCGAAGCGCTCCGGGCCATGCTAACCGAAGTTGCGCAGCACTCTTGGGCTAAGCTGATATAAATTTTTGCGAAGCGCTCCGGGCCATGCTAACCGAAGTTGCGCAGCACTCTTGGGCTAAGCTGATATAAATTTTTGCGAAGCGCTCCGGGCCATGCTAACCGAAGTTGCGCAGCACTCTTGGGCTAGGCTGATATAAATTTTTGCGAAGCGCTCCGGGCCATGCTAACCGAAGTTGCGCAGCACTCTTGGGCTAAGCTGATATAAATTTTTGCGAAGCGCTCCGGGCCATGCTAACCGAAGTTGCGCAGCACTCTTGGGCTAAGCTGATATAGAATCATACTCAAAATCATCGGGGATTGAACCGGACGTACGTACCATGCCGATGAGGATGTTGACCCGGCCGATTGTGATGACAAATCCGGATTCGAGCAGATCCGACTCTGGCCCCCAGCCAAAATCGTCCACCATCTTCTCTCCTTCGGGGTTGATGTAGATCTCGCCGATGATGAGGTTCTTCATATTCTCCCGAGTTTCTCCCGTGATGTAAACACCCTTGGACGTGGGCCCCACGGTGGGCGCCAACTGTCGTGGGATTATCACGGCAGACGTTACCGGGGGTAACTTATCTTGGGGCAAGACGACACAGGTGTTTGGGAGAGGGTTTAGCTCAGAGGAAAACATGATGATAAACGATCTGGTAGCCGGCAAGCAAGTCGCCGAGTCTCCGATCTCAAGATATTAACTCAACTCTCGTGTTACACTGGATGCTCGATACCAAGCGATATTGTTAAGGCTCTTAGATCTCTTTGTCTTGTACACAAGGATTATCCTGGTTCGACCTCTCCATGGGAGATAATAGCTTACTTCCAGCTGCGATCTTATTAGCAATCGATCTAGAGGCTCGGACTGCAATGTCGCCGAGACCTGGAATTTAGCTTGGGCTGACTCTCGCCGAGACCTGGAATTTGGCCGACTCTCGCCGAGACCTGGAATTTGGCTCGTGCTGACTCTTGCCGAGACCTGGAATTTGGCTCGTGCTGACTCTCGCCGAGACCTGGAATTTGGCCGACTCTCGCCGAGACCTGGAATTTGGCCGACTCTCGCCGAGACCTGGAATTTGGCTCGTGCTGACTCTCGCCGAGACCTGGAATTTGGCTCGTGCTGACTCTCGCCGAGACCTGGAATTTGGCCGACTCTCGCCGAGACCTGGAATTTGGCTCGTGCTGACTCTCGCCGAGACCTGGAATTTGGCTCGTGCTGACTCTCGCCGAGACCTGGAATTTAGGGTTTCTACCCGAAATCTCTCTCTTTCTATGACCTAGGAGCCTGCTTATATGGGCGGCTGGTCTCCTGGCCGTACAAGGTAAAAACTGGGCCATACCATATTAAGAGTCCTAATCTAGGTCCCCTGTGTGACCTCCAAGTCTTGAGTCTCCAACTTGTACAAGGTTTCCGGGTCTTCCAGAATGTTCCTTCTATAGCATCTTCCAAAGCTGAGTTACCCCCAGACCAGGCTTTGCCTCCTGGCTGGGTCTCGCTTCTGGCTGGTCATATTTTCTTCGTCCTTAGGGGTACCAGGTTATTTTCCCCCAACAAATTGCTCACGAGGAACTTTTTGCTCTTCATGGAAAACTAGAAAAGGAGTTCACGTCTCTTAAAGAAATCCATGACAAGCTAACCAAATCTCGTGAGAATCTTCTAGCTCAACAATCAAATAAGCAAGTCATGTCCACTTCATCTACTTGCATTAGAACTTTTCCTAGAAATTCTTGTGGTGCAACTAATATTGTAGGAGGTCAGAAGACTCTCAATGAAGTGATTCCTCAAGGAGTCAAGAATGGAAAGGAGAGACTTGGCTATGTAGCTAAGTCAAAGAAGAAGAACAAGAAGAAGGTCACCTCTCCCTCACAAGGAGTGAAATTTGTGAAATAGGGAGAGGTGGTCAAAGACAATGAGACCAACACCATTGTGGGTGGTGACACATCTAGGGGGAGCACCACTCATAATGACTTTGCCAGCAAATATAATCCATCTTATGTTCTTATGAAATCTAGAGATGGTCATGTGTATGCTAAATATGTTGGTACATATTATGGTGATGATTATCATTGGACTATTTGGGTTCCAAAGACCCTTATTGCTAACAAAAGAGGACCCATTCAACGATGGGTACCTAAATCAAGACACTAATCTATTGTAGGAAAGCGCTTCCGGGTCGAGCAAATGGACAGTGGATAGTGGTGCATCCCAACATATGACCGGAAGCAAAGACGCAATGAGTGAACTTAATCCTCCATTACCTCATCTCAATTGCGTCACTATTGGTGATAACTCCGAGCTAAAGGTATTGGGACGAGGCAAGGTGGCTATCTCAAATGATTTATCAATTGAGAATGTCCTCTTAGTCGAGTCCCTTGGCTACAATCTCATCTCGGTCCTTCAACTTGCAAAAAGTGGTTTTACCTCGTTCTTTAATAAAGAGAATGTGATTATCACTTGGGAGACAACTCTTAAAGTAGCCTTTGTTGGGCATGTCGAGAACGACATGTATGTAGTGGACTTCTCTAAAGTAGACACGTGTGCCGCGACATGCCTAATGGCTAAAGTTGATGTGGGTTGGCTATGGCATCACCGGTTAGCCCACACCAATATAAGAACGTTGCATGACCTTCAAAGTGGCAATCATGTTCTAGTATTAACGAATGCTAAGTTTGCCAAAGATTGTGTGTGTAGCTCTTGCGTTCTTGGAAAACAACATGGAGAAGCTCACCCCAACAAGACCAACATCACCACCTCAAGAATCCTCGAGCTCATTCATTTGGACCTCTTTGGTCCCCTATCATATGATAGTCTTGGAGGCAAGAAGTATTGCTTGGTGATTGTGGATGACTATTCAAGATATTGTTGGGTGTACTTATTGAAGAGTGAGACTTAAAAGGGGGTCATCGAGTTCATCACTTCGGTGGAACGCCAACACAATACGAGCATTATGGCAATCCGGAGTGATAATGGCTCTGAGTTCAAGAACTACACCGTGGAGGGATTTCTTAGCGATGAGGGGATCGCTCATCAATATTCCACTCCCTATACCCCTCAACAAAATGGTGCGGCGGAGAGGAAGAACCGGACACTAATGGACGTGGCAAGGACTATGATTGCAGAATTCTCTTCCCCATACAACTTTTGGGCCAAAACCGTCTCCACTACTTGCCAAGCTAGCAACCGGTTGTATCTCCGCAAGATCTTGAACAAGACCCCTTATGAGATTCTCACGGGCAAGAAGCCGGATGTTTCATACTTCAAGGTCTTTGGTTGCAAGTGCTTCATTCGTAAGAGAGGTAAACTCTTGTCAAAAATCGAGACCAAGTCATATGAGGGTATCTTTGTTGGTTATGCCACAAACGCTCACGCCTATAGAGTATAAAACAAGTCCACCGGACAAGTTGAAGAAGTTATAGACGTGGTGTTTGATGAGGACAATAGGTCCCAAGGGGGCCGTATAGATCATGGTGTTGTAGGAGATGCAATTCCTCCCATCGTCATAAGAAGAATGGGGATTGGTGAAATAATCCCCATTGGGGGTTACCGGATGACGGAGGGAGAAAGACTATGCTCTACTCAAGTGGAGCCATTGACTACACCCATTGATACACAAGCTACCCAACAAGATGCATAGAGCCCTCAAGCTACAAATCAAGGCCAAGCTAATGATCAAGATCATTTCATCGATCAAGGCCAATCTAACACTCAAGGCCAAGTTCATAATCAAGGCCAAGCTAATACTCAAGGACAAGCTCACAATGAAGGACAAGGACAAGACACTCATGTTGGTGATCAAACCCAACACATAAGAGATCCATATCCCATTGAGGATCAAGATCAAGGAAGAGATGGACATGACTCTGATGATGAAGGTGATGATCAAGCCATATCCAAGGAGTCTTTGAAGGAGTTACTAGCTCGTAGGGCAAAGAGAAGGCTAGAAAATCTTGCTCGAGCCGGTCACACGGAGGACATGATTCTTGGACAAGTTCGTGGACGGGTAGTCATAAGAAGACAATTGGCGGACTTTAGCAAGGCTCATGCTTTTGTCTCTCACATTGAGCCCAAGAAGGTGTATGAAGCACTTGAAGATCAAGATTGGCTTGAAGCTATGCACGATGAGATCAACAATTTCGAGCGCAATAAGGTGTGGAAGTTAGTACCAAGACCTAAGGATTGCAAGAACATCATCGACACCAAGTGGATCTTTAAGAACAAACAAGATTAAGATGGAGTCGTCATTCGCAACAAGGCGAGATTGGTGGCTCAAGGATTTTCTCAAGTCGAAGGTGTCGATTTCGGTGAAACCTTTGCTCCCATGGCCCGTCTTGAATCAATTCGTATCTTGCGTGCATATGCTTCTCATCATAATTTCAAATTACAACAGATGGATGTAAAAAGTGCATTCTTAAATGGTCCCATCCATGAATTGGTATATGTCAAGCAACCTCCGGGTTTCGAGGATCCCAACCACCCCGATTATGTCTACAAACTCGATAAGGCTCTCTATGGACTTAAACAAGCTTCACGTGCGTGGTATGAGCATCTTAAAGAGTTTCTAGTGGATCGTGGGTTAAATGTTGGTTTAATCGATCCCACCATTTTCACCAAAAAGGTCGGAGGTGACTTGTTCATATGCCAACTCTATGTGGATGAATATCATTTTTGGTTCTACTAACACCGCTTTCAATGATGAGTTTTGCAAGCTTATGACGGATAAATTCGAGATGTCTATGATGGGTGAGTTGGAGTATTTCCTTGGCTTTGAGATCAAGCAACACCCCGAAGGCACCTTCATCAAGCAAGCCAAGTATACTCAAGACATGCTCAAGAGATTCAACATGCATGATTCCAAGCCTATGAAAACTCCCATGTCCACGACTATTGACTTGAAACCCGACCCGAATGGTAAAGAGGTAGATCAAAAGGTATACCGCTCCATGATTGGCTCTTTGCTCTACCTTTGTGCATCTAGACCCGATATCATGTATAGTGTAGGTAAATGTGCAAGGTTTCAAGCCTTTCCGAGGCAAAGTCATTTTGAAGCGGTTAAGCGCATCTTTCGCTATTTGGTTCATACCCCAAACTTCGGTCTTTGGTATCCCAAGGGTTCAAACTTTCAGCTCATTGGATACTCGGATGCGGACTATGCGGGCGAGAAGACGGATAGGAAGTCTACATCCGGTTGTTGTCAATTTTTTGGTCGCTCATTGGTTTGTTGGTCTTCCAAGAAGCAAAACTGTATCGCCCTCTCCACCACCGAGGCCGAGTACATCTACGCGGCTAGTTGTTGTGCTCAATTTCTATGGATGCGGCAAACTTTGCGAGATTATGCTATCGACTTCGACAAGGTCCCCCTCTTGTGCGACAACGAGACTGCTATCAAGATCGCCTACAACCCCGTTCTTCACTCCAAGATGAAGCACATTGAAATTCGACATCACTTCATTCGGGATCATGTTGAGAAGGGCGATATTGATCTCTCCTATGTGCCGACCAAGGATGAACTTGCGGATATCTTCACGAAGGCCCTTGATGAACCAAGGTTTCGGGGTTTGAGGAATGAACTAAATGTGATCGATGCTTCTAACTTCACTTGAACCCTTGCATATGTACCCCTAATACACATGTTATCTAAGTTTAGATGTAGGCATGGACATAGGGGAGCGTATTTAAACTCATGAACCAACACTCCTCCTATCATGCGCAAAACAATCCGAACTTTATGCATATCTAATCATTACGTGACTTATTGTGCTTCAATGTGAGTCATACTTTTGGGACCAAGACATATCTTCGTGGATCCTTGGTATACACTCAAACACGGTGGCTTCGGCCACCAACACTTTTCCTCTTTGTTTGTCTTGTTTCCTCTTTCTCATGTTTGTGTTTGTGTTTTGCTCTTTGTCGTGTTTTTCTCGCTGTTTTGGTGGCTCACATCTTATCCTATTTTTCCAAAACTCGGTTTGTGCGGGAACCCCGGAAATTCCGACCTGAGGCCCGGAAATTTCTGGCCCCTGATAATTGCCTCAGAAATTTCCTCCCATTTCCCTAGTGCCTGCTCACAGAAGGCACACCGGAAATTTGGGCGGAAATTTCCGGTGCAAATATCCGGGGCCCGGAATATTCCGTGCTCGAGATTGGCCAAAAATTTCATCCCAAAATCCTGCGTGCCCCCTCGCAGAAGGCACAACGGAAATTTGGGGCGGAATTTCCGGCTAAATTTCCGGCCTTAACACCGGAATATTCCGGGGTAAGAGGCTGGGGGCTATATATAGGCGATGGGAGGGGAAGTTCCAGATTCTTTTCCCCTCCCCTCGCCTCCACTCCGCCCCCAACCGCAGCCGCCTCCTCTGAGCCTCCCAGGAGGCCCTCTCGCCTCCCTTCTTCGTCTTCCGGCTGCCTTTTGCGGATCAAGAGACCGCACATCCGTTCCTCACCCCATGGATCCCGGTATGTGCTTGTTTTCTCCGTAATCTAGGGTTGTCAGACGATTATATCTCGTTTCTTATCATCTTCTTGAGTTTTGGGATCAGACGATTATATCTCGTTTCTTATCATCTTCTTGAGTTTTGGGATGGAACAACCGTACACTAGTTCTATGTATATCCTCCTGTTCCTCCCATCGCTCCACTTTGTTGTTTTAAATTCGTGGAAGGCCTATATTCTCAGACCTAATATGAATTTTTGTGGGCTGGAAATTTCCGCCCCCGAAAATTTCGTCAGAGGCTGGAATTTCCGCCCCCCCGGAAATTTCGACAGTGGCCGGAATATCCGGCCTGTCCTGAATCTCTAACAGAGATCCACTATTCCACTCTTCTAAGTTGTGAGCCCCCGTTTTGATGAGTTTCCGTTTTTCTTTGCGCTGTCTCTTGCTTTTCTCGCAGATGGTTCAAGCTCTAGGCCCCACAAGGTGACTACCTCTCGTAAGCGATGGCACAATTTGAGGGAGGATGATGAGGGAGTGTTTGTCGACGAGGCTGAGACTCGTCGCCGCCAGCGTGATGAGGAGCAAGCCTATGAGAGGGAGCGCAACGCTGACAGGGCCGCTTGCAGGGCCAGCATGCAACATGGCAAGACTGTTCTCAATGTGGCCACCATGTCCGTTGTTGAGTTCAAGGCATGGCGCGCCAAGGCCTGGTACACAGAGGGTCCTCAAGATCCAACCATTGATTCTTGCTTTTGCCATTCTGAGCAGGAAACTCTATTCAAGCAAGTCTACACTGTGATGAGCAAGCCTATCTGTCCAATGAAATACATCAACTTCGCCCACATGGCTGCCAGCCCTGCATATTTCAACAATTCTGTCAATCTTGCTGAGCTCCTGGGACTGCGCCATCTCATGGAGACCTAATGCTCCTACAATACCACCTTCATCCAGCAGTTCTTCGCCACCCTGGTCTTTGATGAATCTGAGGAGATTGGTATGTCCTGGACGTCTGGCCCGCACTTGCTCATCGCCACATTCCATGACTTTCCTGCTGATTTTGGATACCCATTTGCTGGCCTCAACATTCCTCAGGGTACTCGTATGCACATTCATGGGATGGAGTATGAGAAGAACAAGCTGATTGAGTTGTATGGTCCTACTGGCACTGTGGCTCTGCGAAGGGTCCCTATCCTATATATGACATCCTTCTGCGTATGTTCAGGGAGACCATTTCCCCTAGTGGCGGCAACAATGATGAGATCTGTGGCGGCCTTGTGAACCTCATGCACCATGTCTTTCTGACATTCACTGAGGGTAACCTTGAGGACACCGAGAGCCACAAGATTGATGTGATGGATTTCATCTTCAACGAGATCCACTTTGCTCTCTTCCACCGCAAGGTGCCACCATATGCTCCCTACATCATGAAGCTCATCAAGTCACGGTACCCTGCTCAACTGCGTGAGGATCTTGAGATGGACTGTGAGTCGCACAAGGACGTGAAGCTGTACAAGAAGAGTGCTCACACTTCCGAGGCTGCTCATGATGTCGGTGCTACCGGTCAGGGCCACCGTGATCCTCGCATGCGTCGTGCTCCTCCTGGTACCAAGAAGCGCTCGTGGATAGTCCGTGCCATTGAGAAGGTGATGTGCTTGAATGTGTGCATCCACAAGGAGAACTACAATGCCTATGTCGAGCGCCGCAACATTCAGGAGAATCGGCATTCCAGCATGACTGCTCTCAACGTTCCCAATATTCCTACTGCCCTTCCTCCGAGGATTCCTTGCCGCAACTGGAACAACCATGATGTGGATTGGGATCTGGACGTTGTTGATGATGAGGACATTGCCACTGCCAGCGAGGAGGAGGAGGAGGAAGACACACAGGCTTAGAGCTTGTTCCTTGGGGCGTAGTGCATTCTTCTCTCTTTTTGGTGTCCTGATGCTAAAGGGGGAGAAGATCTAGAGATCGCGGGCATTTGCTAGGATGGGTTTCCTCGTTTTTATCGTTTCTTATCTCTTCATGCATTTTTCGAACTTCGTTTCACTCGTGCTCGTTATTCGTGGATTCGTTTGTGTGAACTCGTATTATTGGGAGGCATGTCTCCTATATATGTCTATCTGTGATGTTTACTTTCTATCGCATTGTTAGATTATCTCTATGCAAATACCCGTGTTGTCATCACTCACGAAAAAAGGGGAGATTGAAATCTCATGATCCCTCTAATGATTCTGGTGATGATAACAACACGGTTATTCCCTCTACTAACAATGTTGTTTAAGTGTCTACAGCTGGCCTATAAGATGATTAACTATAATACTCTTGGAAAAGTTCACAAAGGATTACTGAAAGTGATTTACACTGCAGCCGGATTATTCAGGTGCTCACCCCGGAAATTCCGGTTGATATAGGCCGAAATATCCGACCCCTCTGGCTTCTTCAAACGACTAAGTATTGGTCTCCTCTGCCCGCGCACCGAAGGTGGGGCGGATATTTGCCAGGAAATTTCCGGGGCAAATCTCCGGCCCCCCAGGTCCTTAGCAGATTTTGGAGGTATCGCAGGTGCCCGCGCACAGAAGATGGGGCGGATATTTGCCTGGAATATTCCGGGGCAAATTTCCGGTCGTCAGGTCCTTAGCATTTTTTTCAGCGTGGTGCTGGTGCCCGCGCGCAGAGATGGGGCGGATTATTGGCCGGAAAATTCCGGCCCCGGATTATTCAAATATCCGCCCCCGGATATTTTAAATATCCGGCCTGCCAGCCCCGGAAATTTCCGGTCCTAACCCCGGAATATTCTGGCCCTGCTGGACAACAACGGTCAGAATTTGGAGGAGGCTATAAATAGTTGTCTTTTTCCTCTATACAACTAGTTTGTCCATTCATCTCTCTCCTCTATTGTTCAAGAGTTCAAAACGCCCCGATCTCCATCCTCCTCCAACCAAACTTGATGCCCTTCAAGGATCTCATGGAGGAGGCCTAGATCTACCTTTCTACCAAGCCAAAAAGTGTTTCCCATACCATACCTCTTGGGATCTTGTAATCTCTTGGTTGCCTTGTCATCCTAGAGAAACCCTAGTGCTTGTAGCTTCCACCTTGTAGCAAGAAGCTTCAGATTGTTGAGAGCCTCCATCTCACTTGTGGAGTAGCCTCAACCCCCTTGTAAATGTTTGGTCAACGCCTTCAAGTCGACCTCATAGTGGAAACGAGAATCGCCCTCTCCGGAGGAGAACAAGATGTGCACAACCGTGCTATTGAGGAGTGCCTAGGTGGCTCCCCACCTCTCCAACGTAGACGTACTTCTTTCAAGAAGGAACTAGGGAAACATATCCTTGTCTCCGTGTTTTTCACTTGTGGTTATCTTGTGCCTTGTTTTTACTTCCGTTGCATACTTGTTGCTTATCATATAGGGTGTCTACCTAGTTGCACATCTAGACAACCAAGTTGTTTACTTACTAAAGCCCATCAAAAAGTGAAAAGGGATTAAAATTTGTATGTCACCTATTCTCCCCCCCTCTAGTTGACCATTGTGTAGTTTCAGCCGTTTCTGCCGCTCCAGCAGATGCGCGTAATTTTTCCGGGCTGGAAAAACGGCAGCACGCGCTGGACGAAGCGGCGCCCTCGGCGTTTTATATACCGCCGCACCTCCAGCGTCCGCTTCGCCATGCGCACTCTCCTCTCCCTTTCAACCACTTTCGATTTCTCTTCGTCTTCCGCGCCACCGCTCTGAACTTTCCCCTTCTCCGTGCGACCGTGCCGCGCTGCCGACGAGCATGCCTCCGCGCCGCCGAAGCCAGTACGGCTACCGCGGCGTCCGAGCACGTCCAAACGGGACCTTCTTCGCCGAGATTCGGTCCGGCGACAGCCATGTTTCGCTCGGGACATTCAACACGGCGGAGGACGCCGCCCGCGCCTATGACGCGGCCGCCTGGAGGCTGCGCCGCTCCCGGCACAACATGAATTTCCCGGAGATCGCCACCACTTCGCCTAGTCACCGCCGCCGACCGCCGCGAGCACCACATCCGCGCGATGCACCAGCTGGTCGCGGAGCGGGATGAGCGCGCTGTCGCCGGCTGGTATCGCGACCACCCGACGGATCTAGCGGCGGAGGGCCAGTTCTGGCACACTCGCGCGAACGAGCGCGCCGAACGGCGGGCCGAGTGCCGGGAGGAGAGGGAGGGGCGGCGCGTCGCCAAGGCGCAGGCGGAAGCGGAGCTGGCGGCTGGCCGTGCCAACTGGCCAGACGACGACGAGCGCTGGAGGCTGCTGGAGGCGGATATCTTCGACGACAGCGCCGACACCGACGACAGCAACGACTCCGAATTCTACTCCGAATCGGAGTAAAATAAGTTTAAATTTAAGTTTAAGTTTAAGTTTAGAGTTTAGAGTCGCAATCGAGTCACACTGTTGGATGAAATCAAATGAAATCGAGTTTAAATTTATTTTGTCGATTTTTTCTTTATTTGTTGATAATATTTTCGTGTTTCTCGCGCTGGATTTTCGCACGTCTGCTGGAGCGATGGTATCGCGCGCCAGAATTTAGCGCGACCGCTAAACCAAAATCGTCGTCCCGCGCGCAAAACGCACTTTTCGGCGCTAGAAACAAAATTTAGCGCGCGGCGCCATAGCGCATCTAGAAGCTCTTATCCTATCAACAATGACATTAAGGTATCACTCTTCATCCTACGTGCCTTGGTTTGCAGTAGCTCTTGAAATACTACCAATCACGCAGTCAAAACCGAGGAATGAGTCTCTTCTTTCCCCTCTCCTCCTCTTCGGATAAGGTTTGAGGGTCGACCCCCGTTGCCACCGCCCGACTCGAACCCAGACCAGCTCCAGCGGCGCCGCCGGCCGGAGTTGCGATGGGGGAAGAGTACGGTGCACCCCTGTAGATAGTAGGTGTAGGTTCCGTTGCTCTTTAGTTGTATCCTTTGTGGAGTTTGGCTTCATGCCGTTGAGGGTTTGGCGAGGGATGCACTCGAGCTGCATCTTCTTGCTGCCGTGGTGGTCGCTCCTTGCTAGAGCACTCCGGTGGTCGGAGTTAGAGGAAGGAAAGGCGGCGGCGGTGACCCCCCTAATAAGCTCGTTTATCGCAGGGACATGGATCGTGGCGGATGACCAACCTTGCTCTCGTCTCCTCGCCGTGGTGGTGAGAAGGATGGCGAATTTGTGCTGCTCGCTGGTAGTGAGGTGGCTCTGCAGCAGGGGAGATTCGAAGCTACTCCGAGGAGGAAAATCATGGCGGTTCCATGTGAGACGCCATTTCTTGAGGTCGAAGGCCGACCCTCCATCCCCTTTCGTCGGACACAACCTCCAGGCCATTGAGCCATGATGGAGGCTCTCAAGACTCGGCGCAGTTGGCTCCCGGAGCTTCACCCCAAATGGCTTCGTCCCCGGTGGTGGAGTTCTTGGCTGCAGCGAGCGACGCAGATGCGACGGCGACGGAGCTGGACCTGATGGCATTTTTAGGTTTAAGTCTAGGGTCTTCGGTTCATATTTCAAGGACCTTGTTGCCATTCTTCTTCTTCTATTTTGGTCCTCTTTGTAATTTGCCTAGCATCAATGGAAGCTTCTAGGTCCCTCCGGGACCATCCTCTGTTCAAAAAAAAGAAAAAACGTAGTCAAAACCATCTTTTGGACGATACATGAGTTGGTGCGTTCACCATATAATTTTGCTGCTCCTGGAAGGACTGGTTCAGCATTATGAAGGTCGCTTTACAGGTGGCACCACGCGTCAGAGGAAAAGCGATTTTACACGGACAGTTCGATGCTCCCATCGGTTGGGACAACCACGTCAGGGATAGAGCAAACATCCCGTAAACTGCTAACGGTCCCTGCGAAATGACGTGTCAGCCCCTACTCTTCAGCAGTTACACTACGGGTAGTACGAACAAAATTCATAGGCCCGGAAATGCACGCATAATGTGGCCGGATAATACGGTAAGCAGATGACGTCCGGTGTCAACGTTTGTCCCGTTTTGAACGGCAGCCGTCAGTTTGCGATCGGAGGGATTGGAGCGTGTGAGGCGTGGGTCGTCAAAGTGCGGCTCGGAAGAACGGGTCTCCGTGCACCACGGGACGGCTGCCCGTTTTGTCTCCGCTCATTTCGATCCATTCAAAATTAGCTGTACGTATGCAAGCGCCGTCCAAATGGTCTCTGCTTGCGTCCTTCTCTGGAGAAAATATTATCTCTTGCGTAAACTATTTTTTTTTCCACGAGCAACATATGAATGTGGTTAAGACGATGGAGGTGCATGTGTGGTGATTGTTTGTAGGAGTTTTTTTTTTGAACAAACGTGCCCCAAAGAGACTGCAATCACTTCCATTGATACAGACAAATTACAACATAGTGATTACAGAAGAAATCCTGATAGAAAATACATCGAAGATGAACTATGCGAGCAGCGCGACAACTATGCCGAAGAGCACAATAGGAGCCTATCAGAGGGTCCGTCGAGAAATCAGACACACAAAACCCGCGACTGTACTCTTCAAGGGCCTCAGAAACCCTGTCCAACCGTAGAGCTGGCGGCTCAACCAGCAATCGCATTGGCAGGGAATAACGAGGTAGAAAACTGAGCTGTAGATCTTGAGGGTGTATCACCGAGCCCAGTTGCGGTGGATCTTTGCCATTGAATCTGAGAAACCGCAGCAGAGGGGATCTCACCCCCCTCCGGCATGTCCCGAACAGGAAAGAGGCATAATTTACATGCTCCATAGTAGACAATATAAAGGATGTATGCTTACGCCATTGTAACTGACAGGATGATTTTGGATGCTCAACACTGAAATTTTGATGAAGAACTTGCATCCAACAAAAACCAACGGAGATGCTCTTTGTGCTTGCAATGTTACCTCGTGAAGAGGAGGTCTTCCCCTCCAACAGGCTAGAATCAATCAACGCACATATCCCTGTATTAGACATCTCCATACGCAAAACATCCTCCTTCACTCCCACCAGAGATGAATCATTGATGCCATTGGGATTCCAAAAATTCCAAGACGAGCTGAGACGAACAGAACCAAACCGGCCATCGCTGTGGTTGACTTCCTCCGGCCCCTGCAGCCCAAGACTCCAGATCTGGATTCGGACCCGCAACATCGAGCACGGCCGCTCCGTCACCGTACACAGCACCGCCGACCCCAGCCACTCCACTCGCCCACAGACCGCAACCAAGCTCCTCGCCTCAGCAACGAAGAGAAGCCTCCTACCCCTCCCAGCGTCAACGCCACGATGATGAAGGCAGGAGCAGAGTAAGTCATCCGCTGCCCAAGCAAAGGAACCAACAACGGGATCCATCCGATCCCCCAAGCCGAGCTTATTCATAGGAGGAGGAGAGAAGACCACGCCTACCGCCTCCGGCTCCGACCTCCGGAGCGCCACGGCCAGCGCAAGCTCCACCGCCAGCAAGCCAACAGAAAACGAGCACACAACTCAACTCTAAACTGGAATCTAAACCTACTGTACACATCGGAGCACCGCACACCTCCTCCATCCCATCCCCCTCCGGCGACACCGACGGCGGAGGTCCGGAATCGGGCCGGGCCCGAGCACGAGCTCCCCCTAGTCGCCTCCTTATCCGCAGCAAAACACTGTAGCAAGAGGAAAGAAACCCCCCCGTTTGCAGGAGTACATCGGAGCATCTCCAGCAGATGCACAAAAACTCAGCAGCCGTCTAAAAACCTACTTACTTTTTAAACATTTGGGGAAAAATCTCAAGTAGGTGTCTAGTCCTTTATGGTGTCCAAAAAAATTTTGGTCTCCCAAAAAATTTGGCCTCTCGTGGGACACGTACTTGCCGCACGCCGACCTGTGTGCAGAAGACTGCGCGCGTAGCCTAAGGTCATCTCCAGCGGGGCTGCTCATTTGCGGACCAAATTGGTCCGCAATTTGTCTGTTTGAGCAGCCGTCCGCGGTCCACGGACACCGCCCGGACCAGCTTCCCCCAGCGGGGCTGCTCATACCAAAAGAGGACAGTTTATAGATTTAGTAGGGCCCATAGGGGCCCATAGATTTACAACTTAAAAAAAACAAAAAGAACTAAAAAAAAGTCTAGCCCTAGCTAGACGGCCACTGGCCAGTGGCCTCGCGGCGGCCGGAGTTGCCCGGAGCGTCCCTACTCGAGGATGACGTACTCCGGGCTGTCAGGCGCGAGGTGGGCGGGGAGGGCGGCGGCCCTGTGAGGAGTGGGCGGCTGGGTTGCGGGCTGGGGCGCCACCACCGCCGGCGGGGGCGCCGTCCA
Source organism: Alopecurus myosuroides (assembly GCA_028641055.1). Lineage (NCBI taxonomy): Eukaryota > Viridiplantae > Streptophyta > Magnoliopsida > Poales > Poaceae > Alopecurus > Alopecurus myosuroides. Next base: position 220,324,603 of record CM054061.1, read on the forward strand.
CTCCCACTTCATGCCCACCAGGGGCTGGAACCACGCCGGGAGCCCGGGACTGACGCGTTCTCGTCTCGCCCGTCGTCGTCTACCTCCTCCTCGTAGGGGTAGATGTCGACCTCCTGGGCGCGGATGGCCGCCACGGCCTCGTCCACCGCCCTGGCTCCCGCCGCGCGCGCCTCCGCCTCCTCCGCGGCCTGCTGGGCGGCCACCGCCGCGAGCGCGTCCGCCAGCGCGCGCTCCTCCGCCGCGGCGGCCTCCTCCGCCTCCCTCTGGGAGGCCTGGATGGCCATGGCCAGCTGCAGCTCCTCGCTGGGCTGCGCCATGGCGGCCTCCTCGTCGTCGTCGTCCTCCTCCTGGTACCACTTGGGGGTTCCTCCAGTGGCTCCTCCTTGACCGGCGCGCGGTCGCCAATGCGGAGGGGGCGAAGGGGTGGCGGCGGAGCCGTGGTACCACGTCGCGTCGGGCGTGGAGGAGACGGCGGCGGGTACTGGGCCGCGCCGCGTGCCCGGCCCGCCCCGAAATACGACCTGCGCTGCAGGTTGTGTTCGTCCGTGAACCAGGTGTCCCAGTGGGGACTGTTCACGGCGAACGCGGGGTGCCCGCGCAGGTCAGGCGGGAGCTCGTCGCAGCGGCGGTGGATCTCCACCTCCCGCTCGAGTCCGCTGCGCGGGACCGGCGGCACCGGGATGCGATCCCGGTTCAGATGCCACCCATCAGGGAGGTGGACATCCGGCCATGGCACCGGGATCGCGCGATCCCAGTACCATTGGCACCTCCTCTTGTTGAGGTAGGGCCGGTAGCGCACGCGCGCGGGCACTAGCCGGAAAGGGGCGGCTGGTCCTTGAGAAGAAGGAGGAGAGGGGGGGCTGCTGCACCTGCTCCGCTTGGGCGCGGGCGGCGCGGGTCAGAGGGGGTGGTGGGGGAAGAGGAGGGCTCGGCGAGGGCGCGCGGCGGCGGGAGCTGCCGGCCTCGTGGTCGTTCTTCGCTCCCTTCCCCCAGTTCAGCCACTTCAGGCCCATGGCGCGGCGGCTAGGGTTCGCGGCCGGCGGCGAGGGAGCCGAGGGGGGAGTGGTAGTGACTGCGAGGGGCAGTGACTGCGAGGGTGGCTCGGGGACTGAGGAGGCGGTGCGCGTGGGGATGGACGCGTGGCCGCGGGTCCCATTTAAATAGGACCGGTGGGGGAGGCGAGCCGTCGCCACGGTCACTGACCGGCGGGCCATCCCCCTTGACCGAAAAGCGGTGCGGCCGCGCGCGCGTGTCCGTTTCGCGTCCGCGGGCTGCTCAAATCTAACCCAAATTTGGTCTGGGTTTGAGCATCCACGGACCCAAAACGGACCCAGCCGTGGGTTGAGCAGCCCCGCCGGGGCCTGCTCAAATCCGGACTGTCCGGGCCAAATGAGCAGCCCCGCTGGAGATGACCTAACTACTAGACGAAAGTTTTTTTTTTTTGGGAAATACCTCTTCGCGGCCGCTCTCTCGCGATTAGGGTTGGGCGACTCGGTGGCGATCTCACACGCCGGCGGGGATTGAAGACCCTCTCGGGTGGAACGGGCCTTGTGATCTCTTCCTCGAGTGTTGAGGGGAGAGAGTAGGGCAGCGGGGCGGTATAGGAACGGAGTGGTGATGGCGGCGGCCGGAGATCACGAACCGGCGGATGGGAAGAAGCGGAACGATCTCGATTGGGAAGAGCTACTGAAGAAATTGAATCTGCAGGGTGCAGAGAGGGAGGAAGTCAAGGTGGGAGGGGAGAATCTCGAGAAGATGAAGGAAGAGGCAACTTGGATGGCTGTGGCTAGATTGCACTCGGATAAATCCTTCAGTCCTGCCTCTCTGTTCAAAACCTTGATGCCGGCGTGGGGACCGGCGAGGAGGGTCACTTGGAGGCCAGTCGAGGACAAGTTTGTCATGCAGGCCTTGTGCTTAGGCGACTGGAAGCGTATCATGGAAGAAGGACCGTGGATCTTCAGAGACTACGGTCTATGCATTGAGAAGTACGATGGTCTCACGCAAGTGAAGGAAGTAAAGCTTGATCGCCTTCATGCATGGGTTCGAATTCACAAAATTCCTGAGCTAATGAGAAAGAAGGAGATTGTCTGGGATCTGGCGTCACGGATTGGCGACGTAGAGAGAGTTGAGGTGATGAACTGGAATGTGGGGGTTGACTATGTTCGTGCACGAGTGAAGATAAATGTTTACAGCCCACTGGCTCGGTCTGTTACCTTGTCCCCGGAGGGGAGAGCTCCGATGATCCTACGTGTGACATATGAGAAAGTCCCTAAGTTTTGTAATGTCTGTGGTAGGTTGGGCCACAAGTTTGAGGAGTGCGGGAGCGGGGTTCATGATCCTAGGGATTTTCAGTATGGGGAATGGATGCTTGCTGATACACCGTGGAACAGGGCCAAATTGGAGGGGGCCGCGGCAACGCCTAAACCCTCACAGAAAACACCTCCAAGGTCGCAGCAACAGAGGGGAAACCGTGATGAAAGAGTAGGAGGAAGGAACCTGAAGGAGTGGGAACCGAAGAAGAGGACTGCCTCCGATGCAGACCTGGATGGCTCTGGACTGACGGCTAACAAGGGTTCGGGAGAAGAGTTGATTCCGGGCAATGTGCTGCTGCTATCTGACAAACCGAGTGTTGAAGCTGAAGATGATAGAGTGAGCAGGGAGGGGACTCCACCTCCACCTCCAACGTATGTTGATCCTAGGGAGCGAAAGAAGCAAAACAACAACAAGACACCGAAGAAAATGGCAAGAAATCAGGCGGGCTCCGAGGAGCGCCGCCAGGATCAATGAGTGCCTCGGTGTTAAACTGTCGTGGTCTGGGCAATGCCACGACAGTGAATGAGCTTCGCGACTTCGCGAGGAAATATGCCCCCACATTACTTTGTGTAGTTGAGACTCAAATTCATAAAGTGCGTGTGGAGAGACTTGCTTCTTATTTAGGTTATGATAAGGCTTTTGCAATTAGTAGCTCGGGCCGCAGTGGCGGGATTGGCTTATTTTGGAATAATAACCTAAAGGTTGAGATTTTACCGTACTCCCAATATCACCTAGATACTATTGTTGACGATGGCACAGGTGATAAGTGGAGGTTTACATGTGTTTATGGCGAAACTCAAACAAACCAACGCCATAAAACATGGGATATGTTGAGATTCATCAAATCCTCGTCAGATCTTCCTTGGCTGTTAATGGGCGATTTCAATGAGGTTCCGCATCAGAGAGAACACGATGGCTTGGTGAGCCGTAGTCATTCCCAAATGGCAGGATTTCGTGAGGTAACAGATGTGTGTGGACTGCATGATCTGGGGTTCAAGGGACATTGGTGGACCTATGAAAAAAGAGTGGCAGGAGGTTCATACAGTAGGACTCGGCTTGACCGAGCGTTAGCTACTGGAACATGGTGTTCAAGGTACCCGATGGCGGAACTGAGCCACATAGATTCAGTTTCGTCAGATCATTGCTTTATTCTCTTACGGTGGAAGGAAGAGGGGCGGAGAAGGGCTCAATCAAGGCCATTCAGATATGAAGTTATGTGGGAATCACATGAGTCCTATCCAGACTTGTTAAAGGCTAGGTGGCTCGAAGGTGGAAGAGCTCGATCGTTGCAGGCAATGGTTGATAAATTGCAGTCGCTAGCTGGAAACCTGGAGATGTGGAGCAGGGATACATTTGGTCATGTGCAGAAGGAAATAAAAAACCTAACCCGGAGACTTTGAGGGAGAGCCATTCTCGGGTAGGGCCTTCGTATGAAGAGACGAAGATAACTGATCGATTAGTCGAGCTGAGATTCAGAGAGGAGACTATGTGGCGTCAGAGATCACGCGTCCAGTGGTTGTCAGAGGGGGACAAGAACACTAGGTTTTTTCATCTTCGGGCAAGCCAAAGAAAGAAGAAGAACACTATCAAGGGTTTGCGAAAACCTGACGGGGTGATCACCATGGATGATGCGTAGATGGAGCAGATGACAACCGATTTTTATCGGGGATTATATCAGTCCGAGGGGCCAGTTGAGATGGAGCCAGTATTGGATGTTATCCCTAGTAAAGTAACTGATTTGATGAACGAGAAGTTGATAGCTGAGATCAAACAAGGAGAGGTTAAAAATGCCTTGTTTGAGATGTTTCCCACAAAGGCCCCGGGGCCTGACGGTTTTCCGGCGCATTACTTTCGAAGAAATTGGGAGATGTGCGGTGAGGAGGTTACCTCGGTTGTGATCCGTGTCCTAAAGGGAGAAGAGGACATAAGGAGTATAAACAAAACCTTCATTGTGCTCATACCTAAGGTACCTAGCCCGGATGATCTTGGTCAGTTCAGACCAATTATCTTATGCAATGTAATTTATAAAATTGCTTCGAAGGTCCTTGCAAATAGGTTGAAGGTAATCCTACCTCAGGTGATCTCTGAAGAGCAGTCGGTTTTTGTACCGGGAAGGATAATTACTAACAATATGATTTCAGCTTATGAGTGCTTACATTACATGAAAAAGAGACGGAAAAAGACACACTATTGTGCTCTGAAGCTGGATATGAAGAAGACATACGACAGGGTGGAATGGAGTTATCTGAAAGCAGTCATGTAAAAAATTGGATTCCATCCACTCTGGGTAACGATGATTATGAATTTAGTCACTACAGTTTCTTTTCAGGTTCTTTTCAATGGATCGAAGCTGGAACCGTTGATCCCTTCTAGGGGTATACGCCAAGGAGACCCAATATCGCCATATTTATTCTTAATTGCAGCAGAGGGCATGTCGTGCCTGTTAAAACATCGAAGTGGATCATCAGCTCTCCAAGGAATTAGGGTGGCACCATCGGCTCCGGTGGTCAACCACCTGTTATTTGCAGATGATAGCCTGCTTCTTTTTAAGGTTGATGGGGCGAGTGCAAATCAAGTGCAGGAAGTGCTAGACCTGTACTGTGAGGCATCATGGCAACAAGTAAACAGGGAGAAGTCTTCTATTTATTTCAGCAAAGGTTGCCCTCAGAACAAAAGAGATATGATCAAAGCCATTCTTAATGTAAGTAATGAGTCTTTGTGTGATAAATATCTTGGTATGCCCTCTGACGTGGGCAGGTCGAAGAATGGAGCTTTCATGTATCTGAAAGATAGAGTTTGGAAGCGAGTTCAAGGGTGGTTGGAGAAACTCCTCTCCGTTGGGGGGAAGGAGGTACTTATCAAATCGGTGGCACAAGCGATTCCAACCTACTCTATGTCATGTTTCAAATTACCGAGAGGTTTATGCAAACATATAAATTCTCTTCTGACCAAGTTCTGGTGGGGCTGTAAAGATGGAGGCCGAAAAACAGCTTGGGTGTCTTGGAAAGATATGACCAGACCGAAAGGAATGGGGGGGCTTGGATTCAGAGATATTGAACTCTTCAATCTCAGTTTACTTGCAAGACAAGGTTGGAGAATGCTACAAGATCCCAATTCTCTGAGTGCAAGGATTTTGAAGGCAAGATATTTCCCAAATACTGATCTTTTGCAGGCTGAGATGTGCAGTTCTCCATCTATGGTGTGGAGAGGCATTGTTGAGGGATTATCTGTCCTTAAACAAGGCCTTATTCGGAGGATAGGCAATGGGCATAACACCCATGTATGGAATGATAATTGGTTGCCAAGGGATTGCTCTCTTAGACCCATTGCTTGTCTTTTGGAGGATGCTCCGGTGCCAGTCAGCGATTACATCGTTGAAGAGAGTGCGGAATGGAATGAAGAAATGCTTGATAAATACTTCTTACCTATGGATTCGGAGGTGATCAGGAATATTCCATTGAGCACAAGACAACAAGAGGATTTTTGGTCCTGGCAGTACGATCGGCGTGGCATTTTCTCAGTACGATCGGCATACCGGATGTTAGTGGAAACAAGGGACAGGAGAGAGGCCTGGCTCGAGGGGACTGCAGCTAGTTCCGATACTCGTGGAGAGCAGAAGCGTTGGACGTCGATCTGGAAAACCAGAGTGCCAGCGAAGATCAAGATGTTCATGTGGAGACTTGCGAAACAATCTCTCCCAACGGAAGACGTTCGTCAACACAGCAACATGAGTACGAGCGATAAGTGCCATGTTTGCGGTGCCCCGGATTCGTGGAAACATTCTCTCGTCGAGTGTCATTTGGCGCGCAGTGTGTGGGTCTTAGTAGATGAGAAGATTGTGGAACACATTTGCAACTCAACTTTCAGTCATGCCAGAGACTTCATCTTCAACACGATCGGCACGCTTTCAGAGGTTGATCAGACTATGTGTTTCGTCACTATGTGGGCGATTTGGTATGCCAAGAGAAAGGTAATTCAAGAGGAAATTTATCAGAGTCCTTTGTCAATGTATGCATTCATCCAAAGTTTTCTGTCTGACTTGGGGAGTAATGAAACTGTGAGACAAAGGACTAATGCAATACACGCAGCTTCAGTGGAGTCCGTTTGGTCTGCACCTCCAGAGGGAGTGATCAAGATCAACGTTGATGCTGCCGTGGGGAAGAATTTGAGAAAGGGATCCATTGCGGCGGTGGCGCGGAACAGCGAGGGGTTTTTCCAGGGAGCTTCTGCGGTGGTTTTTCATGGCCGTAGCGACCCCGAGACTCTGGAAGCGTTGGCCTATAGAGAGGCCATGTCGCTGGCAGAGGATATTCTAGCAACGAGAGTGGTTGTCGAGAGTGACTGTCTCGCGGTGGTGAGGCTTCAATGATGGAACTATGGGGCCGTATGCTCAGATTATGCAAGAGATGGAGGCAAGAAGGAAGGACTTCCAGGAGTTTTCGGTTGTTTTCAAGCGTAGAACTTCAAATAAAGAGGCACATAAGTTAGCTAGATTTGCTATTTACAATGACTTTGGTCGATTAGTTTGGTTTTTAGAACCACCAGATGGGGTGGGAATTCCTGTAAGCATTACTGTGTAAGGTGGATAGTATTCTCAAAAAAAAAAAAAAAACTAGACGAAAGTTTTAAGCGCGTAGCCTAACGTCTACATCCCGTTTCAGCCTTCCAGCCAACTCTGGCGCCTTTCCACGATGCCGCCCACCAGCGTGGCCCCCTTGCCTTCCTCTACGAATTCCCCGCTGTCGTCGACCATTCCTGTTGCCCCGACGAGCTCCTCCGTTTGCGGGCCATGGCGGGCATGGCCATGACGGGCACCTGCATCTACAACACGACAAGGAGAGAGATGGCAGAGAGAGCGTGCGCGAGCGCAGCCATGGCGTTTACTTGCGTCCCACATTTTGTATTTAGGCTATCCCGCGTGCGGCGGTCGAAGAATTGGCGCAACTTGCTTTGTCTCCGTTGTGACGTCGTGCCCCTCGCATCGTGCGGCAGCTGGGGGGGGGGGGGGGGGGGGGCTTGCAGCGAACCGCCGCTTGGAGGCGAGAGTCGTGTTGTTGGTTCCTACACTCCCCGTGGTTGGATGCGGCCGGTCGGTTGTCGTATTCGATCTGGTTTGCAGCAGTCGTGACCCAATATATGAAGAAGTGTCCCCTAGCCAAAAAGCAACGTTTGTGGCGGAAAAAAATACTGGTTACCAAGACATACATGAGATATCTATTTACCTCCAATATTGTTGGATAGTCAGTAAAATAATTACATTGTTTACAAGTATCTTAATCTGTCCACGTCAATGTGCCACAACATCTTTGTTTTTGATAAAGTGAATATATTAATATCGTGGAGATACAAATTACACCCGGCCTCTGCAACAACGCAATAGGCAGAGCCATTACGGATGCACACAGTCGAAAGATAAAAAGAAGAAGAACTAAAAAGAAAAAGTCCCGCTACAGAGTTACTCCCTCCGTCCACAAATAAGTGTACATCTACTTCTATACTTAGTCAAACTTTTAAAATTTTGACCAACTTTATAGCAAATTGTATCAACACATATAACATCAAAATGGTGTATTTTAAAACTTCATATCAAGACAAATCTGTTGGTACTGATTTGATGTCATAAATGTTAGTACATTTTCCAATAAAGTTAGTCAAAGTTTAATATGTTTGACTGACAGAAAAGGAAAACGTACACTTATTCGCGGACGGAGGGAGTACAATCCTTAGAGCAGCCGCACAACCACCACCTAAACAACACTTGATGTCCAGTTCTTCAAAAGCACCATCTTCAAGAAGAACGATGTCAGGCACAACCAATTAAGGCCAGACCTTGGATTTTCACCCTGAAGATAATCCTCGCTCTCAAAACAATGTCTCCAAGAAGAATATTGCCATGCACAACCAATTAAGGCCAGACCTTGGGCTTTCACCCTGAAAGGTAGGACTTTGGACTTCACATATGATGTCGCCCCCTCTTACATACCGCTGCTCCAAGTCATGAAACACCTAGCCAATTCCTCATCGCCGGAAAGATTCGAACCACCATTGTCAGTCCTCAGTTCTCGGTTTCCATGTCCTTCTCCGCTAGCTAGCCAGCAGAGCTTCGAAGCGCTCCCTCTGAAACCAAAAGGTAAGAAACGGGTGCGCACGATCGAATACCATCCGATCCAGCAATCTCCAGGCATTAATCGCACAATGAAGTTCGTCGGCGGAGCCTTCCGAAACGCGACCATCCAGCCAGATCAATGGGGGCCAACATCCGGTAGGTCTTCATCTCGCCGCGAGAGAGAGAACCAAGGACCGCCACCTTTATTCGCCTCGCAAACTCCCACGCCGCGAGGCCACTTCCAGCATTAACAACAACGGAGGAGAGGGTAGACCAGCTAGGTCACCGGCGGCGTGCAGCCACCGTCACCACCCTGGCCAGACCCCCACTGGCCCAGATCTAAGCCCAAAGGGCCGGATCGAGGTTCCCAGGTCCAGGAGCGCCCTGAAGATCGCATGCGCTGATCCATGGCGGTGCCCGAGAACCCGCCGTGCCGCCCGCCGGAAGTCCTTCCTCGGCCGGTTCCTAGGGCCGAAACCACCCGCCACAGCCGGCCGCCCAAGCCCCTGGAACCGACACCGCTGCCATCCGCTTCCAACCCCCGCGCCACGCCATAGCCGCTGCCCCGCTCCCAGAGGCTCTGGCATGGGCGCCCACCATGCCCTCCGATGTAACCGGCAGGGCGCCGCCACCGCCGCTGACGAGGGCGACGGCAGCGGCCGGGGGGATCCGATCTTGGATGTTTTTTTGTGGCACAACATCTGGCGTGTAGAAAACACAAGCAACAAAAAATAGACATTTTTTCAAAATAAACATTTATTAAAATGCGTCGTAACTAGCGAGACAAGGCAACCGAGGTAATTGAATTAATGATATCAAAAAAAAAACTTGGTAAAGCTGCTAGATATAAGATGTTTTATCATTTTCTAAACAACACGTATCTAGACATATTTTAGTGTGTAGATTAATGTATATCTTGCACTAAAACATGTCTAGATACGCTTTATTTAGGAAATAGTAAAACATCTTATATTTCGATACGGATGGACTAGTACACTATATACTCTCTCTGTCTTAAATTAAGTGTCACACAGATAGACAAAAATAGATGTATATAGACATAATTTAGTACTATTAGATATATCCACTTTTGTCTAACTTTATGACAGTTAATTTGAGATCGAGGGAGTATTACTCCGTACTAGATTTTTTTGTAAGAGTACAAGAAAGATACACGATCTGCATACACACCACACTGGCAAGTCCCGCGACCAAGCGTTTAGGATACGTGCAAATACTGTCAATAGATACTCCTTCATCTGCATATAATTATAATCCATAGAGTATCAAATCTGCTAGGGCATGCTGTAGTTTATTCTCCTTTTCGAATGGGATCGAGATCACGAGAGCCGGATCATTTGGTGCACGCAACAGGGGAATATTTGTCACATTGAACCCTGCCTTTTCAGTACCGTGATAAGCTTAACTAATACCAGGTCCCTACCCTCTTTTCTAATCACGGCAAAGTCGCTGGTTAATTAATCAACCTCGTGCTCTCGTTGTACCTGTTGGTACGTCCTCAGGCATGTGCGTATGTACGTGAGGAGCTTTTCTCACGAGCTGCCCTATGAAAGGAGCCATTGATAGGAGTAGGACCGAGTCATCGAGGCCTTTGTTAGTTTTTCTACGAGATGGTTGCTTTTGTTTTAGTGAAGAGAAAGGGCATCTCCCCATGAGTGAGACTTTTGGGTCTTGGGCTCCGGTGAGTCCAGAAAATTCAAAGTTTCAAAATTCATATCTTTAAAGCTTTGCAAATCTTGAAGAAATATACACGGGAATGTTCACTATGCATGTAATTGAATGTCAAGGAATTTTTACAAGATCCCCGGGGACCGTACTCGGAAAATCGTGAGAGTATGTCTATTAGTATGGTTACGTGATGACTCGCGCCAACGGGTAAGGATAGACGTGATGGAATGTTCTTCCGTCTACAGACGACCTCCATCGAGAGAGTTCTGATGCCTATCTTGGACCTAAAGGACTAAGGCATCACCGACCTTTGCGGTGTTGACGATTTATTCCATTGTCGCCTTCCATCTTCGAGGGCTTGTCTCGGGCAAGGACGAATAACATTATGGTCGTGTGGTATTTTTGGGTAAAACTTTATATACATGTTTGTTTTCATGGAAAAAAATCAAAACATGGATAAAATCTGTGAGGATCATAATTTCCCTTAACATAAGAACATATGATAACATTATCATTATACTCACATTGAAAAAGGGGGTTTATACCTCCTACAGCAACAAGATTTATCAAAGCAATAAGTAACATTATAAGTAGATCACAAGTTTTTAGCATAGTTATTCAATTTATTAATTTTTTCCCATAAGTGTATCACTTTTTGTGACAAACGGTGTTCCTTATAATATTTTTGTTGTTCTTTCGTGAACCCACTTTGCCAATAAGATCTAGTTTTAAAGAAATCAACCATTGATAACAAGCATGATAAAGCAAGTAACAAGCAAGATAATAACAAAGTAAAAAGATTGGAGGTGAGAGACTCTCTTTGCAGAAATCATTTTTCTCCCTGGCAGTGGTGCTAGAAAACAAGTTTGATGGTCTGTAAACAAACGTTCGTTGGGAGACCCCAAGAGGAATATATGAAGAGTACATCAGCAAGTTTTCTCTCAGTAAGAAACCAAGGTTTAATCGGACCGGTAGGAGAAAAAAATCACTTCTGAAGGTTGATGACAGCTGATGTTGGCAGGGCGCACTACCAGACTTAGCAGCAACGTGGAATTTGCACACAACACTGTAAGGCCCCCAGAACCACTGTTCAAGGACCTCCGATATGCATACATTCACGATCATAGATCACACCGGTCGTGAACAACATATCAAGTTGGCATACAGATACAACCTCCATTACACGATTACAGAAAGATCTTACGAAAGTGAAATGGTCACATGACCAAGTCTAACACAACTGCCACGCAGGGCAGACACTCAACACACACAACGGAAGACGAATAGCACACAACGTAGTAGAGCCCAAGTCATGCCTTAACCTACAGGCTGCTGAGCGGGAGACGATCCTAGTTCGCAGGGCCATCCGTGCAGTACTCCTCCTCGTAGATCTCCTCCTGAGGCTCCTCATCGATGTCTGGCAAGTAGATACCAGGGACAAAACCAATATGAGTACATTTGAATGTACTCTGCAATACACCCTTCATGAAGCTTATAGAATGCAAGTATCCTTATATGGTGGAGTGGGTAGGCTATACATAGGGTTCACTACCCACGATATATGAAAGATACATCATGGTTGATTTTAACATCTCTCTATCTTTGTTGAAGAAAACACTTCAAAAGAAAATAATTTAGTTTTCTTTCTCTTGTACAAGAGGTTTTGTAAGACTTTGTTAAAAAGAAAGTTTTTGTTTGCAAAACTTCTTGTAAAACAACTTCCAGTTTTTGTTTAGAAAAGAAAGTTTTTCTTTGCAAAACTTCTTGTAAAACAACTTACAGTTTTTCTTCATCCGTACCCCACAAGTACAATTTTTCTCCTTTAGGTACTTCACAAGTACAAAATCGCTTTTCAAAACATCCTCTTTGAAAACATTGATACAATGCTAGCTACATGGCCATTCAAATGTCCATATCCGAGGACGCGGCTATTCCGAATAGTTCTACTCTGTAGAGGTGTACACGTTCCACAAGATCCAGAACATCTGCCGTGAACAACCACGGACTGTATCAACAGTATGTGAACATCAGATAATTGATATTAACCATCCACTATGTTCAAGCTAGTAAATGACTATCTCTTCAGTTGGGTTTGTGCTCCCCGGCACCACGTCACACATCGCCATGACAGGAGACCCAAATGCCGCGCCCGGCGAAAAACTTAATCCCACAGTTTGTATGCCTCGTGTTTCATAACTTGGCGACATACGGTTCGAGGGATCTCATCCCTTATAGAAAATTGAAATAGATCACACACTAACAAGAACAATTTTCAAATTAAGCCCCGTGCCCATGTTGGGGTAGAGTGGCAGTACGATAAAGGTTGTCCGGCGAAGACTAGGTTATGTGTCATTTTTTTAAACATATTTTTCCAAAAATGACCACTTCACAATCCTCCTATGGATAAGGCTCCACCTTTCCACCGGGTTTTCCATAAAGCCTTTGTTTTGCAAAAGTCATATTTTTAGGGTGTCCACTTAGTGACTTATACTTTTGGTGGTAATAAATACCATATGGTGGCTATGGGCTTGGTAATACCAAGTTTCAACTAATGGCAAGATATTAACTTGTATAATATTAATAGTAGTAATAGCCACACAAAAATAGTTTTGATAACCAAAGTTTTTGTAAAACTTTCGGAAGTAAAAACATGCATGATAGATAATGATAAGTGTAGTAGCAAGCATCAGGATGGCTTGCCTTAAAACTCTTTGTGTCCCTGGCTTTGAAGTAGCTTGAACTTGACACATAGCTCTACCACTCCTTCTTCTTCTTCTTCTTCATTTTCTAACGCCGTAAAAGAATAAATGACACACACTCAGAACCAAATGAAGGCAACCAATAATACAAAGCAACACATACATCAAGCAAACTTATACTAATGCAATCACTCAAAAAATTATCGAGAAAACTACCACACAAACACACATGGTATAAATGCTAACACTGGAATATTTATGGTTTGGAAAACCATATTCCACATCCTAAACATCATGGGTTGAGTGGGTACACCACTCTCATACCAAGACATTGAAGAAGCTAAAAATAGCCTTTGGTCACAAGGGTTAGACTACTAAAGTAATAAGAAACATTCAAAGCAATACCCATGTCAGTGGGTATTAACCACAACATAAGCAAGCATCACCAAATAAGTTTACCACTAACTTAATGCATAGATAACAAGATAAGACTAAACACAACCATACCACTAATGCCATACTCATGCTAAAGTAATCACCCAGAATATTCCACTCGCAAAGCAAACACAGATGGACAAGATAGTTACTGACTATGCTCACACCTACACAAAGACTAAAGAATCACTCAATCATAAACATAACTAAACAAACCAGTGGCTCAACCACTTGTAACAAGTCATAAGACACACTCTAAAACACAAACATCATATGAGATAAGTATAGCTAGAAACATGACAATAACAAGGGTTCACTAATAGCATACTAGTATGAAAGATCACTACACAAGCATGCCTAAGAACTAATGTAATCCACAACCAATAACAACTATCAAAAATAGCTATGCCCTAATAACAGGAGTGGAAACATGCTAAACAAGCTAGGCTAAACATACACTCATAAAATAGAAAGATAATAATAATAGAGCAATTCACTATTTCTAGGGGTACCACTAGTACAATAATAAAGAAGCAATCATCACTACAAGAATGCATTTTCCTATACAAGCAGCACATGATCATAAATACCCCCTAACAGAACATGCACTTTACACATTCTAGTAAATAATTACACTAAAACTAATTCTATGAAAACAACTACTTAGGAAGAATCAACCAAGTCTAATAATCATGCTTTTATAACAACTAAAAAAACAAGCATCAAAGTAACATGCCATACAATCAGTAGCTATGCACTTAATACATGTTCAAATAAACATTTTCTAAAATTAACCCACTCAAGGCAAATTCTATCTACACATAATCCTCAACATTAGGAAATTTCTATTAGTGCAAACAACACACATAAGCAAAAACTAGACTACTAGGAATATTCCTATGGTGGAGAAATTATATTTCTCACCAAAATGAAAAGGGACCAGTGGGTGTTACACTATCTTTCCAAGGCATTTGAGGGTCACAAAGCCTCTGGTTGCATTTGTGGAAAAATAACATTCCACTTAACATTCATCACAAAGCTACACATTCTAGTGAAAGTAATAGGGTGCATCTAGTCAAACAAAAGCTACACATGCTTTCCTATAAAATAAAATGCAAGCTAACAGAGGTGATAACATCCACAAATCAGTACCAAAATGGTACTGGAATCATCAAGTCAACATCAAACATCTAGGGAATAAACTCCCTACAAAAATTACACCAAGCAAGGATTACATAGATCTAATTGCACACAAGCTCATCCAATTGGATCCACATCAAAAATCATTTTTAAACTCTCTACAAAAATCCTAGAAATGCCCACTGGACATTTACCTAAATGGATGGCATCATCCATAGACAACTCTCCTTGATGCAAGGTCAATTCCTACTGATAGATGTACTCAAGGGCTACTCAAAACAATTTGGTTTGACCAAAATGGATATATATTTTTAAAGTTATGCACCACATGGTCTAACAGACAGTCTCTGGCATTTTAAATACCAATGGAAAAATAATCATCCAAATTTAAATCTACAAGTTGGATGTGGTTAGGAAAAAGTTAATCTACTCCCATGAATTTTCGTTTGAAATAAAACCTATTATTTCTATTTTTAACAGACCAAAAGAAAAGCATCCGTTTCCGTTAATTTTAAAAAAGAAAAACAACGCACAGCGCGGGCTGGGTTTAACATGCGCGCGACACACTAGGCTCAATGCGGCCCAGCGCATGCGCGCGCCCAGAAGCGGTGCGGGAAACACGGTCTTTCAAGCGGGGCCGTAGATCTAAGAATCTACAGTCATGGACCGTCTTCTCTCTCTCTCTCTCTCTCTCTCTCTCTCTCTCTCTCGCGCGCGCGCATCAGAAACGCGAAGGCGGCGTGGGAGTGCACGATTCCTCACCATGGGGTTGCGAGGGGAAGTGGCACGGTGTCGTAGGTGTGCCAGGATGTTGGGGCAGTGCACGGGCGCGGGAGTTGGCGTGCACGGCGGCTCCATACGGTGGCGCAACACAGCTCGGCCGCGGCGGCGACAACGACGGCGTCTCTGCAAACGAGGGAGCACGAGGGGATGCCAGTGAGGGGTTACGGCATACGGCGAACACAGAGGTGGTGAAAAGGAGAGGCGGCACGGCTCGAAGTGAGCTCCACCTTGTTGGCTCGGTTGCGGTGGCCGGCGGTGGAAAATCCGTTCGCGGCGTTCACCGGGGGCTTCCAGGGTCGTTTGGGTGCTACGGGGTGGATGCGGTGGAGGTGTGGAGCAGTGCGGCGAGAGGGTGGCGTGGGGTATTAGTTATGCGCGCGGCGCCGTGGTCGGAGACGTGCAGTGCTCTCGGGTTTTCCGCGTTCGGCACGGGAACTTGTTCCCTGGCGCGTCCACGACATGCAACAACGTGGCTAGGTGCCTGGGAGGTCGAGGGTGGGTAGGAACAGCAATAGGGCGGCGTTGAGGGCTGGACATGGCGGCGGCTTGGCCACAGTGGCCACACTCTGTGCGCCCAGCCCATGTCCCTCTCCTCTCTGTCCTCTCCTCTTTACTATCGTGTCTCTCCCTCTCTGGACCTTCTAGAGCAAACCAAAAGCACCTCTCTGAAGTACAAATATATGGCAACATGTTTGGCAAAGTTGCACTTCCCAGTTTGCAATAAATTCAAATGAAAACAGTAGCCAAAGTTCTGCAAAAATAACATTCAGAAAAATTCAGTTAAAATGACTTGGCCAAAATTGCTAAGTGTTGAAACAGATAAAATCATCAAAATGCAATATGTTTTCAAGGCTCAAATAAATTCCAAATTTTGTTTTCAAAGCAGTAGATTGTTAAACAAGTTTTAGTATTTCAGAAACATCGTTTGAAAGCAAAATTGGAATAGTGGAAGACTTTGAAAACAAAGTGGAAAAAGGGATACTTTCTGTTTTTCTAAAAAGCCATTTTTCTGTCTTATTTTCTTCCACACAAAAAACATGCAATTGATTGTTTTCCAACTCCACAAATCAAACCAACCTTATAGTTTTGTAGCCCATATATCATAGAAAACTTTCATGCCAAGAAAACATAAAATGTGATTCTCTAACATACTGAAAACAAGTGCTAGATATTGATACTTGGCTAGTTTTTCAGAAATAATTCCAAATAGAAACATCAAAAGAAAACATCTAAATTTTCAATTGCCATTTTGTTTTCTTGATTCAAATAAAGCCAAATAATAATTCTAAGTTGAAATCAACCTTGATACAACACTTGGGACAAAAATTCATCAAAACATCAAATGGAAAACATCACAGAAACAAAAATAAACATCAGGAAAAATAATATTTATTTCGAAAGAAAATATTTCTTGCATTGCATATATGACTATTTTCATATGCACATGTAGGTTCACACCAACATGTTGTTAGAAAAAAAAATTGTTGGCCCACATTTTTGTCTCCTTTAAACTACAGTACAAGGATCCAAAAACTGGGGTGTGACAAACACAACCAAGATACTTTGCCCCAACGAAGCAGTGAGGTTGTCAATCTCAATGGTTTTGCTAACACAAAGGATTAGCTGTATAATATGGAAAATGATGTATGTTTGCAGTGAATGAAAGGAAAACAGTGTTTGCAGTAAAAAAAAAAAGAACAGTTCTTGCAGTGGTTGTATTATCAGTGTAAAAGAATGGACCGAGGTCCACAGTTTACTGGTGGTGTCTCTCCATAACAGATAGATAACATGTTGGGTAAGCAAATTACAGCTGGGCAATTGATAGATATAGAGGCTGCACCGTAGTGCATATGCAAGACATGATGATTACTATCAGATTTATTTGGGCATTACAACATGATTCATAGACCGTAATCCAACTGCATCTATGACTAATAATCTACCCTCAGAACACAATCCAAGCAGACGTTGGGTATTAAGATGCAAGCAACAGATTATTGCATTAAGTAAAGTGCGTAATATAAACAATAGAATTATCCTTAGACAAAGCATTGTTGTTTTTCCCTAATGGCAACATCACATCCCCCATCCGTCACGTTTCTGTCCCTCTAGCATATATAAAAGGGAGGCATGAACCCACCATCGAGCATAAATACTCCCTCTTGGAGTTACAAGCATCAACTTGGCCAAAGCATCTACTAGTAACGGAGAGCATGCAAGATCATAAATAACATATAAAAGATAGATCTATAATAAACTTGACATAGCAGTCAATATTCATCGGATCCCAGCAAACACAACATGTAGCATTACAGATAAATGATCTTGATCATTTTAGGCAGCTCACAAGATCTAAACATGGTGGCATAAAGAGGAGAAGACAACCATCTAGCTACTGCTATGGACCCGTAGTCCAAGGATGAACTACTCACGCATCACTCCGGAGACATGCATGGTGATGTAGAGCCCTACGGTGATGATTTCCCCTCCCGACAAGGTGCCGGGGAGAGCTTCATAACCCTCCCGAACAAGGGTTGACGATGACGGCGGTTATAGAACTTTTCATGGATGGAGGCTCAGGTATTTAGGGTTTTCCCGGGAAGGGGTATAAATAGGCGAAAGGGCAATGTTGGTGGGTGGCCAGGGGGCCCACACCACCTTGTGGCGCATCCAGGGGCGCTGCCCTATGGTGTGGCCACCCTGTGGCCACCCTCCGGGTCTCCTCCGGACTCCGTGTACGTGACAGAAAAATAGGACCGTGGGATTTTGTTTCGTCCAATTCTTAGAATATATCCAGAACAACTTTTCTGAAACCCAAAACAACAGAAAACATGAACTGGCACTGTGGCATCTTGTTAATAGGTTAGTCCCAGGAAATCCACAAAAATGATATAAAGTGTATAGAAAACATGTAGCAAATCACATAATATTAATCATGGAATATCGGAAATTATAGATACGTTTGAGACGTATCAGTCATTTCCTCCAAAAATTTGAACATAAGATAAGTGTGAAAATATGTATAGGAGATAGATGATGCATAATGGAGTCTAGGAAAATGGTCTCACGAGTTTTTGAAATGAACTGTTTACCAAAATTTTGAAATTTAAAATGTACTCAATCTATTTTTGAATATCTTATTCAAAATTTTGAAAATGACTTGCAAATATTTTTGGATAAATAGGTCACATATGTTTATAGGCATGTTGGGGAATTTTGCCAAGAATTTAGGAAATACTTTTGTTCACAAAATATTTAAAATTCCATTTCTGGAATTTTTGAAAATAATTATAAATAAATCATAAAATGTGTCCAAAATGAATATTTTGAAATGGGATGAGAGGGTATTTAATATGGATCGCAAGAGTGATTTTTAACGAATAACTCATTTGCAAATATTTTACATTTCATGTGAAAACAAAGAAAACCAAATGAGGTTTATTAGGTTTTTAAAACCTTGGGATAAAAGGGATTAAATGGCCAAGATAAAATCAATGGCCAGAATATACGTGAAGTACACGTCATGCTGATGGGAAGGGAAAGTTTGGTTGAGCTTAATATGAATTAGAAGTGATTTTGGAAAGGATGCTAGATTTAAGTGGAATGAGATATGGTCACTCGGCTGTATAGCCTCCAAAAGGGCTTGGATAGAAATAGCTAGAGAGTTTCAAAATCTAATTTCAAAACTTGGATGGAAAGTATAGATATATTAGATGAGATCCATGATGGTGCATTGATGAAAGAATCAAGATTTGTCACAATGGCATGTCTTCAAAGTTGGAAGCTTTAAACAGATAAGAAGATGGGTTTAAGAGAGGTTTTGAATCTGTTCCCTATACAAAGTCTTGTTAGTGGTAGAATTAAATTATTTAGTTTCACACGCACTCACAAACAAACAAGTATATGCCCTTCAATGCAAACACGGGATAGGATCACACACTTGGCAAGTCAAGCATAAGACAAACAAGTCCATTCAAGCAATTGCGTTTTCACACCAATTTACATAGTGTTTTACCAAGTGTGGTTAAAAGGTAGTGATCAAGGAATACCATGATTTTGGGAAAGAGTTCAACTCAAAGCTTGTCATTTTCCAAAGATAACGTCGATAGGGCAAAATACAGGGGCAATATAGTCCCCACTTGTGGCCTTTGCTAAAGAGGAATAAGGATTCAACACCCCGTGTTCGTAAGTGACTCGGATGGAGTTTCGTGGTGGTGATCCCATGCTGCTCCGGTGGACTCGCTGTGGTGGACGCTGTTATTTTATGGTGATCCAAATTCATATAAAGATAAAGGAAAGTTCGGCCTCCGCTACGCGGAGGCCTGTCGCCGGAGGATTAGGGACGAAATCCTGGTCCGCACCTGTCGCGTGGAGTGCCGAGTACGAGTTGGATTCATAGTTACCGACCTAGTTAGGTCAGGACCGCATTTATATAAGCCACCGCACGGGATAAGCCACACATTGTAAATCCCGGCGTGATTGTAACCTCACCCGAAATAGTGAAGTATTACTGGTTGGCGCCCGTGGTTTTTTCTCTTCCTTGTTGGAAGAGTTTTCCACGTTAAAATCTCGTGCCCCCGTTGGTTCGATCTTACTTAATTTCATCATTGATTTCTATTGCTTGTAACAGACGCCATCGCCATGGCTGCCGGCGGCAGCGGGCGGTTGTGGTTCCCTTCGTATGCAGGAGATATATCATAAAATTGTTAGTTTTCCGAAATTTGGTCCGTAAATTATTAGTTTTATGCTATTATTATGTTCACCTTCGCCGATCATCTGAACCAACCAAACTGAAATTCTGGATTTCCGGGTCCATCCTAAGCAGGCGCACGAATGAAGAGCTTCCCTTGTTTGTCAAGGAAAGAAAGAGGACAAACTTCTTGTCACGAAATCGTCTGATCCAGTATCTAATTAAACACCTGGAAGCAAAATGATAGAATTTGGTTTCATCAATCATAGGACGTGCGCATATCTCACGACGACTGATCCATCCGCTCCTCTGTGTATTCCGTCTGCTGGCCTTGCTAAGTTGCTATCTGACCAGCCCTGCTGATCTGATGTCCGTTAATTGTGTGCATAATTTCTCGGTAACTTTCCATGGAGGTTAGCGCAAAGATGAAGGATGAGGGCGGACACTTTATTAATTCCGTCTGCTGGTCTTGCTATCTGACCAGCCCTGCTGATGTCCATTAATTTTGTGTATAATTTCTGGATCGGTAACTCTCCAGTCTCCACAGAGGTTAGCGCAAAGATGAAGATGGCGTGGATGAGGGCGGACACTTATACTTGCGGTGGCGCTTTATTATGAGTCGAGTTTCTGGGGTTGTTGCCAGGACAGGGGCGAAATAGTGAAGTATTACTGGTTGGCGCCCGTGGTCGGTAAAAATTGTGTAGCGTGATGATTCGTGCGGTGGCGCTTTATTATGAGCGACCATGTGTGTCCATAAAAGTGCAGGACCCCATCTAGCATGCTATGGACTCGTGAACATGTCATGCGTGCGTGATGCATGCAATCCATCCATCGCTCGGCACATGACAGGCACACATGCATCCTCGTCTCCTCGTAACCCCAAAGCAAAGCGTCCCCCACAGGAGCTCCCATCCATCGTCTATCATCTATAGAAAAGAAAAGCTCCGATCCATGGATGCAACTAACAAAACAGGCCGTGACCGCCAAAACGCAACGGAACACATGCGGCGTTGGGCGCATCTCCGGATATCTGGGCCCCGCCCGGACACGAGGACCCATCTCTGTAGATCCGTAGGATGGGCCTGGGCCCACGAAACCGAAAAGGAGAAGAAGGACTGCAGCTGCATGCAGTTGACAGTACACAACTCCTTCATCTTTTTTTTTTTTTTTTTTTTTTTTTTTTTTTTTTTACTTTTCATCATAACTCGTCGATGGCCTAGAAACCGTTTCGCTCCTGGAAAAGAGATCTAGGAGGCGATCGTGTGCGTCCTAACTACAGCGGCGGCGGCCGGTCCCTGCCTCCTCCGTTAGCCTCTCCGGCGACGCGAGGAGGTGGGGACCATGGCGCTTTGGCGTCGGTGTGTAGTTAGGGTTAGCCTACTGCTTTCTTGGGGCGTCGTTGGGGTGGTGGGAGCGGCGTCCGGGCAAATAAATCTGCATCAACTCTACTCCCATACCGGCGGCGATCTTCAGGGCGGCGTCTCGGAGTTGATGGCAAAGTGTGCGGCTTGGTCCTTCAGATCAGTAGCTTGGTCTTCTCGTCGTTCTTCAGATCTGGCGAGATCAGTTTCTCGGTGTGTCGCTGGCGTTCGTGGTTATTCACGACGGTGCTGGCGGCCGGGGCGAGATGGTTCTTCTGGAGCGCGGATACTGGTCCGGAGGTGGTGGATCTGTTGTTCCTCTCCGACTTCGTCGATGGGAGGCGACATATCTTGGTCCAAGACAGCACGGGGACGTCCCCCGGTCGACGTGCCACAGCGACATGTGCCTTGCTGCGTGCAGCGGGCCTGTTCATCGACTCACAAAGCCTCGTTGGCGATGGTGCTTTCTCGGATCTGGCAATGGTGGAGGCTCGGCGTTTCCTTCGGTGTTCGTCTTGACGGCACTGGAGGAAAACGGCGGCCGCTCGCTACGGTGGTTGCAGTAAACCCTAGGGGTCGTTTTGTATTTCTCGATCTGTTAGGGTTTTATTTGCAAATTCAGGATAATCATTCTATCCCGGTTTGTCTTTTAGTTTCCATATGTGTTGCTTTTTGTAACTTGATTTTCTATTAATGAAATATGTGGTTGCTCTCAAAAAAAAAACTCCTTCATCTTTTTTCCCAAAGAAAACACGCAGCACAGGGAGAGATCTTTTTTAGAGGTAGAGATTCCTTCAGAAAAAAAAAGAGATGGAGATACTCACAGTATTATATTTCGTTGTGGGTTTAGATACGCGCTGATCATGTGGTTTTACACACACACACCGAACGTGATGTTCTGGATTTTTTTTTTTTTGTACAGAGGAGCGTCCCCGAAGGGACTAGAACCTGATACATTCACATCGCTGGATGACGCAGGAAATACAGGAGACCCCATAAAAACTGAAAATTACACATAGGTCCCTGGTTTTTGTAAGAAGGACCCTAGAAAGAAAAAGCGGAACGCAATCGGATCCATCTTCTTCTCCAGCGAGGAGCAGGAAGAGGCGAGCTCTGCAGCCATGAACAGAGACGGGGACGCAGCCACTTGCCCCTGTCCTGGCAACAACCCCAGAAACTCGACTCTTGGAGGGCCTCCCACAGGAGGTTGATCTCATGCCGGAATTCCTCAACGGCTTTTCAGGCGACTTCTTCGCCATGGTCATGGTTGTCAGCAGAACATCCTTGTTCGCTGATGCTGTGCTCCAATGGTTGGTTCTAATGCTCCAGAACCGATTCCAATCCGCAGCAGTCCACCCCTCGTCTTCATTCTTGACCACCACCATGGCCGGCGTCGAATGGAGAGCAAGAGCAGACCACCGAAAATCAAGATCGGCGAAGACCTGCAACCATCGAGTCAAAGAAAGCAACTCCCCAACCATCCGGTACCTGCCACGGACCGAGGAGGAGGAGCGAATATGATGTCGATGAGAACAGATCTTGGAGGCGAAATTTATTGGGCAGCGGTAGATTCCAGCCCCCCCTTCCTCCTCCACGGAGCAACGGAAGAAGCAGGCGTCAACCACGCCGACGAAGATTCCGCAACATCGCCGGAGTAGCTGCCTTCGCAAGCCTTATTCTTGGAGATGTCCACCACTTCCCCCATCGCCGGCATCACTGGACGCCACTCCAGCTCTGCAACCACGGGCAGAAGCTTCGGGATGCCTTGACCATGGCCGCCGACAGCCAAGGCACAGCTCCACAACGCCACCAGGGACCACACACGAAGAAAAACAACTAACCTAAGCCTAGATCTACTACCGGCGCCATCACCTCGCCTTCTTCCTCCGGCGTCACCGGCGGAAGCGGCTTGGATCCAGCCCGGGACGGCTCTCTCACAAACGACTCTCAAAGCGGCGAGACAAGGGCGCTTCTTTACTTGCGGCGTACACGTGTGGGGTTCGTGATGTTCTGGATTGGTTGGACCATTTAGGGCTTCCCAACAAATTAAACAAACCGCCAGCCTACATTGGGTCGACGTGGACGGACATGCAACTGATCGACGGGAGCCTTTTCATCTGTCATGTTCCTCGGTCCCCTTCCGGCCCCTCGGACTCGCAGATCTACCCATCCATTTCTCCAACCCATGCATTGCATGCACTGCACGGAACTAGCTGAGCTCGACCTAGACCGAGATCGATCCCGAATCTGAATCGATGAATGATGCGCAAAGCATTAGATTATGGTGACTACGTCTCCATCGCTACATGCATTTGGTTGAGCAGTCCGCGTCTGCCGCCTCTGGGTCTGGTCCTCCTGCTGTCCTGCTCCTGCCCATGTTTTAGTTGGAACAGCGAGACGCAGAGGTGGGTATGCAGCATGCTGTGCGAGAGTTAATGACCGGTGCACTGCGCGGGTTGCAATCGTCCATTAAAATATAAGAAGTTTTAGTATTTTCTAGACATAAAGTATGTTTTAGTGTACAGATTCATATGCATACTACACTAAAACATGTCTAGGTACGTGTTGTGAAAAACGGTAAAACATCTTTACATTTCGATGCGGAGGGACTACTAGATTCTTGCCTTCTTGGCGGTGGCAGAAGCGTTAAGTGGAAGCACGGCAACGAGGGCGGCATGGTCAGAGATGACGTGGGAGGTGCCTTCCATGGCGATACGGTGGCCGGTGGCAATAAGAATGCGGGAAGGGGGCACGGCAGCAGTCGCGCATGAGAGATTTTAGCATGGTGGCGCGGCGCTCGTGCCCCAAATTTGCATCACAAGGGACCAATTTTCTGGGCTACCAAAAAAAAAAAAAACAGGGCACGGAATATGGATGCTATTTTTAGTAGAATGATGAAACTCATGTGGATTTATTTTTGAGACATTCACTCTTATCCAAACAAAAACCATGCCCAAATTAATCAGGGCAGACTAATTATAGAACTACGTTCGTTGCTCCACGCAACAAGTATAAAACCGGCTGAATTCAAGCAAGCATGTTTGATTACCGCTTACAAGCGTCTAGGCTTTGTTAGTTTTCACACCAACATATATAAAAACAACAAGAAAAGAAGTAATCCTGATTTATTCGAAGAGGCAAGCTAGATCCCTTTTCCTCTACTCCTCTATTTCTTGCTTGACAAACTCTAGTGTTGCATTTCAGTTTCAGTTTGAACGCTCATCTTGTGAGATTGTGCCTTGCTATCTCAAAATGCAGATGGAAGCTGGAGATGCAACTCACACCAAGGAGGAAAAGAAGAAGGTTTATCTACAACTAATTTTTCCTTCATAAAAGGGCAAATATGGATGACTGGAACTTCCAACCCAAATATATAGATGCTAAAAAATCACGCCAATTATTGATAGTAATATGCATGCCATACAAAAAGGCTGATGAACACATGCATCCTTATTCATTAAGGAACACGCCCAAGAGGCCAAACCAGCCAAGGAAAAGAAGGACAAGAAGGAGAAGAAAGAGAAGACCAAGGAAAAGAAAGAGAAGGTCGGGGAGGTGACCGATGCAGCCAAGCTGAGGGCGAAGCTTGAGAAGATCGATGTGATTATGTGAAGATCGACGACTTGAAGGCGAAGAAGCAGGAGATCGTGACTCGACTCATGGAGCTCGAGGGGGCTGCTGTGGATGTAGCAGCAGGGGCACTCGCGAGCGGTTGAGGTTTCAACTTACCACCAAGTTCGTAAAAAATAATAAGCAATTTTAGGCGATGAAGCCGAGTGCATTTCTGCAAGTCGATGAAAGAGATGCACTTGGTCTGTATATTACTATTATCTTGAGCTGTATATGTGCATCCAGTCTTGTTGATCACTTAGTGATGATTTTGGTGGACATGGGTGCTTTTCTGTAAAATAATATTGTCTGATTAGATTATTTAAATATTCTTCTTCTCAATAGCCATATCATCCGTATCTTTGCCCTTCTCTTCCCCTTCTACCTCAATTGACAACTCATAGATCCTATCCTTGATAAACATGGGAAACGTCGGCGGAATTTCAGTGTAGTTAAGGCAACCGACCAGAATACGTAACACACCATGTTTGCGTGTATATTCCATGTCAATCTTCCTTGTCATTCCCAGCAAATTTCCCACGGACCATAGTGCAAGGTAGTCACCCTTGTGTTCCTCGGGTATCCCAAAAACGCAAACCCAAAAATCTGGCAATGTGTCGAGGGGCTCAATTTTCTAGCCCTAGCTATCTATTGTCATTTCTTAATCTCTATTTGAAATCCTGCATGCACCAAAGACTTTCAGTCTTTCAAGCTCAATTTTAGAAGCGAACATGACCTTGAACACATTATGTCCAACCTGACTGACGTCCCAAACAAACACATCTGTTAGTACTACTCTCTGTAGCCGAGTTATGACCTACAGAATTGTCATTTCCGCCTTTGCAACCGTAATTGATGCCAACCTCGTATTTTCCAGTCTAGGGCGATAATTTTCTGAGAGCGGCACCCCAAAGAACATGAGTTTGTCATGGATGTACCCATACATTATGGGATGCGGCTTAGGTGCTGCCACCAGTGGGCATGGACCGCTAACATGGATAGAACCACCGCACAAGAAGCAAAACGACGCAGGACAATCAGCCAAAAAGTGTCCAGTAACCCCATAGTGAAAACACTTTAATTTGTTAGCCTTCTTAACATTCTTTTGCATAGCGTACGCTACCGCTACCACTTTAATTTGTCTGCCTTCTTAACATTCGAAAGCCAGGCCGGTCACTGTGCCCGTGCGGTCTTTGAGCACCTTGGAGATCGTGTTGTCAATTATAGCAATCAACTTGATGCCATCGTCATCAACCAGGCGCTGCCAGAAGCGTGCCCTTCTTGTTGAAGGCGAGTGACCTTATCGGGAGGGTGAACCTAGCAAAGTTGCTCAGAAACATGCCGTACGGAAGGAAATACGGAGACATTCAGGATCTCAAAGTGAACAAAATATCAAATCCTATACCGCACACTAGGAGGGTCCGGTTTTAAAAACCTAGGAAGGAGTAGAACTTGACGGAGTGGTCGATGGAACCGGACGCCAGCGAGCCGCCGGAGGGTGGCCTGAGGGCGACCGCCATGATGCCGTCCTTATGAAGCCGGATAGTGGCGACGGCCGCTGCCGCCGAACCGGAGCTGCGACCACCACTCCCCGTGGCACTCACTTCGGCGCCGCCATGGATCTGGATGGCCACGTTGGCGGGTGGACGCGGTGATGACGTGCTCCCCTCCGGGTGCCCAAGCGACAGAGCAGAATGACGGGGTGGACTGGGTGGCGGCGTAGGCGGAGACACGGCTGAAGGCAGGAGAGGCGACAACTAGGGCATGGGGAGAGAAGAGGAGAGCGCGAGAGGCGGCGCTTGATCTAGGTTTTCACGTGCCAAGTAGGATATTTTCACCCAGCCAATACGAAAGGAGCAGGCATCTCAGAATGGGATGCAGTCTCCTGGATGGATATCGAGTCATTCTACAGCTCTAGGTACCCACAGCACAACGGGTCCAGCCGTCAGCCTGAGGGGTTTGGGTAAGTTGTGTGCAAATGAGCAAAAAAGGTTGAAGTGTTGCACAAGGCTTCGCCGTGTGGAGGGCTGAAGTGCTCTCATCCTTTGTAAGTAAATATATACGGTGATTGCTGCGGTCTTTTTTCATTGAAATTGCACTAATTAAATCCGACCATAGCTATATCGATCGAGTAAACATATGCTTCTTACACGTTGTTTAAAAAAAATGATGGTCGCTGGGAAGAAGCTCCGGATGTTTTCTTAAAAAGATATGGTGCCTACGCACCGAGTTGCGAGCACGGGCACTCGGACTCGGGCTGGCCGGGGAGTGCCTCAGTCCACCTTACATGTTGTTTTGAGAGCGCAACGTTAACTGGACCATAGTACAGGGACGTGGACGAGACGAGGCAGGTCGTCGGCATAGTGCGCCCCTCCCCTCAAGCTAGTTTCAAGGTACAGTACTACTCCAGTAGACACACGGACTTTATTAGCACTGCTTTTAATCAACATATTGGATAGCTGCCCGGCCCCTCCCGTGCTCGTTACATCCACAAATGCAGCTTGGTACGAAAATGTGGCAGAGTGGGGAAGTAGGCAAAAGGTGGCGAGGAGTCGATTTACTTACTAATAGAGGTAAGTTCTGTGAAATGCATCCAAGGGGATGTAGCTCAGATGGTAGAGCGCTCGCTTAGCATGCGAGAGGTACGGGGATCGATACCCCGCATCTCCAACTTTTATTTATCCTTTGGACATTTTTCTCCTTCATATCGTTGAAGTCGAAGGTGTTGGATCTCTCCCTTTATCTTTTCTGGATGGGGCTTTGGAGGGTACGCGCGTAGTACGCCCATTGTAATCAACTGCATCTGCATCGGCGAACAAATTTTTTTTTTGAACATAAAGGTGGCACCAGGGTGCCAATTGCATTACTCATAAGCAAGTTACAGCATTTAAAACAAATTGGTCCAGCCTAATCAATCTCCCCATTCAACTTTTTTTCATTTTTGAGAGGGCCGGATGTAAGCGGTGCATATTGTCACACGACACGAGGAACATTATATGCGAGATCGACGATACATCTCAGAGAAGATCGACCATCTTCGCTCGTAAAATAATATACTGTACTCCTTCTTACGCGAGTAGTAGTTTCCTTCTCACGCGAAATAATGCTTTTTGAATCCGCGCATGTGATGATAGATTGGACAAACTAACAACATTACATGCAGGATATATACCAGTAATTTAAGCGCAAAACAGGCCGAGATGTTGCAGAGATAAACTGCATACCTGACGATAGCACCTCTCTCCATGCAAGTTTGGTTTTAGTAGTACTGGAAAACACCAAGCTGGATATTAAATGGGCAGCAGTTAAAAGCGTGCGTACGTACGTGTTGCAAGCGAAACATGTGTATTAGGGCAATACGAATAATAGAGCCGGTGGATAGAATCCGCGTCGTACCACTAGTAGCTTTAATGGCCCTAGCTTATTTAGCTTAGCGTGTCCTCTCAACTTTCCTTTTGTTCGGCCAATCCACATGCAGGACGAACCTTTGTTTCTTTTTCGCCACACCATTTGTTTTGGCGTAATTACACATTCTTTCAGCGGAAGGAGGTGCTTATTAGTTTGCTGATTCACTTGGGTAGTAACAGAGCGGCAAGTTCTGTTAAGCAACTTCTGTTAAGTCCACTAAATATGTTAGTATAAGTATATGATATATATGCATTCAATTCAAAAAAAAAGATTCACTTGGGTAGTAACATGAACGGTAACATCGTACATATATAGATAAAATAGATGTTGTGGCAAGCAATTAACGAGAAAATATAAACATGTGGTAACATAGTATGCAATTACATACCAGATTTTTATACTACCAAATTTTTATAGAAGAGAGTTTTAATTACAAAACGTTACGGCAACATTTATTACATAACGTAGTTGTCGCACACACACCACCCCAATCCTAGACGACTACTATCTAAGGATGGCTCCACTAGTAGAAAACAGGGCATTGAGCCAAGCACATTGGAACCGGATGTGATAAAAACCGGTTCTAAAGGGTCTGTCCCCTGTGCCCCCTCCCTGCAGCAAAAGGCCGCAAGGCCTTTAGGACCGGTCTGTGATATACAGACCGGTCCTAAAGGCCTTGCGGCCATTTGTTGCTGGGACGGGGCCCAGGGGACAGATCCTTTAGAACCGGTTTTATCACAAACCGGTTCTAAAGGTTTTCTCATTTTTTTTGCAGCAACTGCGGGTCCCGCTGTCATAACCTTTAGCACCGGTTTGTAATACAAACCGGTCCTAAAGCCCTCCCCTAAACCCTATATTCTACCCCGAGCGCTCTATTTTTTCCAGGTCGAGCTCAACTCCATTTTTGCTCTCTCCTTCCTCTTGTGAGCTCTAATCCATCCCCATTTTTCTCCACCATTTGTCAAGCTTGTTGGTACCCATCGGTTCTACGGTTAGCATCAACATTCCCTCTTCCGGTATTGCAAGTTTTGCTCGTTTTCTTGCTCATTTCATTTTTGTTGTGCTAGCTAGGTGTTTGATGAAATGCCTAAGCTAGAGAGAGTTCATCATTTGTTATGTATACATATGCAATTTGAGCTCAAATTTAATTATGATTTATGGTTTTTTTTAGTGTCGCGCGCCTTGTCCCCCTCCTCACCGCCGTCGATCGCCCCGTCACCGACACAACCTTGGTGAGCCTATTGTTTTTATTTACCAAAACAAATTTTGATTTGTATGATTTACATATATATTTACTTGTATATAATTTTTTTTATATATATAGCGCCATGGTTTTGATATCCGTCCCCGTTGGCCCTCGTCCAGTCTATGATTCGGATGTGGTATATTATATTTTATAACTACATATTTTCATTTCCTAATTATATGATAATTAATTACGCCGACCAATTTGACATAGATATTTTTATCTAGGAGGTAGTGGAACCGGAAATGCCAATCGACCCTATTGTTGAGAAGTTACACTTAGTTGAACAAGAAAATGTTGGCTTGAAAGAAAGATTGAAAACAACTGAAGAAAGGTTGGAAAAAACTAAAAGAGAGAAGATGACCTTGGAAAAGGTTCTTGCCGGTGTCGTCGATGGTCACAAGAGCGAGATGGACGCAATGCGCCTGAAGATTAGAAAGATTAGAAAATATGCAATTAGTAAAGAGGCTTGGTATCATTATGCCGTCGGGTCAATTGTTACCTTTGTTGCGATTTTGATCGCATTTGTTGTTGTTTTAAATGCATTAATTAGAGAGAGGTTTTATGTATGGTCACTACGCTACTTTGGTTTTAACGTGTGATGAACTTTTTGTATTAATTAATTAATTTAGTCATGATGATTTAGCATAATGGTTGTTGATAAATTTATATAATGCAGATGAACCGGCAATGGATGTACAGTGATCGACGTCGTCCCGAATTCCTTAATGGCATGCATAGTTTTCTCAATGTGGCTGAGAAAAACAGGCAGAATGGATTTATTTTTTGTCCATGTAAAAAATGCCAGAATAAGAGGAATTTCCCTAGCTCAAGAACCATACACACCCACCTGTTGCAAGAAGGCTTCATGCCCAGTTATTTTTGTTGGACCAAGCACGGAGAAAGAGGGGTTGTAATGAAAGACAATGAAGAAGAAGAGGATAATGATAATTATCCTATGTTCGGTGAACACGGTGATACTGAAATGGGGGAAGACGAGCCTGAACTTGAGGACATTGTTGATCGGCCTCTTTCGTTCATCGGCCTCTTTCGTTCATCGGCCTCTTTTTCGTTCATTTCCTGCTATCAAGTAAGTAATAACTAACTCTTGTATTCATTTTTCTTTTGTCGGCCAGGGTTTGGCAAATGTTCATCAAGGAAGAACCCGGTACATGGGCAGACAAGCTCAACTTTCAGATAAACAAAGTAAGTAGTACTACGTACCCTGGTTTCAATACCATTACATTACCATTCTCTTGATTATTATTAATTTTACTGAATTATGTTTCTCGTATATAGAACGTCCCGCAACAACCACAGGGCACTGATTATTGTGGATACTACGTTTGCGAGTTCATTCACAGGATTATCAATGAGAAATCCCGTACTTCCAGAAATCTAGAGGTACGTAACCGGGTCTTCACAACTTTATTTATGTTGCCATCAATTATGTTTAGTTTTGTTCATAACTTAATTGTTTTCATCTACTTCTTTTAAAGATGGCACGAAAGCGGGCGATGCTCAAACCAATCGAACGTTGCAAGGCAATTGCAGAGGAATTGGCAGGATTTCTCCTCACGCAAGTCATAGATGAAGGCTGAGAATTTTTCCATCCTATGAACCAATTATAGCCAGCTCCCTTCTCTATGCAAGTATACAACTATTGGAAACGAACTTCAGATTATGTAATGCTCGGTCGATTACTTCATGTTACATGTATATATATATATGTACTTTTATTTGGTGCATCAACATTTAACCGCAAACACGGAATCGGAAACACTTAACCGCAAACACGGAATCGGTGTTTCCGGATACGTATTTTCGATTACGTGTTTCTGATTCCGTGTTCGTAAAAAACGAAACACGGACACACGGAATCGGAAAGACGTAAACGGAAACCCTGAAAATACGGAACACGCCCTAAACCCTAAACCCTAAACCCTAAATACGGAATCGGAAACCCTGAAAAGAAAAAGGAAAAAAAAGAAAAAATCATTAGGACCGGTTGATGTTACCAACCGGTTCTAAAGGTCCTCCGCCTGCGCGCACTCCTCGGCGCCCACGTGGAGGCCTTTAGAACCGGTTTGTGACAGACTGGTTCTAAACGGGGGGGGGGGGGGCTTTAGTCCCGGATACGTAGCACCGGATTTGTATCCGGGCCCAAAGGCCCTTACAAACCGGTGCGAATACCCCTGTTTCCACCAGTGCTCCAACCCCCGCTCCTGCCTCGACCCATCGCTTCAACTCATCCAAAGCTCTCGCATCCAAAACCTTGTCGTCACAAATTTGGATGACGTTCCCAAAAAACCCTCGGGTTGCGTTGCGTTGCTTCCAAATCATTCGGGTTATCAGGATTACCGATGAATCTACCGATTTCCTTTGCTTGTCTCTAAATCTCGCTCTGACTGTCAACCGCCAGTTTTCAAGAGTATCTGCCACTGTGGGCGTAGGAATCTGGACGAAACACCACTTCATGTGTAGTGTATAAGTCGATGACCCGTAAATATTACATCCTTCAGAGTAGTACAACAGAAACATAGACGATCCAAGGTAACACTATAGGATACAATTACATCCATTACAAAATCTCGAGAACACATCTTTCTATATCAAAGAAGGTCTCGTTCAAATAAAACATCAGAAGATGCAAATTGCAACTCTAAACTGGAGAATAACTCTAGCTCTAAACTTAATCCACTACTACGGCTGTGATCACAGCTCTAACCTATTGCTTCTGAGTATCTAAGTATAGGAATGGACTCCTCCTAGCTTCATCAGATAGCTTTGGTTTCACGTCGAAGACCTCCTCATCAACGTGATGGCTATCTGACATCTCCCTGAATGGCTTTATATCTAAACAGAAGGTCAAAAGGGAACAAATGAGTAACGAGCGTTATTGATGACCCACAAGTATATGGGGTATATCGTAGTACTTTCGATAAATAAGAGTTTCGAACCCAACGAGGAGCAGAAGGTGTTGACAAGAAGGTTGGATAGAGAATTCACTATAAACACTAGAAAACAGATTTTTGGTGGTTTTTGATATAACGGATAAATAAAGTGCGAGTAAATAAAAGACAGTAAATACAATTGCAGCGAGTGACCCAATCCTTTTTAGAGCAAAGGACAAACCGGTTCGCCTACTTATGATTACCAAACATTCTCGAGGACACTTGAAAACTTCGTCAAGCGCTTTCGTTTCATACATTTGATTAATATTTATTGTTTTGATAGGTGTACTGTGGATGAACCTATGCTAATTGAAAGATCATCTTCCGTTTTGATAATTAATGACAACGGAACTATTGGACTAATGTCTATTTGATAGTACTTGCAGGTCCTATTTGTTATATATGAAAATGCCCATGTTCATCAAGTATACAATATCTATGGGTTACAAAAATGTTTCGAATGAAAAGAGCTCGAAGAAAAAAAGCTGGGGTGCCATTTTTGCAAGCAGCAGAGGCTCCTGTGAAACAATCGGAACCTCCCCATACATTTCCCAGCTCATCCATGCACTGGCCTCCGGTGGAGGATACGGTGGAACCTCCGCTAAAAACACCTTCGGGTGCATAAGAGCGGAGGCTCCACCGGAGCCTCTGGTGTACTTTCGGTGCGCGGAGCCTCCGCTGGCTCCACTGCCCCACTGTGGGGCTAGCCTTTGGTGGCGCCTCCGGTGTGGCCTCCGCTAAAACCCCCTTCGGGTGCATAAGAGCGGAGGCTGCCGCGGAGCCTCCGGCGGACCTCTGGTGGGCAGAACCTCCGCCAAAACCACCGGAGCCTCCGCCCTGAAGAATCAAGTTTGAAGAAAATGAGTTGCGCGTGTGCGCGTATGTGAAGACCACCGGAGCCTTCGGTGGAAACACCGGAGCCTCCGGTGCTGCGTGGACTGCACAACGGCCACTTGGGGGAAGGGGTATTTAAAGCCTTCCCCTACCTCATAAATGCTTAAGATTTTCCCATTCTCTCTCCTAGCCATTAAAGAAAGGTTCAACCTCCTAGATCTCCCTCTCCAACCACCCAAATACTCCGAAACTTTGTGGAAAGCTAGAGGAGACCTAGATCCGTGATTCCACCAAGGAAATTTCAAATCCATCCACCACATCCTAGTAGATCTAGAATCCTACATGAGGCTTAGAAACCTTAGTAGATCTTGTGCTTGTAGCTTCCACCTTGTTGCAAGAAGCTTCGGATCCATTGAGAGTCTCCATCCATCTTGTGGAGTGTCCTCAACCTTGTGTAAAGGTTTGGTCAATGCCTTCAAGTCGACCTCATAGTGGAAACGAGAATCTCCCTCACCGGAGAAGCTCAAGGAGAATAAGGTGTGCACAAACGTGCTATTGAGGAGCGCCTAGGTGGCTCCCCACCTCTCCAACGTAGACGTACTTCTCTTGAGAAGGAACTACGGGAAACATATCTTTGTCTCCTTGTTTACACTTGTGATTTATCTTGTTGCCTTTACTTCCGTTGTGTATCTTATCTTGTATCACTTAGGTTGCTCACGTAGGTACACATCTAGAGAACATTATCTTATCTTGCTTAGCCATAATTAAAAGGAAAAGAAGAAAAATTGGTAGTCAACCTATTCACCCCCCTCTAGTTGACCATAGTATAGTGTAGGTAAATGTGCAAGGTTTCAAGCCTCTCCGAGGCAAAGTCATTTGGAAGCGGTGAAACGAATCTTTCGATATTTAGTTCATACCCCAAATTTTGGTCTTTGGTATCCCAAGGGTTCACGTTTTCACCTCATCGGGTATTCGGATGCGGATTATGCGGGAGAGAAGACGGATAGGAAGTCCATATCCGGGGGTTGCCAATTCCTTGGCCGCTCCTTAGTATGTTGGTCTTCGAAGAAGCAAAACTGCATTGCTCTCTCCACCATCGAGGCCGAGTATATCTCCGCGGCAAGTTGTTGTGCCCAATTGCTTTTGATGAGACAAACCTTGAAGGATTATGGTATTCATTTTGACAAGGTGCCTCTCCTTTGTGACAATGAGAGTGCTATCAAGATCGCCTACAACCCCGTTCTTCACTCCAAGACGAAGCACATTGAGATCCGTCATCATTTTATTCGAGATCATGTTGAGAAGGGTGATATTGATCTCTCATATGTCTCCTCCAAGGATCAACTTGCCAATATCTTCACGAAGTCCCTTGATGAACCAAGATTTTGAGCTTTGAGGAATGAACTCAATGTCATTGATTCCTCCAACTTCACTTGAAACCTTGCATATGTACCTTGATTATAGGTGTTATTAGGTTTGGATGTAGGCATGGACAGTATACACTCCTCTTATTATGCAAAAATCAATTCATCATTGCATATCTAGTCAATTTGTGACTCATTGTGCTTAATTGTGAGTAGTACTCTTGGACCCAAGATACATCTTTGCGGTGCCAAAGTACACACTCAAACATGGTGGCCCCGGCCACCGACCTCCTCCTCTCGGAGTTGTTTTTATTTTGGTTTTTTCACGCACATCCTATTCCCCATTGACAACTTGTGCGGGTTCGGCTTTTATTTATTTGCATCTTGCGAACCCCCATCGAGTAATGTCTCTCGTATGACAGTTACAATCTTCAAACCCAAGCTCCCTTTTCCCAAAATACTATTCCTATCCTAATGCTCTCGTTTTTCTGGTCTTGGCGCGCGAAAACTGGGTCGAGCGGAGGCTCCGGTGAAACCATCGGAGGCTCCGCTGCGCTTGTCCATCGGAGCCCACCGGTACCTCCGCTGGTGCGAAATTCTCCCAGTGGATCTGTACTGCGCACGCGCTCTGTGGCCAGGGGACGAAACCTCCGGTGAAACCACCGGAGGCTCCACCCCCTGCGGTTCTGCGGGATAAAGGCTAGGGCGAGCGGGTCAACAAGATCTTGGATCTTATTTTACCCCACTCTCCCTCCTTCTTCTTCCTCCAAACCGCCGCCTCCCCCACGTCTCCGCCGCCGAGAAGGGTGCTCCTTCACTGGGAGGCCCTCCTCCTTGCCTTGGACCGCTCCGGATCTTCTTCCTCCTCACCTTCCACCATGGATGCGGGTATGTATGCTCTCTCTCTCCCATCTAGTTGATGGATGGAGAAGCACTAGGAGCCACATGTTCTTCACATCTAGATGCGTGGATTTAGGTTTTGGAGTAGGAAATCACAAGTACGAACCCTAGAAACCTAGATTGTGAGTATTAGGCTTGAATCACTTTGGTTCTTAGGGTGGATTTGTTCATGTTCCCTACCCATTGTCATTCATCCCTAATGTTCTTCATATCTTTGTTTCTCGGATTTGTGCGTCACATAAACTTGAGCATTACCTCTTCTTCATGCTTTTCTTGCTATCTCTCTTTCATAGATGCCTCCGGTTCCAAGGGCAAGGGCACTCACACCAAGAGCTTAGCTAGTCGCAAGGCTCCCAGAGTTTATGAAATCAAGGAAACATTGGACCCATCTCAGCCCAAGCGCAAGACGACATTCCCGGCTCCCGAGAAGACTTTGCCTCGCAAGGAGAAATCGGCTTCTCAAGTGTCCGAGGGAGTGTTCTTGGCGCATTGTTGCGAGAACCCCTATACTGTTGAACACAACCGCTTGATGCCACAGTTCCGGGGTAAGGATCCTCGATTCCACACCGTGTTTCAAAGCCAAATTTATCATGAGATTTTGATGAGGAAGTCCAAGGAGAATGTTTCTCCTCAACATGCTATTAATTTTGGTCATATGGAGAGGAAACCCGATTACTTTGGAGAAACACTAGAGATTATTGATGCATTTGGCCTTGCTCCCATTATGCAAGTGCAACAAGATTATGATGAGGGATTGGTTTGTGAGTTCTTGGCCACGGTGCACCTCGCCAATGAAACAGAGCGTCATCTTATCTGGATGACCAAGGAACATCAGCTCACTATCAAGTGGTCCGAGGTTGGAGTCCTTCTTGGCGGTTACCCGGATCATGGACCCTTTGCCGGTGGCCCAGAGTTTGACAATGGTTGGTTCCGTGTTCATGCTCCCAATGCTCAATCACTCGCCAAGGATCAACTCACTCCTCTTTATCACTTGAAGAAGTTTGCTGTTGGGTTTGTCAAGGGGCTCTATCCAACTTATGATATTATGCTCCGCATCTATCGAGAGACCATCAACCCAAAGGCGGGAAAGATTGATGAGATTCAAGGCTTCCTCAAGAATCTCATGCTTCTTACTCATGAGAAGCGGCTCTCCGGTCTGACTCAGAGGCTTGATGTGCTCGATTATCTGTGGAATGAGTTGTGGCATGTCATTATACGAAGGAAGAATGCTTGCTTTGGGCCTTTCATAGTGAATATCATCTTGAGTGTGTGGGAGAACAAGTTCCCAGAAGATCCTCTCAATTATGCTAATTGGATCCACGGAGAAAAGGCTTCTCATCAAGGACCACACCGAGCCTATTGTGCATCCACCCCTGCTGCTCGCAAAGGCAAGGCCAAGCCATGGGTCATCATTGATGAGGAAGACGAAGAAGAGGAATTTGGTCCCTCTCGATGGCAAGGGCCCTCAAGAAAGTGTTCAGAGTGAACAAGAAGGTCGAGCAGCACCAATTGGAACTTCACTATGATAAGGAGCTTAAGCACCGCAAGGCAGCAAAGGACGAGAGACAGCTTTGTCGTGATGGTGGAGAATCTGTGGAGTCCCCGGAGAAAGATATCATTACCAACTAGGACAAGTGGCAAGCCAAGGATTCCAAGGGGAAGATCATCGAGTGGTCTGATGAGGAACCTGGAGAAGAAGTCACCAGCTCTCGCCGCTGCGTCCGTCCTCCGAGCTTGGATAACACCTCCGAGTGATTATTGGGACGTTAGCATCGGTCTCCTCCCTCTTTTGGTATCTTGATGCCAAAGGGGGAGAGATATCTAGTTAGGAGCGGGCATTTGCATGGGTTCTCTCTCAAGCCATGTTTTCGATTTGCCTCTTATGCTTGAGAGAGTTGGCTATTCGGAAACTTCGTTTGTTTAATTATTGTGCGTTGTGAACCTCGTTATGCATTATGTGAGCTTGTGAACTTAGTACCTTAATTTTATCACTTGTTACGTGCTCACTATTATCTGTGTTTAGCTATATATTGTTTAATTCTCTCAACATGAAGGGAGCATATCTCTAGGGGGAGCTCCGTCCATGTTGTGTTTGTTATAATTATGCAAATAGGGATGTTGTCATCAATTACCAAAAAGGGGGAGAATGAAAGATCATCTTCCGTTTTGATAATTAATGTAACTATTGGACTAATGTCTATTTGAGAGTACTTGCAGGTCCTATTTGTTATATATTAAAGTGCCCAGGTTCATCAAGTATACAATCTTTATGGGTTCCAAAAATGTTTCGAATGGAAAGAGCCCGAAGAAACAAAGCTGGGGTGCCATTTTTGCAAGCAGCGAAGGCTCCGGTGAAACCACCGGAACCTCCGCCCCATGCATTTCCCAGCTCATCCAGGCGATGGCCTCCGGTGGAGGATCCGGTAGAACCTCCGCTAAAAACACCTACGGGTGCATAAGAGCGGAGGCTCCAGCGGAGCCTCCGTTGTACTTCCGGTGCGCGGAGCCTCTGTTGAAACCACCGGAGCCTCCGCTGGCTCCACTGCCCCACTGTGGGGCTAGCCTCCGGTGTGGCCTCCGGTGTGGCCTCCGCTAAAACCCCCGTGCATAAGAGCGGAGGCTGCAACGAAGCCTCTTGTGGACCTCCGGTGGGCGGAACCTCCGCCAAAACCACTAGAGCCTCTGCCCTGAAGAATCAAGTTTGAAGAAAATGAGTTGCGCGTGT
Source organism: Alopecurus myosuroides (assembly GCA_028641055.1). NCBI lineage: Eukaryota > Viridiplantae > Streptophyta > Magnoliopsida > Poales > Poaceae > Alopecurus > Alopecurus myosuroides. The sequence goes on from CM054061.1 coordinate 220,362,859, forward strand.
GTGTATATGTGAAGACCACCGGAGCCTCCGGTGCTGCGTGGACTGCACAAGGGACACTTGGGGGAAGGGGTATTTAAAGCCTTCCCCTACCTCATAAATGCTTAAGTTTTTCCCATTCTCTCTCCTAGCCATTAATGAAAGCTTCAACCTCCTAGATATCCCTCTCCAACCACCCAAACACTCCAAAACTTTGTGGAGAGCTAGAGGAGACCTAGATCCGTGATTCCACCAAAGGAATTTCAAATCCATCCACCACATCCTAGTAGATCTAGAATCCTACTTGAGGCTTAGAAACCTTAGTAGATCTTGTGCTTCTAGCTTCCACCTTATTGCAAGAAGCTTCATATCCGTTGAGAGCCTCCATCCATCTTGTGGAGTGTCCTCAACCTTGTGTAAAGGTTTGGTCAATGGCTTCAAGTCGACCTCATAGTGGAAACGAGAATCTCCCTCACCGGAGAAGCTCAAGGAGAATAAGGTGTGCACAACCGTGCTATTGAGGAGCGCCTAGGTGGATCCCCACCTCTTCAACGTAGACGTACTTCTCTTGAGAAGGAACTACGAGAAACATATCCTTGTCTCCTTGTTTACACTTGTGGTTTATCTTGTTTCCTTTTGTTTTACTTCTGTTGCGTATCTTATCTTGTAACACTTAGGTTGCTCACCTAGTTGCACATCTAGAGAACCTTATCTTATCTTGCTTAGCCATAATTAAAAGGAAAAAAAGAAAAATTGGTAGTCAACCTATTTACCCCCCTCTAGTTGACCATAGTGCACTTTCACTAATGAACCGCCCAACTAGGACTAATACATACTTGTGATTAAACCCCTTGCAAGAATCCGCAACTAAAAGAAGTAATTAAGATAAATCTAACCACAGCCTTAAACTCTAGGATCCTACACTCCCTCGTGCATCGGTTTCCTAACTGGGGTTTAGGTTTCTATCACTCCGGCAACCCCACAATTAGTAGCCAAATACACAATGCATCCCTCTAGGCCCATAAAGGTGAAGTATCATGTAGTCGACGTTCACATGACACCACTAGAAGAATAACATCCCAACTTAAATATCAAACTGTTAGATATTACTTCAACATTATTCCACTACTAACATCTTGACTTCTCGCATGTCCTCAAGAACTAAACTACCTACTCACAAGACATCATATGGATCATGATAAAAGGTGATATAATGATGAATAACAATATGGTCATAAAGTGCAAATACCGATAAATCTCGTAAGCATCAACTACTAACAAGTAATCCACACCGGGAGAGAGATCTAGTGGAAAACAACAATATAGAAACCTAATTGTTACATCGGGATGGAGGTGGATGGTGAGGATGATGGTGCTAGTAGTGAGGACGATGACGATGATTGTCGTGGGATAATCACGGCAGACGTTACCGGGGGTAACTTGTCTTGGGGCAAATCGACTCTGGTGTTTGGGAGAGGGTTTAGCTCAAGGGAAACCATGGTGATATGCGATCTAGTAGCCGGCAATCAAGTCGCCGAGTCTACGATCTGAATATACGATCTCAATACTCGTGTTACAATGGATACTCGATATCTCGCAATCTCTATCTCGTAAACTTGTGAATCTGGTGAACTCGTCGATCTAACCCTAGGGACCGGCTTATATAATCCCCGGGTCCCCTGGCTTGCTATCCAAGGCGTACTCGGAATCCTACCCGGACACTACTTACAAAACCCTAAACTTCCTTATCGGAACCCACAAACCGGGTTACGAGGCCTACACTCCTGGGCCTTCTAGAAGCTCCTTTTCCCTAAGCCGGGTTTTGCACAGCGTCCTTTGGGCCGAGTTACTCCTCGACGTTAGCATACCGGGTTATCATCCCTCCATCAGTAGTCCCCAGAATAGCTTGGGCTTCACGGGATCCTCCTTGAAGCGCATGCTATTCCCTGCAAAAATAACAAACATACAAACTCATAGAGGGCGGGTTAAGTTGCTTTAATAAACAGCTAGGCCTAACTCCATCGGTGGTCCATATAATAACCCGGTTTCCTCTGAATCCATCTTTTACTTTTCCGGGTCAATGCCCTGATGAGAATGCCAAAGATCCGGCTTACTTCACTCGTTAATTGATCCAGATATCGCGGGAGAGATTTGCTTCCTATCCATTCCGGATATCTCGTCCAGTACTTAACGCGTATCCCAGAAAATCAGGACGGGTATCCCTTATCCCAAAAATTTCGGTTCCCGCTCGTTGGCCTAGGTTTCCCCACCCGTACCTATAAATAGGTACCTAGGGGGTGACCTAACCCCAACGGTTCATTCCTTCCGTCTTCTTCCTCCTCACCAGTGCTTCCTCATCCGAGCCCACAGAGCGCCACCACGGATACCTCGCGCACGCCGCCGGAGCAAAGCCGCCGCCAGCCGCGTTCCTCCACGGTTCGCCCCGCGCCGCCGCCAGTCTCCGCCGCCGCACCCTCGACCTGCCCGTCGGGAGTCGCAAAGGGACACCAAGACTGCGCCCTCTGCCGCCGTCGCGCCCTTCTCCAATCCACACCGGTAAAGTCCTCACTTCCACTGATCTAGCTTCCAATTGCCCCGTTTGACCCAGATTGGATCTAGGTCCGCCCGCGGGCCATTTCTTGCTTCACGCCGGATTAGGTCGCGTAGCTCCATCCTAGCTTGTCCAATCGCTTAACAGATGACCACACATCACTCCCCTATCGCTTTTAATCATTAATTTCACGACAAAATCATCCACAAATTTTCCAATCTGGATGCAGTTCGCCCAAACTTCCGCGGCTGATCTTGATACTCGGAAAAACCCACCACTTCCGGTTCTTTTACTTGCACTAGATACAGAGGCAATCAATCTTTTTTCATAACGGCCTGTCGATACGTAGATATCCCATAATTTTTGCACTGCTCGTCAATACCCGGATAGTTTGTAATTTTCACTCTGCCCAGTGATACCCGGACAACTCATAGTTTCCATGCCTCTTACTGATAGTTTCCATGCCTCTTACGGATAGCTCATGATTTCCGAGTCTTAATGTTTCGTGCATTTTGCTTTGTATTTTGCAGACTGAACCAATGTCTCCTAGGAACAAAGGGAAGCAGCCGGCAAAAACAAGGACGACCCAGTCCATATCTGCCAATTGGGCGCGGTCTTCCGTGACCCAGGCCAAGCTGGAAGAACTGGCCGAGTCAGGCATCCTCCCTCCTCAGAAAGAAATTCATTGGAGGGTTCCGGGTGACGAGACCCGGCCTACCCCCAATGCCGACGAGGTAATATGCTTCGTCGAGCATGTGATCCGGGGGTTTCGCCCCCCGGGTCACTCTTTCTTCCGTGAAGTCCTCAGCCACTATGGCCTCCGGGTGTTCGACATAGGGCCTAACTCTATGTTGAACATAACCCATTTCATAGTCCTTTGCGAGTCTTACTTGTGTATCCCGCCAAATTTGGCTTTATTTATCGAGCTCTTCCAATGCAAACCGTGCCGCGAAAGCGGTGACGGGGCCCTTTTGGCTTGCGGCGGGGTTTCCATCCAGCGCCGCAAAAATTCTCCCATGCCGACTCTAAACTTAAACTCACATGTTAAGCATTGGCAGCTATCCTTATTTTATTGCCGGGATACCTCCCCACCCGGCGAAAAGAAGTTGCCGGGTTATTCGGAGGGTCTCTTAGATCTTTCCGATACCTTTAATGTCTTTCCCCCTGAGTCGGACAGGGAAGCCATCCAGCCCCTTCTATCAAAAATAGCCGTTCTTTCTGCCCAAGGCCTCCTTGGGCTTAACTTGGTTAAGACATGGGTAGATTTCCGCATTCAGCCCAATTCTATCCGCTCAAAGCTGATGTGCGAATACTCGGGGCAAGTTACGGACGCGCTCCGTTACTCCTCGAAGAACTATCCGGCTGGTGACACCAACAAGACCATCAAGAGCTTCCTGACTGAGAAGCTGGAGGTGATCAAGAATATAGCCGGGTTAGCGCCGTTCACCCGGGATAACCCGGCTCCAGCGGTAAAATCCGATACTTATACACTTATTCTCGTACTTTGACTTGATACAACTACTAACTCCCATTTTCATGCTTTTATCTCGGGCCGACAATGTCTTCTGGAGCATTGAGACCCCTCCCAACTCCGGGAACCCGGAGGAAGAAGAAGAAGAACCGGCCGACACCGACGAAGGTATCACCCGGAATCCAATCACCTCAACCTCTATTACTTTGCTTTCCCATTTTTTCTCTCTTTCCAACTATATGCTTGCACCTTTCAGGGATGGATGATAAGGGCGACAAGGACGACCAGGGAGACCCGGAAGAGACCGAGAGCGACAGAAGCGAGATTGAGCCGGAAGTCGAGGTCGGAACCAAGAGGAAAACCCGCGGGGTCGTCTTCAAGGTTCCCTATTCTTCCATGTCCTCCAAACCCTACTCTTTTGACAATATGCGCGAACTTAACCGACCGTTATCAAATTCACCACACTTGAAGGATCCGCCTCCGACCAAGCGCAGAGTAACCCGGAATTCCCCGGGCGAGGATCCCCTCAACCCGGGTATTCCTACGTCCCCGGCTCGTCGTACTGGTATTTCTCCATCTCATCCCATCAACTCACCTCGAAAACACCCTTCCCCCAGTCATCCATTAGCCGGACAGCTCCGGGTCTCACTCTCGGATTCTGTGACAGCCTCATCTGCGTCCAACAGCTCGCTTCCGGCAGATTTCGTGGTGAATGCCGGTAAGTCATATTTCCGGCTAAGCAATACTCTAGTCCTTTTGATAACCTTCAATTTTCGTTGCTGATCTCTTCTCTTTCCTTTCCTTAGCGCCCAGGTCACGATCAGTGACCCGGATATTATGGACACGGACAACCGGGAGACGGAGGGGCCGACTGATGATATGGACGCCGCGACTGGCGGTGGTGTTGAAAACAACCAGGAGCAAGACCCCTTGGCTGACCCGGCTCGGCAGGAAGCCGGGTCTCCCAAGCCATCTGAAGAGGCTGAGGACGACGACGTCGAGATCCTGGACACAAGGATGGGCTCACCCAATCCGGACACCCAGACAGTCCGGGTCTCGACCCCAAAGTCGGAGAAGGTTCGCCCGCCGGGTGATCAAGCTGCCGGCTCTTCCGGTGTCAGGCTCGAAGATATGACTTTTTCCCAGATGCTTGACGCCCTGCACACCTTGAGGGCTGATGAAGAAAATATCCTAGAAGCTTTGATAGCCAAACATGAGGTAAATCCGAATAACATTGCCTGTATCCTTGTCTAGTCCCCAAGTTCCAAGTGAACTTATTGATAATTTGCTTGGAACTTCGTAGTATATCCGACTGGTAGCTTGCTTTTTATCCGGCTAATCCTTCCTTGTGTCTCCACGCAGGCCTTCGTGGCCCACTCTGAGAAAGCATTGGCGAAGGCCACCAAGCTCCTCGAGAAGGAGGCGACTCTGCGTGAGTCGGCTGAAGCTGATGCTAAGAGGAGCGGGAAGGTCACAAGGAAATATAGAAGGAGGGCTCATGCAGCAGAAGATGAACTGACCAAGCTTTCCGTTCAAATTGCCGACACATATCGTGCTTTGACCGGTACGATTCCTAACTTGGTAATTATAACCCGGATTCTCATTCTGATAAATAGTCGGATTTCCTTACTCGCTGCTTTTTCCTAATTTCTGCAGGTCCGGATGATGTAACCTCGGACGAAGATGATATCCCCAAGCTGAAAACCATCAAGAGCACTATCCGGCAGCTCTGCGCCGGAACCAAATGGATCCTTCAGGATCTGAAGTGGTCGGGTGTCGGGCATGGCAACCTGAAGACGCTGCTTGACGCGTGCTCCACTATCCCCGAGTGGATTGAGCACGGGAGACGCTCGTCCTGCCGGGTTGGAGTAACCCGGGGGCTTGCACTGGCTAAGGCGTATTTTCCCAAACTCGAGCCGGCCAAGCTTGTAGGCGGGTTTCGAGAGTTCAACCACGACGGGTCCAGGTTCTCAGTGAAGAATTTCAAAGCTATCCAGAAGGAGGTTCGTCACTCGGCCAGTGTGATTGCCGATGGCTTGGATGTCAGTTCAATTACCCCCGCATATGATGATGATGATGATAAGGCGATTAAGTCGGATCTCCCCAAGCCATACGACATGCTGGCCCGATGGAAGGCGGAGGCTGCCCAGGCGAGAGAAGAGGCCGCGAAGAAGAAGGCTGAGGCCGATTCTGCGCCTGCTACCTCCACGCCAGTCGTCCCTCCTCCCGCACGGGCCGACACTACTGCTGACCCGGGTGCTGCCGCCACCAAGAATGCTGAAGACCAAGGCGAGGAGCAAGACCCGGCTGCCAAGGGCAAGGGCAAGATGGACGACTCGGCCTGAGATGCCGAGTGAAATTTTTATCGGCAACCGTCTTAGGCACATTATCCGGCCGATGGGCCTTTTTAAAACAATTATTCTTTTGATGGCGCGCCTGTGCGCTTTATGATACTACTATCGTGGCTTGTAATGCACTTTAATACCTTAATATATTTCGTGGCCCTTCTGGCCTTTTGCTTGAATTTGATATTTCTTAGCTTTGAGCTTTTTCGTCCTTGATTTTCTGACTTTCTACTATGATTCCTATTGTGAGACTCGGTTTCCGGGTCTCGTGGGTTTTGACTAGTGGACTTTTTTCTAAGTCCCCAAGTACCCAAGACTCAAATTTTTGGGTTTTTGAGCTGAATAGCTAGATAATTTGTTTCTGTTTTCAAATTCCCGAGTCCCCAAGGCCCGAAATTCCGAGTCTGGGGTATTGGGTCTTTCAAAAGGAACAAATTGTTACGTGCTAAGCCCAAAACCTAGAGCCGTTTCACATAGGTTTTGAAGTTATGCTTAATAAACTTTGAGTTTCCGGTTGTTAACCTTGTACTCTGCATAACTTGTGGTTTAGATGACCCTTTTGGCTCTCTTGTACTGTAAGCCGGCTTTCGCGTGGATAATCATGTTGCTATAGCTGTATGAAGACAGGGTCAGGCAAGTCCCATTGGGCATCATGACTGATTGTAATCATACGCTAGCGAATCATGCCACTTTAGTGCGAGTCACATCGAGCTTAAGTAAGAAAAGTCAAGGAAGTTTGGCTCCTTTGTCCGGTTATAAGCTTGCAGCCGTACTTGTTTGCAAGTAATCGGCCCTTATAACTCATAGGCATCATGGCCGGGTCTTTGAGTTTGTAACTGTGCTATTCAAGCAATCAGCCCCCAAGACCTGAATATATGCAATTTACTAAAGAAATAATGTACTAAGAACAATAAATAATACTTACCTGGAAGAAGAAAATAAAAACACAACAGAGATAAAAAAACTTGATAAAAAACACATGAAAAGGAAACAATATATTGTTTAACCATCTCTTTATTGATATGAGAAAAGTTAGGTCAGCAAGCCGCCTCATTAAAAACCCTCCAGTCCCCTTAGGTACCCTGGATAAGAAAAGAGTGCGTCTGAAACCTGCTGCCTGTTACATCGTGTAATTTCACTTGTAAATCTGGTCTAGACTAGGTATAGTAGGGACGCAGCTGAGCTACGTTCCAAGGTCTTTCTCTCTCTTGCATAGATGAAGTGGTATGGGCGGTGTCATTAACCGTTGCCGACTCTTCCCTTGCATCTATCAAGTAATATGATCCGTTATGCAGATTGCGGCTTACGATGAACGGTCCCTCCCATGGTGGGGATAACTTGTGTTTTCCTTCCTTTGACTGTGCTAGGCGCAGAACCAGGTCTCCTTCCTGGAAGACCCGGGTTTTGACTCTGCGGCTATGATATCTCCTCAGATCCTGCTGATATATGGCTGATCTTTCCAAAGCTTGTTCCCTGTGTTCTTCTAACATATCCACGGCGTCCTGCCGGGTCTTTTTGTTTTCCACCTCGACATAAGCCGATACTCGAGGCGAGTCATGGATGATATCACTCGGCAGCACCGCTTCTGCACCATAAACCATGAAAAACGGTGTCATCTGAGTAGATCTGTTAGGTGTGGTGTTGATACCCCAAACCACTGAAGGTAACTCCTCAACCCATGCTCCAGCAGCTCTGATACATGGGACTCGCAATTGTGGCTTTAATCGACGAAGTAACTCCTGATTCGCCCTCTCCACTTGTCCATTGGCTTGTGGATGAGCTACGGAAGCTATGTCAAGCCGGATTCCGTTGTTGGCACAAAATTTCTCCATCTCGCCAAGGGACATATTGGTTCCATTGTCGGTAATTATACTGTGAGGATACCCGAACCGGTAGATAATCCTTTTCAGGAACTTAACTGCCGTAATCGCTTCACAATTGGTAACTGGCATAACTTCAACCCACTTGGTAAATTTATCTATAGCCACCAGGAGATGTGTCTTTTTGCAAGGTGACATGTGAAAGGGGCCAACCATGTCCATACCCCAAACGGCGAAAGGCCAGGTTAAAGGAATTGTTTGCAACTCCATAGCCGGCACATGGATTTGGCGGGCGTACCTTTGGCATCCGTCGTACCTTGCCACCAAGCGTTCCGCATCTTGGTCCCAAACGAATTTATCAGATTTCCTCAAGAGCCGGTACAAGGGTATTGCCTTCTCTCCGAGTCTTGATATAAACCGGCTCAGCGCTGCTACGCACCCCGTAAGCTTCTGAACGTGCTTCAGGTTTTCCGGCTTTTTCAGACTCTGGATAGCTTTGATTTTATCCGGGTTTGCTTCAATCCCTCTCTCTGAAACAATGAAACCGAGTAATTTCCCTGCTGTGACTCCAAATACACACTTTGTCGGGTTAAGTTTCATCTGGTATCTTCTCAGGTTCTTGAATGTTTCCTTCAGATCATCAATAAATGTCTCTGCCTTTCTGGTCTTGATCACCACGTCATCCACATAAGCATGAACGTTACGTCCAATTTGGTCCTCAAAGCACTTCTGAATGCACCGCTGATAGGTTGCGCCGGCGTTCTTCAATCCAAAAGTCATGGTTTTGTAACAAAAGGCTCCAAAAGGGGTTATGAACGACGTTTTCTCCCAGTCTTCCTTCTTGAGCTTGATCTGATGATACCCGGAATATGCATCCAGGAAACATAATAGGTCACTTCCAGCCACTGCATCTATAATCTGATCTATCCTTGGAAGCGCAAACGGATCCTTTGGGCAATGCTTGTTGAGACTCGTATAATCAATGCACATCCTCCACTCATTGGTCTTTTTCATCACGAGAACCGGATTTGCTAGCCACTCCGGGTGAAATACTTCCATGATAAAGCCGGCTGTCAACAGCCGAGCGATTTCTTCGCCGATAGCCCTTCTTCTTTCCTCATTCATCTTTCTCAGTCCCTACTTCACGGGCGTGGACTTGGGGTCGACGTGCAAACAGTGCTCTGCCAGCTCTGTAGGGATACCCGGTATATCGCTAGGCGTCCAAGAGAACACATCCTGATTTGAACGAATAAACTCCACAAGTGCTTTTTCCTGCTCATCATCCAAGTTAGATCCTATGGCAAATTGCTTGGAGGGATCACCTTCGACGAAAGCTACCATCTTAGTATCTTGCGCTGCTTTGAATTTTGCTCTCTCATCCTCGGTGTTCGGCCTTTTCAGCACTGTCTTGTCATCCGGGTCTACTTGAGACCGGTAGTACTTAAGCTCCTCCTTTCTACAGGCTTGTTCTGCCATTGCCGCATCTCCTTCGTTACACTCAGCCGCTATATCCCGGCTCCCATGTATGGTGATGGTCTGTTTAGGACCCGGGATTTTTAGCTGTAGGTACACGTAACATGGCCTGGCCATGAACTTGGCGTAAGCCGGCCTCCCAAATAGCGCGTGATAGGGACTGCGCAACTTCACCACTTCGAACGTGATCCACTCCACCCGGAAATTATCCTTTGATTCTCCGAAGGCAACCTCCAAGGTAATCTTTCCTTCAGGGCACGCTGAGTGACCTGGCACTATTCCGTGAAAAACTGTTGAACTTTTCTGTAGCTGATACTCCTTGAGACCCATGCGTAAGAAAGTTTCCCAATATAGGATGTTGATGCTGCTTCCTCCGTCCATTAAGACCTTTTTCAGCTCATAACCATTAACCTGTGGTGCAACCACCAATGCTAGCACTCCCGGGTGTTCTATTCTTTCCGGGTGGTCTCTTCTGCTCCATGTTACATCCTGCTCGGACCACCTCAGGTATCTCGGGACAGCTGAGGAAACCGAGTTTACTGCCTTCTTTAGTGTCTTTCTATCCTTGTTAGAAATTCCTGTGGTGTGAACATGGTATTGGCCCAATTGCTTGGGGTTGGCTTGGAAACCTGCAGCTCCTCCCTGGTTATTACCCGGATTCCCAACTCCCGGGTTGCCTGCTGGGGGTGGGCCGTTGCCCGGGTTTCCGCCCGGACCCGGTCCTCCTCCCCAGCCTGCACCTCGCATAGCTTTGTTCACCTCCTCGTTCTTCCATCTCTGCAAATCCGCACATTGCTCCAATGAGTGGTTAGCTGGCCTTCCGTTCCTGCTGTGTTTTGGGCACGCCATTATGAAGATATTCCAGTTGTTACCCGGCCTTGGTGGCCTTTGATAATTTCCTCCGTTATGATTTCCTGCGTTGAAATTTCCTTCTGCCCTGGGCCTTGAAGACCCGGCTTCTGTGCTGGCGACAAACTCGGAATTCCCCTCGAACGGGCGCTTGTTCTGGTTGTTCCCATTGTTACCTCCATGGTTACCCGGCGTAGATCCATTGCCGGTTCTTCCATTATTGCCTGTATTTGCTTTTGCTTTCTTGTCATCAACGTCCTCTTCCGTGGTATCCGTCGCAGCATGTTTGTTGCACGCATCCATTAGTTCTCCCATTGTAACTTCTGAAGCATTCCGACCGGATTTCATGCGAGTTAATTTCTGCACTAAAGGTGTATACTTGCATGTTTTGGCCATAGCCTGCAACGCATCTTTCGGCTGAATATCTGTGGATGAATGCAATATCTCCATAACCCGGCGCACCCACTGCGCGCCGACTCTCCCTTCTTTTGCACACACCGTTCTAGATCGTCGATGGTAAACAACTTCCTGCATGTTCCGTCAAAGTGCTTGATAAACGCAATTTTCAACTCTCCCCATGACTTGATAGATCCTTCCGGTAAATTGTTGAACCACAACTTTGCTGCTCCTTCCGACATTATTAGGTACATGAACTTGGCTTGAAGGTTTTCAGACGCGTTGCGGATCGACATAGCCATCTCGTAACTGCTCAACCATGTTTCTGGATCCATAGTCGGCTCATAGTTCACTACTTTAACTGGTTCCTTGAATTTATCCGGGTAAGTCTCAGCGCTTATGTTATCCGCCAGACACTTGGGCCCAGCGAGATTAGTCGGTACTGGTCTCACCCGGGAAACATGCGATCCTGCGGGGGGTACGGCTGGACGCGGCGCTACTGCCGGTCCATGCACCGCAGACCCGGCCGCGGCTCTCCTAGCTCTGGAACTATCCACAATAGCTTGTGCTGCTGATACTGCTGGCGCTACTTGCACGCGGGGAGGAGGCGGCATTTGCTGCTGCTCTACCCTCCGGCGCGCTGAACTTGTTTGCATATTGCCGGCATTGCCGTGTTGCTGGCTGATATAAGGTGTTCCATGCATTCCACTCCTGTTATCCGGGTAATTAACCTGCTGAGCCACTGCCGTATGCAACAAATCGATCGCCCGTCGGGTCTGCTCCGCATGGGGTGACTCTCTTACGGGGATCTGATTCAATGCTAACGTTGCGGCATATACATTATCCATGGGGTTATTGAAGTGACCTGGTGGTGTACGAAATCGTGATGGTGGTGGTGGTGGTGCTGTGTTGCCGACATGGGCCCCAGTCTGTAGTGTGGGTAACCCGGCTTGCACGTTTGCCGGCTGTCCTGCTCCAGTTCCGGTTGATGCACAGTTTCCTGATTCACAGCCGGAATCGGCTGATCCTGGGGTGTGATGAATAGTGCGTTAGGGTTTATGACTCCTCCCATCGCCGGTAATCTTATCTGATATCTCTGATGCACCCTGCTTGTCTCAGCTCGGAGCCGGTTCTCCAGCGCGTCCACTTCGCGTTGGCGCGTGGCTACCCCTTGCTTTTCTGCTTCTACATCTCTTCTTTGTTGCTCTAGCGCGCGGCGTGCTACCGCCAAGTCCCTGGCACGTGTCGCGGCGTTTTCCGGGGTTATCACAGTAGCTAACACTGTTGGGTCCAAGACAATATTGTTACTGAACAGGGCCAGGTGTTGCGGGTTCGAAGGACCCGCCCCCGGCGTCCTGTGAGCCAAGAACCCAAACATATTTGCCTGCATCTCGCTATCCGCCGCTCGGCTGGTGACTGAAGCCGACTCTCCGTCAACCCGGGTCAGAACCGGATTTCCTTCAGCCGGATTTTGCTGTTGGGCCAATGCTTGCGCCGCTCCGACCGCGGCCGTAGTCACGTTCCCCTGATTGAGGTTGGTTGTAGGGGCCGTGTAGACCGCGACTTGGCGCGCAATGCTTGGCGAAGACTCATACTCCTCCTCATCGTAGCTATCTTCCTCGTACCGGTCCTCCAGCAGATGCAAGATAGACTCGGTATCATCCTCCCTTATGACCCGGCCACGCGGGGTCCATGCCGGCTCCTCCGGCTGTTCCCTCTTCGTGGTGGGCTCCTCTGTCGGATCCACCGTCCCGACCGATTCTTCTCCGTCCGACTGAACGTGGGTGGCCTCTCCTGACACAGAATCAAATCCAAAATCGTCAGGAATTGAACCGAACGCACGTACCATGCCGACGAAGACATTGACCCGGCCGATCGTGATGACGGATCTGGATTCGAGCAGATCCGACTCTGGCCCCCAGCCAAAATCGTCCACCATCTTCTCTCCTTCAGGGTTGGTGTAGATCTCGCCGACGACGAGGTTCTTCATGTTCTCCCGAGCTTCTCCCGTGATGTAAACACCCTTGGACGTGAGCCCCATGGTGGGCGCCAACTGTCGTGGGATAATCACGGCAGACGTTACCGGGGGTAACTTGTCTTGGGGAAAATCGACTCTGGTGTTTGGGAGAGGGTTTAGCTCAAGGGAAACCATGGTGATATGCGATCTAGTAGCTGGCAATCAAGTCGCCGGGTCTACGATCTGAATATACGATCTCAATACTCGTGTTACAATGGATACTCGATATCTCGCAATCTCTATCTCGTAAACTTGTGAATCTGGTGAACTCGTCGATCTAACCCTAGGGACCAGCTTATATAATCCCCGGGTCCCCTGGCTTGCTATCCAAGGCGTACTCGGAATCCTACCCGGACACTACTTACAAAACCCTAAACTTCCTTATCGGAACCCACAAACCGGGTTACGAGGCCTACACTCCTGGGCCTTCTAGAAGCTCCTTTTCCCTAAGCCGGGTTTTGCACAGCGTCCTTTGGGCCGAGTTACTCCTCGACGTTAGCATACCGGGTTATCATCCCTCTATCAATGATGATCTTGATGATGCCCGGAGCGATGACGGTGATGATTTCCCCTCTCTGGGGAGAAATTCGCCCGGTAGATTTCTCCCTGCCGGAGAGTTTTTCTCACTCTATTGTTTTCCGCCCGAGGAGGCGGCTGAATATTTTCTCGATGGATCTCTGTGGCTTAGGGTTCCCTGCGGTTCAAGTACGTGAAAGGAGACGGCCAGTGGTGGGCCAGGGTGGCCACACCACCTGGCGGCGCGGCCGGGGGGCACGTCACCTGGTGGCCCTCCTCGTGGCTCGCACCCTCTTTTGGACTTCTAAGACTCCTCCGATGCCCCCCTTCTTCTTATGATCTTCAGAAATAGGGTATCTCGATGGTGCTTTTTCCATCAGATTTCTGCTCCCGATGATTATTCTCCAATAATTACAAAACATGCAAAAATAAGATGAAATAACATATGTAATGCATCAAAATATGAAATATATCGATGAATAATAGAAAATTATGATGTAAAATAGTGATGAAAAATGGACGTATCAGTTACTCAACAAGTTCATTATGTACGGTGGGTAGTTTGATGCACTAACTATAGCTTTAAATTCTAACGCAAGGTTTTTTCAAATGTGTCTGTCAAATCTTCACAGTTGCTAGAACTTCATGGAGTTCCTTTCCTGCAGCGTTCGTAGCTCCTTCCCGGATCCGGGTGTAACATGTCACAATTTTTTTTACACTCTGTAGAGGTGCGTTACTTTACCCATAAGCTATCAAGACCATGTTGCACAACCAGGAGCACATTCATGTCGACACCCACTTACGTGTGGGCCCGGTTGTTGATCCAAACCATTCCGTGCTTCTCCGCACCTCACATGCCCACCCATTTCATGCAACACAGGTTGACCCCTGATATTCTACCCCGCATGGTAGAACTATCTAGGCTCCCAGTGCAGACCATTATAGACACCAGAGTCCGTGGGCATTAAGGGATCCCACCCATGTACATGTAGTCTCGCAAGACGCACATCGTACAACTCTGGCTGCCCGTTGAATGCAAACATGAGAAGATCACAGATGACTTACTCGCCCCATACAAGACCTATGGTTAAAGCGTTATTGACGGCGCAAGAACTCTGACGGCATTTGTTGTTAAGTCCTAGGTGATACTTTCCAATGCAGATAGAACCTTCCAATGACCGATTCTTCTTACCATGGTTCCATCTGCCAGCCAACATAGTATATAGCAATTCACATCATTCGAAAGAAGCAATTTATTTGAATGCAAGTAATACTGTATAGTAGTTTGCAAGTACTTTGATAAAGATACTTCAAAGTGGACATGAGCAAGAATGAACTTGTTTGTGATAGAAGTGGTTCTTCAAATCCCAGTAAGGACTACTGAAAACAAATAGCAAAGTAAGGACTACTGAAAAAATAGCAAAGTAGTCCCAGTTTAGACTACTGAAAGCACTGGCAAGATGACATAATGCATAGTAATGAGATGCATCACGGAATACCCTGAAAATAACCCAACTCATCAGTGTAAGCTTCGTTTTATATGATACTTTGATGACATTGGTTTTAAGTGACTTACCTTTGTTTCATTACTTGTGGTGATGACTTTGTTCACTTAAAGAGTTAATAACATTAGGGTTTTGAAGTTTGAAATGAGTTACTTAATTATTTTTAATTATTACTTCTTTAAGACTTAAGTGTGTTTCACTTTTATTTAGAAATTCAATTATTATCATATTTAAGAGTGAAACTTATGTGTTGTAAATTTGTTTTAAATCGTAAAATAAAATGGTATGTATAAACTCAATCGAAAGCAAATTACACAAATTAACATTATAACATTGCAATTATTAAAAGTAATAACAACAGTGATCATATATACAACAATATGTATCCAAGACAACTTTAATTGTACTAAAACAAGGCCTATACATGGTTAAGAAGTTGCTAGAGTTTGATATGCAATTATGCTCATTTACCAGAATAAACCCCATTTCAACGTGAAGGTCTTTTGGTCATCTCCAGAAATGTCTCAAAGTTAAATTGCTCAAATGAGTTTGAAATCATTATAATTGAATTGCATTTGTATCACTTAGCATTTTGACACCCCATTTGCATTTTTCTGAATTTATTTGATTAAAAGATTATTTTCATAATTTTAAATGAATTTAAACAACTTCAAATAGTGTTCAAATTTGAAATTTGTCAAACACATTTGAAACTGACATAAACAAATAGCTTATAGCTTTCTGAACATTTTGTTATATTATTTATAACTTTCTGATTAACAGAATAAAAGATATTAAATTTCCAAACATAAATCATTTTCTACAATTTCTGGAATTATTAAAACAGGGTCCACGACGTTGGCGACAGGGGGGGGGGGGGGACACATGATCCCCACCGTGCCCACCCTGAGCGATGGTGGAGAGGCTGGGGAGGCCAACAGAGGGGGACAGCAGAAACACACGCACTCGGCAGCGGGAACGCTTCGATGCCCAGATCCGGGCTCTCCAGATCGAAATCGGATGGGAAGGGCGTCGCCGCATGTGGGAATGGAGCTCGTTCGACCAACAAAGCAGGGGCACCACGACAGTGGGCGCGCATAGGGGGAGGGGCGGCCACCCGGCGTAAACATCGTGCGCTTGCCAAACGAGACACGCGGAGCGCAGAGGGCCGCCGACATGAAGCCAACGAGGGAAGGAGGGGGAGGGAACCGAGCTTACCACCAGGGAGCAATTCGATGGGGAAAGCTGTGTCTCGAGGTCCTCCTCGTCTGAGAGCTCATCGGAGAGCACCTAGAGCTGGAAACTACAAGGCGGGAGCGGTGGGCATAGAAGACATGGGTGGGGAACGCCGGCGGAGGGCGCGCGCTGCGTCGCCGCCGGGGAGCGACTTGAGTCGTGAGAGCACATCGCGTGTAGGCTGCAGCTTGAGAGCTTCCGTTCTCGCTTCGCCAATGCTAATACCCATACCTTGGATCTGTAGTTACAGGATCAAGATAGAAAAATACAAAAAAAAATCAATACAAATAGGGCCTCAATTTTAAAAAGAGCACCACCATTGTGTTATGTGACAAAAGAACCGCCGGATCTGTGTAATATTTTTTCGAAAGAGTCATCGTTGTGTCTTTGTAGAGTGGTCAATGTTTTTTCAAAAAACTTTTACGCAAAACAGGTTTTTTTTGTCACAAAACATAATTGTGATGGTCTTTTAAAATTGAGATCCCAGTTATGGTTGTATTTTGTATTTTTGTCGAATCAAGGAGGCTTTTCAGATATTTCAAGAACGTGCCATCGCATATAATTGGGCAAATTCAGTGCGTGTACGTGCCAAACAGTGAAGCGGTTGTCTTCATGCGTATGTCCGGTTATACTTATACCAGGGCAGCAAGCAAGTACAGTTAGCAGCTTGTAGCTTGTAGCAGCTTGTCCGGTTATAGACACTAATCCGGATTTTCTTTGCCTGTCTGTTTTAAATAGTGTGTACTACACTGACTTGTGCCCCTGTTCATTTTGGTCAGAATGAACCAACTTTTTCTTGAGGGAGGGTCAGATTGTCAGAATTCACTAACTAATGAAATCCTCATGAAGAGCCCATATCGGTAACCTAGCAAGACCACTCCTCGATACTGGGCCTCCTGCCCTTCCCGACCTAAAAGCAAAGTTTCTTCTGTAGATATTTTCCGTCAGATAGAGTGGAGATTTGCGGGGGATAGATTGATTGTAACAGAAAGAGAGGGATATCAATATATGATGAAGTCATGCTTCTTTCACAAATCATACCCCAAGAATTTGCACTTGAAGTCATTATTATGGGATGTTGGAACATTTGGAGAATTAGAAATGATAAGATATTCAATAATGTTATTGCCCTGTCAGAATAGATGGAAGATGCAGTTGAGTCAAGACCTTCAGATTGTCAACATTCGAATTAAGCCAAGATACAATGTCTCCTTAAAGAACTGGATTGATTCAATTCTTGTTTCTTAAAGTTAGCTTTTAATTTTTTGATGTTAGAGAAAACCGGAATCGGTTGATTTTTAGGGGTTTTGGATGCTTTGTACATAATATATTAATACATACCGTAGAACAATTTGTTCTACGGTCCTTTGCCTCTAAAAAAAGATAGATTGATTGTAACAGAATTGAGGTTAATGTAGATTGCTTGGATGTGATCAACATCATGTTGGATGGAGGAAATTCTATCGGAGCTGATGCGGCCATCTTCGAGGAGTGCTCCTTTTTAGCTCGTAACTTCACGCATGTTAGTTTTTCACATTGTCCTAAGGATAGCAATAGAGTGGCTCATGTGTTAGCTAGCAAAGCGGAGTCTCCCAATTCAGTTTGTTGGATCGAAGAACCCCCTGATTTTCTTAATGGGCTCCTACCATCTGATGTAAACCTCTTTGAGGAAACTATGTAATCTTGTCGGCGCTAAGTTTTCTTACGCACTCTTTTCCCTACAGGGTACCTAAGAGGACCGTAGGGTTTTTAATGAGGCGGGCTTGGTTGCTTTTTATATATATATGGAAAATTTCAAAAAAAAAGAGAGTGGAGATTTGGTGCACCTGGGAATGATCTGCCCATTAAAAAAATCCAAAAAAAATATTATGAGTTCCAAAAAATTCTGAAAACAAATCAGTAAGTAGCCAATGGTATATACTACAAACATGCAAAAAACTTAACTTCAAATAGTTTGCATCCTGAACTAAACAAAAATGATAAAAGTGTGTATCTGGGTAATGACTATTTTCAAATCTATACATTGTATCATTTGGTTATTTTTATGTAGTCCATACTATTTAGTATTTCAAATTAAAATTTTGCACATTTGTGGGATATACCATTGACTACAACCAGATTTATTATCACTATTTTTTGAAACCCATATTTTTTTTCGTATTTTTTTAAATTAGCAAGAGCACTGATGCTCAGGAGCCAAAAGCACTTTCCGCGTGTAGATACTGCCTTTGAAAGACCGATAACATGATGTTAATTTTTTTTCCACCCCGAAAACATTCTCCTTGCGGACGAGTCATGGACTCGAGGTGTACTTCGAGCTCGTACACAAGCGCTTCATCTCGGCTCATAGACACACTAACGTGTAAGGATGACAATGGATAGGGTATAGACGGAACTAGACCCGGGGCCGGCTCAGTGAAATAAAAAACTCTGTGTGAAACTTTAAATGGGCCCTATCTCGTTGAAAACATTGAACGAACAATTTTAATTCATAGAACACAATTTTTTGGATCAAAATATAAAGCTAAAAAAATCATCAACATCCACGGCACCTAGGACGAAGGAGAAAAGACACATTGACGCATGCACCTTGTTGAATTCAATTTGCCAAATCATTTTTGCCGATGAACACATAACAACGACTCGCCGAGAAGACGAACGGGCGAGGAAGAGGCGTCGGCGAGAAGACGAATTAGAGCATCTCCAGTGGTTCGCCCTCCCCCCGGTAGTTTTTCCGCGGAAAATAGCGTTGTTTGGGGGCTAGCCAGGGCTATTTTTTCGAGGGGGGGGTTCCCAGTCATGAACCCAACGCAAATAGGCAAAAATCGACAAAATTTGCATAGATTTGGACGCACACTTGCGATTCTACAATATTTTCCCGAATAAAGCCGGATACATAGGCGATTTAAACACGAAAAAAATTAAACTAATTTATATCGAGGCGGTGATAGAAGTCGGTGTAATCACTGCCGTCATCGTCGACGTCATCGCTCGGCGGCCCGTCCTTCTTCGGGGCGGCGTAGCTGCATCTCGCCCTGGGTCACCGCCAACGGACTTATTCGGCCACGCGGATGCCTCCTCCTCGCGGTACTCGAGCAGGATGACGCCCCACTCCTCGATGGCGGCAGCGTGGCGCCGCTCGGTGATCTCCTCCAGGGCACGTCTCTGCCGCTCCATCTCCTCCGCCACGAACTGCTCCTTGGATGCGGAGAACAGGACACCAATGTCGTTGGTGGCCATGGCGGCACGTTCCTCTGTCCACGTCGTCGGCGTCTTCTGCTTGGCGACGCCGGTCTCCTTTTTCGGCCTGTCGAGGCGAAGGTGTCCATGAGGAGGCGAAGAAGCGTGGCGACGCTCGTTGATGACGAGGTTGCCGCCACGATTACGACGTTGAAGCGGCGTCTCCTACGGCTCCGGCTTGACGGGGGAGCGAGGAGTGCTCGGCGCCGAGCCCGATGAACGAGAGGTCGTCCCTGCTGAGGAGAACGAGGACCCGGTGGCCATGCCTCTTGGCATCCAGGAGCCCCCTTGACGATGGGAGAGGGACGGCGGAGGGTACACGAACGAGGGAAAATTTCCGGCCGTGATGTACACCAGGACGGCCTCAATTGTCCGTCCAGGCTCGCCCTAAGAGAAGCGGCGTCCGCCGGAGTTTTGGTGACCCGACACCATTAGCGCACCATTCGTGGAGGCCAGGCGGTGCTCGCGGCGCTGCTCGAAGTAGGCTGTCCAGATGGCGTGCTTGTCCGTCGCCCGGTGAGGATCCAGCTGGGCCTCCATCGGCATGGCGGCGCGTATGTCCGTGATCTCCACCATGCGCTCCACGCCGGTAGGCACCAGCGACACCGGAGCGCCTCCTGCGGTCAGATGCCAATTGCCCGTCACGCGGAAGTCGGGTGGCATCGGGTAGTCTGCCTGCTCAAGGAGGCGGGCTTCCTAGTCGTGTAAGTGACGGCGGCCGAAGACGTTAGCCGCCGCAACGTCACCCGGGTAGCGCTTCGCTATTGGAGAGGAGCTGATGGACGATAAGAGGGTCTCAGGGAGGAGCTAATGGGAGAGGAGAGGGGCGAAAGAGAGCTTGCAGGTGGAGATGTGGCGGTCGAAGGCGAAGGGTGGAGATTTTTCTACCGGCGAGAGGGCGGGAGGGATGTAGACGCGTGGGCGGGAAGCCCGACGGTGGAGTGCCATTACGCCGCAGCGTGGTTGATTGGACGCCTCGGCTAGTCTGAAAGGCTGCCGACGACTGCATTGAACAACCCAAGAATCGAGGTGATGAGGACGACGACTACCACGGTCGCTGACTTGGCAGACCCACCGGCGAGCGAAAACATTTTCACGCCTTTTCCCTTCCACTGGCCTCCCCAACTGCCCCCGGCGTGCTGGGTTGGGGTTGGGTGCGTCGGCTCTTATTTTGGGTCAAACCGGCGCTGTTTGTGCTTCTAGAGTCGCGACTAGACGAAAACTGTTGCGCTACCGAGATTTTTTTTGGCCTGGTGGCTCTCGCGGGACGGGGGGACGACTGGAGATGCTCTTAGGCAAGGAGCCGTCCGCGACAACATCCAGGTACGTCAGGCCGTAGCTGCTAGGAGGAAATCGGTCCATTGATTGAGTAGGGAGAGAAATGCACGTTTAGTCCATATATTTGAACTGTGGAATTGCCCTAACTCAGTCCCTAAACTTGCTCTGGACGAACAGATACGGTCCAAACGACGGAAGGACACCATATATTGGTGACGTGCACACAGTTTGGCCCCACTATGTCATTCCCCACCAAGCACGATCTTTTGCATGCCATCATTTATGCAACTGCACCCTTACCTCTCCTGTTTCCTCCGTTTCTTGAGCGTTTGGGAGATGAACGGCGACGACAGTGGCAGGAAAAGATGATCGGCGGCAAACCGACATTGCTGATAGCCTGATTGCGAAAGGGATTTCATGGCGGAGGTGGGACTAGTTGACAATTTTTCTCGCTGGAGATGGACGGCGACGGAGGCGGCGGGAAAAGGCGATCGGGGGCAAACCGACATTGCAGATAGCCTAATTGCGGAAGGGATTTGACGACGGTGGCGGAGGCGTGACTAGCTGACAAACTTTCTCGTCGGAGATGGCGCTCCTTCGGCAGGCAGAAGGAGACTCCGTTCCTGTGTACGGTGCCCTTCCGTCGTTTGGACCGTATCTGGTCGTCCAGAGCAAGTTTAGGGACCGGACATAGCCTTCGGTAAGTATATAGACTGTAAGTGCATTTCTCTCTTCGGTAGCAATCGGCATGCACACCCAAATCCTGTTTTCAGTCATTGTGAAGATGTTTACTCCCTCCATCCCATATTAAGTGTCGTACAAATAGACGATAGATATATCTAATACTAAAACATGTATAGATACATCCATCTTTATCCACTTTTATGACACTTAAGATGAGATGGAGGGAATACTTTTTTTAGCCTCTTCATTTTTTTATAGGATTTTTGAGCCTCTTCAGGTTGCGAGGAGATCGCTCACGTGTAGGTCTAAGGCCCAGCACGTGTTGCGCCCAAATAAGGCCAGCCCGTTACCATACCACTTTCCCACTCAGACGGACAAGGGGCCCTTGGGCTATTTTTTATTTTTGTTGCCAGGCTAATACAGAAACTTTGAGCCTCGAATTTTTTTTTGAGCTGTGCGGAGCCACAGGCTGCACTCCTATGTGATCGGCCCGAAGAAATGTTACACGCAATAGCAAATCAACGATGAAATTAAGCAAAATCGAACCAACGGGGACACGAGATTTTAACGTGGAAAACCCTTTCAACAAGGAAGAGAAAAAACCACGGGCGCTAGCCAGCAATACTTCACTATTTCGGGGTGAGGTTACAATCGCGCCGGGATTTACAATATGTGGCTTATCCCGTGCGGCGGCTTACAAGAGGTATATAAAGGCGGTCCTGATCTAACTAGGTCGGTAACGGTGTATCCAACTCCGACTCGGTATCAACTCGTATCGTACCTCCGGCGACGGGCCCCCGCGTAGCGGACTCCGAACTTTCCTTTATCTTCATATGAATTTGGATCACCATAAAATAACAAGAAATACAGTATCTTATAACTTGTATTAGATACAAAACTCTATCCATATACTTGTATCCGCGGGTATAAATCTTTACTCGTACCCGCACGCGTGGGTATAAATCTTTATGGAGCTGGGTATCTTACCCGTTGGGACCCATTAGGTAGATCAACAATTCACAATACATCACACGGTTGTGTTCTCCCACTCTCTAATGGGTCGCCGTCTTCATGCCATGCTTGTGCTAGCTAGCCGGTGCTAAAGAAACAAAGAGCGGAGTGGTTCTAGGGTTGAAATATGGAGGCCGTTGGCACTACGTACTGCCGACACCATGCGTTGTGGTGGTGTCGCAACGTTAAGGGCATGTACAATAGTTGATAAGGCCAGTGGCGGAGCCAACGCTCTGTAACGTCCCAGGCAGACAACTATGTTTTTTTTTAAATGGGAGCATAGCCCCAGCCTCTGCATCGCGAGGATGCACACAGCTGATGCTTTTATATTAAAAAATATGAAAATCACAATCCATTGTCTTACAAATCACGCAACATCCAGAATGGAAACCAGTATCAACCACAAGAATTGTATCAGAATCAGAAAAAAAACTCATTGAATCCTTCTAGTGTTCAGCCAGCCACCCTGACTGTAGATAGCCTGAACGACCGCCATCAAGCGAGTGCATCCAGAATCCATGAGACCCCGCTGCTCCAGCGGAAGAAGGAAGGACCACATATGAATCCAGTATGTGGCCTGGTGAGTAACCTGCAAAAAGTGAGCACCTCTAGATTTGTTAAAAACCATGTCGTTCCTACAATTCCAAAGCGCCCATACAAAAGCACAAGTTCCAATTTGAATTCGAGCTTTAGATTTTTTATCAATACCCTGAAGCCAATTACCAAACATATGTTCAATACTAACTGGTTGAGCTATGCTAAACGTAAAGTGAAGCAACATCCAAATATGTTTAACAAAACTACAATGTATAAATAAGTGATCCACTGATTCATCACTATCACAAAACATACATTTTTTTTGGCCCAACCCAGTTTCTCTTAATTAGATTATCTTTAGTTAGAATCACTTTGCGTTGCAAAAACCACATGAACACTTTTATTTTTAGTGGAACCTTCAATTTCCACAGGTATTTATAAAGAAAAGGAGTATTGCCATGCATATAATCCAGATACATGGATTTAACCAAAAAATGGCCAGAGACGGAAAGCCCCTAAACAAATTTATCATTATCATTGTTTAGCTGAATTTCCATTAGACTACGCACCAAACGCAGCCACGCAACCCACCTCTCTCCAACCAAGTTTCTACGAAATTGAATATCTAGAGGAGTATGTGATAGCACATCTGATACCAACACGTTCTTACTCCTCACAATGTTATATAGCCCAGGGTATTGAGTAGCCAACGGAGCATTCCCTAACCAAGTATCTTCCCAAAAACGAGTTGATAGTCCATTACCTATCTTAAAAAACCCTCTTTGGAAGAAATCTTTTTTAACGTACATAAGCCCCTTCCAAAAAGGAGAGTCCATGGGTTTTACCTCCACTTGAGACAAAGATTTGTCAAACAAATATTTGTTACAAAGTAGTTCTTGCCAAACCCCATTTTCATTCAATATTTTAAATAGCCATTTGGACAGTAAACTTTTGTTCTTGATTTCAAGCACCTCAATACCTAAACCACCTTGGTCCTTAGGTCTACAAACAACATTCCACTTGGATAGTCGATATTTTCTTTTATGCGAATGTCCGTGATCTCCGCCATGTTCTCCACGCCGGTAGGCACCAGCGACACCGGAGCGCCTCCTGCGCTCAGATGCCAATTGCCCGGCACGCGGAAGTCGGGTGGCATCCGGTAGTCTGCCTGCTCAAGGAGGCGGGCTTCCTAGTCGTGTAAGTGACGGCGGCCGAAGCCGTTAGCCGCCGCAACGTCACCGGGATAGCGCTTCGCTATTGGAGAGGAGCTGATGGACGATGAGAGGGTCTCAGGGAGGAGCTAATGGGAGAGGAGAGGGGCGAAAGAGAGCTTGCAGGTGGAGATGTGGCGGTCGAAGGCGAAGGGTGGAAATTTTTCTACCGGCGAGAGGGCGGGAGGGATGTAGACGCGTGGGCGGGAAGCCCGACGATGGAGTGCCATTACGCCGCAGCGTGGTTGATTGGACGCCTCGGCTAGTCTGAAAGGCTGCCGGCGACTGCATTGAACAACCCAAGAATCGAGGTGATGAGGACGACGACTACCACGGTCGCTGACTTGGCAGACCCACCGGCGAGCGAAAACATTTTCACGCCTTTTCCCTTCCACTGGCCTCCCCAACTGCCCCCGGCGTGCTGGGTTGGGGTTGGGTGCGTCGGCTCTTATTTTGGGTCAAACCGGCGCTGTTTGTGCTTCTAGAGTCGCGACTAGACGAAAACTGTTGCGCTACCGAGAATTTTTTTTGGCCTGGTGGCTCTCGGGGGACGGGGGGACGACTGGAGATGCTCTTAGGCAAGGAGCCGTCCGCGACAACATCCAGGTACGTCAGGCCGTAGCTGCTAGGAGGAAATCGGTCCATTGATTGAGTAGGGAGAGAAATGCACGTTTAGTCCATATATTTGAACTGTGGAATTGCCCTAACTCAGTCCCTAAACTTGCTCTGGACGACCAGATACGGTCCAAACGACGGAAGGACACCATATATTGGTGACGTGCACACAGTTTGGCCCCACTATGTCATTCCCCACCAAGCACGATCTTTTGCATGCCATCATTTATGCAACTGCACCCTTACCTCTCCTGTTTCCTCTGTTTCTTGAGCGTTTGGGAGATGAACGACGACGACAGTGGCAGGAAAAGGTGATCGGCGGCAAACCGACATTGCTGATAGCCTGATTGCGAAAGGGATTTCATGGCGGAGGTGGGACTAGTTGACAAACTTTCTCGCTGGAGATGGACGGCGATGGAGGCGGCGGGAAAAGGCGATCGGCGGCAAACCGACATTGCAGATAGCCTAATTGCGGAAGGGATTTGACGACGGTGGCGGAGGCGTGACTAGCTGACAAACTTTCTCGTCGGAGATGGCGCTCCTTCGGCGGGCAGAAGGAGACTCCGTTCCTGTGTACGGTGCCCTTCCGTCATTTGGACCGTATCTGGTCGTCCAGAGCAAGTTTAGGGACCGGACATAGCCTTCGGTAAGTATATAGATGTAAGTGCATTTCTCTCTTCGGTAGCAATCGGCATGCACACCCAAATCCTGTTTTCAGTCATTGCGAAGATGTTTACTCCCTCCATCCCATATTAAGTGTCGTACAAATAGACGATAGATATATCTAATACTAAAACATGTATAGATACATCCATCTTTATCCACTTTTATGACACTTAATATGAGATGGAGGGAGTACTTTTTTTAGCCTCTTCATTTTTTATAGGATTTTTGAGCCTCTTCAGGTTGCGAGGAGATCTCTCACGTGTAGGTCTAAGGTCCAGCACGTGTTGCGCCCAAATAAGGCCAGACCGTTACCATACCACTTTCCCACTCAGACGGACAAGGGGCCCTTGGGCTATTTTTTATTTTTGTTGCCAGGCTAATACAGAAACTTTGAGCCTCGAATTTGTTTTTGAGCTGTGCGGAGCCACAGGATGCACTCCTATGTGATTGGCCCAGAGAAATGTTACACGCAATAGCAAATCAACGATGAAATTAAGCAAGATCGAACCAACGGGGACACGAGATTTTAACGTGGAAAACCCTTCCAACAAGGAAGACAAAAAACCACGCGCGCCAGCCAGCAATACTTCACTATTTCGGGGTGAGGTTACAATCGCGCAGGGATTTACAATATGTGGCTTATTCCGTGCGGCGGCTTACAAGAGGTATATAAAGGCGGTCCTGACCTAACTAGGTCGGTAACGGTGTATCCAACTCCGACTCGGTATGAACTCGTATCGTACCTCCGGTGACGGGCCTCCGCGTAGCGGAGGCCGAACTTTTCTTTACCTTCATATGAATTTGGATCACCATAAAATAACAAGAAATACATTATCTTATAACTTGTATTAGATACAAAACTCTATCCATATACTTGTATCCGCGGGTATAAATCTTTACTCGTACCCGCACGCGTGGGTATAAATCTTTATGGAGCTGGGTATCTTACCCGTTGGGACCCATTAGGTAGATCAACAATTCACAATACATCACACGGTTGTGTTCTACCACTCTCTAATGGGTCGCCGTCTTCCTACCATGCTTGTGCTAGCTAGCCGGTGCTAAAGAAACAAAGAGCGGAGTGGTTCTAGGGGTGAAATATGGAGGCCGTTGGCACTACGTACTGCCAACACCATGCGTTGTGGTGGTGTCGCAACGTTAAGGGCATGTACAATAGTTGATAAGGCCAGTGGCGGAGCCAGCGCTCTGTAACGTCCCAGGCAAACAACTATGTTTTTTTTTTGAAATGGGAGCATAGCCCCAGCCTCTGCATCGCGAGGATGCACACAGCTGATGCTTTTATATTAAAAAAATATGAAAATCACAATTCAGTGTCTTACAAATCACGCAACATCCAGAATGGAAACCAGTATCAACCACAAGAATTGTATCAGAATCATAAAAAAACTCATTGAATCCTTCTAGTGTGCAGCCAGCCACCTTGGCTGTAGATAGCCTGAACGACCGCCATCAAGCGAGTGCATCCAGAATCCATAAGACCCCGCTGCTCCAGCGGAAGAAGAAAGGACCACATATGAATCCAGTATGTGGCCTGGTGAGTAACCTGCAAAAAGTGAGCACCTCTAGATTTGTTAAAAACCATGTCGTTCCTACAATTCCAAAGCTCCCATACAAAAGCACAAGTTCCAATTTGAATTCGAGCTTTAGATTTTTTATCAATACCCTGAAGCCAATTACCAAACATATGTTCAATACTAACTGGTTGAGCTATGCTAAACGTAAAGTGAAGCAACCTCCAAATATGTTTAACAAAACTGCAATGTATAAATAAGTGATCCACTGATTCATCACTATCACAAAACATACATTTTTTTGGCCCAACCCAGTTTCTCTTAATTAGATTATCTTTAGTTAGAATCACTTTGCGTTGCAAAAACCACATGAACACTTTTATTTTTAGTGGAACCTTCAATTTCCACAGGTATTTATGCAGAAAAAGAGTATTTCCATGCATATAATCCAGATACATGGATTTAACCGAAAAATGGCCAGAGACGGAAAGCCCCCAAACAAATTTATCATTATCATTGTTTAGCTGAATTTCCATTAGACTACGCACCAAACGCAGCCACGCAACCCACCTCTCTCCAACCAAGTTTCTACGAAATTGAATATCTAGAGGAGTATGTGATAGCACATCTGATACCAACACGTTCTTACTCCTCACAATGTTATATAGCCCAGGGTATTGAGTAGCCAACGGAGCATTCCCTAACCAAGTATCTTCCCAAAAACGAGTTGATAGTCCATTACCTATCTTAAAAAACCCTCTTTGGAAGAAATCTTTTTTAACGGACATAAGCCCCTTCCAAAAAGGAGAGTCCATGGGTTTTACCTCCACTTGAGACAAAGATTTGTCAAACAAATATTTGTTACAAAGTAGTTCTTGCCAAACCCCATTTTCATTCAATATTTTAAATAGCCATTTGGACAGTAAACTTTTGTTCTTGATTTCAAGCACCTCAATACCTAAACCACCTTGGTCCTTAGGTCTACAAACAACATTCCACTTGGATAGTCCATATTTTCTTTTATGCGAATCACTCTGCCAAAAGAATCTACTACGGAAGAAATCTAATCGCTTCCTAACCCCAACTGGTATTGGAAAGAAAGATAATAAGAACATGGGTAGGCTAGTTAGGACAGAATTAATAAGAACCAATCTATCCCCATATGAAAGAATCTTACCAGCCCATGACCCTAACTTACTCTCAAAACGATCTTCCACAGGTTTCCATTCCTTATTCAGAAGTTTACGATAATGAATCGGAATACCAAGGTATTTAAACGGCAAAGATCCAATTTCACAACCAAATATAGACCTATAGTCGTCCTCCCTATCAGCAGCATTCCCAAAACAGTAAAGTTCACTCTTATGAAAATTAATTTTTAACCCCGACAATTGTTCAATCAGAGCTAGAATTAATTTCATATTCACTGCCTTATCTAAATCGTATTCTAGAAACAATATTGTATCATCTGCATATTGTAAAATAGATACCCCCATCCACCAAATGAGGTATCAAAGATCCTATTTGCCCATCATCTCTGGCACGTGCAATAAGGATGGCCAACATATCAGCGACAATATTAAATAAAATAGGAGATAGCGGGTCCCCTTGACGTAGACCCTTTAGTGTTTGAAAATAGTGACCAATGTCATCATTCACTCTGACACCCACACTCCCTCCTTGAATGAACTGACTAACCCATCCACACCACTTTGGATCAAATCCCTTCATCCTTAAAGCCTGCTGCAAACAACTATGCTATAGTGTCAAACAATGCTAAACAATATGCAAATTACGTCACCACGCCTCGGGCCATGGCCAGGTTTGCCCGGGGCCTGTCTCCGCCCCTGGGTAAGGCTGTCTTATCTTAACTCCGCCAGGTGATATAGATACGACAAAAAAACATGTTGTACAACGGGCTATTTTGTAGTCCTATCACTAACAATCAGATATGCTAAATATATGGTGAGACAATTATACTAAGAGGTGATGTCTTAGCTAAGAGAAGGAAAACGTCTTTTATCTGTTTCTCTCTCCGCCAACTAAACAATTATCCTACGTGTCATTATTAAGAAAGAACCATTGTATATGCCGTAAGGACTACTAGTGGACTAAAAACTCGAGGGTGCACCCGACTCATGCCTTCAGATCAGGATGGGTAAGGTTTAATATAACCATGGGTATAAGATTATACCCATACCATACCCACGACTTGATAGACATGGTATGGTTACGGGCTATGGGTGTCCCTATCCATATGGGTACTACACCCGTGGGTATCCGGATCCGAAGGTAAAATTATCAACCTTATTTACGTGTGACATGTGTTTCCACCGACACTATTATCGTGATGCATGTAGGTCTTACAGACTTGCATGTCGGAGTATTAGTCGGATCACTCCAGAGGTTCAATCTGCTCACCGGCCGATTGCCAATCATGTGACGGTTGCACGATCCAAAGTAGCCCTTTGCAAGATATTTAGATATTCTAAGACTCGTTGGAAGCGAATTAATTCTTTGATTAGGATATTATTGAAGGGCCGCCTCGAAGACAAATATCAATCAAAGAGTTTGGGGGTACTTTGTGCCGTATTTTATTATCCATAAGAAAGGTACCTCGGAAAAGAAGAAGAAATATGCATGCCTGCTTGGCAGTTATCCGACATGGTGTTACTAAACTGGAGCGGGAAATTAAAATTCTTTTCGTACCCAACGCCTTCGATAGAATAGGAAAGTACTCCAACCAACTAGCAAGATTATGGACTGCTCAATAGATATCCTGTTTGTGTACGGTGACCTCTCCTAAGATGGGGAGGACCGACCCCGGCCCTGAGCTGCGCGGCGTGGCCTCGTGCGCCTCTTCCGGGTGGAGCTCCGATGAGGAGGACCGAGGCTCCGTCAGATCCAACGGATCTAAGCAGGGGGCATCGCTTGTGGACTCCGCGCGGCCAGGTAAGCTGCTCCGCTCCCCCCGTCGGCGCAGTGCCTCTCTCCCTTACTCCTCGCCTCCTGCTTCCGCCCAGCAGTCCATCGCGCGCCCTCGGCTTCAATCCATGGTAGTCCACTCATCCGCTCCGGAAGTCAACATCGTTGCGTCCGCGGACGGACCAGAATGGTAAGTGGTTACTTCGAGGCGTGGTCGGAGCCGTACTCCACTTCAGCTTCAGGCGGCCCGCCCCTCCGCCCGGGGCTTTGCTCCGGCACATCGGTCGCAAGGGAGTGTCTCCGTTGCAAGCGCAACTCGGGGCGTCCTCTTAAAGGGTTCCAGGGCCTCTGTTTCCGGTGCCTTAGCTCCGGCCATCGTCACTCCCAGTGTCGTGATCCTGTCCGCTGTATTGAGTGCCGTGGCTAGGGCCATTAATCGTCATCGCCTCGGTGCCCTGCCCGTGCTAGCTCTGGGTCCTCCACTCCGTCGCCACCTCAACCTCTGCAGGCCCGTCTGCGCTTTCCTGCCCCTCCGCCGTTGGCGGAAATGCTGCGCCACATCAAGGCACTCCCCGCGCCTCTCCGCCCTCGTCGGGGCACATGGTGATTATGGCATCACGCAACATCGACCATCAGGTGCTCTCCCTACGTAGCCGAGGCGTCGTCATCAAGGCGGTCGAACGCTTCCCGGCGGCCAATCCCCTCTCCATTGGCAACGAGCTTGAGCGCGTCTTGGCGCTCCCTCCCCATGTGCTGAGGGTGACGCGCCACAATCCGGAGGCGTTCTTCGCTCACTTCGATCTGCCCAAGGATCGCGACGCGGCGATCCGGCGGGGCCGTATCACCGTCCACGGCAGCACGTTCCTTTTTCAGCCATGGTGCGAGGCTGATCATGGTGTACACCAAACGTGGAACTACCATGCCAGGGTGTGCATTGAAAGGATGCCCTTGCAGCTCTGGAACATCCGGCAACGGGCCTCCGCGTAGCGGAGGCCGAACTTTTCTTTATCTTCATATGAATTTGGATCACCATAAAATAACACTCCACCTTGAGACAAATTCCATCTTGTAGCATAAATGAGAACCTTCACCTGAAACACACAAAGAAAACACCTTCGGCGCCAAATAGCCTCTTGGGCTAAGCAGTGATACCAACTAAGCTTGAGTTTTGCTCAAACTTAGCAATAGAAACTGGCTTTGTCATCATATCAGCAGGATTATCATGAGTACTAATCTTGCATACCTTCAGCTTACCTTGTGCAACAACATCACGCACATAATGGTACTTGACATCAATGTGCTTTGTTCTCTCATGGAACATCTGATCCTTAGTAAGGTAAATAGCACTCTGACTGTCACAAAACAGGTTAATGCAAGTATCATGTCCACAAAGCTTAGCAAACAGACCTTTCAACCAAACTGACTCTCTGCATGCTTCAGCAATAGCCATATACTCAGCCTCAGTAGTAGATTGTGCAACAACACCCTGCAAGGTAGCCTTCCAGCTAACGGCACATCCACTAATTGTAAACACATAACCCGTGAGGGGTCTCCTCTTATCCAAGTCGGCAGCATAATCTGAATCCACATAGCATGCGAGTCCCTCACCAGTCTTGCCAAACTTCAAGAAAGCTTTGGATGTGCCGCGAAGGTACCTGAAAATCCACTAAACAGCTTTCCAATGTTCTTTACCAGGATTAGCCATGTATCGACTGACCAAACTCATAGCATAAGATAAATCAGGCCGAGAACACACCATGGCATACATGAAGGAACCAACAACACTAGCATAGGGAACTCGTGACATGTACTCAATATCTTTGTCAGTAGTAGGACATTGCAATGCTGACAACTTGAAGTGTGAAGCAATTCGAGTACGAACAGACTTTGCATCATGCATATTAAAACGATGGAGGACTTCCGTAATGTAATTCTCCTGACTAAGAAATAGCAATCTAGATTTTCTGTATCTTGAAATTTCCATACCTAAAATTTTCTTAGCAGGACCAAGATCCTTCATCTCAAACTCACTACTCAATTGTTTCTTCAATGTATTGATTTCTTTCATGCTCTTGGCAGCAATTAACATATCATCAACATATAGCAGCAAGTATATAGGTGATTCATCAACAAGTTTAATGTACACACAGCTATCATATTCAGACCTCTTAAAGCCATGTGACATCATAAAATAATCAAACCTTTTATACCATTGTCGAGGAGACTGTTTCAATCCGTAAAGGGACTTCTTTAGCTTGAACGCGAGATCCTCTTTACCAGGCACTATGAACCCATCAGGGTGGTCCATGTATATCTCCTCCTCAAGTTCTCCATTCAACAACGCAGTCTTCACATCTAACTGCTCAAGCTCAAGATCATGCATAGCAACAATACTAAAGAAAGTACGGATAGAACTATGCTTGACAACAGGTGAGAACACATCATTCTAATCCACTCCTGGAATCTGGCTGAAACCTTTTGCTACTAACCTTGCCTTAAACCTTGGAGGCTCTCTTGGAGATAAACCCTCCTTTCTCTTGAAGATCCACTTACAGCGTACGGTCTTCTTTTGTTTAGGCAAGCGCACGACATCCCACGTGCCATTTTTCTCAAGTGATTGCATCTCCTCGTGCATTGCACCAATCCACTTGTCACGATCAACCGAAGCAATAGCTTCATTATATGTAGCCGGTTCAGCATCATTCTCCACCTGTTCTGCACAACTTAGAGCAAAATAGACAACATCATATTCCTCAAATTAAACGAGTACGAGGCCCTCTATTCCTCTTTTCTCTGCGCTCTGCAATAGAAAAATTTTCTTGCTGCACAATAGGAGGTGAGGGTGGCACAATATCCTCCCCATCAATATCAGTTTCCTCCTCATCCAGGTGTTCTAGCTCCACCTGCACACGAACTCGTGGTTCGTCCTCATCGGAAGAATCTGGCACAACATCAGTCGACAAACTGTCCTCATACATAACAGATTCATTAAACACAATACTCCTGCTAAAGAAAGTATTTTTGGTTTCTGGGTTCCACAACTTATATCCTTTTACTCCAGAACCATAACCAAGAAATAAGCACTTAACAGCTCTAGGCTCTAACTTTCCATTATCAACATGAGCATAGGCAGTGCAACCAAAAACTTTCAGTTATGAATAATCAGCTGACTCACCAGACCATACCTCAATAGTAGTTTTCTTGCCAAGAGGGATGGATGGTGACCTGTTGATCAAGTAGCAGGCAGTGTTGGCAGCCTCAGCCCAAAAACGCCTATTCATGCGGGCGTTAGACAACATGCAACGAGCTTTGGACATGATCGTCATGTTCATCCGCTCAGCTACACCATTCTGCTGAGGTGTGTATGGGATGGTGTGATGCCTGACAATGCCTTCCTGCACACAATAATCATCAAAAGCATGCGAACAAAATTCGCCACCATTGTCAGTACGAAGCAAATTCACCTTTCTTTCAGTTTGCTTTTCAATCATAACTTTCCACTCTTTAAAAGCAGCAAAAGTATCATCCTTAGTTTTCAGGAAATAAGGCCAAACTCTTCTAGAGTAATCATCAATGATAGTAAGCATATAATGAGCACCACCATAAGAGGGCTTACGTGAAGGCCATCACAAATCAGCATGTACATAAGCCAATGTACCTTTAGTGGTATGAACGGAAGCATTGAACTTAACTCTCTTATGCTTACCAAATACGCAGTGTTCACAGAACGGCAACTTACTCATATTGCAGTTCTTCAGAAGTTCTCTCTTCACCAATTCTGCCATACCATGTTCACTCATGTGTCCAAGTCGCTTATGCCAGAGGTTAGTTGTACTTGGATCATCATTAGTAATAACAACAGCAGTTCCAGGCAATGTGCTACCTCTAAGGATATATAACTTGGCAAAATTCATAACACCAATCATAACAATGAGAGAACCTTTTGATACCTTTAGGCGTTTATCACCTCCGGCATATTTGTACCCGTCACAGTCAAGGGTACTCAACGAGATCAAATTTCTCGCCATGGATGGTATGTGTTTCACTCCCGTCAATGTACGTGTCATCCCACCATGGGTCTTGATCTGAACAGATCCAACGCCAACAATGTGACATTTGTTGTCGTTCCCCACATGCACAAAATCTCCAGTCTGCACAGCCTCATAAGAACTGAACCAATCTTTGTTACAACAAATATGAAACGAACAAGCAGTATCAAGAATCCACTCATCATCACGGGTAACACATGCAGCAAAAACAGCTAAGCATTCACCATCCGAACTATTATCACCAGCAACAACATCAGCCTTACCAGTACCATTACCATTACCGTCAGTTTTATTTTTTGGTTGGTATGTGCCGTTCCTTTTCTCCTTGTTCTGCACCTTCCAGTAATCCTCAATTGTGTGATTGGTTTTCTTACAGTACCTGCAAAACTTGTCACGTCCTTTGGACTTGGAACGGTCCCTGCTCTTATCTCTGTTGTTGTTGTTATAGTTGTTATCTCGCTGCTCAGGTCTGCCTCGTACCTGCAAAGCATCGCCTTTGGAGGACGATGTGTTAGACTGCACCATAACTTTCATCTTTTCCCTGGTCTGTAGGGCCTCACAAACTTCCGCGAGGGTTAGTTCATCGCGGATTAACAGTATGGTATCACGCAGGTTTGTAAAAGAGCTAGGCAGCGAACATAACAGCAGAAGAGCTAAGTCTTCATCATCATATTTTACCTCCATCGACACTAGGTCGGACACGATCTCCTTGAAGATCGACAAGTGGCTCATGACAGAACCACCATCTTGCATCTTGAGCGAGAACAACTTCATCTTAACATGCATCTTGCTGGTTAGATCTTTCGACATGCAGATTGATTCCAGCTTGAGCCACAACGCAGATGCGGATTTCTCCAGCAGCACCTCTTGCAAAATATCATTGGATAGATGAAGTTGAATCAACGACAAAGACTTGCGATCTTTGCGTTTCTCCTCGGCAGTCCAATCCTCGGCTTCCTTATTCCCGAACTCATCTAGCGCCTCATCAAGATCTGATGCTTGCGATAGAATCGCACACATCTTTACGTGCCACAGAGAAAACCTCGTCTTGTAGTCCAGCAACGGTAGATCAAACTTCATCGATGCCATCGCGAATCCATAATCTGAAACAGGGCTCTGATACCACTTGTTACACGCAATAGCAAATCAACGATGAAATTAAGCAAGATCGAACCAACGGGGACACGAGATTTTAACGTTGAAAACCCTTCCAACAAGGAAGAGAAAAAACCACGGGCGCCAGCCAGCAATACTTCACTATTTCGGGGTGAGTTTACAATCGCGCCGGGATTTACAATATGTGGCTTATCCCGTGCGGCGGCTTACAAGAGGTATATAAAGGCGGTCCTGAACTAACTAGGTCGGTAACGGTGTATCCAACTCCGACTCGGTATGAACTCGTATCGTACCTCCGGCGACGGGCCTCCGCGTAGTGGAGGCCGAACTTTCCTTTATCTTCATATGAATTTGGATCACCATAAAATAACAAGAAATACAGTATCTTATAACTTGTATTAGATACAAAACTCTATCCATATACTTGTATCCGCGGGTAGAAATCTTTACTCGTACCCGCTCGTGTGGGTATAAATCTTTATGGAGATGGGTATCTTACCCGTTGGGACCCATTAGGTAGATCAACAATTCACAATACATCACACGGTTGTGTTATCCCACTCTCTAATGGGTCGCCGTCGTCCTGCCATGCTTGTGCTAGCGAGCCGGTGCTAAAGAAACAAAGAGCGGAGTGGTTCTAGGGGTGAAATATGGAGGCCGTTGGCACTACGTACTGCCGACACCATGCGTTGTGGTGGTGTCGCAACGTTAAGGGCATGTACAATAGTTGATAAGGCCAGTGGCGGAGCCAGCGCTCTGTAACTTCCCAGACAAACAACTATGCTATAGTGTCAAACAATGCTAAACAATATGCAAACACTGGTAGAAAATAGGCCTTTAGTCCCGGTTCGCAAAGGCCATTATTCCCGGTCGCGCAACCGGGACTAAGTATGCGCGACTAAAGGCACCCCCACTTTAGTCGCGCGTTTCTTTTTAATTTGTTTTGTTTTATTTCTTTTATATTTTATTTTGTGTTTTATTTTAATTTTGATGAAGTTTCAGTACACATATATATTCTACGCTACTATATACATGCATATGAAATTTCAAACAAGAAGAATTCAATAGGAATATATAGTATATATATATATATTCAATCTCGGGTGACCATATACAACTTTTGAACAAGTTTCCATACACAATTACGATGGATGACCATACACAACTTCGAACAAGTTTCAATCTAGGATATGCATAAGGAAAAATCCTGCTAAGTCATCTTTAATTGGTCGTCGTCGGACGTATAGTGTTCTCCTTTAAAATCGATGACATGCCTAAGGAAAAATCCTGCTAATTCCTCTTGAATTGGTCGGAAGCGAGCTTCTGGACTAAGCCTCCTCCGCAAGTAATCCGTCGCCTTCCGCAAGCTATCCGACATTTTCTTCTCAGAGGTTTCTCTCCGGATGTTCTCACAAACATAGTATCCACATAGATTGGTCCCCGGTGGCTGCTAATCCACATTAACTAACTTTCTAAAATCTAGCTTATGTTTGAATTCACCGACAATTTCTTCTGAGAACCGTCTCCAAACTCTACAGTGCAAAGAAAATTAAATGAACAAGGGAGTTATTAGCTACTGCATATTAGAAAATGAACAAAAGAGACCGATCGATATAGAGCGCAAATGATTGAAAATAATTACTTTTGCAACATTTTTCTTATGTCGGCCCAAAGCGTTGCATCTGTATCCATAGAGTCCATGATATAAACTGTGGAGGTGTGAAGTTCAATTTTTAGCAGCATCCAGTGGAACCTGCGGACACGTTATACATGCACAGTCATGCATAACTTATCGATTAGACATACCATGCATGGAGTAAACAAAGAGAATGGGCAAAAGAGAGAAACACTCACCCAAGATGGTAAGGAAATAGAATATGACTTTTGAGTTGATGCTTTGTAAGAAAACTGAACAAGTCTTTCTCCACGTCTTCGGGGTGACGTTGTAACATAGTTCCATTAATGATTTGTGGGTCAATGAACCCAACATCATGGATGTTTCTTATTTTGCATTCCCAAATCTTCAATCTGCATAATAGAGTATGCACCAATATAGTTAGGACAATATATATATATATATATATATATATATATATATATATATATATATATATATATATATATATATAGTGCAGGCAATGAAGAACGAGATGAGGTAGAAATAAATCAGTTACAGAACGTAGCAACTCAGGATAGATTTGTCGAGCTCGCGCAGATTGAAAAGCTGGAACAATTCACTCATTTCAACTATTACAGAGTACCGTTTGGTGTGATGCTCCCCTTTAACATCCACATAAACATATTCTTTGGCGGCCCATGATATGAAATTATTGTACCAACGTAGCAGATTTCGCATTTGTGGTGGTAGACTCTTTTCCTGCGTAGGCTCGACGAGAGGCCCATTCTTCACATATTGAAATGCTACCTCACCCATTGGCGCATCGTCAAGGCCTAACGAGGCACGAAGAGTCAAACCCATCTCGGACGCATTTATCATGGCACTCTCTACAGTCAATCCAATTGCTGCCGCAGCTGCTCTGACCTCGGGGGTCCTGTTCCGGACCGGCTTTCACTATGAGCGGGGGGATCGATTGTTTACTCTGCATCCCGAGCTGGTCAACTTGTTTCCCGCTTTTTTTCCTTTCTTCATTCTCCTCCTTCAATATTTCTGCTTGCCTACGAAGTTCACTTCCATAGTCGTCAGGCATATTCAGCTCGGCTTGGGACGGTTGCGTCAAAAAACTCGTAGCCCACTTCTTTACCTTAGGAGGGTATACTTCCTTGGGCTTAGGCTCCCTTAGCGCCTTCCGATCGACCGACCATTTCTCATACTCAGCCTTCGCGGCCAATTTGGTTTCAGCTTCACTAAGTTCCCAAGGCCTTGGGGGGATAGGCTTCAGTGATGGCTCCGGTACCCGTGTGGTCTTAGGTACATAAGGCTCCAGGTTAATAGTCCAAGAGCGAGTTTCCTTGCTGTCCGCCTGCTTCTGCTTCTTCGCCGGAGGAGGAATGGGGGGCGACGGCTGCTTATCCATCGGAGGAGGATTGGGGGGCGACGACTGCTTAT
The DNA here is from genome assembly GCA_028641055.1 of Alopecurus myosuroides. Taxonomy (NCBI): domain Eukaryota; kingdom Viridiplantae; phylum Streptophyta; class Magnoliopsida; order Poales; family Poaceae; genus Alopecurus; species Alopecurus myosuroides. The sequence goes on from CM054061.1 coordinate 220,400,945, forward strand.
CCGCCGGAGGAGGATTGGGGGGCGACGCCTGCTTACCCGCCAGAGGAGGATGGGGGGCGACGCCTGCTTACCCGCCAGAGGAGGATGGGGGAGCGACGCCTGCTTACCCGCCGGAGATTGTGGATCGGGGGACGGCATCGAATGGCATGAAGGAGGTGTAGGTGAACCAGCACCAGCACCACCACCACCACCACCACCACCACCATCGGAGGGGGGTGGACTTGTTAGCCTTGGCGCCTCGCCTGGAAACACTATGTACTTCTTTTTCCATAGAATGAACTGGCGCTTGACCTCTCCAAGTCTTCTCTCCCCTTCGGGTGTAGCTATGTCAATCTCCAGGTCTTCAAACACTTGGACTATGTCTTCCACCATGACACGAGCATAGCCATATGGAATGGGGTTGTTGTGGTAGAGTGCTCCAGGTGTACAGGGTAAAGCACTGCCGGTAGCTACCTTCGTGGAAATGTTCCCCACGGGATAATGCAGATCACATTCTTTCATCTCCTTTACATCATCTACGGGGTAGTGAGGCTCCGGTGCAAAACTCTCGATCATCGGTGCATTAGCACCTGCAGGCGGGGCCTCCGTGGAAGCCACGCTGCTTCTCCGCTGATGCTGGCTTCCGAGATCCGCTTCATGATCTTCATGCGGCCCTGCAGGCACCGATCTTTCTTTCACAAGTATTCCCTGCACGGTCTGCTTCAACTCACTAACTTCCGATGCAAGCTTCGCCAGAAGATCTGTATCCCGGTCCGTCTTTCTCTTACGGCTTCTGTAACAGTACGGGTCATTTTCCTAGGAAAACCCTACTTTCCACGGCATTCTGCCTTTGCCTCGTACATGTCCTCCGTGTTCAGCATTCCCGAGGGCTAACGTCAGTGCGTCTTTCTCTCTGTTGAACGTGATCAAGCCCTGTTGAGCTTGGGTCATTGCGTCAATAAGGGCTTTTGTGGGAGCAAACGTTTTCTGCCGATGAACACACGCCCCTGTCTCCGGGTCTAGCGATCCCCCATGCCCGTACCACCACATTTTGGCTCTTTCGTCCCATCCCTCTGTACCTAGAGGGATTCCTCGCGCCCTCAGGCCGTCCTCCATCTTCTGCCACTTAGGCGCCGAAAGGCGGTATCCTCCTGGCCCCATAACATGATGGTACTGTTTCTTATCCGCATTAGCCTTATTTTTTTCGATATTTCCTTGAAATGCTTCGATTTATTTTGCTTCACAAATTCTGGCCAATCATCTTTTAGTTTCTCATTTTGTCCAGTGAAAATCGGAGTCTTGCCCTTGTTGACATATTCACGGGTTAAATTTTTCTTGAAGTTCCGGAATGCTTCGGCCATCTTCTGAAGAGCAAACTCTTTGACTAGCCTCCTCCTCTGACGTGCACCCGGAACCTCGTTACAGAATTCATCGACTTTGTTGTATTCCGGAGGTAGAATGAAATGTACCATAAGCTTTCTCCAGCAATCCTTTTTCGTTCGCTTGTCGACAAAACTGAAACCAAGACGTGCCTTCTTTGGCTCCTTCCATTCCTGGACGGTGATCGGGACGTTGTCTCTAACAATGACTCCGCATTGGTTGATAAACTTTGTGGTGTGCTATAGGGGCTTGCCGGTTTCACCGACTAATTCGATGGTATATGTTTCTCCTGGTTTCACCGCCTTGGATTTGCCACGCTTTGTCGTACTCGATCCGGCCGAGGGCTAAAATAACAAAGAGAGTCGCGCGCGCGTTAATGCATATGTATTCACATTTCAGTAAGTTTGTATCACGAGAGGCTCAATGTATATATATATACCTCGCCAGAGGTGGTTGGTCTTTGCAATTCGAGATCGTCGTTTGTCGACGGTTCACCTCCGTCGACAATGTCCGTTCCTTCACCCTCTTGATCATCGACAATGTCCGTTTCTTCACCTTCTTGATCATCAAGGTTCAGATAAGAAGAGACTACATACTCTTCTTGCTCATCTTCTGGGCCCGGCACATAAGGGATCTCGTTGTTTATGATGCCGAATATATATAACCTTCAGCCTCCTGATCCGTAAGCGGCAAGGCTCTATTGTCCGCCATATGTCACTCCTGCAGACATGCATGTAGTAAAAATTAATTAAGTATAAAGGAGACTTAGCAAATATTGTCGTAGAAGGAGGGAAAACAGATTGCTAGGGTTTTGGATGGAAGAACGATGACCACTTTAGAGGTGTGTCCAAGATTAGTTGCTCAAATGACTTGGAGAACCCCATAGCTAGGTTGCATTTGCTTTCCTGGTCATTTTGGTATATTACACTTAATATTCTGAATTTATTGAATTAAAACTTATTTTCATTATTTTAATGAATTTAATTCAAATTCAAATATGGTCTCATTTTGAACTTTGTCAAACATGATTGAAAATCATACAAACAGATAGCTTACATTTTTGTGAATATTTTTCATATTTTTTCCATAATTTTTGGAATTATAAATTAAAAGTTATTTAATTTAGAAGATTTAAATATTTTCTGTAATTCCATATACAGTGGGCCCCACGTGTCACGATGACGTCATTTTAAGAAAAAACCTCGCCAACACGTGGCCAGGTGACGTCATGATGACGTCACCCTGGCGTCACACGGTGGCCGGCGGTGTGGCAGTTTCGGCTCTCGGGTCTCCGGCGATTCCGGCCACGGGAGAGGGAATGGAGACGATGGGGAGGAGGCAGGGACGAGGAGCGCCGACGAGGAGCGGCGGGAGGACGGTCACTGTGGTTCTCTCGCCGGCGGCGATTCTGGCCGCGGGAGCGAGCGCGAGGACTCGTGGTTCGAGGGCGGCGCGTTCGCGGTTCGTGGTCGCCGTTCGAGGGCGTTGGTTCGAGGGCGGCGCGAGGCCCGCGGGGAACCTACCGGAGACGGCGACGGGGCGGGGGCGGAGCAGGGCGGAGGGGATGGAGAGAAGGGCGCGGGCGATGGCTAGGACGCGGTCCTCTCGCAGAGTCTCTGCGCTTGCGACGGCGACGGAATCGGGGCAGATCAGACGAGCAGGGCGCCGGCGCGAGGAAGACGAGCGTTTGGGACTTAGAAACTTTTGGGGGCGGGAATATATAGGGCCAGCCTTTAGTCCCGGTTGGGGACACCAACCGCGACTAAAGGTCCCCTCCGGGTACCCTCCGCGGGCGTTTAGTCGCGGTTGGTGTCCACAACCGGGACTAAAGGGGTACCTTTAGTCGCGGTTGGTGTCACGAACCGCGACTAAAGGTTTTTCCGCGGCGTTTTCGTTCCCGCGCGGAAAGAGCCTTTAGTCGCGGTTCGTGACACCAACCGCGACTAAAGGTGCTTTTTCAAATACTTTTCTTTTTACAATCTTAAAAATACAAATAATATATCATAAAATTCAGAAAAATGTCATTTTAAAATCTTAAAAATACAAATAATATATCAAAAAATTCAGAAAAATAAAACTAATTCATTTTAAAATCTTACAAATACAAATAATATATCAGAAAATTCAGAAAAATAAAACTAATTCATTTTAAAATCTTAAAAATACAAATAATATATCAGAAAATTCAGAAAAATAAAACTAATTTATTTTAAAATCTTAAAAATACAAATAATATATCAGAAAATTCAGAAAAACAAAACTACTTCATTTTAAAATCTAAAAAATACAAACAATATATCAGAAAATTCAGAAAAATAAAACCCCTTTAGTCCCGGCATGTTTTACCAACCGAGACGAAATGGTTAGGGTTTTGTTCCCTCCAATCAGAAAGATTCACACACATCTTGGATATATATATAGATAAAAAAGGCAGTACATAATGGCAAGAGTGCATCAAACATAAACGGAGAGCATATATGCATGATCGATCTACATAATGGCAAGACACTGTGGATCTGATATCTGCTAGTCATACTCCTGCCTAGGCCTATAGTACTCCGACTCGTAGTCGTCGTAGTCGCCGCCGTCGTCGTCACTATCGTCTTACGGTGCTCTGCACTCCCTCGGAGGATCACGACTCCAGGACTGGGCGTGAGGGTAGCGCAGGCGGGGGATATCGCCGGCCCTGATGTAGTCCATGACGCTCTGTAGAGTCCGGCCGTACTACCATAGCCGACGACCGGCCTCGTGAAAGTTCCCAGGAGGCAGACCGACCTCCTCATACCTCGCGAGCGCCTCTCACGCCGATTGATGAAGAAGGCATCCCAAGTATGCTGGTTATCGGGATGCCAACTGGGGTTCCTCCGCTGCTCCGGCGTGAGCTCGTGGTAGTAGTGGTTCGTGATGGCCGCCCGACGCGCCACACCTTGAGGAAAAAGAGATACCGGCACTCCTCCGGCGCTCAGCATCCAACCGGCGGGAACGCTGTAGCCGGGCGGGCAGGGGTACCTCGATGAATGTTAGAGTGGGTACGGGAGAAGCCATGAGAGAGTTGTGACTTTGTATGTGTTTATGCCAATGGTGTGGCAATGCATACATATATATAGCGAGAAGAAAACATATATCCCTTTAGTCCCGGCCCGTTTTACCAACCGGGACTAAATGGTACGGGTTTCGTTGGGAAACGGATCATCCCTTTAGTCCCGGTTGGGGACACCAACCGGGACTAAATGGGTTAGGTGTCGAGACATCGTAGTAGTTTTCATAGACGGGGGTACCATGAGACTACGGGTACAGACGTGGGGGAACGTGGTTGCGCTAAAGAAGAAAACACAGGTTTTACCCAGGTTCGGTACGTCGTAATAATACGGTGTTCCTACTCCTGCAAACTCACTATTCAGGTCTAAAGCCTGTGTATACAAGTACAATGTGAGGTTCTGTTTAGCTATTCGCTGAGGATCAACTTCCCGGCGATCTTCGAAGGATACTTTTTCCTGAAGGAAGTGATCTTTTTCTCCGAAAGTGACATCTAGGAAAATTTCTCCTAGGGATCGTGATTGCCTGCCAGGAACAATGCCGTGAAAACATATGTTGCTATGGTTGATCTGGGTCTCGGAGATTTTCAGATGCCTCAGTGTATCCAGGTACATTATATTAATGCTGGATCCTCCATCCATCAACACTCTTCTTAGCCTAGTGTTCTGGACAATAGGGCTTACAACAAGGGCTTGCGTGCTGGGTTCAGGGATATTCCCGGGATGATCAGACTGATCCCAGGTAATTGGTGTGTTTGAATACTTCAAGAATTTCGGGGTTGCCGGAACAACCGCGTTTATTTCTTGAAGCGTTCTTTTTGCCACCTTTGCTGACGGAGTTGCCAGGAAAGTTAGGGCACACTCTCCATCAACTCTCGGAAACTTGGGCTCGCCTTTTCGCTGCTGTTCCTGGATTTTTTCATCAGTGTCCGATTCACTGTCTTCTTTCTCAGCTTCTGGCTTTTGTTTGGAAAACTTCCTTTTGGTATTTTTCCCCTTATTTCCGGATCCTGCACTGCCTTTCATATGCTTGTTCAGCCGACATTGTGCGTTGGTATGGGTGGGTTTCCCAAATTGCGAATGGTGGACGCAGGATTCCGACTTAATCTTTTCCCATTCTTCCTTGGTGTAATGGATTGGTTCTGAACTGCGTCCTTTCCACCTATTCCCTTTTTCACTTCCAAAGGCTATGTTAACTTCTTTGGGTTTTTGTGTTGCGTCTGGAGTTCCTTTTTTCTCAGGGCGAGGATTCTTTTTGGCCTGTATCAGTTTGTCGATACTGCCTCCTCTGGCTCTGATGTCGTCTTCGGCTGCAGCATGTTCGTTGGCGGTTGTAAGCATAGATCCGAGATCTTTGTGCTGTTTGGAACCAACCATGAATGGTAAAAGTCCGGGTTTTAGGCCATTGACGAAAGCATGCATTGCTTGTACGTCAGTTACTCCAGAGCAGCTATTTTTCATTGCAGTCCATCTTGAGATAAAATCCATGTATGGTTCATCTTCAAATTGGGTGCAACGGTTTAACTGGTTGATGCTATTCGGGCGTTTGTAGGTTCCCCGGAAGTGTTGAGTAAATACTCGAGCCATATCATCCCAGCTGTTGACAGTTCTGGAAGGTAATCCGTTAATCCAATCTCTCGCTCCGTCCAGTAACATTAGGGGAAGAAACTTTACAGCTTCCAGGTCCGTCCCATTGTTAATCTGGACGGCTGTATAGTAATCTGAGAGCCAGGTATCCGGGTTTGTACGGCCGGTGTATTTTTGGTATGTTGGACCAACTTTGGCGAAGCCAGAATGCAGAGTTATCCTTCGGATCCTATCTGTGAAGCACTTAGGTCCAAAGTATAAGTCGTCTCTTTCCGCCCTATCCATGTGTGCGGAGTACCTGCCGGCTGAATGGACAGAAGGGGATCTACTCCTTTCTTTTCCATTGTTGTGCGGACGCGCTTTTCCGGGATCATCTCTATTTCTTCTGATATCACGTCCCTTTGTATGAGGTGGAGTTCTACTCCTGTATCTTTCCTTTTCTTTGGGGCGTGCCGAGATCTCTCACGCCTGTGAGGTATACCCTGTCTTCCGGCTTTTTCAGCTGGGTTTCTCGGAGGTGGCATTGCTTTGCCGCCATTCCGGTGTTTTTCTTCCCGATCGTGGGTATTAAGTCCACCTTTTGGGAGATGGGATCCGGTTCTAGACGCTTCATCCCTGTTATCGGGATTTTTCTTGTCTTTTCTCGGATCCTTTTTCCTCTCATTTGGATCTCTCGGTTCCTCCGGTCCGGGTGCTCCAGCGGCGCAAGTAGCTGTTTTGCATAGGGCGGAGTCGTCATGCAGCCTCCCTGATCGCTTTTGCCCCCGGTGTTGTTGTTGCAATGCCTTTCCGAGGAAAGCATACACCCCTTGAAGTTTTTCACCGTTTGAGTACATATCGTTGTTGAGGATGGCGAACGCTGCTTCCGCGTTTTCTGCTGCGGTTTTGTATATTGGTTTGCCTCTGGCATCTTTGCCGTTTACCTGCTTTTGCCAAGATGGGTTGTGAAACCTTTCTTTTGGCGGCAGTACTTCCGGTATTACGATTCCGGGTAACCTTGTAGGTTTTAAGGCAGATCTATTCTTTTTCTCGTACTCCTCGATTTCTTCCTTCATGAGCTTGATGTCATCCTGGGTTTTTTGGAGGTGTTCACGAGTTCTGAATAGATGTTGCTGTTGCCTTTGGAGAGCTTGTCTCCTGGATTCTAGCACTTCAGGGGGTTCGTGCAATCCCACTGGTGTTTGTAGCAACTCCTGTTCTTCTTGTTCTGTCATTGGCGGAACAAGGATTTCTTTTGTTTTCTTCTCCGCAAGTTTTGTTCCGCTTGCATCTCCTACTTCCGGGCTTTCATCAGCTGGATCAGCCAATTTCTTCTTCCGGAGTTTGTATTGGAGTTTTTTAGCGGCCTTGTTCTTTTTCTTGGAAGAGGGAGGCTTTTTAGCAGGTTCATCCTCTGTCAATTTCTTGACATTGGGGAATATTGGAGAAGTTTCTCCGTCTTCACTCTCTTCCTCTGGCGGAGGAGTTCTAGGGCTTTCCTGACTGCCGGCGTCCGTGTTTTCAGCCGGTTTTGCCATCAGTACTTCATGGAATCCTGTAACATCCCAAGTATGAAAAACAACCTTAGAATGCTTGCTTCTTGTTTAAATTCAGTTTGCATCATTCCATCATGAGCATTGCATTTGTTTTCATTTGTTTTCCATTTGAATTTCAAATCAAATTTCAAACCCTTATATTTCATACTTGTTCTGTTACAACCTTTCCAAATAAAACTTTCAAATCAAACCATTTATTTGTTTCCAATAAACTTGATTTTTCATACTATTAACTTGCTTAAGTTTCAATATTTCAATTATTGCCAAAATTCAATCAAATGCATTTAAATTACAAACAGCAACAAACTTTAAATTTTTGAAAAACAAAAGTTTGCACAACTGGGCTTTTGCAATAAAGAACTAATAAAAATTTATCACCAAAAATTTCCAACCCCAAAACCCTATCCTTTTCTCTCTTTTTCTTTCCTACAAAAAAAAATAAACAGAAAAAGAAATAAAAAAATAAAAAACGGGCTCGGGGAGGCAGACCAGGCCAGCCCTGGGCCAGCCCAGCCCACCTACCACCCCAGCGCGCAGCGCACACGGCCCGCGGCCCCCTTCTCCCTCCTCCGTACGGCCATCGTCACCTGACGCCAGCCACCGCACCACACCTCCACCTGCTCCCTCTCCTCTCCCTTTATCTACCACCCGAGGCCCCAAACCCTAGCGCCATTCCCCTCTTCCTCCATCTCTGCCGCCGCCGCCATTTTCTCCTCTCTCTCTCCCTTCCTCCTCTCTGTTTTCCGGCGATTGTTGGGGGGAGGTTGCAGAGCATGGCGCCGCCGTCGACAACACGCTAGGGAGCGTCTCCGGCCAAGCCAGGGGCACGAGCAGCACCCCCGTTTCTTCCTCGACACCATCCACATCTCCGTCGAGTCCCAGGAGCCGCTGATCCTCGACGACGAGCTCGTCACCGCCGCGGCTGCTCTGAAGATCGTCGCCGCGTCGCCGTCTCCACCTCCCTCAACCCCGTACGACCACCGCAACCACCCCAAGGTGATCTCCTCTGTCGATTCCCGGCCAAAGATCCCTCCTTTGCTTCCTGGTTCGCCCCTCCGCTGTCGGGCTGTCTCCGGTGACCGCCATGGTGCCATGACCGAGCGGGAGAGGTCCATCGCGGGTCCGGTGTGGCCTCTGTGATGGCATCCAACACGCGCACATACACGCACGACCAGCACGTGCACACGGCTTGCTGCACGCACGTCACCCAGCCGCAGCAGCGCAGCACCAGTCGCCGGCGATCACCGGCCCGACACCAAAGTTCAGAAACTGAACTTTTACAGTTTCAGTTAACAGTCCCGCAGCACCACCTCAAAACCCCACGCATCTCTCTCCTATCACCACCGTCGAGCCAGCCCAGTGGCAAGATCCAGCAGCTCTCAGCGCGAGGGCGCGAGTTCGAACCCCCGCCGCGCGAATAAATCCACCCTTTTTGGCCCCGCTTGCCACGCAGCCACACGGGCCCCACACGTCAGCGACGTGGTGGCCACGCACGCACACACCCACGCGCCACGCAGGCGCCAGCAGGGCGCTGGCCCACTGGCCAGTGACCCAGGGCTGCCCTGCCCTGCGTAGCAGAAGTCCTAGGGGCTTTTCTGAAATTCTTTTTCGCACCTAAGCCCCTGGAATAAATCTGAGACTTTTAAAAATTGCAGAATAGCCCCTGTATTTCAAATTCAAATATCTTTTGCATTTCAAATCCAAATTCAGTAAATAAAATATGTTTTCCATACCAAATTAAATTCTCTACATGTTAAAACCATTTGTATACTGTTTTGAACATTTCAAATGGTTTCAAAAATTCAAATTCAAACAAACTCTTTCAAATTTGGTCAAATTCATAACTAATTCAAATTTAATTCAAATGGCACATGTAAAATATGTTTTCCATGCAAAATTGAACAAGCTTTCCAAATATAAACTTTGTTTCCTGTTTTGAATAATTAAACTTGGTTAAATAATTTAAATCTTGTTTAAATCATTTAAAATTGCTAAATTAATAACTTGGTCAAACTAAATTCTTCTTGAACATATAAAATATGTTTTCCATTCCTTTTTTCATGAACTTTGCAAATATCAACTTTGTGTTCTGTTTTAAATAAATTAAATTGCTGAAAACGACTGTTTCTTAATTAATGCATTTAAAATTGTCAAATTAATAACTTGCTCATTTTAAATCCTTTTTCAACAAATGAAATATGTATTCCATCTAAAATTTTGTGTTCTTTCCGAATATGAATTTTGTTATCTGTTTTGAACAATTAAAATGGGTGAAAACAATAAATGGTTGTGTAACTCATTTAAGAAGCCAAATTTCATAACTTAATAAATAAAATTCCAAACTTGGTAAACAACAGTTCAAATTGAAGCTATTGTTGTTTTCTTATTGTTTCCATCATCCATACATCCTTCTAATCAACTTTCACATGATGGTTATTTGTAGATCACTTAATTCAACTTTAATTCTTGGGCTTTTCTATATGCAACCCAAATTGCATATGGGCCCATTTAATTATGTTACCATGTCAACTAGCTTATCTTTTATGCATCAATTAAATTGTCATGCATCATCCCATGTTTGTGCATTATGCCATGTTATTGATTGTTTGTCTCTCTTCGTTGTTTGTTTGCTTCTTCCCGAATAGACGACGACGTTGAGACAGACGAGGTTTACGACACTACTTCAGAGGAGTTAGCCCAGTACCAGGCTAGTGAGTTTGCAGGCAAGTATTCACTCACATGAACCATTGTGTCCTTTCCACACTGGATACCGATACTTTCCGTTGTCTAATCTGCTAGCCTTAAGATTCGTTGCTTGTGTTCCGATCCTATCACATGTTATCCTATAACCCTGATATAGCCTATCCTCCACACCTATAACCCTGTTGCTTGTTGCCTGTGTCTTACTAGCATGCTTAGGGTTGTTTATGCGCGAGTATGATGTCCGTTATTTCTGTTACCATATTTATCATGTTCTCGGGGCTCGATGTTTAAACAACAACCTGTTAATGTTTGAGGTAATGCTAATTTGATGATAAGGCACCGGCAGGAGGCCGGGTATGGTTTTGAGGCCTGCTAGTGTCGAACTCAGGAAAAGTTCTTGTCCTCTAGATCCATGATGAGCGCGCTAACCGCATGTGGGAAGCGTGTATGGGCGCCCCCCGCAACTTTGATTTGATTCGCATCTCGTCCAAATCGCCTCATTTAGTTCGGGTTTTCCATTTGTTGCATGCATATGCAGGTGCGAACCCTTGGCGCCAAGGTGGTAACTTTTGTAGTCGGCATTTAGTGAGACACGTTCTTAGAGTGCTATGAAGGTCCCCTTTTCTTCGTGGGGCTTGATTAGCCGTGCGCTCAATTGCACGGGGTTCTTTGGGCTTGATGCGAAGAAGAGTTGGGTTGTGTTGAGTACCTCGCTTGGTGGGTTGATCCCCCGTCTGGCGGGATATTCTTACGTGTACGACCAAATTGGTGCATCCCTGCAGGGTTAAATCTTCTCGAGAAGCCGTGTTGTCCGCGGTTATGGATGACTTGGTGATAGGGCTGGCTAACAAGGATTAGACAACTTACACCTAATTAATAATGATTTGACTAGTAATAGGCTTATTGACACAATTACTTGAACCTTCATTAATCCAACTGTGTGGGTTATCCTCGGATTGCTTCTTTGGATAAGGGGCAAGATCCAGGATGGGTTTGTTTGAGGTTAGTGGTAGTTGGTTCCGATGCGCTATCTTATCCCTTTCTTTTAGCCGGATGTTGCAGCGTGTCTCTGTAGTTGGTTAGGGCAGCCCGCTGTCGCACATTTGTATCACCTATCTTCCGTTGAACCCAAAGCATCTGTACCTGGTGTTGTCGGGTACCCTTTGGTATCTTGTGCGTCTTGCTTGCCAGTACTCGTCCGTACTGACCCCTTTGGGGCTGCGTGTTCTGCAGACTACGTTTTCGAGGACCCCCATGGTGGCTACTACGTGGAGTATGACGAGGCTGCTGACGAGTAGATAGCGGACCCGGGCAGGATCCGAGACTTCGTGGATGGGCTCCGTTCTTACGTTTCCGGCCTCTTAGGCCTATTTGGGTCTTGTCTGTACTCAGACACTTTGGATGCTTCCGCTGTGATGTAATGATGACTTGTTGGGACATGTGTCCTCTGCATGACTGTTTTGCTATCTCTGCTCTAGTGAGAGCTTTTGCCACTTATTTCTATTTCTTTGTGTCTTAGATATTTGTTGTGATATCACTTGTTCAAATGCCGTTGACGTACCATGTGTGTATGTTATGAAGTACGTCAATGGAAGTAGTCGGATTTCTATTGGATGGTTTCACAGACGATGAATAGTAGAGGATGGTTGTCACACGTTTACGTGTTGGCATACTCATATTGAGATGCGGGTGCAGGTAGGCCCCGTAAGCCATTTATCTACTGTTTAGCGGACTGTGAGTATCCTCTAAAAGTCCGAGTGCGACAAATGGTATCAGAGCCTGTCTGGCTGTAGGATCCCTTTTACTGGTCGCAGTTGAGTCTAGAAACTATTTTGTAGCTATATAGGAAAAATGAAACGTGAGAGTAGGAATTCTGTTCTTTTATTTCTTCCCCACCCACCCTCCCTTTTCTGGTAAGGAAGTGCAACGTTGTTTTCTCTTCTCATCTAAACTTTCAAGTTAGGATTTCACGTATCCTGGTTTCTCTAGGATAGTTATATCTACTAGACCATAGGAATGGAGGTGGTTGTGACATGATTTTTCATGTTGCCTACTCACGATTGAGAACGGAGGCACATAAGCCCCGGAAGCAGATCCTCTATTCCTTAAGCAGTAGATATTGATCCTTTAGAAGCCCGGATGGGTTTTCCGTAGTACCTCAGGAGTGTTTGGTCTCGTGTTTCCCGAATGTTGCTTCGATATCCTGTTCTTCTAAAGATCCTTTTCGTCCGTTGGAACCTTGTTGTTGCTTGCCACTTCAGTTCTTCTACCGGCGTCTAATCAAAGCTTCCCCGATCATCTGCAGATGGATCTCAGGTTCTACCCGCAGGTGGTTCGTATGACTCATTGCGAGAGCACTGCCGGTTATCCGGAGATGCTGAGAGACATGGTCACTTTTCTAGGGTTCCGTTGGGCACCAGAGTACCAGGTCTACGAGCAGCAGCGAGAGTTTGAGCAGACCTACTACCAGGCTATCGTCTACATTCTGTCAGATGATGGCATGAGCGTAGTCCACCGCTACGAGGCAATGGGTTCCACAGTGGATATGGCTGTGCAGCAGGCAGCTTATGTGAGTCTCACCGTCCTTCGTGCTGACTACTGGGGATTTGACGATTCTATCTATCGCCACATCCCCCGTGGTTACATCACTTCGGAGGGAGCTCACTTCACTATCTACGACAACTTGGATGTTTACGAGCATGACAACTCCAGGCTGCACACCACCGCTCAGTTTGTGAGACACAGTGACGCAGTTTCCCGCACACTATCTCAGGAGTTGGCTTCAGTCAGAGAGCAGCTTTACCTTGCTTGGACTCGTCTGACGACTTACACCACAGACTTTGTTGGAGACGAGCGCTTTGCATGTTTCGATCAGCCAGTTGGGCGTCGTCTGCCAGATGCTGGAGATTACGAGCCGATCAGAGGTCCACTCCTTAACCTTGGTGCTGGTTACACTGGGATTCCCCGCTTTGGAGCACAGGGAGTCGACGCCATGTACTTCACCATGCCTAGAGTCGGTCTCAGACCACGTCAGATCTACGTGGATCGTCGTTCCACCTACTTTCGTGGGCGTGCTCCTCACCGTACCTCTCGCCGTACTCCTAGCCGCCGTCCTGCGTGATGAGCATGGGAGTACCGATGTATCCATTCTTAGCTATGTTTAGTTATCCTTTGGCATTCGAACCATTTATGGTGTGTTGGATATTCTGATGTATTTGAACCTGTGATGGTAAACCTTGTGGTTGTCTATTCATGCGTCGGAATAATCTCTCTTTCGGTTGCCAAGTCTATCCTTTTCTATTGTTGTGCTAAAATGCATTTCCATTCAGGATGCCGCCAACAAGGAACAACACGCCTGAGCCACTGCCAATCACGGAGCTGTTGACTCACATGACCCAAGTCATGACGCAGATGGCCCAGTTTCAGGCTAATCAACACATCAACCAGACAGCTCCACGAGTCAGCATCAAGGAGTTCCTCAGTCTGGGCCCAAGAGCTTTCGTGGCCACACAGGAGCCTCTGGACGCTGATGACTGGATCCGTGAGATAGCTAAGGCTCTGGAGATTGCACACGTAGCTGAAGAAGACAAGGTCAAGTATGCCTCCTATCTGCTGAAGGGTCAGGCAGCTACTTGGTGGGAAAACTTCCAGGCCATGAGAACTGGGATGCCAGTCACGTGGGATTGTTTCAGGGAAGCCTTCCTGAAGCACCACATTCCAGATGGTCTCATGGAAAGAATGCGTGAAGAGTTTTGCTCTCTCAAGCAGGGCAAGTTGGACGTCATCGGGTATCAGAGTGAGTTCAATCGCCTCGCTCGGTACGCTGGAGATGAGGTGTCCACTGAAGCTAAGAAGATGGCAAGGTTCCGCAGAGGTTTTAACCCGGAACTCAAGTATGCCCTCACCAATGTCAAGGCCAACAGCTTCGAGGATCTCGTTAACACCGCGCTCAATGAAGAAAATGGGCGCAAGGCGTTCGAGGAGTCTCGCAAGCACTCGCGTGAGGGTGGTTCCTCGTCCAACATGACCACCCCTCCGCAGAAGCGCCGCATCTGGGTACCAAATGGTGCTGTCACTCGGGCTCCATACGCCCAAACTTCTCCAGGCTTCGCTCCCCGCCCACCCAACCCTGCTCAGCTGCATGATCCAAGGGCTTCGATGGGGCAGCCAAGGCCAGGGACTCCTTGTGTCGTCACATGCTACAAGTGCAAGCAGACGGGACACTATGCCGACAAGTGCACGCAGAGGCAGCTACCTCCACCACCACCTCGTCCTAACACAAACCAAGCAATGGTGCGCGCTCCCCCGCCCAAGGCCTTCAACTCCAACAACAGGCCTATCGGGAGGACCGCAAGGGTGAATCATGTCAAGATCGACAAAGCTGAGGAAGCTCCTGACGTCGTTCTCGGTACATTTCCCGTAAACTCTATTCCAGCTAAAGTGTTGTTTGATACCGGAGCATCACATTCTTTTGTGTCAAAGACCTTTGCCACAACAAACAACCTAATTGTGGTTCCACTAAGCAATCAGATCACTGTTCACTCCCCGGGATCTCAAATGTTGACTTCCAAGATAAGTAATGTCGCACCCGGACTTCTAAAGGATACTCGCCGTTCCGTTGAACAGTAGTAGATTGGATTACGGGGCTTACCGGCACCCGCGTCCTCTTACGAGTAGGCCAACACACGTATGTGTGACAACCAACCCCTATCTGTTCAGCGTCGACGTAAACTATCCCATAGAAATCAGGACACTACCATTGACGTACTTCATACCATACACACATGGTACGTCAACGGCTTTGAACAAGATGATAGCACAACATATCTCTAAGACACAAAAGATTGAAATAAGTTGCAAATAGCTCTCACTAGAGCAGAGATAGCAAATACAATCATCCAGAGGACTCATGTCCCAACATAACATCATTACATCTCAGCGGAAGCATTCAAAGGGGTCTGAGTACAGACAAATCCAAATAGGCTTAAGAAGCCGGAAACTGAAATAAAGACGGAGCCCATTCACGTAGTCTCGGATCCTTTTCGGGTCCGGTACCTACTCGTCAGCAGCCTCGTCAAACTCCACGTAGTAGCCGTCACCTGGATCCTCGTAAGCGTAGTCTACGGAAACCACAACCCCAAAGGGGTCAGTACATAGACGTACTGGCAAGCAAGACTCACAGTTCACCAAAGTGTAGCCCGTCAACACCAAGCACAAATGCCTTGGGTTCAACGGAAGAAAGGGGATATAAAAGATGTTGCAACTGGCTGCCACTAACCAACTACAGAGATTCTACCACTTCCGGCTAACAGAAAGGAGATAAGATCGAGTATTGTAACCAACTGAAAGATAACTTCAAACAAACCCATCCTGGATCTCGCCCCTTATCCGAAGAAGCAATCCGAGGATAACTCACACAGTTGGATTAATGATGGTTCAGATTATTGTGTCGATAAACCTATTACTAGTCAAGTTGTTAATCATTGGGTGTGAGATTGTGAATCATTAGGTTTAAGTTGTCCTGAGTACTTGTTAGCCAGTACTTTCACCAAGTTAACCATAACCGCGGAAAACACGGCTTCTCGAGAAGATTATCCCTGCAGGGTTGCAACAATTTGGCCGTACACGTATGAATAACCCGCCAGATGGGATGTCTCCCACCAAGCGGGGCACTCAACACAACTCAACTCTTCTTCGCATCAAGCCCAAAGCACCTTGGGCGCACGGCTAATCAAGCCCCGAAGAAAAGGGACCCTCATAGCACTCTAAGACCGTGTCCCCCTATATGCCGACTACAAAAATTCCACCCTACGCTGGGCTCGCAAAAACATGCATGCGGCAAATGGAAAACACGAACTAAATGAGATGATTTGGACGAGATGCGAATCGAATCAAATTGAGGGGGGCGCCCATACTCGCTTCCCACATGCGGGTAGTGCGCTCATCATGGATCAGTAGACCAAGACCCTTTTCCTATTAGGGTCGACACTAGCAGGCCTCAAAACCACACAGGGCCTCCTGCCGGTGCCTTATCATCAATTTATTATTTAACAATAACATTAGCATGATTGATTGATTAAACATCGAGCCCCCAGAACATAATAAAAATATAGTAACTGAAAGTAACGGGTAACAGACTCGAGCAAAACAACCTAAGCATGCTAGTAAGACGCTGGCTCAAACAAAGGGGTTGTAGGAGGGGAGGTGAGGCACTATCAGGGTTAAGGGATTCATGTGATAGGTTCGTAACAGAAACAACTACACATAGGGCTAGCAAAATAGACAACGGAAAGTATCGGTAACCAAGGTTGAAAGGAACATAGTGGTTCATGTGAGTGATAACTTGCCTGCAAACTCAACAGCCGGGTACTGAGCTAGATCCTCATAAGGGGTGCTGTAAAGATCGTCTGTCTCAACGTCGTCGTCTATTCGAGAAGAAGCAAACAAACAAGACAGAAATATAAACAATCAATACCATGGCATAGTGCACAATCATGGGATGATGCATGACATTTTAATAGATGCATCAAAATAAACTAGTTGACAAGGTAACACAATTTAAATGGACACATATGCAATTGGATTGCATATGGAAAAAGGTCCATTGATTAAGTGGAAACAAATGATCTATAATTGATTAACATGTGAAAGTTTGCTTATCATGATGCATGCATGATGATAACAACAAAATAACAACAATAGATGCAAGTGGAAAAGGAATTTAACAAGTTTGGAAATCATTTATTAAGTTTGGAAATTTTGGGTTACTTAAACATGTCACACTAGAATTTGTTGTTTTCATCAATTTAAAATATTCAGAACAAATAACAAAATTCATATTTGAAAAGAATACCAAATTCTAGTTGGATTACATGTTTCAAATATTGAAATAGGAATTAGGATGAATTTATTATGACTTAAACAATATTAAACAAGTTTTAATTGAATTTAAAACAAGTTTGAATATTATTTGAATTTTATTTATTCAAAACATAAATTCAAATTCATATTTGAAAAGTTCATACTTTTCTAGTTTGAAAACATATTTTGCATGTTCAAAAATAATTTATTTTGAGCAAGTTATGATTTTAGCAAAATTTAAATGAATTAAACAAGGATTAAATTATTTAGGCAATTTAAATTATTCAAAACATGGAACAGAATTTATTTTTTAAAAGGTTATTTGAAATAGCATGGAAAACATATTTTATTTGCATTTATTGGATTAAGAATGAATTAGTTATTGATTTTATCAAATTACAATTGAATTATTTGAATTAAAATTTGAATTGCATTTTGAAATTTCAAAACAGGAAACAAATGATACCAATGGGTAGAAAATTAAATTTAGATCAGCACACATATTTTATTTTGATTAATTGGAGTTATAAAATAAAAGTTATAAGGTTTTTAAAACCAGGGACCAATCTGTTAAATAAAAGGACCTTGATTTAAAAAATGAAAGGTTCAAAAACATTTTCTACGCATCAGAACCCTACCCTAGGCACTGCCAGGGGGCCCAGGGTATCGCTGTGCTCACGTGGCTACTGTGTGGCTGACAGGGGGCCCTCCCTGTCAGCACTTGGGAGAAAAAAAGGTGGGGTTTTTTCCCGTGCGAGGCCAGGGGCTCGAACCCTGAACCTCTCGCTCGTGTGCGCGTTACTGAACCAATGGGGTGCGTTTCGTTTCTTGTCAGTTAACCACGCGCGGACCAGTTGAGGTGTTGCTCGTGGATCTGAATTTCTGAGGAACAAAACCAACTGCAACCTGACGGAGTTCGACAGCGGGCCGGCGGAGATCAACGGTGATGCTCGTGCTCGTGCTAGCGTTGATGGGTGGTGGTGATGTGCGCGCTTTTGCTAGCCAGAGAGGCCAGGGAGGAGGGATTGAGCACGGTGGCTGCTCACCGGCGTTGTAGTGGGATGCAGAGGTTCGAGGGGGCGCGGCCGGCGGCGATGTCGACGATGGCGGCGGGGATGTGGTTGATCTCCCGGGAATCCGCGGTGTCCAAACGAGAGATGGATAGGTGGCGGTTTGATCCCCGTGCTTAGGTGGGAGGGTGGAGCGTTGAGGTGGACGGGGCCATGGCGGGTTCAGAGAAAATTCGCCGGCGAGTGGCGGCAGAGAGATGGGAGAGGTGGCCGCGAGGGGAAATCGGCGGCGCGAGCTCGGGGAGCGAGGGAGGCTAGGTCTAGGGTTGGCGCCAGGGGTCTAGGGGGTCTTATAGGGGCCGAGGGGAGCTCCTAGCCGTCGACGGGGCACGGCTGCCGCCGTGGCAGCTCTGGATGAGCGCCGTACTGAGGAAGACGACGGGAAAAAATAGAACGAAACGGTACGCGGGGAGTTAGCGGGCTGGGCTGCACGCGCGAGAGAGAAGAAATGGGCTGGGCTGGGTGCTAGCTTCCGCGCGCGCTGGCTTTTCTCCTTTTATTTTTTTTTGCTCTACAGTTTTTTTTTTGTAGCAAATGGAGTTGGAAGCAAATGATGGGTTTTTGAGTTGCTAAAATTTTGGAAAAATTCATGTGAATTTGTTAGTTCAACATCTACCACTTGGCAACTTAAGTTTTTGAAATTCAAATTTATTTGCTGTTTTTGCACATTGGTTTGAATTGGAATAATTTGCAAATTAATTGATTAATATAGAAAACAACAAACTTAATAGGGTGAACCCTATTATTAATTGGATTAAAATTATTAGAATAGTTTGGTAGTTTTAATGACTTGGAATTTGGTGCTGTTTGAAAGTTTCTGATTTGAATTTGAATAAGTTGATAATTAATTGATTAATATTGGAAACAATGTTTTTATTAGGGTGACCCCTATTGATAAAAATAGAACAAATGGGATTAGAATTTGTTTGGTATTTTATAATTTTCAAATGAGGTGTTGTTTGAAGATGCTTTGAATTTGAAAGCAATTTGGGATTAATTACTTGAAATAAAAGCACCATTTTATTAGTTGATCAAATATGGATTACTTGGAAACAAAAGGGTGTTTGAATTGAACCTTTATTTGAAAAATGTTGTAACATGACAAGTATGAAACACATCATTTGAATTTGTTTGAAATTCAATTATGAAAACAGAATAAAACAGATGCAAAACAAAATAGTAAACAAATGCAAACAAGGAAATAAACATGATGACATGATGCAATACTTTAATAACAAGAAATCAAACATTCTAAATGGTAGGGTTTCATACTTGGGATGTTACAAAACGCCCCCCCTTGAAGGAATTGCGCCCCGAGATTCCTTACTTAGAAACGAAAAGGTCCGGATACTTCTTGCGAATATCCTGTTCGGTCTCCCACGTTGCCTCTTTATCGGAATGATGCGACCACTGCACTTTCAAGAACTTGGTGCTCTTGTTGCGAGTCTTACGCTCGGTCTCATCGAGAATACGAACAGGGTGCTCCTCATAAGATAGATCATCTTGCAGTTCAATGGAATCATGATCAACTGCACGATCTGGATCTTTGAAACACTTCTTGAGCTGTGACACGTGGAACACATCGTGCACCTTGGATAGTTTTTCTGGAAGTTCAAGACGATAAGCATTTTCTGCCCGCCTTGAGAGAATGTTGAAAGGACCAATTTATCTTGGTGCAAGCTTTCCTTTCACACCAAAACGATGAGTGCCTCTGAGGGGAGTTACACGGAGATATGCCTTATCACCAGGTGCATATACCATATCACGGTGCTTGCTGTAATAGTAACTCTTCTGACGAGACTGAGCAATCTTGAGATTGTCACGAATGATACGAACTTTCTCCTCGGCTTCCTTAACAATGTCAGGGCCTAGGAGTGAACGTTCACCAGCTCCAGACCAATTGATTGGACTCCTGCATCTGCGGCCATACAGTGCCTCAAATGCTGCCATGCCTAGGCTTGCCTGGTAGCTGTTGTTGTAGGAGAATTCAGCATATGGAAGGCAATCCTCCCATTTCATGCCAAAGGAGAGACCACATGCTCTGAGCATATCCTCGAGAATCTGATTGACTCTTTCGACTTGCCCCTGAGACTGAGGGTGATAAGCTGTGCTGAACAGAAGTTTGGTGCCCAATGCTTCTTGAAAACTCTTCCAGAAATGGGAAGTGAAGATACTTCCACGGTCTGAGCTTATTTCCAATGGAACACCATGAAGAGGAACAACCTTTGTTGTGTAGAGCTCTGCTAACTGGCTAGCTGAGATAGTTTCCTTGACAGCAAAGAAGTGAGCTACCTTAGTGAGACGATCAATACAACGAAGATTGCATCGTTGCCCTTTTTGGACTTTGGGAAACTAGTGACGAAGTCCATTTCAATCATGTCCCACTTCCATTCAGGGATTTTCAGAGGTTGGAGTAAACCGGCTGTTTTCTGATGGACTGCCTTAACACGTTGACAAACGTCGCATTCAGAAACGTATTGAGCAATTTCACGTTTCATGCCAGGCCACCAATACAGAGTCTTGAGATCCTGGTACATCTTTGTACTTCCAGGGTGGATGGAGAGAGGAGTTTCATGAGCCTCCTTAAGAATGACATCTTTGAGACTTTGAATCTGAGGAACTGCAATGCGTCCTTCGAAGAACACAGTTCCCTTGTCATCAATTGAGAAGGACTTGAATTTATCATTGCCTTCTTTGATGTGCTCTACAATCTTCTTGATTTCAGTATCACGAAGTTGTTCAGAACGAATCTTGTCCTCGAGAGTTGGACTGGCTGTCAAGCTAGCAATAAAACCTTGAGGAACAAGACCAAGGTTCAGCTTCTGGAATTCTTCATGAAGTGGAGGTTGGCTTTCCATGATCATGAGATTATTGCAATATGACTTGCGACTGAGAGCATCGGCCATAACATTAGCCTTGCCTGGAGTGTAAGAAATGGTGAGGTCAAAGTCTTTAATCTTTTCAATCCATCTCCTTTGCCTGAGGTTTAGATCTGGTTGAGTGAAGATGTATTTCAGACTCTTATGATCGGAAAAGATTTCAGTTTTGTTACCCAACAAGTATTGTCTCCATTTCTTGAGGGCAAACACAAGTGCTGCAAGTTCAAGATCATGTGTGGGATAGTTTTGCTCATGTGGGTTCAACTGACGTGAAGCATAAGCCACAACTTGACGTTCTTGCATAAGAACTGCACCTAGACCTTGGAGAGATGCATCGCAGAATATCTGGAAATGTTTGGTAGTATCTGGGCCAACCAGAATAGGTGTGGAAGTGAGTTTAGCCTTCAAGAGATTGAAACTTTCATCACATTGTGGAGACCAAACGAACTTCTTGTCCTTCTTTGTGAGATCAGTGAGAGGTTTGGCAATCTTGGAGAAGTTTTGGACGAAACGACGGCAATAGCTAGCCAAGCCAAGAAAACTTCTGACTTGCTTTACCGTCTTAGGAGGTTTCCAATCAACAATTGCCTTAACCTTTTCCGGTTCAATGGCTATGCCTTTGGCAGAGATGATATGACCAAGGTAAGCAACTTCTGGAATCCAGAACTCACATTTGGAGAATTTAGCATATAGACGATGCTCGCGAAGTTTCATGAGAGTGAGACGAAGGTGTTCTCCATGCTCTTCCTCGGATTTTGAGTAGACTAGAATGTCATCAAGATATACCACAACGAACTTGTCGAGGTATTCATGGAAGACAGAATTCATGAGTCTTGAGAACGTCGCCGGTGCATTGGTGAGACCAAAGGACATGACGGTGTATTCATATAGACCGTACCGAGTGGTGAAAGCTGTTTTAGGAATATCTTCCTTTCTGATCTTTATTTGATGGTACCCCATCCTCAAGTCCAACTTTGAGAATATTGATGCTCCAACAAGTTGATCAAAAAGATCATCGATACGAGGAATTGGATACTTGTTTTTGATGGTTTTCTCGTTGAGAGGACGATAGTCAACCACGAGTCTCTTTGTTTGATCCTTCTTGGCAACAAACAGAGTTGGGCAACCCCAAGCGGAGGAACTAGGCTGAATGTAACCTTTCTCCATGTACATATCGATTTGCTCCTTCAACAATTTCAGTTCAGGAGGAGCTATCTTGTATGGATGCTTAGAAATTGGAGCAGTACCTGGCTCAAGCTCGATCACGAACTCAACTGCTCTGTCCGGAGGCATCCCTGGCAACTCTTCTGGAAAGACGTCAGGAAATTCACAAACCACCGGGACATTTTCAATTGCAGGAAGAGGTTTTGCATCAAGGTTGAACAGCTTAACAGAACTTGATCCATATGGAGAATAGACTATCTGGCCAGAAGGGTGAGAGAGAGTTATTGACTTTTGAGCACAGTCAATTTTTGCTTTGTGGGTCTTCAACCAATCCATGCCCAGAATGACATCAATGTCAGAATTTCCCAGCAACATGAGTGAAGCAAGGAATATGCGACCTCCAATTAGGATTTGATTGTCCATACTTATCTTGGAAGTAATCATTTTAGTTCCCGGAGAGTGAACATAGATTTGATTGCTTAGTGGAACCAGAGCTAGGTTGTACGTTGTAGCAAAGATCTTTGACACAAAAGAATGCGATGCTCCTGTATCAAACAACACTTTAGCTGGAATAGAGTTTACGGGTAATATACCGAGAACGACGTCAGCAGCTTCCTCAGCTTTGTCGGCCTTGATATGATTCACCCTCGTGGTCCTCCCGACAGGCCTGTTGTTGGAGTTGAAGGCTTTAGCCGGGGGAGCACGAACCATTGCCTGGTTGGTGTTGGGGCGAGGAGGTGGAGGTAGCTGCCTCTGAGTGCACTTATCAGCATAGTGTCCAGTCTCCTTGCACTTGTAGCAAGTGACGACACGAGGAGGACCTGGCCTTGGCTGCCCCGTTGGAACCCTCTGACTCTGCATCTGAGCTGGGTTGGGTGGGCGGGGAGCAAAGCCTGGAGAAGCTTGGGCATATGGAGCCCGAGTGACAGCAGCATTTGGCACCCAGATGCGGCGCTTCTGCGGGGGGGGGGGGGGGTGGTCATGTTGGAGGAGGAACCACCCTCACGTGAGTGCTTGCGGGACTCCTCGAACGCCTTGTGCCCATTTTCCTCATTGAGCGCGGTGTTCACGAGCTCCTCGAAGTCCTTGAACTTGATGTTGGTGAGAGCGTACTTCAGTTCCGGGTTAAAACCTCGGCGGAACCTTGCCATCTTCTTAGCTTCAGTGGACACCTCATCACCAGCGTATCGAGCGAGACGATTGAACTCGTTCTGATAGCCAATGACGTCCAGCTTGCCCTGCTTGAGAGAGCAAAACTCCTCACGCATCCTTTCCATGAGACCATCTGGGATGTGGTGCTTCAGGAATGCATCCTTGAAACATCCCCAGGTGATAGGATAGCCAGCTCTCATGGTCTGGTAGTTCTCCCACCAAGTGGCTGCCTGACCCTTCAGTAGGTAGGTGGCATACTTGACTTTGTCTTCCTCGGCAACGTGAGCAATGTCCAGAGCCCTGGCCATCTCCCTGATCCAGTCATCAGCATCCAGAGGCTCACATGTTGCCACGAAAGCTCTCGGACCCATACTGAGGAACTCCTTGATGCTGACCCGTGGAGCATTCTGGTTGTTGTGCTGGTTAGCCTGGATCTGGGCCATCTGAGCCACGACCTGAGTCATCTGAGTCAACAGCTCCGTGAGCGGAGGTGGTTCAGGCGGGTTGCTCCTTGTTGGCGGCATCCTGAATAGACATGCATTTTAGCACAACAACAGAAAAGGATAGACTTGGTAACCGAAAGATAGATTATTCCGACGCATGAATAGATAACCAACAGGTACATCATAACATGTTCAAATACATCAGAATATCCAACACACCAATACATGGTTCGAAAGACAAAGGATAACTAAGCATAGCTAGGAATGGATACATCGGTACTCCCATGCTCATCACGCAGGACGGCGGCGAGTAGTACGACGAGAGATACGGTGAGGAGGAATCCCACGAAAGTAGGTAGAACGACGATCCACGTAGATCGGGACTGCTCTGAGAGCAACTCTCGGTGTGGTGAAGTAGAAAGCGTCGTCTCCCTGTGCTCCAAAGCGTGGAATCCCAGCGTAACCAGCTCCGAGGTTGAGGAGTGGACCTCTGATCGGCTCGTAACCTCCAGCATCTGGCAGACGATGACCAACTGGCTGATCGAAACGTGCAAAGCGCTCATCTCCAACAAAGTCTGTGGTGTACGTCGCCAGACGAGTCAAAGCAAGGTAGAGCTGCTCCCTGACTGAGGCCAACTCCTGAGAAAGTGTGGTGGCAACAGCGTCACTGTGCCTCACAAACTGAGCGGTGGTGTGCAGCCTGGTGTTATCATGCTCGTAGACATCCAGGTTGTCGTAGAGGGTGAAGTGAGCTCCCTCCGAAGTGATGTAACCACGGGGGATGTGGCGATAGATAGAATCGTCAAACCCCCAGTAGTCAGCACGAAGGACGGTGAGACTCACGTAAGCTGCCTGCTGCACGGCCATATCCACTGTGGAACCTACTGCCTCGTAGCGGTGGACAACGCTCATGCCATCATCTGACAGAATGTAGACGATAGCCTGGTAGTAGGTCTGGTCAAACTCTCGCTGCTGCTCGTATACCTGGTACTCTGGTGCCCAACGGAACCCCAGATAAGTGACCATGTCTCTTAGCATCTCCGGATAACCGGCGGTGCTCTCACAACGAGTCATCCGAACCACCTGCGGGTAGAACCTGAGATCCATCTGCAGATGATTGGGGAAGGTTTTGATTATACGCCGGTAGAGAACTGAAGTGGAAAGCAACAACAAGATTTCAACGGACGAAAGGATGTTGAAAAGAACAGGATATTGAAGCAACATCGGGAAACACGAGACCAAAAACTCCTGAGGTACTACGGAGAACCCAAAACACGTGAAATCCTAACTTGAAAGTTTAGGTGAGAAGAGAAAACAACGTTGCACTTCCTTTCCAGAAAAGGGTGGGTGGGTGGGGAAAGAAGAAAAATGGCACAATTCCTACTCTCACGTTTCATTTTTCCTATATAGCTACAAAATAGTTTCTAGACTCAACTGCGACCAGTAAAAGGGATCCTACAGGCAGACAGGCTCTGATACCATTTGTCGCACCCGGACTTCTAAAGGATACTCGCTGTTCCGTTGAACAGTAGTAGATTGGATTACGGGGCTTACCGGCACCCGCGTCCTCTTACGAGTAGGCCAACACACGTATGTGTGACAACCAACCCCTATCTGTTCAGCGTCGACGTAAACTATCCCATAGAAATCAGGACACTACCATTGACGTACTTCATACCATACACACATGGTACGTCAACGGCTTTGAACAAGATGATAGCACAACATATCTCTAAGACACAAAAGATTAAAATAAGTTGCAAATAGCTCTCACTAGAGCAGAGATAGCAAATACAATCATCCAGAGGACTCATGTCCCAACATAACATCATTACATCTCAGCGGAAGCATGCAAAGGGGTCTGAGTACAGACAAATCCAAATAGGCTTAAGAAGCCGGAAACTGAAATAAAGACGGAGCCCATCCACGTAGTCTCGGATCCTGCCCGGGTCCGCTACCTACTCGTCAGCAGCCTCGTCAAACTCCACGTAGTAGCCGTCACTTGGATCCTCATAAGCGTAGTCTGCGGAAACCACAACCCCAAAGGGGTCAGTACATAGACGTACTGGCAAGCAAGACTCATAGTTCACCAAAGTGTAGCCCGTCAACACCAAGCATAGATGCCTTGGGTTCAACGGAAGAAAGGGGATATAAAAGATGCTGCAACTGGCTGCCACTAACCAACTACAGAGATTCTACCACTTCCGGCTAACAGAAAGGAGATAAGATCGAGTATTGTAACCAACTGAAAGATAACTTCAAACAAACCCATCCTGGATCTCGCCCCTTATCCGAAGAAGCAATCCGAGGATAACTCACACAGTTGGATTAATGATGGTTCAGATTATTGTGTCGATAAACCTATTACTAGTCAAGTTGTTAATCATTGGGTGTGAGATTGTGAATCATTAGGTTTAAGTTGTCCTGAGTACTTGTTAGCCAGTACTTTCACCAAGTTAACCATAACCGCGGAAAACACGGCTTCTCGAGAAGATTATCCCTGCAGGGTTGCACCAATTTGGCCGTACACGTATGAATAACCCGCCAGATGGGATGCCTCCCACCAAGCGGGGCACTCAACACAACTCAACTCTTCTTCGCATCAAGCCCAAAGCACCTTGGGCGCACGGCTAATCAAGCCCCAAAGAAAAGGGACCCTCATAGCACTCTAAGACCGTGTCCCCCTATATACCGACTACAAAAATTCCACCCTGCGCTGGGCTCGCAAAAACGTGCATGCGGCAAATGGAAAACACGAACTAAATGAGATGATTTGGACGAGATGCGAATCGAATCAAATTGAGGGGGGCGCCCATACTCGCTTCCCACATGCGGGTAGTGCGCTCATCATGGATCAGTAGACCAAGACCCTTTTCCTATTAGGGTCGACACTAGCAGGCCTCAAAACCACACAAGGCCTCCTGCCGGTGCCTTATCATCAATTTATTATTTAACAATAACATTAGCATGATTGATTGATTAAACATCGAGCCCCCAGAACATAATAAAAATATAGTAACTGAAAGTAACGGGTAATAGACTCGAGCAAAACAACCTAAGCATGCTAGTAAGACGCTGGCTCAAACAAAGGGGTTGTAGGAGGGGAGGTGAGGCACTATTAGGGTTAAGGGATTCATGTGATAGGTTCGTAACAGAAACAACTACACATAGGGCTAGCAAAATAGACAACGGAAAGTATCGGTAACCAAGGTTGAAAGGAACACAGTGGTTCATGTGAGTGATAACTTCCCTGCAAACTCAGCAGCCGGGTACTGAGCTAGATCCTCAGAAGGGGTGCTGTAAAGATCGTCTGTCTCAACGTCGTCGTCTATTCGAGAAGAAGCAAACAAACAAGACAGAAATATAAACAATCAATACCATGGCATAGTGCACAATAATGGGATGATGCATGACATTTTAATAGATGCATCAAAATAAACTAGTTGACAAGGTAACACAATTTAAATGGACACATATGCAATTGGATTGCATATGGAAAAATGTCCATTGATTAAGTGGAAACAAATGATCTATAATTGATTAACATGTGAAAGTTTGCTTATCATGATGCATTTATGATGATAACAACAAAATAACAACAATAGATGCAAGTGGAAAAGGAATTTAATAAGTTTGGAAATCATTTATTAAGTTTGGAAATTTTGGGTTACTTAAACATGTCACACTAGCATTTGTTGTTTTCATCAATTTAAAATGTTCTGAACAAATAACAAAATTCATATTTGAAAAGAATACCAAATTTTAGTTGGAATACATGTTTCAAATATTGAAATAGGAATTAGGATGAATTTATTATGACTTAAACAATATTAAACAAGTTTTAATTGAATTTAAAACAAGTTTGAATATTATTTGAATTTTATTTATTCAAAACATAAATTCAAATTCATATTTGAAAAGTTCATACTTTTCTAGTTTGAAAACATATTTTGCATGTTCAAAAATAATTTATTTTGAGCAAGTTATGATTTTAGCAAAATTTAAATGAATTAAACAAGGATTAAATTATTTAGGCAATTTAAATTATTCAAAACATGGAACATAATTTATTTTTGAAAAGGTTATTTGAAATAGCATGGAAAACATATTTTATTTGCATTTATTGGATTAAGAATGAATTAGTTATTGATTTTATCAAATTGCAATTGAATTATTTGAATTCAAATTTGAATTGCATTTTGAAATTTCAAAACAGGAAACAAATGATACCAATGGGTAGACAATTAAATTTAGATCAGCACACATATTTTATTTTGATTAATTGGAGTTATAAAATAAAAGTTATAAGGTTTTTAAAACCAGGGACCAATCTGTTAAATAAAAGGACCTTGATTTAAAAACAGAAAGGTTCAAAAACATTTTCTACGCATCAGAACCCTACCCTAGGCACTGCCAGGGGGGCCCAGGGTATCGCTGTGCTCACGTGGCTACTGTGTGGCTGACAGGGGGCCCTCCCTGTCAGCACTTGGGAGAAAAAAAAGGTGGGGTTTTTTCCGTGCGAGGCCAGGGGCTCGAACCCTGAACCTCTCGCTCGTGTGCGCGTTACTGAACCAGTGGGGTGCGTTTCGTTTCTTGTCAGTTAACCACGCGCGGACCAGTTGAGGTGTTGCTCGTGGATCTGAATTTCTGACGAACAAAACCAACTGCAACCTGACGGAGTTCGACAGCGGGCCGGCGGCGATCAACGGTGATGCTCGTGCTCGTGCTAGCGTTGATGGGTGGTGGCGATGTGCGCGCGTTTGCTAGCCAGAGAGGGCAGGGAGGAGGGATTGAGCACGGTGGCTGCTCACCGGCGTTGTAGTGGGATGCAGAGGTTCGAGGGGGCGCGGCCGGCGGCGATGTCGACGATGGCCGCGGGGATGTGGTTGATCTCCCGGGAATCCGCGGTGTCCAAACGAGAGATGGATAGGTGGCGGTTTGATCCCCGTGCTTAGGTGGGAGGGTGGAGCGTTGAGGTGGACGGGGCCATGGCGGGTTCAGAGAAAATTCGCCGGCGAGTGGCGGCAGAGAGATGGGAGAGGTGGCCGCGAGGGGAAATCGGCGGCGCGAGCTCGGGGAGCGAGGGAGGCTAGGTCTAGGGTTGGCGCCAGGGGTCTAGGGGGTCTTATAGGGGCCGAGGGGAGCTCCTGGCCGTCGACGGGGCACGGCTGCCACCGTGGCAGCTCTGGATGAGCGCCGTACTGAGGAAGACGACGGGGAAAAAGAGAACGAAACGGTACGCGGGGAGTTAGCGGGCTGGGCTGCACGCGCGAGAGAGAAGAAATGGGCTGGGCTGGGTGCTAGCTGCCGCGCGCGCTGGCTTTTCTCCTTTTATTTTTTTTTGCTCTGCAGTTTTTTTTTGTAGCAAATGGAGTTGGAAGCAAATGATGGGTTTTTGAGTTGCTAAAATTTTGGAAAAATTCATGTGAATTTGTTAGTTCAACATCTACCACTTGGCAACTTAAGTTTTTGAAATTCAAATTTATTTGCTGTTTTTGCACATTGGTTTGAATTGGAATAATTTGCAAATTAATTGATTAATATAGAAAACAACAAACTTAATAGGGTGAACCCTATTATTAATTGGATTAAAATTATTAGAATAGTTTGGTAGTTTTAATGACTTGGAATTTGGTGCTGTTTGAAAGTTTCTGATTTGAATTTGAATAAGTTGATAATTAATTGATTAATATTGGAAACAATGTTTTTATTAGGGTGACCCCTATTGATAAAAATAGAACAAATGGGATTAGAATTTGTTTGGTATTTTATAATTTTCAAATGAGGTGCTGTTTGAAGATGCTTTGAATTTGATAGCAATTTGGGATTAATTACTTGAAATAAAAGCACCATTTTATTAGTTGATCAAATATGGATTACTTGGAAACAAAAGGGTGTTTGAATTGAACCTTTATTTGAAAAATGTTGTAACATGACAAGTATGAAACACATCATTTGAATTTGTTTGAAATTCAATTATGAAAACAGAATAAAACAGATGCAAAACAAAATAGTAAACAAATGCAAACAAGGAAATAAACATGATGACATGATGCAATACTTTAATAACAAGAAATCAAACATTCTAAATGGTAGGTTTTCATACTTGGGATGTTACAAGTAAGGACATTCAAATCCTAATTGGAGGCCACATATTCCTTGCTTCTCTCATGTTGCTGGGAAATTCTGACATTGATTTCATTCTTGGTATGGATTGGCTGAAGGCCAATAAAGCAAGAATTGACTGTGCTCAAAAGTCAATAACTCTGTTCCACCCTTCTGGCCAGATAATCTATTCTCCACATGAATCAAGTTCCATTCAGCTGTGCACTCTCAATGCAAAACCTCTACCTTCACTTGAAAATGTTCCGGTGGTTTGCGACTTCCCTGACGTCTTTCCAGAAGAGTTGCCAGGAATGCCTCCGGACAGAGCTGTTGAGTTTGTGATCGAACTTGAACCAGGTACTGCTCCAATCTCTAAGCATCCCTACAAGATAGGAACTCCCGAGCTGAAGTTGTTGAAGGAACAAATTGATATGTACATGGAAAAAGGTTACATTCAACCTAGTTCCTCGGCTTGGGGATGCCCAACTCTTTTCGTTGCAAAGAAGGATCAAACAAAGAGACTCGTTGTTGACTATCGTCCTCTTAACGAGAAGACAATCAAAAACAAGTACCCAATTCCTCGTATTGATGATCTTTTTGATCAACTTGCTGGAGCCGCAATATTCTCCAAGTTGGACTTGAGAATGGGTTACCATCAAATAAAGATCAGAAAAGAGGATATTCCAAAGACAGCTTTCACCACTCGCTACGGTCTATATGAATTCACCGTCATGTCCTTTGGTCTCACCAATGCACCGGCGACCTTCTCTCGACTCATGAATTCTGTCTTCCATGAATACCTCGACAAGTTCGTTGTGGTATATCTTGATGACATTCTTGTCTACTCAAAATCCGAGGAAGAGCATGAAGAACATCTTCGTCTAACTCTCATGAAGCTTCGCGAAAATCGTCTTTATGCCAAATTCTCCAAATGTGAGTTCTGGATTTCAGAAGTTGCTTACCTTGGTCATGTCATCTATGCCAAGGGCATAGCCATTGATCCAGAAAAGGTTAAAGCAATTGTTGATTGGAAACCTCCAAAGATGGTGAAGCAAGTAAGAAGTTTTCTTGGCCTGGCTAGCTATTGCCGTCGTTTCGTCCCAAACTTCTCCAAGATTGCCAAACCTCTCACTGACCTCACAAAGAAGGACAAGAAGTTCATCTGGTCTCCACAATGTGATGAAAGCTTCAATCTCCTGAAGACTAAACTCACTTCTACACCAGTTCTGGTTGGCCCAGATCCTTCCAAACCTTTCCAAATATTCTGTGATGCTTCTCTCCAAGGTCTAGGTGCAGTTCTTATGCAAGAACGTCAAGTTGTGGCTTATGCTTCACGTCAGTTGAACACACATGAGCTCAATTATCCCACTCATGACCTTGAACTTGCAGCAGTTGTGTTTGCCCTCAAGAAATGGAGACAATACTTGTTGGGTAATCGCACTGAAATCTTTTCCGATCATAAAAGTCTGAAGTACATCTTCACTCAACCAGATCTAAACCTCAGACAAAGGAGATGGATTGAAAAGATTAAAGACTTTGATCTTACCATTTCTTACACTCCAGGCAAGGCTAATGTTATGGCCGATGCTCTCAGTCGCAAGTCGTATTGCAATAATCTCATGATCATGGAAAGCCAACCTCCTCTTCATGAAGAATTCCAGAAGCTCAACCTTGGTCTTGTTCCTCAAGGCTATCTTGCAAACTTGACAGCTAGTCCAACTCTCGAGGACAAGATTCGTTCTGAACAACTTCGTGATGCTGAAATCAAGAAGATTGTAGAACACATCAAAGCAGGCAATGAGAAATTTGAGTGCTTCTCAATTGATGACAAGGGAACTGTGTTGTTCGAAGGACGCATTTCAGTTCCTCATATTCAAAGTCTCAAAGATGTCATTCTCAAGGAGGCTCATGAAACTCCTCTCTCCATACACCCTGGAAGTACAAAGATGTACCAGGATCTCAAGACACTGTATTGGTGGCCTAACATGAAACGTGAAATTGGTCAATACGTTTCTGAATGCGACGTTTATCAACGTGTTAAGGCAGTTTATCAGAAAACAGCCGGTCTTCTCCAACCTCTGAAAATCCCTGAATGGAAGTGGGACATGATTGAAATGGACTTCGTCACTGGTTTTCCAAAGTCCAAGAGGGGCAACGATGCAATCTTCGTTGTCATTGATCGACTCACTAAGGTCGCTCACTTCTTTCCTGTCAAAGAGACAATCTCAGCTAGTCAGTTAGCAGAGCTCTACACAGCAAAGATTGTTCCTCTTCATGGTGTTCTGCTAGAAATAAGCTCAGACCGTGGAAGCATATTCACTTCTCATTTCTGGAAAAGCTTTCAAGAAGCATTGGGCACCAAGCTTCTGTTCAGCACATCTTACCATCCTCAGTCTCAAGGGCAAGTCGAAAGAGTCAATCAGATTCTCGAGGATATGCTCAGAGCATGTGGTCTCTCTTTTGGCATGAAATGGGAGGAATGTCTTCCATATGCTGAATTCTCCTACAACAACAGCTTCCAGGCAAGCCTAGGCATGGCACCATTTGAGGATCTCTATGGCCGCAGATGCAGGAGTCCAATCAATTGGTCTGGAGCTGGTGAACGTTCACTCTTAGGCCCTGGCATTGTTAACGAGGCCGAAGAGAAAGTTCGCATCATTCATGACAATCTGAGGATTGCTGAATCTCGTCAGAAAAGCTACTATGACAGCAAACACAGGGACATGGTCTATGCAGCTGGTGACAAAGCATATCTCCGTGTAACTCCCCTCAGAGGCACTCATCGTTTTGGTGTCAAAGGAAAGCTTGCACCAAGATATATTGGTCCTTTCAACATTCTCTCAAGGCGTGCAGAAAATGCCTATCGTCTTGAACTTCCAGAAAAGCTATCCAAGGTGCACGATGTGTTTCACGTGTCACAGCTCAAGAGGTGCTTCAAAGATCCAGGTTGTGCAGTTGATCATGATTCCATTGATCTGCAAGAAGACCTCTCTTATGAAGAGCATCCTGTTCGCATTCTCGATGAGACCGAGCGTAAAACTCGCAACAAAAGCACCAAGTTCTTAAAAGTGCAGTGGTCCCATCATTCCAATAAAGAGGCAACGTGGGAGACCGAAGAGGATCTTCGCAAGAAGTATCCGGACCTTTTCTCTTCTCAGTAGGAATCTCGGGGCGCGATTCCTTCAAGGGGGTGCGTTTTGTAACATCCCAAGTATGAAAAACAACCTTAGAATGCTTGCTTCTTGTTTAAATTCAGTTTGCATCATTCCATCATGAGCATTGCATTTGTTTTCATTTGTTTTCCATTTGAATTTCAAATCAAATTTCAAACCCTTATGTTTCATACTTGTTCTGTTACAACCTTTCCAAATAAAACTTTCAAATCAAACCATTTATTTGTTTCCAATAAACTTGATTTTTCATACTATTAACTTGCTTAAGTTTCAATATTTCAATTAGTGCCAAAATTCAATCAAATGCATTTAAATTACAAACAGCAACAAACTTTAAATTTTTGAAAAACAAAAGTTTGCACAACTGGGCTTTTGCAATAAAGAACTAATAAAAATTTATCACCAAAAATTTCCAACCCCAAAACCCTATCCTTTTCTCTCTTTTTCTTTCCTACAAAAAAAATAAACAGAAAAAGAAATAAAAAAAAATAAAAAACGGGCTGGGGGAGGCAGACCAGGCCAGCCAGCTGGGCCAGCCCAGCCCACCTACCACCCCAGCGCGCAGCGCACACGGCCCGCGGCCCCCTTCTCCCTCCTCCGTACGGCCATCGTCACCTGACGCCAGCCACCGCACCACACCTCCACCTGCTCCCTCTCCTCTCCCTTTATCTACCACCCGAGGCCCCAAACCCTAGCGCCATTCCCCTCTTCCTCCATCTCCGCCGCTGCCGCCATTTTCTCCTCTCTCTCTCTCCCTTCCTCCTCTCTGTTTTTCGGCGATCGTTGGGGGGAGGTTGCAGAGCATGGCGCCGCCGTCGACAGCACGCTAGGGAGCGTCTCCGGCCAAGCCAGGGGCACGAGCAGCACCCCCGTTTCTTCCTCGACACCATCCACATCTCCGTCGAGCCCCAGGAGCCGCTGATCCTCGACGACGAGCTCGTCACCGCCGCGGCTGCTCTGAAGATCATCGCCGCGTCGCCGTCTCCACCTCCCTCAACCCCGTACGACCACCACAACCACCCCAAGGTGATCTCCTCTGTCGATTCCCGGCCAAAGATCCCTCCTTTGCTTCCTGGTTCGCCCCTCCGCTGTCGGGCTGTCTCCGGTGACCGCCATGGCGCCATGACCGAGCGGGAGAGGTCCATCGCGGGTCCGGTGTGGCTTCTGTGATGGCATCCAACACGCGCACATACACGCACGTCCAGCATGCGCACACGGCTCGCTGCACGCACGTCACCCAGCCGCAGCAGCGCAGCGCCAGTCGCCGGCGATCACCGGCCCGACACCAAAGTTCAGAAACTGAACTTTTACAGTTTCAGTTAACAGTCCCGCAACACCACCTCAAAACCCCACGCATCTCTCTCCTATCACCACCGTCAAGCCAGCCCAGTGGCAAGATCCAGCGGCTCTCAGCGCGAGGGCGCGAGTTCGAACCCCCGCCGCGCGAATAAATCCACCCTTTTTGGCCCCGCTTGCCACGCAGCCACACGGGCCCCACACGTCAGCGACGTGGTGGCCACGCACGCACACACCCACGCGCCACGCAGGCGCCAGCAGGGCGCTGGCCCACTGGCCAGTGACCCAGGGCTGCCCTGCCCTGCGTAGCAGAAGTCCTAGGGGCTTTTCTGAAATTCTTTTTCGCACCTAAGCCCCTGGAATAAATCTGAGACTTTTAAAAATTGCAGAATAGCCCTGTATTTCAAATTCAAATATCTTTTGCATTTCAAATCCAAATTCAGTAAATAAAATATGTTTTCCATACCAAATTAAATTCTCTACATGTTAAAACCATTTGTATACTGTTTTGAACATTTCAAATGGTTTCAAAAATTCAAATTCAAACAAACTCTTTCAAATTTGGTCAAATTCATAACTAATTCAAATTTAATTCAAATGGCACATGTAAAATATGTTTTCCATGCAAAATTGAACAAGCTTTCCAAATATAAACTTTGTTTCCTGTTTTGAATAATTGAACTTGGTTAAATAATTTAAATCTTGTTTAAATCATTTAAAATTGCTAAATTAATAACTTGGTCAAACTAAATTCTTCTTGAACATATAAAATATGTTTTCCATTCCCTTTTTCATGAACTTTGCAAATATCAACTTTGTGTTCTGTGTTAAATAAATTAAATTGCTGAAAACAATTGTTTCTTAATTAATGCATTTAAAATTGTCAAATTAATAACTTGCTCATTTTAAATCCTTTTACAACAAATGAAATATGTATTCCATCTAAAATTTTGTGTTCTTTCCAAATATGAATTTTGTTATCTGTTTTGAACAATTAAAATGGGTGAAAACAATAAATGGTTGTGTAACTCATTTAAGAAGCCAAATTTCATAACTTAATAAATAAAATTCCAAACTTGGTAAACAACATTTCAAATTGAAGCTATTGTTGTTTTCTTATTGTTTCCATCATCCATGCATCCTTCTAATCAACTTTCACATGATGGTTATTTGTAGATCACTTAATTCAACTTTAATTCTTGGGCTTTTCTATATGCAACCCAAATTGCATATGGGCCCATTTAATTATGTTACCATGTCAACTAGCTTATCTTTGATGCATCAATTAAATTGTCATGCATCATCCCATGTTTGTGCATTATGCCATGTTATTGATTGTTTGTCTCTCTTCGTTGTTTGTTTGCTTCTTCCCGAATAGACGACGACGACGTTGAGACAGACGAGGTTTACGACACTACTTCAGAGGAGTTAGCCCAGTACCAGGCTACTGAGTTTGCAGGCAAGTATTCACTCACATGAACCATTGTGTCCTTTCCACACTGGATACCGATACTTTCCGTTGTCTAATCTGCTAGCCTTAAGATTCGTTGCTTGTGTTCCGATCCTATCACATGTTATCCTGTAACCCTGATATAGCCTATCCTCCACACCTATAACCCTGTTGCTTGTTGCCTGTGTCTTACTAGCATGCTTAGGGTTGTTTATGCGCGAGTCTGATGTCCGTTATTTCTGTTACCATATTTATCGTGTTCTCGGGGCTCGATGTTTAAACAACAACCTGTTAATGTTTGAGGTAATGCTAATTTGATGATAAGGTACCGGCAGGAGGCCGGGTATGGTTTTGAGGCCTGCTAGTGTCGAACTCAGGAAAAGTTCTTGTCCTCTAGATCCATGATGAGCGAGCTAACCGCATGTGGGAAGCGTGTATGGGCGCCCCCCGCAACTTTGATTCAATTCGCATCTCGTCCAAATCGCCTCATTAAGTTCGGGTTTTCCATTTGCCGCATGCATATGTAGGTGCGAACCCTTGGCGCCAGGGTGGTAACTTTTGTAGTCGGCATTTAGGGAGACACGTTCTTAGAGTGCTATGAGGGTCCCCTTTTCTTCGTGGGGCTTGATTAGCCGTGCGTTCAATTGCACGGGGTTCTTTGGGCTTGATGCGAAGAAGAGTTGGGTTGTGTTGAGTACCTCGCTTGGTGGGTTGATCCCCCGTCTGGCGGGATATTCTTACGTGTACGGCCAAATTGGTGCATCCCTACATGGTTAAATCTTCTCGAGAAGCCGTGTTGTCCGCGGTTATGGATGACTTGGTGATAGGGCTGGCTAACAAGGATTAGACAACTTACACCTAATTAATAATGATTTTACTAGTAATAGGCTTATTGACACAATAACTTGAACCTTCATTAATCCAACTGTGTGGGTTATCCTCGGATTGCTTCTTTGGATAAGGGGCGAGATCCAGGATGGGTTTGTTTGAGGTTAGTGGTAGTTGGTTCCGATGCGCTATCTTATCCCTTTCTTTTAGCCGGATGTTGTAGCGTGTCTCTGTAGTTGGTTAGGGCAGCCCGTTGTCGCACATTTGTATCACCTATCTTCCGTTGAACCCAAAGCATCTGTACCTGGTGTTGTCGGGTACCCTTTAGTATCTTGTGCGTATTGCTTGCCAGTACTCGTCCGTACTGACCCCTTTGGGGTTGCGTGTTCTGCAGACTACGTTTCCGAGGATCCCCATGGTGGCTACTACGTGGAGTATGACGAGGCTGCTGACGAGTAGATAGCGGACCCGGGCAGGATCCGAGACTTCGTGGATGGGCTCCGTTCTTACGTTTTCGGCCTCTTAGGCCTATTTGGGTCTTGTCTGTACTCAGACACTTTGGATGCTTCCGCTGTGATGTAATGATGAC
Organism: Alopecurus myosuroides; assembly: GCA_028641055.1. NCBI lineage: Eukaryota > Viridiplantae > Streptophyta > Magnoliopsida > Poales > Poaceae > Alopecurus > Alopecurus myosuroides. Next base: position 220,438,174 of record CM054061.1, read on the forward strand.
TTGTTGGGACATGTGTCCTCTGCATGACTGTATTTGCTATCTCTGCTCTAGTGAGAGCTTTTGCCACTTATTTCTATTTCTTTGTGTCTTAGAGATTTGTTGTGATATCACTTGTTCAAATGCCGTTGACGTACCATGTGTGTATGTTATGAAGTACGTCAATGGAAGTAGTCGGATTTATATTGGATGGTTTCACAGACGATGAATAGTAGAGGATGGTTGTCACACGTTTACGTGTTGGCATACTCATATTGAGATGCGGGTGCAGGTAGGCCCCGTAAGCCATTTATCTACTGTTTAGCGGACTGTGAGTATCCTCTAAAAGTCCGGGTGCGACAAATCCCTCCTGAAAAGATTTAACTTTTCTTTCGAAGGCGTCAACGTCTTCGTCTTCGGAGTCAAAGTCATCTGATCCGGTTTCTGACTGTAATCTTGCCTCAATGGCGGCTAGCATAGAGTCAGCTTCCAAGTTCATCGCTGGATTGGCGGATGTCGGATCTTCCACCTCTGTAGTGGGTTTGCTGTTTCCTGCCTCTTGCACGGGATTGCTTTCATCCGTGTTTTCGGCGACCTCGGATTGCACCATACCGATAAAGTGTGAATCACTTTTTTGTCGGCGATCTGAGCAAAATCCGGTATCGTAGTCATCTTCGAATAGGTATAGGGCGGGTGGGAAAAATTTGCTTCCACCGCAAAACCCCATGGACTCTGCAGTTAGTCCGATAAAGATATTGGTGGATCCAATTGGTAACACGCAGGCACTTACCAGATGATTTTGCGCCGGTATGTAAGATCCATTGTCGAGGAAGCGTCCAATATCGCCGTCGAACTCCAGGCTTCCGACGGTTATGGAACTGCCGATTCCGCCCAGTATCCCAGATCAAAATTTTACGCTTGACGTCGTTTGCCCCACGGTGGGCGCCAACTGTCGAGACATCGTAGTAGTTTTCATAGACGGGGGTACCATGAGACTACGGGTAGAGACATGGGGGAACGTGGTTGCGCTAAAGACGAAAACACAGGTTTTACCCAGGTTCGGTACGTCGTAATAATACGGCGTTCCTACTCCTGCAAACTCACTATTCAGGTCTAAAGCCTGTGTATACAAGTACAATGTGAGGTTCTGTTTAGCTATTCGCTGAGGATCAACTTCCCGGCGAGTTAGCCTCTGTCTTCTCCTCTATCTATCATATCTCCCGTCCGGCTTTATATAATAGCCGGGTTAGGGCATACAGAGTAGGAAACCTAGAAGACTACGACGACTATTAACTTGGAAAGTAAGGAATCCGCCTTCTACTCAAGTCAGATCACGTGGGCCGTGATCCGGGTTCTTCTAGAATCCGGCTTCTGTGCGTCAGCCTACTGGGCCGCCCAATGGACCGTAGCCCACTACCAATCGGGCCACGCGGGCAATCCGGCACTTTAGACTACCATCCGATATACCCCTATTTGGTATATATCCGACAGTAGCCCCCAAGAAGGATCGAGACTCCGTTTTCGCCGTCTTTCGCCAAATGCATCCTTCCGAGAAATACCGGCATGCAGTCTTGATTCTTCTTTTCTTCCTTTAAAGGAGATGGTAACGTAAAACTCGGAATCCAGACAATCCGGCTTTTCTCACACGATCCTTCGCGGAGAAGGAACTTCCTACGTCAGCGCTTAAAACTTGCTGACGCAAGGGACGTTTGGGTTACAGGCGAAAAAACCCAGAAACATCTTTCTGACAGATTCTCGCGGGAAACGAGGAGATATCCATAATCATCCTGTCGATTCATTTCCCGGATTTTCCGGCGAGTGACACGCGTTGGACATCCAACGGTCAAAAGAGCCGTTAGCACGCATCCTGACGGATTTCTGGCTATAAATAGCCTTCTTCGTCCTCTGGGAAAAACCTTCCGCTCTTCACTTCGCACGCCATTCCAGCGCCAAAGCTCATAGCATGCAGCTCCCGAGCGCACCGCCGCGTCCAGGACCTCACCGGAATCGACCGAATCGCCGCCACTCGATGGCATCACCGCCGTCTTCCCCAGCCCGCGCCGTCGCCAAAGAAATCGACGACATCATCGACACAATGGACCCGCAACTAGATTCTCCAGTGCGGGTCTCCGGCGACGAGCCGGCGAAGGCAATGGGCGGCGCGGAGGGCGAGGAAAGTTCTCTCGCCTCCGCGAACCTTGCGGGATCCTCGTTCGCGCTCACCCCACCGTTCGCTCTAGAGACGGTGGAGGAGAGGATCGAACTCGTCGGCGACGAGCTCGCGGCCGCGGAGGCCGCGGCATCCGCCGCCGCCGGAGCCGAAGAAGAGACGGAGACTGCCGGCAATTGGAGTGCCTGCAGTATCCCGTCATCCCTCCTTCCGACAATGGAGAAGGAGGGATTGGTACTGAAGGGGAAGTGGCGACTTCCGGAGGACGAGACTGAACCCACGCCAAATGACGGAGAACGGGTTCTCCTCTCCTCCCACCTTCTTAGAGGTATGGGTATTCCACCTTCTGCCTTCTTCCTCCAGATCCTCTCCCACTACAACATCCAGCCACACAACCTCCCACCTAATTCCATCCTGTACTTAGCCGGATTCCAGGCCCTTTTCGAGGGTTATCTAGGTATAGCGCCTAGGCTGGATTTCTGGCTGTACTGTTTCGGGGTTAAGCGGAACTCTTCGGAGGGCGCACTCCCAACTTGCAGAACCATCTCTTTCACTCTTCGGAGATTCCGAGAAGATTGGTCCCCCCAAGATTAAAACATCGGAATCCGTCAAGTTTTGGACAGGTTCCTTCTTTTATCATCCCGACATTTCCTTTGCCGTGAAAACGTTTGGGGTTCCACCTTTTTCGAACACCGCCGTTGTTCCCCAAGAGAATTGGGGAACTGAGGCAGTTCAAACCCTACTACCGGATCTTCCAAGGATCAAGTGGCGCATCGCCAAACTCGTCACTTCCCATCCGCCTTTAACCGGCATGGACACAGTCCTTTGCTGGTTAAATAGGCGGATCCAGCCCTTGGCTAACCATGGCGCTCACCTTCTCTGCGAGTACAAGGGAGCCGATGACGAAATGCGGACATCCGACAAGGACTGGTCCGCAAAAGATTTGCGGCGGCGCGTGAATCAATTGGTTGCATCACGCGACCAATATGAAGAAAGCCGGCCAATGTACACGGCCGAAAATCCGGCTCCCAAGGTAAAGTTCTTCGTCTTTTGGGGTTTGAATTCTTTCTCGTTTACTCGGGTTTTGTGTCTTTGACTTAGCTTTTTCTTTTTAACAGATTGCTGATCTTCCCGAGTCGGATCTTGCTTCTGATGTTGAGCTGGAAACGCTGCGTGCCACCTTTGCCGGTGGGCGAAAGCGCAAGAAGATCTCCTCATCCCAGGAGATCATCGATCTTGATGGAATTCCCGTCGCCACCTCCAGGTTTGAACATCTGGGTTATTTTCCTTTGTCGGAATTTTTCTTTCATCTTCGGAGTTTTAACTTTTCCGGAATTTTGCTTTTCTTTTAGCCTACCTCCCTCTACTATAAAGCCAAAAAAGCTGAAGAGGCATAAGGTTGTGTCCAACAGAGGCCCTCATCCTTCCCCCGCTACTGCTCCGAACACGCCGATCACAATAACAGAGGAGCATGCCGCAGCCCCCACCACCGAGTCTCAGGAGACCAGCCAACCCATTGTGCCGGAAACGGTCACGAGGGAAAGGGCGGCTCCTGAGGTGGGAGGTCCTCCTCGGATAACTGAGTAGGAAATCCCCACCTTTGACAAGGACTTCAAGAACATCAGCGATGGCCTTAGCGCGGCCGGGACTCTTTTTGCCGAGTATGCAAAAGAGTTCACTGAAAACTTAACAGGGTTACAGTGGATGATCCAGGTATTACCCTCAGCCCCCAAGCATTAAGTAAAATGTCTACTTTTCACTTGATGCTTTTCAATATCGTGATTTTTTCATTTCCGTGTTCCAGCAAACCGCTGAAACCATTAACATGGAAGTTTTCAATAAACTTTTCGTCAAGAATAAGGAGGTTAGAAACCTTCTTTCTATTCTTGACGCGAAAGACGCAGAGCTGGCATCATCTCAGCTACAGCTGTCGGAAACAACAGGTATATTTCGATTCTCTGAAGTTCCTTATCCCGTTTTTTGTCTAAGTACTTTTCCGAATTTTTCTAAACTCGGAATTTTGTTCCTTGCTTTCCAGCTGCTTTGGCTAAAGCCAAGGAATAGCTGAAGATGTCGGCAATGCCGCGATTCTCCGATAGGAGAATTTGGACCTTCATAAGGATCTTATGAAGGCTCAAAAGGATCTGGAGGCCAGCAACATGGCCCTTGGGATTCCTCAATCCAAGGCCTCCCAACAGGCGGACAAGGACAAGGCTACTATCCAAGACTTGGAGAATGCCTTAACCCTGCGTCTTGAGGAAGGCTCCGAGATGGACAAGATTCTCGGTAAGTTGCTATCATTTACCGGTTTTTCCATGTCTTGATTTCCTTCTCTGTTTATTCGCTAACCTTTTGGTTGTTTGCTTGAAAAAACAAGAGATAACCTAGAACTTACTCGGATTGAGAAAATCCGAGCTTTTGGGAAGGTATGGACTCCGATCAGGGCTGCAGGCATGCAGCTGGTCAACAAGTTCCTTCCCTCAAGAACTGGGGAATTCTCGGAAGTTGAAAAACTTCCGGAAGCTATCCTGGAGGTGGCGGAATCCAAGGAGTCCACCTTGCGCTCCGCAGCACGGGGTGGTGCACGCATGACCTTAGGCCTTATGCGTATGCATTACCCTAGTGCCAAATCTTGGCGCGTGGCGTCCGGTATCCCCCTTGGATACTCGGAAACCGAGCGGACCACCATCTTCGACGAGATCAAGGGTCACGCCACCAAGATCGCCTCCATTGTGAACATCTCCATCACCTATTTAGAAGAAGCGATTCCCAAAGCCCCCGAGAACGACAGCAGCGATGAAGACTCGGATGCCTGAAGGATTCTGCTTAACCTGGATGGTGGAAGTAGAAAATAGGAGCATTATTGCACTTTACAATGTAAACTTGTATTGTAATGCTTCTATCCTTTTTTATAAACAAGTACTCCGGCTTTTTCAGTTTAATTATGAAATCCTTTGCAAGTTTTCCGGGTATTTATATTCCTTTATCTTCTAAGTTCTGTGGCTTATGTGTTTTAACTGTCCTTAGTGTTTGAAATGGCTCAATAGTATTATGAATCGTCATGCCGAGTTACTGGGTGAAACCAATCAGTTCAAACTCGGAAACTGTAACATCCCAATTTTGCTAAACTAGGGTGTGTGGTGTTGTGTTCATCTCATACATGCATGGAAACAAAATTTGAAACCAATTTAAACCAATTTAAGTCATGAATTTAAATGGTTTCAGAAAATTCCACAAAAAGTACTTAATTTGGGTTCCAAAATTTTGTGTTGAAAAGTATTTCAAATACACCAAACAAAAACATGGTTTTGTTGGAAATTTCATAAGCTTTCCAAATCCTATTTTTGCCAAATTTTCTGTTTGCAAAAAGGCCCCCAAAACCTCTGTTTCTATTCTGTTTATAATGGAAAAGGGCTAAGTTGCAGTTTTTAATATCTCCTAGGGGGTTATGGGGAAAATGACCTCTTTGTCTTCTTCCTCCAGAGTGAAGCAGGCAGCTCACCGCCGGCCGATCTGCCACGCAGCTGTGTGCCTTCCTGGCCACGTCGATGAGACCAATCGGGACGGGGCCGTGTTCTCTTTCTCCCCCGCGCCCTGTTCTCTCTCTCTCTGTGCCTCTGTAACGCAACCGCGAGCTCAAACCCTAACCTACCGAAACCGCCGCCGCTCGCCGCCGCTGTTTCCGGCAGCCCCCATCCACGATGGCCACTCCTCCGTATTCCCATCGGTCTCCTCTACCTCCTCGAGGAGTCACGCGAACTGGGATGCCTGGGAGGAGCCGAATCGGGGCCATCTTCCCGAAGTCCGGCCGCCGGCCGCCGGACTCGATGCGGCCAACTCCGGCCGCTCCTACCCACCCCGACCACTCCTCTAGCTTCCCCACGCCATGGTGACGCTCCCCATCCCCTCCAATCGCTCCCTCTCTTCCTCTAGCGTGCTGTCCTCGAGGGCCGCCGTCGGCCGCCGCGGTTCCTCGTCGCCGGCGAGGATTCCGGCGACCAAATGGCAACCGGTTGGTACCCCTCACCTCCCCTGGAGCTCCTCTCCGTTCCTGTATAATTTGTTTGTTCAATTTCGCACGAATTCACTCGAATTTGGATCGAATCTGTGAAGAACAGGGTAGCGTGATGTCATGGTGACATCAGCCTGATGTCATAATCCCCTATTTAAGTAATTCCAGAAAATGCCTTAAACTTGAATAATTAAAATCTCCCAAAATATAGCTCAGAAAAATAAATGTGAGGTACCAATTTGATCAGAAAAATAAACTCTACAGGAATATGTCATTTTCATATATGTTTGAGAAAGTCCAAAAAATGGCTTTATTTAATGCTGTTTAATCATTTTAAAATAGAAAAATAAGTTCTTATTCAATAAAATTAGAAAATTAAAAGTTATATACCAAAATGCTCAAAATGACAAATGCAACCTAGTTATGATGTTTTCAAACCAATTTGAGCAACTAAAAATTGTACTCACTTCCAGAATCGCCCGAAACCCCCTCCGGAGTCTATTTCGGGATAATTTCAATAAAATCGCACAACTGGCATACGAACCCTAGCAACTCATCGAACATGTTTAGGGCTTTATTTCAGTGCATTAACTTGCTCATGCATACATATTGCGCATTGCATCGATGCCATGATTGATTGTTATTTCTCTTTCGGTGTTATTTCTCCCTCGGTAGAACGTGACTCCGAAGAGAAGGCCAACAACCCCATGGCGAATACTTGATCTTAACCGACAAGTCAAGCACTTATTCCTGAAGACTTTATCTGGTTTTCTTATAACCAAAGCAAGCATAACCTCTTATCTGCTCATCTATGTTTTCGAACAACATTTGATTCTCGTACTTTGCATTCGGTTCCAAAGTATTTGATGCTAGTAGATATAGTTCACCTACACAATGCATTGCCTCAATATCCTGATCCACTGCTCCTAGCTGCCATAGAATTGCTTGTGCGCATCGCCAGAGCCTCATATCTGCTTCGCTTAGCTTTACATGTTTGTTTACCTCTGCTCCATCCGGTTGATGAATCAGAGCTACGAGAACCTAGTATGATATGATGACGTGGTGAGATGAGCATTATGTGTTTAACCTGACTAAGGCGAGGACGGGAGGCCGCTTGGGAAGTGGTTCTTCGTCCTGTACTTGCCAACCCTAGGAGTAAGGTCTCGCCGCGGAAACCAAGACTGAGCGTGCAACCACACGCGCGAGCCGATGAACCTCGCTCGACTAACTAACTTGTTTTGCTCTATCCGTGAGTCACGTAGTTTGGGAGTTCCATCTGCGTGTGAGTCAAAAACCTTTTGGAGGTGTTTAGGGCGTGACCGGGACAAGTGATGGACGTACACGGATCTTGATCCCGACTCACAGAACAGGTGCCGTCAGGAGGTGGCCAACTCCCTGTTGACGGGGTGGCCCTGTTTGGGTTGACTCATGGATAGGGTCGAGCAAGGTAAAGGTCGGAGCCATCCACCCTCTGCCGCGCTCCATGGAAGAGCGTACATGTGGCGCTAAGAGTCGGAGGGTACGTGTGGGTAAAGTGTACCACCCTGCAGGGATAAATCTTTCGGAAAGCCATGTCCCCGGTTATGGACGACTTGGTGAAAGTCACGAGGTCATAGATAACTTGAAAGTGGCGTAAAAGATGTTGGCAATGAATGAAGGGTGCCTCCCCGGAGATGCCGGGAGGGGTGATCCTTGTAGCATTTGAGATGCTGGGAAATGATGTTGGTGGTCTCAAAAGATGATGGTTACAATAGTGAGCTTCTCATCTGTTTTGAAAACATTCTATGAGACGTGCTATTCCTCCTCTATTTGGAAAACAAAGATTGCTTTACGCAAATCAGCCTTCATAAAACCCTTTCTGAAACTAGCAGGTATATAATAGGTTAATTAAGTCTTGTTGAGTACCTCCCGTACTCAGGTTTGCTTAATTTTGGTTCAGGTGGAGTTCGTCACTTCAGTGGTGGTTCAACGTGGACATCGACGAGTAGTTCGGGGTTCCCAGGTAGCAGCCTGGAATCTATGGGCTGGGACGTCGCCTTATGTTGCGGCCTCTTAGGCCTTTTTGGTTCTTGTTGATTAGCAACATAATTTGCTTTCCGTTGTCTGATGTAATGTTGGGTCATGTGACCTCTGCTTGTAAGCTATACTCTAGTAACACCTGTTGAATACAACTTTCATGTTTAGAGTACTGCTTTGATCGGTTGTTGGTTTCGAGCTCATTGTTATACAGTTTTGGCTATGCCTGCATAGTTGTCGCAGTCGAGGGGTTGTGGACCCGATGATCCATGTCCGAGCCCGCCTGTCGATTTGATCGGCCTGGGGCGAGGTAACCCCAGTATCCCTCGATTGTTGTTGCACTTTCTGGACACATAGCATCTCTGTATAGCTTTGGTCCCGTTTCCTTCAGTTTCATTCGATTCGTGGACGCTTTGATATGCATAGTTGGTTGTGACTAGCATGGATACAAGGAGTAGTAGACTGGGGATCCGGACTACGTGCCGATGAATCCAGTCTGCCTGCCGTTGTTTGTTGCGGCCGGGGCTGGTAACCCTGAAGCCCTTGTGAGTCCATGGCTAGTGGCACATAACAGTATGTATATCTCTGGGTCCGGGGTCGTGACAGAAACATGGATCATACTAATGGCATTTTTACTAACTAGCTCCAGTGACCCAACACACAAACAATCAGATAATGCTTAGAGAATAGTAAGGAATTTTTTGAATGAAACTTGGGCACGCAGGCACAATCCGAGTTTCCTTTAGCCTTTGGTAGGCTGAAAATCATTCAGTTTTTAAACGCCGAGCACGCAGGCACAATTCGGGTTAACATTGAGCATTTTGTAAGATCATTGGGAAATAGATAAGGTGGAATCATGTTTTGAACTATAATAAACTTGTAAAAAACATGGATATAAGAATTCCGACAACTTTATTTCATGATCTCAAAGATGTTTACATAGAATTGAACTAAGTATAGAAGGGACGTAACTGCTGGATACTCCAGGGCCTTTTTGTCTCTCCTAGTTCATCATCTATCTTTCTCTTTCTTTTGCGATTCGGCTTCTCGGGATCATCTTCCGTGTCACGAATGTCGACAAGATAATATGATCCATTCTTCATGGCTTTACTGATGAAAAATGGTCCTTCCCATACTGGGGCCAGTTTGTGCTTTCTTTGCTGCACCAATCTTAGCACTAGGTCACCTTCTTTAAAAGAACGATGTTTGATTTTCCGACTATGATAACGTCGTAAACCTTGCTGATAAATAGCGGATCTTTGAAGCACAAGTTCTCGTTCCTATTCTAAGAGGTCGACGGCATCCTGTCGTGCTTTTTCGGCATCCGAGTCATCGAAATCTTGCACTCTTGGGATATCATGGATCATGTCCGTTGGAAGGATTGCCTCCGCACCATAAACTAAGAAAAACGGGGTTTGCCCTGTTGACCTGTTCGTTGTTGTTCGAATAATCCAAAGCACGGAAGGTAGCTCTTCTACCCATGCTCCAGCTGCTCGATAAAGAGGAGATTCGAGTCTTGGACGTATTCCTTGCAGGATTGAACTATTCATTCTTTCAACATGTCCGTTGGATTGCGGGTGTGTCACAGATGCGAGATCTAGGCGAATTCCCGTTTGTCAGCAATATTTTGCCAACTCTCCAATGGAGAAATTTGTCCTGTTGTCGGTTATTATGCTGTGTGGAACGCCGTATCTCATGACTATGTCAATGATGAAATTTCTGGCAGTTACACCGTCAAGTTTTTTGATGGGTTTAGCCTCCACAACTTGGTATATTTGTCCACAGCTACAAGTAGATGTGTAAGTCCGCCTTGTGCAGTTTTGAATGGTCCCATCATATCTAGCCCCCAGACCGCAAAGGGCCATGTAATGGGGATAGTTGTGAGTGCTTGGGCTGGCATATTGGTCTGCTTGGCGTAATACTGACATCTTTCACATGTATTTACTATGTACTCAGCATCTGTCTTGGCTGTTAGCCAGAAAAACCCGGCACATAATGCTTTTTTGACTATGCTTTTTGATTGAGCATGATGTCCGCAATCTCCGGCATGGATTTCTTGCAGAATTTCTCGTCCTTCTTCTGGTGAAATACATCGCAGAAAGATTCCGGACGTACTGCGTTTATACAGGCAATTGTTAATTACTGTGTATCCTTTGCATCGACGCTGGATTTGTCTTTGCAAGACTTCGTCTGCTCCTTCCGGATACTTCTGATTGACTAAGAAGTTTATATATGGGATTGTCCAATCCGGGTTAACGAGCATGACTTCAATTGACTCGGAAGCCAGAGGATAATCAACATCTCCACCTTTTATCGATGGTTTGTACAAATGTTGGACGAAAACACCTGGTGGTAGGATTTTTACCCTTTCTGGTCCCATGCGGGCTAACGCATCCGCGTTCCAATTCTCCTCCCGTTTAACATGGAGTACTTCGAATCCGAAGAAACAAATGGCGAACTCATCCACCGTTCTCCGATATTCGGCCATTATAGGGCTTTTTGCGTCCCAAGTTTGGTTGAGCTGATGTTGTACCAAATCTGAATCACCATAGCACAAAATGCGCTTGACCCCAATTTCTTTTGCAATATGCAAGCCATGAAGCAAAGCTTCGTATTCTGCCACGTTGTTGTTGGCGTTGAAGTGTATTTGTAATACATACTCCATTGTGTCTCCTTTAGGGGATTTTAAAACTACACCAGCTCCAGCGCCCTCCTTCATCTTGGATCCATCAAAATGCATGATCCAGTACTCGGACTCCGGCATTGGTGTTTTCTCCATTGCTTCCGTCCAGTCGGCGACAAAATCTGCCAAAACCTGGGATTTTATTGCCGTCCTGGGCTGATACTTAATGTCGAAGGGTGCTAACTCGATGCCCCATTTGGCTACTCGGCCAGTCGCCTCCGCATTGTTTATTATATCCCCTAGTTGTGCTTTACATACTACTGTTATGGAATGTCCTTGGGGGTAATGGCGAAGTTTTCTGGATGCGAAAAATACGCCATATGCCAGTTTTTGATAGTGTGGATACCTTTGTTTGGACTCGGAGAAAACTTCGCTTATATAATATACCGGATGCTGGTCTGGTATGCTCTGTTCGTCTTTCTTCCGTTCCACAACAATTACTGCACTGATAACCCGGTTTGTAGCCGTAAGGTACAATAACATAGGTTCTTCGTTTTTTGGGGATGCCAAAATCGGAGCTTTCATCAAAGTTTCCTTTAACTGGGTTAACGCTGCATCTGCCTCTTCTGTCCACTCGAATTTGTCGGATTTTTTCAGCAACTTGTAGAGTGGTAAAGCTTTGTCCCCCAGCCGACTAATAAATCTGCTGACGGCTCCCGCGGAACCCGTCAATCTTTGGACATCTTTTACACACGTAGGCTTGGAGATGTTTAAGATTGCTTTGATCTTTTCTGGGTTAACTTCTATTCCTCTATGAGAAACGATGAAACCCAGAAGTTTTCCTGAGGGAACCCCGAATACGCACTTTAATGGATTTAACTTCATCTTGTAAGTGCGCAAATTTTCGAAGATTTCTCGTAAATCCTCAAGGAGTGTATCTCTTTCCTTGGTTACGACAGCAATGTCGTCCATGTAAACGTGGACATTTTTGCCAATCTGACTATGCAAACAACATTGCATGCAACGCTGGTAGGTGTCACCTGCGTTCTTCAGGCCAAATGGCATGGTTATGTAATAGTACGTCCCATAGGGGGTTATAAAAGAAGTCTTAATTTGATCTTCCTTTTTCATGCGTATTTGATGGTACCCGGAATATGCATCCAAAAAGCATAAGAGCTTAGAGCCTGCAGTGGCATCTATTATTTGATCGATTCGCGGTAACGCAAACCTATCTTTTGGACACAGTTTGTTTAAACCGGTGTAATCTATACACATTCTAAGGGCAGTTGTATCTTTCTTCGGTACTAACACCTGATTTGCGGACCAATCGGTGTGTATAACTTCCTCGATAAAGTCTGCTGCTAAAAGCCGGATAATTTCCTTGCCGATAGCCTTCCGTCTTCTTCCGTCAAATCGACGGAGACCTTGTTTGACGGGTTTGGAGCCTGGAATCACCTTAAGTTGATGCTTAGCAAGTTCCCTGGGTACGCCTGGCATGTCAGCTGGACACCAGGCGAAAATATCCCAGTTCTCATGGAGGAACTTGATGAGCTCGCCTTCCTATTTGTCGGTCATCCTAGTTCCCGCTACGACAAATTTTGTCGGATCGTTGGGATCTAGGATTACCTGTCTTGTGTTCTCGGAGGCCTTGAAGCTGTCTGCTGGCTTCCGGGTTTCTTTTCCTGCCGGCATTTCTGTCGGCGATACCTCTTTGGCCAGCTCCTTCAACTCTTCCTTTGTTATGATTTTTTCGGCGCAAGGGCATTTTCTTTTTCCAGCTTGTTTGCCAACTTGAAGTCTCCCGATATGGTGATTACTCCTCCTTTTGGTCCTGGCATCTTCATCTTGTTATAGATATAACATGATCTTGCCATAAATTTGGCGAAAGCTAGACGTCCGAGTATCGCGTGATACACGCTTTCGAACGGCACCACTTCGAAGGATACTTTTTCTTGACGGAACTGATCTTTTTCTCCGAAAGTGACATCTAGGGAAATTTCTCCTAGGGATCGTGCTTGCCTGCCAGGAACAATGCCGTGAAAACGTATGTTGCTATGGTTGGGCTGGGTCTCGGACATTTTCAGATGCCTCTGTGTATCCAGGTACATTATATTAATGCTGGATCCTCCATCCATCAACACTCTTCTTAGCCTAGTGTTCTGGACAATAGGGCTTACAACAAGGGCTTGCGTGCCAGGTTCAGGGATATTCCCGGGATGATCAGACTGATCCCAGGTAATTGGTGTGTTTGAATACTTCAAGAATTTCGGGGTTGTCAGAACAACCGCGTTTATTTCTCGAAGCGTTCTTTTTGCCACCTTTGCTGACGGAGTTGCCAGGAAAGTTAGGGCAAACTCTCCATCAACTCTCGGAAACTTGGGCTCGCCTTTTCGCTGTTGTTCTTGGATTTTTTCATCAGTGTCCGATTCACTGTCTTCTTTCTCAGCTTCTGGCTTTTGTTTGGAAAACTTCCTTTTGGAATTTTTCCCCTTATTTCCGGATCCTGCACTGCCTTTCATATGCTTGTTCAGCCGGCATTGTGCGTTGGTATGGGTGGGTTTCCCAAATTGCGAATGGTGGACGCAGGGTTCCGACTTAATCTTTTCCCATTCTTCCTTGGTGTGATGGATTAGTTCTGAACTGCGTCCTTTCCACCTATTCCTTTTTTCACTTCCAAAGGCTATGTTAACTTCTTTGGGTTTTTGTGTTGCGTCTGGAGTTCCTTTTTTCTCAGGGCGAGGATTCTTTTTGGCCTGTATCAGTGTGTCGATACTGCCTCCTCTGGCTCTGATGTTGTCTTCGGCTGCAGCATGTTCGTTGGCGGTTGTAAGCATAGATCCGAGATCTTTGTGCTGTTTGGAACCAACCATGAACGGTACAAGTCCGGGTTTTAGGCCATTGACGAAAGCATGCATTGCTTGTACGTCAGTTACTCCAGAGCAGCTATTCTTCATTGCAGTCCATCTTGAGATAAAATCCACGTATGGTTCGTCTTGAAATTGGGTGCAACGGTTTAACTGGTTGATGCTATTCGGGCGTTTGTAGGTTCCCCGGAAGTGTTGTGTAAATACTCGAGCCATATCATCCCAGCTGTCGACAGTTCTGGAAGGTAATCCGTTAATCCAATCTCTGGCTCCGTCCAGTAACATTAGGGGAAGAAACTTTACAGCTTCCAGGTCCGTCCCATTGTTAATCTGGACGGCTGTATAGTAATCTGAGAGCCAGGTATCCGGGTTTGTACTGCCAGTGTATTTTTGGTATGTTGGACCAACTTTGGCGAAGCCAGAATGCAGAGTTATCCTTCGGATCCTATCTGTGAAGCACTTAGGTCCAAAGTATAAGTCGTCTCTTTCCGCCCTATCCATGTGTGCGGAGTACCTGCCGGCTGAATGGACAGAAGGGGATCTACTCCTTTCTTTTCCATTGTTGCGCGGACGCGCTTTTCCGGGATCATCTCTATTTCTTCCGATATCACGTCCCTTTGGATGAGGTGGAGTTCTACTCCTGTATCTTTCCTTGTCCTTGGGGGTGTCCGAGATCTCTCACGCCTGTGAGGTATACCCTGTCTTCCGGCTTTTTCAGCTGGGTTTCTTGGAGGTGGCATTGCTTTGCCGTCATTCCGGTGTTTTTCTTCCCGATCGTGGGTGTTAAGTCCACCTTTTGGGAGATGGGATCCGGTTCTAGACGCTTCATCCCTGTTATCGGGATTTTTCTTGTCTTTTCTCGGATCCGTTTTCCTCTCATTTGGATCTCTCGGTTCCTCCGGTCCGGGAGCTCCAGCGGCGCAAGTAGCTGTTTTGCATAGGGCGGAGTCGTCATGCAGCCTCCCTGATCGCTTTTGCCCCCGGTGTTGTTGTTGCAATGCCTTTCCGAGGAAAGCATACACCCCTTGAAGTTTTTCCCCGTTTGAGTACATATCGTTGTTGAGGATGGCGAACGCTGCTTCCGCGTTTTCTGCTGCGGTTTTGTATATTGGTTCGCCTCTGGCATCTTTGCCGTTTACCTGCTTTTGCCAAGATGGGTTGTGAAACCTTTCTTTTGGCGGCAGTACTTCCGGTATTACGATTCCGGGTAACCTTGTAGGTTTTAAGGCAGATCTATTCTTTTTCTCGTACTCCTCGATTTCTTCCTTCATGAGCTTGATGTCATCCTGGGTTTTTTGGAGGTGTTCACGAGTTCTGAATAGATGTTGCTGTTGCCTTTGGAGAGCTTGTCTCCTGGATTCTAGCACTTCAGGGGGTTCGTGCAATCCCACTGGTGTTTGTAGCAACTCCTGTTCTTCTTGTTCTGTCATTGGCGGAACAAGGATTTCTTTTGTTTTCTTCTCCGCAAGTTTTGTTCCGCTTGCATCTCCTACTTCCGGGCTTTCATCAGCTGGATCAACCAATTTCTTCTTCCGGAGTTTGTATTGGAGTTTTTTAGCGGCCTTGTGTTTTTTCTTGGAAGAGGGAGGCTTTTTGGCAGGTTCATCCTCTGTCAATTCCTTGACATTGGGGAATATTGGAGAAGTTTCTCCGTCTTCTCTCTCTTCCTCTGGCGGAGGAGTTCTAGGGCTTTCTTGACTGCCGGCGTCCGTGTTTTCAGCCGGTTTCGCCATTAGTACTTCATGGAATCCCTCCTGAAAAGATTTAACTTTTCTTTCGAAGGCGTCAACTTCTTCGTCTTCGGAGTCAAAGTCATCTGATCCGGTTTCTGACTCTAATCTTGCCTCAATGGCGGCTAGCATAGAGTCAGCTTCCGAGTTCATCGATGGATTGGCGGATGTCGGATCTTCCACCTCTGTAGTGGGTTTGCTGTTTCATGCCTCTTGCACGGGATTGCTTTCATCCGTGTTTTCGGCGACCTCGGATTGCACCATACC
This sequence comes from Alopecurus myosuroides, assembly GCA_028641055.1. Lineage (NCBI taxonomy): Eukaryota > Viridiplantae > Streptophyta > Magnoliopsida > Poales > Poaceae > Alopecurus > Alopecurus myosuroides. The sequence goes on from CM054061.1 coordinate 220,453,832, forward strand.
GATTAAGTGTGAATCACTTTTTTGTCGGCGATCTGAGCAAAATCCGGTATCGTAGTCATCTTCGACTTGGTATAGGGCGGGTGGGAAAAATTTGCTTCCACCGCAAAACCCCATGGCCTCTGCAGTTAGTCCGATAAAGATATTGGTGGATCCAATCGGTAACACGCAGGCACTTACCAGATGATTTTGCGCCGGTATGTAAGATCCATTGTCGAGGAAGCGTCCGATATCACCGTCGAACTCCAGGCTTCCGACGGTTATGGAACTGCCGATTCCGCCCAGTATCCCAGATCGAAATTTTACGCCTGACGCCGTTTGCCCCACGGTGGGTGCCAACTGTCGAGACATCGTAGTAGTTTTCATAGACGGGGGTACCATGAGACTACAGGTAGAGACGTGGGGGAACGTGGTTGCACTAAAGACGAAAACACAGGTTTTACCCAGGTTCGGTACGTCGTAATAATACGGCGTTCCTACTCCTGCAAACTCACTATTCAGGTCTAAAGCCTATGTATACAAGTACAATGTGAGGTTCTGTTTAGCTATTCGCTGAGGATCAACTTCCCGGCGAGTTAGCCTTTGTCTTCTCCTCTATCTATCATATCTCCCGTCCCGCTTTATATAATAGCCGGGTTAGGGCATACAGAGTAGGAAACCTAGAAGACTACGACGACTATTAACTTGGAAAGTAAGGAATCCGCCTTCTACTCCAAGCCAGATCACGTGGGCCGTGATCCGGGTTCTTCTAGAATCCGGCTTCTGTGCGTCAGCCTATTGGGCCGCCCAATGGACCGTAGCCCACTACCATTCGGGCCACCCGGGCAATCCGGCACTTTAGACTACCATCCGATATACCCCTATTTGGTATATATCCGACATTAGGGTTTCGTTTGGACCAATCAGATAGAATCACACGGATCGTGTGTTTCTTTCAAGCGCTTGTGAGTCGTTGGATCCGGGGTGTGTTTCTTTCGAGCTGTTTTGAGCCGTTCGATCACGGCTACGGTGTGTTTCTTTCGAGATGTTGTGAGCCGTTGGATGAGGGTGTTTCTTAACCGTTGGATCAAAACCCTAGCACAACACTTTGTGAGCCAGAGGACCCTATATATAGCCCACCTTCATACACCGGTCAGTTCATCGACCAAATACAAAACATCCGGATTCGCCATCATACGTCCTGCGTTGCATTTGGTATGCATATATGCACCCAGTGGCCACGGAGGGGCTGTATGATGGCGATACCGATTGGTTTGTTCTACATCCCCCTTTAAGGTTTGATACATCATATATTCAGTTCATCGAGCAAATACAAAACATCCGGATTCGCCATCATACGTCCTGCCGTGCATTTGGTATGCATATTGCACCCAATAGCCATGGTAGGGTTGTACGATGGTGATACCGATTGTTTTGTTCTACACCCCCCCTTTAACACATCAATCCATGCTTGGGTCAGTGTTCACTTTGAGCTCGGGTAGTAATGTGCAACTATTTGCTTGGTTGTGTTAGGGTGGCGCGTGGCGCGTGGCGCGGGAATTGTGACGCGTGGCGTGGGAGTGGTGACGCGTGGCCAGGAGGGCGCGGTTTAAACTGTCGCGCCTCGACCGCGTCTTCTCCTCTCCACGCGCCCACGCTCCTCTCCACGCACCGTCGCACTTCCACCATGCCTCCGAGGAGGAACAGCACCACCGGCTTCCGCGGCGTCCGAGCACGGCAGAACGGAATGTTCAGCGCAGATATCCGCTGGGGGGACGACCGCATCCCCCTCGGCTTCTTTGCGACGGCGGCGGAGGCCGCCCGCGCCTGGGACGCGGCGGCCTGGCGCCTCAACCGCCCGCGGTCGCTGATGAACTTCAACGACTGCCACACCGTCTGGGAAGCGGAGGCCAGGGCGTCGAAGCCGCAGATCGTCACTGCCGCCGACCACCTCCACCTCCGCCACCGCGCGTTACAGGACCTAGTCGACGCCAGGGAAGACCGTGTCGTCCGCGAGTATTACCGGAACAACCCGGGGGAGGAGAGCACCGACGAGGAGATCTGGCAGACCCACGCGGCTGAGCGGGCGGAGCGCCGCCTCGAACACCACCTCGCGTTAGATGCCGCTCGGGAGGCAAGGACGAAGGCGCTGCAAGAGCTTCCTCGGGCCGACCACGCCGGCGAAGTCTGGGCCTCCGACGATCCGAGGTGGGGGCCTATCTCGGACATACCATCATGCACCTCCGCCGACGACGTGGAGGTCACCGACGAGTTCGGCGACGACGATGACCCGGAGGAGGTCACCGACGAGTTCCCCGACGACGACGAGGAAGAGTAGTGTTCGTCAGTTTTCTGTTTTTAATAAAAGAATTTGTATTCCGGCGACACTGAGGCGCGCTAGCGCGTCTGTTTTCTGTTTTTAATAAAAGTTATGAAATTAGATATTTTATCTCACAAGGTTTTGAGACATTTAAGTAACCTTCTGTTTTCCATGTTTACCACTCGTTTTCTCAAATATTTTGCAAAGGAGTTAGTCTTAAACACATCAGAGATAATATAATTCACATGATCCATTCAACAAAGTTTGGTACAATAAATTATTACACATCAATTCTTCCCTTGTGTCCCTGCTTTCTTACGATTGTACCGTATCCATGGAGCATCCTCATCATTTAACTTAATGCTTGGGTCAGTGTTCACTTTGAAGGGCGGAATTTCACCAAACATATTATAGTCTTCTGACATGTGTGTCTTGTCCTCCACTCCCACGATGTTTCTTTTCCCTGAAAGAACAATGTGGCGCTTTGGATCATCGCATGATGTACTGATTGTTTTCTTATCTTTCCGTTTCCGCGGTTTGCTACTCATGTCCTTCAAATAGAAAACCTGAGCGACATCTTTGGCTAGGACGAATGGTTCGTCAAGGTAACCAAGATTGTTGAGATCCACCATTGTCATTCCGTATTGCTCGTCCACCTTTACCCCACCTCCTGTTAGCTTGAACCATTTGCACCGGAACAAAGGGACCTTAAAGTAGGGTCCATAGTCAAGTTCCCATATCTCCTCTATGTAACCATAATATGTGACCTTTTTCCCATTCTCGGTTGCTGCATCAAAGCGGACACCACTGTTTTGGTTGGTGCTCTTTTTATCTTGGGAGATCGTGTAAAATGTATTCCCATTAATCTCGTACCCTTGGAAAGTCGTTATAGTCGAAGATGGTGTCTTGGCCAACATGTACAACTGATCTCCAACAACATTGTCATTCATTAAATGTTTTCGCAACCAACTGCCGAAAGTCTCCATGTGGGCCTTTCTAATCCATGATTCAGGCTTCCCCGGGTTGTCCGAGCGTAAAATATTCTTGTGTTGCTCGAAGTACGGAGCCACCAAGCTCGAATTTTGCAGAACTGTGTGGTGTGCTTCAGTCATAGAATGACCGTCCATACATATCATTGATTTCCTTCCGATCGTGCCTATTCCACTTAGTCTCCCCTCGTGCCGCGATTGAGGAATACCAATCGGCTTAAGGTCAGGAACATAGTCAATACAGAACTCAATTACCTCCTCATTTCCATAGCCCTTTACGATGCTTCCGTCTAGCCTAGCACGGTTACGAACATATTTTTTTAATACAACCATAAACCTCTCAAAGGGGAACATATTGTGTAGAAATACATGACCGAGAATGGAAATCTCTTCGACTAGGTGGACCAGGAGGTGCGTCATAATATTGAAGAAGGATGGTGGAAACACCAACTCGAAACTGACAAGACATTGGACCACATCGTTTTGTAACCGTGGTAGATCTTCTGGACTGATTACCTTCTAAGAGATTGCATTTAGGAATGCACATAGCTTCACAATGGCTACTCGAACATTTTCCGGTAGGAGCCCCCTCAAAGCAATCGGAAGCAATTGCGTCATAATCACGTGGCAGTCGTGAGACTTCAGGTTTTGCAACTTTTTGTCCGCCATGTTTATTATTCCCTTTATATTCGACGAGAAGCCAGTTGGGACCTTCATACTGCTCAGGCATTAAAAAAAATGACCTTCTCTTCTTTGGTAAGTGCGTAGCTGGCACGACCTTGAAACAATTCCGGATGCCGGTCATCTGGGTCTTTCAAAAGTTGCTGGTCCTGCCGTGCTTCCTTTGTATCATTTGTCTTCCCATACACGCCCAAGAAGCTTAGCAGGTTCACGCAAATATTCTTCGTAACATGCATCATGTCGATTGCAGAGCGGACATCTAGGACTTTCCAATACTGTAGCTCCCAAAATATCGATTTCTTCTTCCACATGGGTACGTGCCCGTCAACTCCCAGCGGAATTGATTGTCCGCCAGGACCCTTTCCAAAGATGACTTTCAAATCCTTGACCATATCAAATATCTCAGCTCCAGTACGTTCCGCAGGCTTCGGCCGGTGATCTGCCTTGCCGTTGAAATGCTTGCCTTTCTTTCTTACGTTATGATTTCGGGGAAGAAATCGACGATGACCCAGGTACACGTTCTTCCTACAATTATCCAAAAATACACTTTCAGTCTCATGTAAGCAGTGCGTGCAGGCTTTGTATCCCTTATTTGACTGTCCCGAAAGGTTACTGAGAGCAGGCCAATCGTTGATGGTTACAAAAAGCAACGCTCGTAGGTCAAATTCCTCTTCTTTGTGCTCATCCCACACAGGTACACCAGGTCTGCCCCACAACTGTAAAAGTTCATCAACTAATGGCCTTAGGTACACATCGATGTCGTTGCCGGGTTGCTTTGGACCTTGGATGAGCACTGGCATCATAATGAACTTCCGCTTCATGCACAACCAAGGAGGAAGGTTGTAGATGCATAGAGTCACGGGCCAGGTGCTATGGCTGGAGCTCTGCTCGCCAAAAGGATTCATGCCATCAGTACTTAGACCAAATCTTATGTTCCTTGCGTCAGCTGCAAAATCTTTGAACTCTCTTTCGATCTTTCTCCATTGCGTTCCATCAGCGGGGTGTCTCAACTCCCCGTCGGACTTACGGTCCTCTTTGTGCCATCGCAACAACTTGGCATGCTCTTTGTTCCTGAACAGACGTTTCAACCGAGGTATTATAGGAGCATACCACATCACCTTGGCGGGAACCCTCTTCCTGGGTTTCTCGCCCTCAACATCGTCACCAGGGTCATCGCCTCTGATCTTATAACGCAATGCAGTGCATACAGGACATTCATTCAAATTCTCGTATTCACCGCGGTAGAGGATGCAGTCGTTAATGCATGCATGTATCTTCAGAACCTCTAAACCTAGTGGCCAGACAACCTTCTTTGCTTCGTACGTACTGGCGGGCAACTCGTTATTCTTCGAAAACATATTCTTCAACATTTTCAGCAAATTTTCAAATGATGAGTCAGCTACACCTTCCCGTGCCTTCCATTTCAGCAAATCCAGTGTGCAGCTGTCGCACCCTGGTTTCTAGGGGATACTCATCGGGCCGAACTGGATAGCAGATGCTTGGATTATGGGGCATAACTGCTCCCACGTCCCAGCTTCCTGGTAGGCCTGCGCTTATGCGCGACAACACAAGCCCTGCTATTCCACCGTCGATGTAAACTATCCAATAGAGACCATAGGCACTACTGTCGACGTACTTCATATCAATCACGCAGGGTACGTCAACAGCGTTAAAACGGAATGATACCACAGAATGTCTCTAAGACACAAAAGATTGAAATAAGGTTTGCAAATAGCCTTCACTAAGGCAGAGAATAGCAAATACAATCATCCAGAGGACACATGTCCCAACATAACATTCATTACATCAGCGGAAGCAAACAAAGGGTCTGAGTACAGACAAATCCAAATAGGCTTAAGAAGCCGGAAACGAAAAGACGGAGCCCGTCCACGAAGTCTCGGATCCTGCCCGGGTTCGCTATCTACTCGTCAACAGCGTCGTCGTACTCCACGTAGTAGCCTCCATGGGGATCCTCGGAATCGTCGTCTGCGTAAACCACAGCCCCAAAGGGGTCAGTACAACAACGTACTGGCAAGCAAGACTCACAGTTCACCAAAGTGTAACCCGTCAACACCAAGCACAGATGCTTTGGGTTCAACGGAAAAGAGGGGATATAAAAGGTGCGGCAACTGGCTGCTCTAACCAACTACAGAGTTACTACCACTTCCGACTAACAGAAAGAAGATAAGATAGCGTATCGTAACCAACTCCCAGCTAACCTCCAAACAAACCCATCCTGGATCTCGCCCCTTATCCAAAGAAGCAATCCGAGGATAACTCACACAGTTGGATTAATGATGGTTCAGGTTATTGTGTCAATAAACCTATTACTAGTCAAGTTATTATAGTTAGGTGTAAGTTGTCTGAGTACTTGTTAGCCAGTACTTTCACCAAGTCGTCACATAACCGCGGACAACACGGCTTCTCGAGAAGATTCATCCCTGCAGGGTGTGCTCTAGTACCCGTACACACTCAAGCCACCAACTAAAACTCAGGTTGGCTTGACACGACTCGAACCATCTCTACAGTCTGTCCTAGGAGCCACGGAGCTATAAGGTCCCAGCCACGCAGCCGAATACTCAGCGCAGGTGTGCAAAACTCCCGCAGGACACAACACCCCGGCACTACAGGCCTCGCCCTATATGTGTGCGTCATCATCATCATCAGTAACCATGGGAGCGACCCATCTATGCGTATGAGCCAAATGGAACACCCGAACTAAGTGTGGCTCTTCGGACAAACTGCGGATCAGATCAAAGCCGAGGGGGGTTCCATACCACCACCCGGATGCGGTGAGCACGCTCATCATGGATCAGTAGACAAGACCCTTTTCCTAATTAGGGTCGACACTAGCAGGCCTCAAAACCACGATGGGCCTCCTGCCGGTGCCTTAACAGCAAATTATTATTACCCAAGCATTAACAGGTTGTTGTTTAAACATCGAGCCCATAGAACATAATAGAAATAGTAACAGAAAGTAACGGGTAACAGACTCGAGCAGAAACAACCCTAAGCATGCTAGTAAGACACGGGCTCAAACAACGGGGTTATAGGAGTGGAGGTGAGGCAATATCAAGGTTAAGGGATTCATGGGATAGGTTCGTAACAGAAACAACTACTACTAAGGCTAGCAGAAAGAACAACGGAAAGTATCGGTAACCAATGTTGAAAGGAACACAGTGGTTCATGTGAGTGATAACTTGCCTGCAAACTCAGCAGCCTGGTACTGAGCTAAAATCCTCAGAAGGGGTGTCGTAAGATCGTCGGTCTCAACGTCGTCGTCTAATCGATAAGAAGCAAACAAACAATCGAAAAAGACGAACAATCAATACATGATATAATGCACAATCATGGGATGATGCATGACAAATTAATTGATGCATCAAAGGTGAATTGCTTGACAAGTAACAAATTTAAATGGACCCATATGCAGTTGAATTTCATATGGCAAAAGTCCATGATGCATTATTGAGGATTAATGAATTACACTTAAACATGTTGTTAAAGTGGATTAAATGCATGAGAGATGCTAGAAATAACAAGGGAAAGTAATTAGCTTCACTTGGATATTTTATTTGCTCAAATTGGAGTTATAAATAATTAATTATGGTCTTTGGCAATTAAAACAAAATAAAATCAGTACTGAAATTAGTGAGATTTTTAGTTTCTCAAAATGGTGTTATTATAGCACATTTGGATAGAGCATGAAATTCTGATTGGAAAACATGTATTACTTTTTGAATTCGGGATTAAAATGAATTAGTTATTAATTAAACAAGTTTAATTGAATCAATTGCAATTATAGAAAATGTTTGAATTTTATTTATTCAAAACAGTAAATAAAATTCATATTTGGGTAGAGCATTTAAAATGGAGTGATTTACATGTTTAAAGTTTTGCCATTGGAGTTTCCAAACAAAAGCTATTAAATTAACAAGTTTAGGCATATTTATAGTTGATAGAAATAACTATGGACCTAAAAAAAGAGTACAGGGACTTGCAAATAAATTGCAGGGACCTAGAGCAATTTGGACAGATCTGGACCTAGGAAAAATAAGGAAGAAAAAAGATGGTTTTAAGTGGCAGGGGTGGGATTTGAACCCCTGCCCTGTGCTTGCTGCGCCAAGGGAACCGCCAAATGGGCTGCTGCTGGTCTTTGGTTACAGGGAACATCCGCAAGTGGTTATGGTTCAGAAACCGGTACTGAAATTAAAAGACAGTAAAAATGTGGGGGGCTGGGGATTCGAACCCAGGAGCCCTCCTTGCGCGCGCGGGCGCTGTTGCCAGTGCGGCTGTTGCTTGTTTCGTGACAACACATGAGCGAGTGGGTGGATATGCTTCTGTAAGCGCTCAGATCTGAACATAACTGAAACGTGTGCGTGCAGGTGCGTACTGGACTCGACGGAGGCACAGCGAACGCCGGCCTGCTGCTCGCGGCGGCGCGCGCGTGTGGCTGGCGCTGCCGTGCGTGCGGTGGCCGTGCCGCCGTGTGGTGGCCGGGCTCGTGCGAGGCCACAAGGGCAGGGAGAGGAGAGGGACGAGGGGATGGCGGGCAGGCGTATCACCTTTGCAGTCGACAGAGAAGCGGGGCGGCGAGAACTCGGATGGCGGCGGAGATTCCGGTGGCCTCGTCGGAAACCGAGGCCACGGGGAGGAAGAGGGCACCGCGCCGGTTCCGTTCCCGGCCCTAGCGCGGCCGGGCGGGCACCGTGGCGGCGGCGCCTCGCCGGAGAAGGAGGCGTTGGAGGAGTCCTTCGGTGGAGTTACAGGGAAAAAGAAAAACCAGAGGGAGGAAGAGAGGAAGAAGGAGAAGTGCGGCGCTAGAGGGAGAAGAGCGATTAGGGTTAGGAGGGGCTCGGCCTCGAGCAGGGATATATGGATGAGGAGGGGGGCATCGATCACCGTTCTCTCCTCTGTATGCGTACGTGGCCACCATGGATGGCCCTCCGTACCGTACGGAGGTAGGAGAAGGTCGACGTGGGGGGGGGGGTATGGGCCAGGTGGAAGATGGGCTGGCCCCAGATGGGCTGTTTGCCCCTTTTTCCCTCTCCCTCTCTTTTAATTTTTCCTGCTATTTTTTTTTGTAGATTTTGGGAAAGAGAGAAAAACAAGTGGTTTTTGGGGTTAGCAAAACTTTTGGGACAAATTTTTACTGATTTATTTTTGTAACAACCTTGAAAATGAACTTTTGTTTTCCAATTATTTAATTGATGGTATTGTTTGGAATTAAATTAAATGGGTTGAGCAATTTGGTATCAACAGAAATAAATGAACCTAAGCCAAAATTAAAGTTTTGATTCCAATTTTTAGTGGAACAATTTGTTTGTTTATTTTGTAGTTGTTATTTGAAACATGTAACATAACAAGTATGCATAAAGGTTTGAATTTTTGTTTGGAATTCATAAGAAAACAAATGGAAACAATTGAAATCAAATGCAAAACAATGCAAACAAAAATCAAATGCATATGATGACATGATGCAAAGCAATAATAAAACAAGAAACAAAACATTCTAGGGGGAGATTTCATACTTGGGATGTTACAAAACGCCCCCCCTTGAAGGAATCGCGCCCCGAGATTCCTACTGAGAAGTGAAAAGGTCCGGATACTTCTTGCGAAGATCCTCTTCGGTCTCCCACGTTGCCTCTTTATCGGAATGATGTGACCATTGCACTTTCAAGAACTTGGTGCTCTTGTTGCGAGTCTTACGCTCGGTCTCATCGAGAATACGAACAGGGTGCTCCTCATAAGATAGATCATCTTGCAGTTCAATGGAATCATGATCAACTGCACGATCAGGATCTTTGAAGCACTTCTTGAGCTGTGACACGTGAAACACATCATGCACCTTGGATAGTTTTTCTGGAAGTTCAAGACGATAGGCATTTTCCGCGCGCCTTGAGAGAATGTTGAACGGACCAATGTATCTCGGTGCTAGCTTTCCTTTGACACCAAAACGATGAGTGCCTCTGAGGGGAGTTACACGGAGATATGCCTTGTCACCAGGTGCATAGATCATATCCCTGTGCTTGCTGTCATAGTAGCTTTTCTGACGAGACTGAGCAATCTTGAGATTGTCACGAATGATGCGAACTTTCTCTTCGGCTTCCTTAACAATGTCAGGGCCTAAGAGTGAACGTTCACCAGCTCCAGACCAATTGATTGGACTCCTGCATCTGCGGCCATAGAGTGCTTCAAACGGTGCCATGCCTAGGCTTGCCTGGAAGCTGTTGTTGTAGGAGAATTCAGCATATGGAAGGCAATCCTCCCATTTCATGCCAAAGGAGAGACCACATGCTCTGAGCATATCCTCGAGAATCTGATTGACTCTTTCGACTTGCCCTTGAGACTGAGGATGATAAGCTGTGCTGAACAGAAGTTTGGTGCCCAATGCTTCTTGAAAATTCTTCCAGAAATGAGAAGTGAATATACTTCCACGGTCTGAGCTTATTTCCAATGGAACACCATGAAGAGGAACAATCCTTGTTGTGTAGAGCTCTGCTAACTGGCTAGCTGAGATTGTTTCTTTGACAGCAAAGAAGTGAGCTACCTTAGTGAGACGATCAATAACAACGAAGATTGCATCGTTGCCCTTCTTGGACTTTGGAAAACCAGTGACGAAGTCCATTTCAATCATGTCCCACTTCCACTCAGGAATTTTCAGAGGTTGGAGAAGACCGGCTGTTTTCTGATGAACTGCCTTAACACGTTGACAAACGTCGCATTCAGAAACGTATTTAGCAATTTCACGTTTCATGCCAGACCACCAATACAGTGTCTTAAGATCCTGGTACATCTTTGTACTTCCAGGGTGTATGGAGAGAGGAGTTTCATGAGCCTCCTTGAGAATAACATCTTTGAGACTTTGAACTTGAGGAACCGCAATGCGTCCTTCGAAGAACACCGTTCCCTTGTCATCAATTGAGAAGCACTCATACTTCACATTGCCTGCTTTGATGTTATTTGCAATCTTCTTGATCTCAGCATCACGAAGTTGTTCAGAACGAATCTTGTCCTCGAGAGTTGGACTGGCTGTCAAGTTTGCAAGATAACCTTGAGGAACAAGACCAAGGTTCAGCTTCTGGAATTCTTCATGAAGTGGAGGTTGGCTTTCCATAATCATGAGATTATTGCAATACGACTTGCGACTGAGAGCATCGGCCATAACATTAGCCTTGCCTGGAGTGTAAGAAATGGTAAGATCGAAGTCTTTGATCTTTTCAATCCATCTCCTTTGCCTGAGGTTTAGATCTGGCTGAGTGAAGATGTATTTCAGACTCTTATGATCAGAAAAGATTTCAGTGCGATTACCCAACAAGTATTGCCTCCATTTCTTGAGGGCAAACACAACTGCTGCAAGTTCAAGGTCATGTGTGGGATAATTGAGCTCATGGGCGTTCAACTGACGTGAAGCATAAGCCACAACTTGACGTTCTTGCATAAGAACTGCACCTAGACCTTGTTGAGAAGCATCACCGAATATCTGGAAAGGTTTGGTAGTATCTGGGCCAACCAGAACTGGTGTAGAAGTGAGTTTAGTCTTCAGGAGATTGAAACTTTCATCACATTGTGGAGACCAAACGAACTTCTTGTCCTTCTTTGTGAGATCAGTGAGAGGTTTGGCAATCTTGGAGAAGTTTTGGACGAAACGACGGCAATAGCTAGCCAAACCAAGAAAACTTCTGACTTGCTTCACCATCTTCGGAGGTTTCCAATCAACAATTGCCTTAACTTTTTCTGGATCAATGGCTATGCCCTTGGCAGAGATGACATGACCAAGGTAAGCAACTTCTGGAATCCAGAACTCACATTTGGAGAACTTGGCATACAGACGATGCTCGCGAAGTTTCATGAGAGTGAGACGAAGATGTTCTCCATGCTCTTCCTCGGATTTTGAGTAGACAAGAATATCATCAAGATATACCACAACGAACTTGTCGAGGTATTCATGAAAGACAGAATTCATTAGTCGAGAGAATGTCTCCGGTGCATTGGTGAGACCAAAGGACATGACGGTGTATTCATATAGACCGTAGCGAGTGGTGAAGGCTGTCTTTGGAATATCTTCCTTTCTGATCTTTATTTGATGGTAACCCATCCTCAAGTCCAGCTTGGAGAATATTGAGGCTCCAGCAAGTTGATCAAAAAGATCATCGATACGAGGAATTGGATACTTGTTTTTGATGGTTTTCTCGTTGAGAGGACGATAGTCAACCACGAGTCTCTTTGTTTGATCCTTCTTCGCAACGAACAGAGTTGGGCATCCCCAAGCCGAGGAGCTAGGTTGAATGTAACCTTTCTCCATGTACATATCGATTTGCTCCTTCAACAACTTCAGTTCAGGAGGAGCTATCTTGTATGGATGCTTAGAGATTGGAGCAGTGCCTGGTTCAAGTTCGATCACGAACTCAACTGCTCTGTCAGGAGGCAATCCTGGCAATTCTTCTGGAAAGACATCAGGAAATTCACAAACCACCGGAATATTTTCAATAGATGGTAGAGGATTTGCATTGAGAGTGTAGAGTTGAGCAACTGGATTTTCAGCATGGAAGTAGACTATCTGGCCAGAAGGGTGTGTGATTTTGACAGACTTAGCAGGACAATCAATGACTGCTTTGTTGGCTACCAACCAATCCATCCCAAGAATGACATCAATATCTGAAGAGTGGAGAGCTATCAAGGATGCCTGGAATGGAAGGTTTCCAATTGTGATCTCGATGTTCTGGCTAACTTTATTGCTTTGCCAGCTAGATCCCGGTGATTTCACTAGGAGAGGAATATACAACTGTTCGAAGTTGATTCCACTGTTGTTTGCAAAGCATTGAGAGATGAAAGAGTGTGAAGCACTAGAATCGAACAAGACTTTAGCACGAAACGAGTTCACAAGAAGTGTGCCCATTACAACCTCTGGAGATTCTTCTGCTCCCTGGGCCTTGACATGGTTCACCCTCACAGTTCTCAAGACAGACTTGTTCCTGTTGCGGGGCCTAGGCGAAGAAGTGTGTACCGTCACATGATTGACCTTAGAGATAGGTAGTGATGGTAGCTTGTTCTGCGGGCACTTGTAAGAGTAGTGTCCTGATAGTCCGCACTTGAAGCATGTACTAGCAGAACGAGGAGCTGTTGGACTTGGCTGAGATGGAGCACCTCCTGAAGATACCACTGGGGTGGGAGGGAGGGCAAGAAATCCTGCCGGGCTTGGCAAGCAGATGGGCGGTGTTTGAGTGGTATATGGAACCCAAACTCTTCGTTTTTGTGGAGGCATGATAGCTTTTGAGAGATTAGCCTGTTCACGAGAGTGCTTACGAGAGTCCTCAACCAATTTGCGCCCATGCTCTTCATTTAGAGCGATGTTGATGAGGTCCTCAAAATTCTTGGCCTTGACGTTGGTGAGAGCATACTTGAGTTCCGGGTTGAGACCCCTGCGGAACTTTGCCATCTTTCTCGCTTCCGTGGAGATTTCATCTCCGGCATAGCGAGCCAGACGATTGAACTCTCTTTGGTATTCGAGAACGTCCAGACTGCCTTGTGTGAAAGAATAGAATTCCTCACGCATTTTCTCCATGAGCCCATCGGGAATGTGATGGCGCACGAAGGCTTGCTTGAAATCCTCCCATGTGATTGCCACACTAGAACCTCTCATTTCTTGGAAATTCTCCCACCAAGACATGGATTGCCCACGGAGAAGGTAGGTCACGTAAGGAACACGGTCCTCGTCAGCCACATGAGCTACCACAAGAGTACGGTTCATTTCACGGAGCCAGTCATCAGCATCCAATGGCTCGGAGGAGTTATCAAACGTGCGCGGGTTGAGCTGAAGGAACTCCCGAATAGACACCCGGGCGTTGCCATTACTCCCAAGGTCTTGGTTCTGCTGCATCTGCTTTATAACTTGTGTCATCTGAGACAGCACTTTCCCCATCTCAGGTGACAGTGTGTGTTCTTCGTCACCACTTTCCATCCTGAAGAGGACACCAAGATTAACACACTAACCGGATAACAAAATCCAATATAAGTGCTTAAAAGGAATACTTCAGACGGTAAGAAGGTAGCATGGATCAAACATATACTACCCTCAACGTTCACCATAAATGGTTTGAGTACGAAAGGATAACTAAACATAGCTAGGAATGGATACATCAATGGACGAAAGGTTCTTGAGAGAAACATGATATTGAAGCAACATCGGGAAACTCGCGACCAAAACTCCTAAGGTACTACAGAAGAACCCAGAACACGTGAAATCCTAACTTGAAAGTTTAGGTGAGAAGAGAAAACAACGTTGCACTTCCTTACCAGAAAAGGGAGGGTGGGTGGGGAAAGAAATAAAATGGCAGAATTCCTACTCTCACGTTTCATTTTTCCTATATAGCTACAAAATAGTTTCTAGACTCAAACTGCGACCAGTAAAAGGGATCCTACAGGCAGACAGGCTCTGATACCATTTGTCGCACCCTGGTTTCTAGGGGATACTCATCGGGCCGAACTGGATAGCAGATGCTTGGATTATGGGGCATAACTGCTCCCACGTCCCAGCTTCCTGGTAGGCCTGCGCTTATGCGCGACAACACAAGCCCTGCTATTCCACCGTCGATGTAAACTATCCACTAGAGACCATAGGCACTACTGTCGACGTACTTCATATCAATCACGCAGGGTACGTCAACAGCGTTCAAACGGAATGATACCACAGAATGTCTCTAAGACACAAAAGATTGAAATAAGGTTTGCAAATAGCCTTCACTAAGGCAGAGAATAGCAAATACAATCATCCAGAGGACACATGTCCCAACATAACATTCATTACATCAGCGGAAGCAAACAAAGGGTCTGAGTACAGACAAATCCAAATAGGCTTAAGAAGCCGGAAACGAAAAGACGGAGCCCGTCCACGAAGTCTCGGATCCTGCCCGGGTTCGCTATCTACTCGTCAACAGCGTCGTCGTACTCCACGTAGTAGCCTCCATGGGGATCCTCGGAATCGTCATCTGCGTAAACCACAGCCCCAAAGGGGTCAGTACAACAACGTACTGGCAAGCAAGACTCACAGTTCACCAAAGTGTAACCCGTCAACACCAAGCACAGATGCTTTGGGTTCAACGGAAGAGAGGGGATATAAAAGGTGCGGCAACTGGCTGATCTAACCAACTACAGAGTTACTACCACTTCCGACTAACAGAAAGAAGATAAGATAGCGTATCGTAACCAACTCCCAGCTAACCTCCAAACAAACCCATCCTGGATCTCGCCCCTTATCCAAAGAAGCAATCCGAGGATAACTCACACAGTTGGATTAATGATGGTTCAGGTTATTGTGTCAATAAACCTATTACTAGTCAAGTTATTATAGTTAGGTGTAAGTTGTCTGAGTACTTGTTAGCCAGTACTTTCACCAAGTCGTCACATAACCGCGGACAACACGGCTTCTCGAGAAGATTCATCCCTGCAGGGTGTGCTCCAGTACCCGTACACACTCAAGCCACCAACTAAAACTCAGGTTGGCTTGACACGACTCGAACCATCTCTACAGTCTGTCCTAGGAGCCACGGAGCTATAAGGTCCCAGCCACGCAGCCGAATACTCAGCGCAGGTGTGCAAAACTCCCGCAGGACACAACACCCCGGCACTACAGGCCTCGCCCTATATGTGTGCGTCATCATCATCATCAGTAACCATGGGAGCGACCCATCTATGCGTATGAGCCAAATGGAACACCCGAACTAAGTGTGGCTCTTCGGACAAACTGCGGATCAGATCAAAGTCGAGGGGGGTTCCATACCACCACCCGGATGCGGTGAGCACGCTCATCATGGATCAGTAGACAAGACCCTTTTCCTAATTAGGGTCGACACTAGCAGGCCTCAAAACCACGATGGGCCTCCTGCCAGTGCCTTAACAGCAAATTATTATTACCCAAGCATTAACAGGTTGTTGTTTAAACATCGAGCCCATAGAACATAATAGAAATAGTAACAGAAAGTAACGGGTAACAGACTCGAGCAGAAACAACCCTAAGCATGCTAGTAAGACACGGGCTCAAACAACGGGGTTATAGGAGTGGAGGTGAGGCAATATCAAGGTTAAGGGATTCATGGGATAGGTTCGTAACAGAAACAACTACTACTAAGGCTAGCAGAAAGAACAACGGAAAGTATCGGTAACCAATGTTGAAAGGAACACAGTGGTTCATGTGAGTGATAACTTGCCTGCAAACTCAGCAGCCTGGTACTGAGCTAAAATCCTCAGAAGGGGTGTCGTAAGATCGTCGGTCTCAACGTCGTCGTCTAATCGATAAGAAGCAAACAAACAATCGAAAAAGACGAACAATCAATACATGATATAATGCACAATCATGGGATGATGCATGACAAATTAATTGATGCATCAAAGGTGAATTGCTTGACAAGTAACAAATTTAAATGGACCCATATGCAGTTGAATTTCATATGGCAAAAGTCCATGATGCATTATTGAGGATTAATGAATTACACTTAAACATGTTGTTAAAGTGGATTAAATGCATGAGAGATGCTAGAAATAACAAGGGAAAGTAATTAGCTTCACTTGGATATTTTATTTGCTCAAATTGGAGTTATAAATAATTAATTATGGTCTTTGGCAATTAAAACAAAATAAAATCAGTACTGAAATTAGTGAGATTTTTAGTTTCTCAAAATGGTGCTATTATAGCACATTTGGATAGAGCATGAAATTCTGATTGGAAAACATGTATTACTTTTTGAATTCGGGATTAAAATGAATTAGTTATTAATTAAACAAGTTTAATTGAATCAATTGCAATTATAGAAAATGTTTGAATTTTATTTATTCAAAACAGTAAATAAAATTCATATTTGGGTAGAGCATTTAAAATGGAGTGATTTACATGTTTAAAGTTTTGCCATTGGAGTTTCCAAACAAAAGCTATTAAATTAACAAGTTTAGGCATATTTATAGTTGATAGAAATAACTATGGACCTAAAAAAAGAGTACAGGGACTTGCAAATAAATTGCAGGGACCTAGAGCAATTTGGACAGATCTGGACCTAGGAAAAATAAGGAAGAAAAAAGATGGTTTTAAGTGGCAGGGGTGGGATTTGAACCCCTGCCCTGTGCTTGCTGCGCCAAGGGAACCGCCAAATGGGCTGCTGCTGGTCTTTGGTTACAGGGAACATCCGCAAGTGGTTATGGTTCAGAAAGCGGTACTGAAATTAATTCGGAAAAGACAGTAAAAATGTGGGGGGCTGGGGATTCGAACCCAATAGCCCTCCTTGCGCGCGCGGGCGCTGTTGCCAGTGCGGCTGTTGCTTGTTTCGTGACAACACATGAGCGAGTGGGTGGATATGCTTCTGTAAGCGCTCAGATCTGAACAAAACTGAAACGTGTGCGTGCAGGTGCGTACTGGACTCGACGGAGGCACAGCGAACGCCGGCCTGCTGCTCGCGGCGGCGCGCGCGTGTGGCTGGCGCTGCCGTGCGTGCGGTGGCCGTGCCGCCGTGTGGTGGCCGGGCTCGTGCGAGGCCACAAGGGCAGGGAGAGGAGAGGGACGAGGGGATGGCGGGCAGGCGTCTCACCTTTGCAGTCGACAGAGAAGCGGGGCAGCGAGAACTCGGATGGCGGCGGAGATTCCGGTGGCCTCGTCGGAAACCGAGGCCACGGGGAGGAAGAGGGCGCCGCGCCGGTTCCGTTCCCGGCCCTAGCGCGGCCGGGCGGGCACCGTGGCGGCGGCGCCTCGCCGAAGAAGGAGGCGTTGGAGGAGTCCTTCGGTGGAGTTACAGGGAAAAAGAAAAAACTAGAGGGAGGAAGAGAGGAAGAAGGAGAAGTGCGGCGCTAGAGGGAGAAGAGCGATTAGGGTTAGGAGGGGCTCGGCCTCGAGCAGGGATATATGGATGAGGAGGGGGGCATCGATCACCGTTCTCTCCTCTGTATGCGTACGTGGCCACCATGGATGGCCCTCCGTACCGTACGGAGGTAGGAGAAGGTCGACGTGGGGGGGGGTATGGGCCAGGTGGAAGATGGGCTGGCCCCAGATGGGCTGTTTGCCCCTTTTTCCCTCTCCCTCTCTTTTAATTTTTCCTGCTATTTTTTTTTTGTAGATTTTGGGAAAGAGAGAAAAACAAGTGGTTTTTGGGGTTAGCAAAACTTTTGGGACAAATTTTTACTGATTTCTTTTTGTAACAACCTTGAAAATGAACTTTTGTTTTCCAATTATTTAATTGATGGTATTGTTTGGAATTAAATTAAATGAGTTGAGCAATTTGGTATCAACAGAAATAAATGAACCTAAGCCAAAATTAAAGTTTTGATTCCAATTTTTAGTGGAACAATTTGTTTGTTTATTTTGTAGTTGTTATTTGAAACATGTAACATAACAAGTATGCATAAAGGTTTGAATTTTTGTTTGGAATTCATAAGAAAACAAATGGAAACAATTGAAATCAAATGCAAAACAATGCAAACAAAAATCAAATGCATATGATGACATGATGCAAAGCAATAATAAAACAAGAAACAAAACATTCTAGGGGGAGATTTCATACTTGGGATGTTACAGCAGCCCAGCTTTTTCAGACTATTGTCGCATCCTGGGCACAACGACTTCGTGTGATCCTCTAACATGCGATCCAAATTCTCCCTCTCCTTGTCAGTTTCGCAGCGTCTCCGTGCATCAGCAATGGTCCGAGCAAGATGATCAGCGGGCTCATCATGTGCCTCTTCTTCACCTTCACCAAACCCTTCCCCACCTTCAGCATCATCCTCCATGAAAGCCTCATGATAGTTGACATCGATATCATCATCTTCTTCATCTTCTTCGATTCTAACCCCTCTTTCTCCATGCTTGGTCCAACAATTATAGCTTGGCATGAAACCGTGCCAAAGCAGGTGCATGTGAACGACTCTTGAGGAGGAGTAACCCTTTTGATTCTTACATTCAGCACATGGACAGATAATAAAACCTCGGTGCTTGTTCGCATTTGCCACTACGAGGAAATCTTTCAAACCCGTAGTGAACTCGCCGGAGAGTCGGCTACCGTACATCCATTGCCGATTCATCTGCATTATTATTATATAAAGTATATAATTAACCATCATGCATTTGTTAAACTAACTAGCTAGAAATAATACAAATCATGAAAGGTTCAAGTTGCTAACCGCGATCGCGCGGAGGAAAAATAAATGACAAAGCCCAAGTGCGGCTCGGACACTTCATATCATGTGTGTTTCATGCTCTCGGGCATTTCATCGAACACCTTGTGTGCATAGGAGGAACCAAAAGCAAACCCACCACCCCTTGTGAATATTGTGAGTAGAAGTGACACCAAATGTGGCTAAGTGCAGCGAGCTGAGTCCTATATATAGGGATGGTCTTTTAGTCCCGGTTGGCGTGGACAACCGCGACTAAAGGCCTTCGGGCCAGCCTGAGGACCTTTTAGTCCCGGTTGGCCAGGCCAACCGCGACTAAAGCCCCTCCCGTCCGCCAGCTGTGGACCGAGCGCGCTGGGCCCAAACTGTTGGTCGTGGGTCTCCTCCCGAACCGCGACTAAAGACCCCTATGGTCGCGGTTCGATTATTTTGGGGACTAATGGGGGCGTATGGAAGGCCTATTTTCTACCAGTGAAATTACGTCACCACGCCTCGGGCCATGGCCAGGTTTGCCCGGGGCCTGTCTCCGCCCCTGGATAAGGCTGTCTTATCTTAACTCCGCCAGGTGATATAGATACGACAAAAAAACATGTTGTACACCGGGCTATTTTTTAGTCCTATCACTAACAATCAGATATGCTAAATATATGGTGAGACAACTATACTAAGAGGTGATGTCTTAGCTAAGAGAAGGCAAACATCTTTTATCTGTTTCTCTCTCCGCCAACTAAACAATTATCCTACATGTCATTATTAAGAAATAACCATTGTATATGCCGTAATGACTACTAGTGGACTAAAAACTCGAGGGTGCACCCGACTCATGCCTTGAGATCAGGATGGGTAAGGTTTAATATAACCATGGGTATAAGATTATACCCATACCATACCCACGACTTGATAGACATGGTATGGTTACGGGCTATGGGTGTCCCTATCCATATGGGTACTACACCCGTGGGTATCCGGATCCGAAGGTAAAATTATCAACCTTATTTACGTGTGACATGTGTTTCCACCGACACTATTATCGTCATGCATGTAGGTCTTACAGACTTGCATGTCGGAGTATTAGTCGGATCACTCCAGAGGTTCAATCTGCTCACCGGCCGATTGCCAATCATGTGACGGTTGCACGATCCAAAGT
The DNA here is from genome assembly GCA_028641055.1 of Alopecurus myosuroides. NCBI lineage: Eukaryota > Viridiplantae > Streptophyta > Magnoliopsida > Poales > Poaceae > Alopecurus > Alopecurus myosuroides. The sequence goes on from CM054061.1 coordinate 220,474,089, forward strand.
AGCCCTTTGCAAGATATTTAGATATTCTAAGACTCGTTGGAAGCGAATTAATTCTTTGATTAGGATATTATTAAAGGGCCGCCTCGAAGAAAAATATCAATCAAAGAGTTTGGGGGTACTTTGTGCCGTATTTTATTATCCATAAGAAAGGTACCTCAGAAAAGAAGAAGAAATATGCATGCCTCCTTGGCAGTTGTCCGACATGGTGTTACTAAACTGGAGAGGGAAATTAAAATTCTTTCCGTACCCAACGCCTTCGATAGAATAGGAAAGTACTCCAACCAACTAGCAAGATTATGGACTGCTCAATAGATATCCTCTATGTGTACGGTGACCACTCTTAAGATGGGGAGGACCGACCCCGGCCCTGAGCTGCGCGGCGTGGCCTCGTGCGCCTCTTCCGGGTGGAGCTCCGATGAGGAGGACCGAGGCTCCGTCAGATCCAACGGATCTAAGCAGGGGTCATCGCTTGTGGACTCCGCGCGGCCAGGTAAGCTGCTCCGCTCCCCCCGTCGGCGCAGTGCCTCTCTCCCCTACTCCCCGCCTCCTGCTTCCGCCCAGCAGTCCATCGCGCGCCCTCGGCTTCAATCCATGGTAGTCCACTCATCCGCTCCGGAAGTCAACATCGCTGCGTCCGTGGACGGACCAGAATGGTAAGTGGTTACTTCGAGGCGTGGTCGGTTCCGTACTCCACTTCAGCTTCAGGCGGCCCGCCCCTCCGCCCGGGGCTTTGCTCCGGCACATCGGTCGCAAGGGAGTGTCTCCGCTGCAAGCGCAACTCGGGGCTCCCTCTTAAAGAGGTTCCAGGGCCTCTGTTTCCAGTGCCTTAGCTCCCGCCATCGTCGCTCCCAGTGCCGTGACCCCGTCCGCTGTATTGAGTGCCGTGGCTAGGGCCACTCATCGTCCTCGCCTCGGTGCCCTGCCCGTGCTAGCTCTAGGTCCTCCACTCCGTCGCCACCTCAACCTCTGCAGGCCCATCTGCGCTTTCCTGCCCCTCCGCCGTCGGCGGAAATGCTGCGCCACATCAAGGCACTCCCCGCGCCTCTCCGCCCTCGTCGGGGCACACGGTGATAATGGCATCACGCAACATCGACCATGAGGTGCTCTCCCTACGTAGCCGAGGTGTCGTCATCAAGGCGGTCGAACGCTTCCCGGCGGCCAATCCCCTCTCCATTGGCAACGAGCTTGAGCACGTCTTAGCGCTCCCTCCCCATGTGCTGAGGGTGACGCGCCACAATCCGGAGGCGTTCTTCGCTCACTTCGATCTGCCCAAGGATCGCGACGCGGCGATCCGGCGGGGCCGTATAACCGTCCACGGCAGCTAGTTCCTTTTTCAGCCATGGTGCGAGGCTGATCATGGTGTACACCAAACGTGGAACTACCACGCCAGGGTGTGCGTTGAAAGGATGCCCTTGCAGCTCTAGAACATCGAGGGTGTGGAGGAAGTGCTGGGGAAGCACGTCGTGGTGGATCGCCTCGACAGCCGTACCTACGGCAAGGAGGACACGACAATCTTCAGCTGCTGGGTTTGGTGTTGGGAGCTTGCCCACATCCCAAGCAGCCTCGCCTTCACGGTGTTCCCGCAGGGGGCTGGGCGCATTGTGGATATGAACGGCTTTTCGCCGCGATCTCACCGGGTCAAGCCGCCGCCAGGCATAATCCGATACGAGTCGGTGGTCCACCTGGACTTGGTGGAGGATTGGTCGATCCCCCGCACCCTCTCCTCGGGCCAGAGCGGGATGCCTTCATCCACAAGCTCCGATGAGGAGCCGTACCCCCGGGTGCAGCCATACACTTGGCGGATGGGGATTACGAATGGCGAGAGCACGCGCCGCGCACTGCAAGGCTTTTGCAACAAGAACATCTTCTCGTCCCAGCGCAACAATGCTGACGAAGGTGACTCTTGCGACCGACGTCGGCACAGTTGGATGGACGCCACTCCGCAGCGGGGACGCGATCCACGTGCGGCCACTCCCGTGGCGGTTCTTGGAGGTGAGCGCCACCGCTCACGCTCCCCTCCAGGATCGCGTCGCCATCGCGCGAGCAGACAGAGCCCGGCCAGGAGGGCCCCATGGGGCTGGCTCTGCCCCCCACCTCCTCTGCCTAAGGATGGGCCGCCACCACAACTGGCGGCGAAGGTCTTTGCTCAAAGATCTCTCGTCGCTCTGCCACGTAGCTCCAGCCCGCTGTCGGACAACTCCTCCGACCCCATTGCGGAATTCATGGATGTGGACGAGGATGTGGCGAAGCCATGGGAGCCACTGCTTGTGGATCCTCGCTCGATGGAAATTGAGGCCATCTCTGCAGCATCGACTTCGCGGCCGCTCTCCTTCCCGCCAGTGCCCAGCCCGCTGGTCCTGGAGCAGCTGTTGTACAGGCAGGAAGGCGTCGGGAGCCATGGCGGCTCCCCGTTAGGTCGCGAGGCTCCGGCCTCCTCTCTGCACCTCAAGGAGGTCACATCTCAGATGGACACCATGCATTTCACTGACGGCACGGAGACTGGCAGTGATGGAGCAACTGGTAATCTGCCTTAGGGGCTCTTCTTTGTTCCGGCGCCAGTCCTCTACTTTGCCGTCTTCCTTCCCCGTGTCCCATCGTGCAATGGTGCGCCTGGCGAAGGAGCTCAAGCTACTGGACAATGATAAGAAGAGTGCGAGGAAGGCGGCCGTCGTGCTGGTTGGGCGCTTTGCGGAGCCGCTTCAAGAGATGGACATCGACGGACTGGCAGTGCTCACCGATATCGAGAGATAGGCATTGTATCGCGCGGCTATTCAGGCGGAGATGGAGGGTGCTGCAGCTGTAGCAAGTTAGTTAGATATGTATCTTGATTCCCCTAGTCTTCAACGATGGCCGACCTTCAGCTGGTTCAAGATAGGTTCAGTTAAGGGATGTGGTAGTGTTAACTTAGCTTTGGGGCGATCAGTTTGGGGTCTTGCTGATTGTGATCGCCCTCTTCCCCCCTATGTATGCTCGGAGGTGTCCTCTAGTTATGATGTTTTAGTTGTCGATTTCTCTGCTGTCTGCAATGTTCTTCGGTGAGTGAGGTCGTATGTCCGATCCTGAGTTGGAACCCACGCGGTCTCAACTCTGCAGCTCATCGCGAGGTTGAAGAGGAAATGGCTACGGCGGCTAAGGCAGCGATTCTCTGTGTCCAGTAAACTAAGTTGGCTGCCATTAGCAGCCAGATCGCAGCTGAAATTGCAGGACCTGAATGCTCGTCCTTCTTCTTCCTTCCTGTGGATGGAACTCGTTGGGGGGGGGAGGGGGGATAGGTGTCTTCAGGGACGAGTCGCGGGTGGCTCTGTCCTCTTGTAATCTAGTTTTTTTCAATCACTACTCAAGCCACTGTTGTGTGCTCCGGCACGATGTTCCTCATGTCAGTTGTTTACGACCCCTCCGATGATCATCTCAAAGCGGCTTTTCTCCACGAGATGGAAGGCATTAGGCCTCCCTCGGGCTCTCCCTGGTTGATTACGGGCGATTTCAACCTCATCTACGAGGATAGAGATAAGAACAATCTCTATCTCAACAGGCGGCTGATGGGCCAGTTTCCGACGGCACTCAACCGGGCTGAGCTGAAAGAGCTGCGCTGCCAGAACAGGTCCTTTTCGTGGAGCAACGAACGCCAACCTCCAACGCTCGTCCTCCTAGATAGATTCTTCTATAATCCTTATTGGGAGCTCCAGTTTCAGGCTTGCAGCATGCAGGCGCTGTCCTCGGCACATTCTGATCATTGCCCGCTCCTGCTAAGTGACATCCAGTCCCCTCCTAGTCCTGCTAGTTTCCGTTTCGAATCCTTCTAGATGCGCTACCCTGACTTCCTTGACACAGTGGCTAAGGCCTGGGCGCTGCCGCTGGCATCATCCAACCCCTTAGTCGTTCTTCGCATCAAGCTGCAGCGCACAGCTCGGGCTCTTAGAACATGGAGTAGATCGAAGTTTAGCAACGCTATGTTCCGGCTTTACTTAGCCCAGGAAATCGTGCTGCGGTCCGACATCGCACGGGAAAGCAAGACTCTCTCGTCGTTGGAAAGGCAGCTCCGTCTGCTGCTAAAGCATGACATCAAGGGACTGGCGGCGGTCGAACGAGCTCGGCGCAGGCAGGCATCTCGCTTGACCTGGCTTCGTGAGGGTGATGCAAATAGATGTTTTTCCCACATCCGGATCAAAGCGCGACGCCGGAAAAATTTCGTGCTCTCGCTCCAGTCCGCTTCCGGTCTTCACACCACGCACGAGCTAAGGAGGCCCTTGTCCATGACCACTTAAGCTCCGTGCTTGGTCAGGGCGTGCAGCGCTCTAGCCTCATGAACTGGCATGCTATCAGTCTCCCAGAGGTGGACATGTCAGGGATGGACATCCCGTTCTCAGTCGCGGAGGCTTTGGAAGCGATCAAGGACATGCCTGCAGAGAAGGCACCCAGCCCCGATGGATTCACGGGCGATTTTTACCGCTCTTGTTGGCACATTATCAGGGGTGATATCATGGGGGCGTTAGGCCACTTATACAATCTGACAGGTGGAGACTTCACAAGCCTCAATCGCGCGCTCGTTTGCTTGCTGCCCAAGAAATCTGCCGCGATCTCCATGCAATACTTCAGGACAATAAGTCTAATCCACTCTTTTGCTAAGCTGGTGTCCAAAATTCTTGCGCGTCGCCTAGCCCCTCTGATGGGCGATTTGGTCTCTCCAGCGTAGAGTACCTTCCTGCGGACTCGCAGCATCCGCGGGAGCTTCCTCTACGTTCGTAATGTTGTCCGTTCACTGCACAGCAAGAAAAAGCCCAACCTGTTGATCAAGATAGATTTCGCGTGCGCCTTCAATTCAGTGTCTTGGTAATACCTCCTAGAACTCCTTCAACGCCTAGGTTTCCCTCCAAGATGGAGGGACTAGCTGGCACTGTTACTCTCCACGGCGGCGATGCGAGTTCTCCTAAACGGCGCTGTGGGACCTCCAATTTTGCATCGCGGCCTCAGCAGGGAGACCCGTTATCTCCGTTCCTCTTCAACCTAGCCATTGACCCCCTGCATCGTCTCCTCGAGAGATCTATCGAGCTTGGTGTTCTCCAGCCTCTGCCAGTTCGAGAGGCGATCCTTCATACCAGCCTCTATGCCGACGATGCAGTTATCTTCGTCAACCCCGACCGGAACGAGATGCTTCGGCTGTGGGAGATTGTTGCTAGATTTGGAGAGGCATCAGGCCTAATTATAAATAGAGGCAAGTGCGCGATAGCCCCCATTTGCTGTCAGCAAATAGATTTGGATTCCCTCCTTCTCGGCTTTCACATCATGCTCGTTCACTTTCCATTGACATACCTAGGTCTGCCTTTAGCACTTGGCCGCCTGAAGTATGCTCATCTGTTGCACATCCTCGACCGGGCTCGTGGAAAATTGGCGGCCTGGAAGCGTAACATTCTGAACGCGGGTGGACGCAGGGCTCTGACGGGCTCCGTCCTCGACTCGCTGGCGATCTTCACCCTAGCTGCGCTGAGGGTGCCCAAAAAGCTCATCAAAGCTCTGGATGCTACACGGAGAAGGTTCCTGTGGGGAATCGAGGAGCCCGGAGCCGCTGGGGGGAAGTGCAAGGTTCGTTGGCAGGTGATCAACTCTCCGAAAGAATACGACGACCTTGGCTTGCTAAACCTCGACGATTTCTCCCGCGCGCTACGCTTGCGTTGGCCGTGGCAAAAATGGCAGTTCCCGGACAGGCCCTAGATTAGCACGGAGGTGCCATGTGACGACGTCGACCAAGAAATTTTTGCAGCCGCGACCAAGCTGACGATCGGCGACGGGCGCCTGGCCTGCTTCTGGAGCTCCTCATGGCTGGGCTCCTCCCCTCTCCGTGCTCAATTCCCTGTTCTGTTCAAACAATCCAGACGCAAGAAGAGGACTGTCGCCGACCCCCTGCTTAACCACCGCTGGGTGGGAGACGTCAGAACTGCTCCACAGGGGGATATTCTGCCAGAGTTCATTCGGTTGTGGCGCATGATTCAGCAGGCAAACACCCGCCTAGTCGAGGACTCCCCGGACTCCATCGAGTGGAAATTATCTGAGAATGGCTGCTACTCAACCAAGTCTGCGTGCAACCTTCAGTGGGAAGGTAAGATCCGAAGTGCCATGCCGGACGGGGTGTGATCGGTTTGGGCTCCGCCAAAATGCAGTTTTTTCGCTTGGATACTTCTACAAAACAGACTGTGGTGTGCTGGCAGGCTCATGAGGCGACAATGGCCGAACAACTACTTCTGCCCATTCTGTGTGCGCAACTTGGAGATGGCGATCCACCTCTTCTTCGAGTGTCCATTTTCCAAACTCCTTTGGCTCTCGGTTGCGTCGTGGAGAAACTGCCACAGTTTGAACCCGCAGCTCTGGCCGAAGGTCTCTTCCATGACGGAAGTATGTGACGCCATGGTGGCTGGCACAAGGGAGCCACATCGCAATGAGATCCAATCCATAATCATTCTCGTGTGTTGGAATTTGTGGAAGGAGCGTAACAGCCGAGCCTTCAAGGACAAGCCCAGTTCTGTCTCGCGAGTGTTCTCTGTTGTTTGTGAGGAAGCCAAGGCCTGGGCTTGTGTCGGTGGCAAGAAGTCGCGTCTGATCTGGGAACCTCCCTGAGCGATCTTGTCTGTCTCAGTTTCTTTTTTTGTTCCTTTAGTTGCTTCCAAGTTCTTTTCGGTTGCTTTTTGGTTATATCTTAGCCCATGGGGTAACTTTGTAAATATTCTATCGACTAAATAATCGAAAAGCCAACATTTGCTGGATCTTTAAAAAAAACTAGTGAGATGGCGTTTTTTTAAAGGGAACGGCCCAGCCTCTGCATCTGGGCGATGCACACGAGTTTTATATTAAATGAAAAACATTCGGTTTACAATCCAACCCATCGAAAATCCAAACACCTCAAGTACCAGCTAATGTGGCCATAAAGATTAGCCACCTAAACACCAACATAATTAAACGGCTACTCATTGTAACCGTCTAGCATGTAACTATCTAGCCGTGGTGAAGATAGCCTGAACGACCGCTATCAGCCGAGAGCATCCTGCATCCAGACGTCCACGTTGGTCTTCGGGTAACAGGAGAGACCACATATGAATCCAGTGAAGAGATCGATGAACAACCTGCAAAAAATGACCCGCTTCCAAGTTGTTAAAAATAACATCATTTCTGTAATTCCAAATGGCTCACAAGAAAGCGCATACGCCGACGCGTATACTAGCTTTTGTGTTCTTATCAGTTCCATTGAGCCAATTACCGAACAAATTAGTAACACTAGACGGAGGTGATATGCTAAATGTAAAACACACTAATCTCCATATTTTGCAAGCAAATTCACAAGAAATAAACAAATGTTGCACCGTTTCATTCCTATCACAGAAAAACACATTGTTGACAACCAAGCCACTTACTCTTAGCTAAATTATCTTTAGTTAACAACACTTTACGTGACAGGAACCACATAAAGATCCTAATCTTTAGGGCATCTCCAGTCGTTCAGCCCCCCCAGGTTTCAGATCGGCGCTTTTTAGCGATAGCGCCGGGCCGCACCAAAACCTGAGGGGGGGAGATTTCACCAGCCGTTCGGCGGCCCAGAAAAGAAATATCATTTGAAAGTTCATCTTCCCGCCCCAAAAAATAGAGCCCTAGTTCGGCGATCAGCAGCCATGGTTTCGGGCGATCATATTACAAAAAACGCCACAGGTGGGCGATCAAATATAGTCCAGATCGAATCACACAGACGGGCGCGCGCGGCGTGGGCTAACGTGGGCGATCAGGCAGAAGCGTCGGCCGGCGTCGGAGCAGGCGGCGAGCTCGGCCCAGCATCCTCCAGGTCGATGACGGAGTCGGAGTGGACGGCGGGCGCGGCATCCTTGTCGACGACGGGCTCGGCATCCTTGCCGACGACGGTCGCGGCATCCTCCAGGTCGGCGTGCGGGCTTGTCGGCGTGGTGGTGTAGCTGGCGCCACCAGACGATGTCGGGGCCGGGGGCGTGCTGATGTCGGTTAGGATGAGGTTGCACTGCGCCAGGAACCAAGCTCTCACCTCGGGGGTCATCGCGGCCGGGTCGCCGCCCGTGAGGAAGGCGAGGTCGTTGTTCCTCTTTTTCGCCGTGGTGCCAGTCCTGAGGAGGTCGATCTTGACCTGCGAGTTGGCCATGAACGCCGCCCATCGATGTTTGGAGACCTCCTCCCTCTTGCCGGCCTGGGCCTGGGCGTCGGCGATGCAGGTCTCGATGGACGCCTAGAGCTTTGCCGCTGCCGGCGCGCCGTCCCTAGCCAGCTTGGCTTTCTTGTGGCCCATTGGCGGACGCCCTTCGGACGCGCACGCAGCCACCGCGTCGGGAACGTACTCCTTGCCCTTGCCGATCGACCGCCGCACCTCCGCCCACTTCTCGCACTTCTCGATGAGGACAAAGACGTGGAGGAACTTGAAGTCGGAGCCCTCGTCGTTCTTGTACGCCTCGAGCATCCGGACGATCTCCATCTCGCGGTTGGCGCCGCTCTGCGGCCTCATCGAGATCTCCTCCTGGATGCCGTGCCACTTGTTGCAGGACGCCTGGATGTTCGCCCAATGGTTCGCCATGGCCTTCTGGCCGCGGTCGGTGATGCAACAGGCGTAGTAGGGGTTGATCATGCGGCGCTCGTCGTACGCCGTCTTCACCCGCTTCCAGTAGTTGTCGACGTGCTGGTTCGCGCCGACGATCGGGTCCATACTGATCGTCTTCCACGCCTCGGCGAGGAGGGCGTCCTTCCTGTTCAGCCACTTGATGCGAGGCTCGGCGGGGGGCAGGGGCATCTTGGGTTCCTTGCGGGGACGGCCAGGACCACGACGCTTTCGGCCTTCGCCGGCCGGATCTGTCCCCTCTGGCACCACCGGCGTCTCGTCCGCCTCGTCGTCTTCGCCCTGCTCCTCCGTCGCCTGCGTGCCGGAGCCACCTTCTCCGTAGTCGCCACTGCCCTGCGCGAAGAACTCCCCGCTGTGCTCTAGGAAGCCCGGACTCGCCGCCGCCGCCATCGAGCCGGACGCGATGATCTCCTCCATGTAGCTGCTATCCTGGGGCTGAAGCCCGACGAGAATCGCACGGCGGTGGGACGGGGAAGCTGCGTAGCCCGGCGCGGCGCCATACATCATCGGCGGGTGGTAGGGGAAGGTGAGGTTGGGGTTGAAACCTCCCAGGGAATCGCCTTCGACGAACCACGCAGGCGGCGGGTGCGGTGACATGCGTGGCGACGGCGACAGCGACTGCTTCCAGCCGGCGAACATGGGGCCGAAAGGGCTCTTCTTCTTGGCGAGCGGCGCCGCGGCTGCGACCGGCGTAGGTGGCTCGTCCGGCGCGGCCTCCTCCTCCTCGTCCTCCAGCTCGGCTTCCTCGGCGGTGGCCTGCTCCTCCGCCTGCAGCTGCGCCATCAGCTGCCTCTGCCGCTGCGCCGCCTCCCTCCCCCGGCGCTTGATGTTGGCTGTTTCCAGGCGCGACCTCTCGGCGATCCACTCCTTGTTCGACATGCCGGGCGGTCGCTCCTTCGGCGCTCTCGGCTTGCGCGGTTTCTTGGCCGGTTCGGAGGCCGCGGGAATGGATACGGCGGTGGCAGCGGCGTGGGGTCCTGTAAATCGGGCGGGAGCCATGGCGTCTAGATCTCGGGGGCGGGGGGAAATAGCGGGAATGGACCGGGGGGAGAGGTACATGTCGGGGGAAAGTGGAGGGAAGCGCCGAAAAAAGGGAGGGAAATCGTCTTCCGTCGCCGACAGGCGTGGCCCACGCGCGTATTTCGCCCCCCCCCCCCAAGCCGAACCCAGCGCGCTGGGTTCGGCGGCGCCAAACGGCGCGAAAAACGACGGAAAGCGGCGCTAAATCGGTTCCTGGGGGGCGACTGGTGCGAAACGGCGCGAAAAACGCCGCTTGGGGGGGCTCTGGGGGGACGGCTGGAGATGCCCTTAGAGGAGCCTTGAGCTTCCACAAATATTTACGCAAAAACATTGTGGTACCATTCATAAGCTCAACATAAAGAGATTTAACCGTTAAAAAACCAGATTGAGTAAGTTTCCACGGAAGAGAATCCGACTCCGAAGAGAGAAACCGCCATGAGTTTGTAAAATGGTTTTGCTTTAGCTATTCAAAGAACCCAAATACGCAGTCCATCTAGCTTCTCAACTTGGCCAACATCAATCTCATTCGAGCAGAGGATTTAACATTTCAATTTCAAGGAACAAACGAAGCAGACCTGCATTTCCCGGCCCCCGATCACTTTCTCTGATTAACAAGTGTTCTAGGCCATTGCCCATTGGGTCACACATCTCCCAGCTAGCCAGGGAATTTCCAGAAGCCAATCGTACTTAAATTTCAGGGCTTACCATTCTCGTTTAAAACACTGAATGATTTGAGAGGCCGGCCGTGCATGCGAGTTGCCGGCCTGGCTGACCGATATGGTAGTATTGAATTTGTCCATGTTTGCTGCCGAGCAGACACTGAGTGCAATGTTTGTATACGTTTGACAGGAATGCTGGCAGCCGGCCGGTGCTGTCTAGCGTACGCACGTCAGCCGTCTCGCCGTCACTCCTGCGTTTCATCTAGCTAGTCTTGCACAACTGGAACATCGCATTGATTATGGGAGGGAAAAAAAGAGAGGAAATTGCATTAATTTCCTAGTTCACGAAATATGGATAAGGAAACATCCGACGACACTTGACTGGAACGAGCTTTCAAGCTTGGCTTTACTGTCCAGGAATGATTCAGCGGACGACTGTGAGATCCTGTCCATGTGGTGCAGCTGAGATCGATCGAAACGTAGCACCGTACCGTCGAAACCATGGAGTCAAGTCAAGGGAAAAGACAAGCACCGAGCAATTGCAGGTTTGACTCCTGCGTCCGTCCGCGTGCCACCTACGTACTCGTTCGCCATTCGCCGACGCCAACCAAACCCGGCAGCGAGCAAAGCTGCGCGCACACGACGGTGACCGACTTCACGCTGTATGTCGACATATGCATGCATGCGAAATTTATGTTCTAGAGTACCACTAGTACTCCTACGGTACTAGACACTAGACACTCATCACAGACCCCATTGATTAACTGAACTATGAGTAAAATAGTTAAGCTGACCATGCACCGCGAGCCGTTTGTGTTGGTACAAGCGGGAACTAGTTGCAAGTTTAGCGCATTCTAATTGTTATCAAGTGTCAGCTACATCGGTGCATACGCAACGCATGTCGATATGCATGGTGTCTAAGATATAATTTGTTGGATAACCTCTACGACATCCGCCAACATTAGTTGATTCATACTATCTTGTAATGACTGATGGGTAAAACCACGTCACTAAGATCTCAGTATGACTAACATATAATTTGCTGGACTTAGTTTCCTGCCCAGTTGCACATATACAAAAATTTGAAGCTTCTCGGAAGCTACTCCATATGCCTGCATCTGCATGACCCCTCGAAACAGGCTTTACGCCCCGCTTTATAAATAAAGCAAACCACAGTCATACAACCAGTCCGAAAGCAGAAAAAACAAACCGATAGTCTGCTGGGGCCACAGCACAAGAAAGCCCAGAAACAAAGTGCCAAAGGCAAAAAACTGAAAAAGAAACAACTGGTAGCGAAGCTCGATGGCTGGAGGCGGGGGATAAGCGGCGAGCCGCCATCACGAGGTACTGAATCATGCCATCCAGCCGCGCCTTGTCCCGCTGTCTACATAGAGGATGCCGCTGCTGCAAAAATGCCAAAAATTTAAAGACAGAGTCAGATGCACGCCTCAAGAAGACACGCTCGATAACCATTTTATTACGAATAGTCCATAAGGTCCAGGTCATCGCAGCGAATAGTAGCCAAAAGAGGCGCCTCCCCTTTCCGTTACCGTTCGCCTGCATTTCCAGGAACTCGCTGAGGTCTAGGGCCCGCCACTCGGGCCCCAGCGCCTCCGCTACGAAGCTCCAAAGAAAACGAGCTGCGGGGCAAGTAAATAGAATGTGGGTGCCCGTCTCTGGGACCGCACACAGGGGGCAGGTGCCATCACCTGGGCCGAATCGCTTTGCCACCTCCACCCCCGAAGGGAGGCGATCGCGCAAAAGTTGCCAAGTGAAGATTCTGATCTTCAGGGGCATGGGCGCCTTCGAAAGGTGCGTAGTCCATGGGAGCGTGGGTCCTCTAAATAGGGCCCGGTACGCAGACCCCACCGAGAAGCACCCTGACGGCGACAGCCCCCAAGAGACCGTATCAGGGGGGCCCTCTGGGGGTTGTGGAAGAGCCGCACGCAATTCCTCCCATCTAGCAGCCTCCACTGGGCCGAACGTCCGACGGAACCCAATGTTCCAATGTCCTTGTAGAACCGCCCTCACCACTAAAATCCCTGGATCTGTACAAATGGCGAACAGTTCCGGGAATTCCTGACGCAGGGGACGACACCCTAGCCACCGATCCAGCCAGAAAAGGGTCCCTCGTCCGTCGCCTACGGAGAACGACGCCCCCAGCCGGATCTCGTGTTTGATGGATTGCAGGGATCGCCAGAACTGCGATCTCTCCTTCCTCTCACATGCTAATAGGGGGCACCCACGAAGATATTTCGCCTTGATCAATTGAAGCCATAGGCCCCCATCTTCTCTTAGGATACGCCAGGCCCACTTCAACAGCAATGCTTTGTTCATGTGTCGTGATGCCAGGATCCCTATGCCCCCAAGCTCCTTGGGGGCGCGGATATCCGCCCATTTCACCATGTGGTACTTTTGGTGCCCCTTGGCATCCTGCCAAAAGAATCGGGATAGTTCCTTATCGAACTTGGCGTGCACGCCCTCCGGAAGTAGGTACAACCCCATCATATACATGGGGAGGCTAGACAGACAAGAGTCGATAAGGATGGTTTTACTACCCTTGGAGGTGAACCTCCCTTGCCAAGGTTCCGCTCTAGTTTTGACCCGCTCCACCAGCGGATCAAGATCCTTAATGAGGATCCTAGAATCCCGAATCGGCATCCCCAGGTAGGTAACTGGGAACTGCGCCAACCTACAGTTAAGGCTATCAGCAATCCGTTGTTGTTCCTCGAGCGGATACCCCAGGATCATGACTTCGCTCTTATCGAAGTTGATCTTAAGACCAGACATGGCCTCGAAGCACAGAAGAAGGAGCTTCAGGTTGATAATGTCAACCTCGGACCCCTCCACCATGATCATGGTGTCATCCGCATACTGGAGATGTGTGACACCTCCCCCCGGGATCAGATGTCCAACCACACCAGCAATGTGGCCAGAAGTCTTAGCTCGCTCTAGGACCTCTGCGAGGGAGTCGACTGCAGCATTAAATAGTAGCGGGGAGATCGGGTCGCCCTGCCTCACCCCACAGGTGGGCCTAAAGTAGGGACCAACTTCCCCGTTAATGTTAATAGCAGTCTGGCCGCTCATGACCAGTTGCATGATCCAGCAGATCATCCGGTCATCCACCCCTCTTCGTTTTAAAACTAGACGAAGAAAGTCCCAATCCAAGCGATCATACGCTTTCTGGAAATCCAGCTTTAGAAATACGGCCTTTTGTCGGCGCGTTTTCACCTCATGAATAATTTCATGGAGGGCCAGGATCCCATCATGTATGAAGCGGCCTTTCAGGAAGGCGAATTGGTACGGGTGTGTGAGGCGCTCCATAATAGGAGCCAGTCTTGATGCACACACTTTGGAGAAAATTCGATGGATCACGTTTAGTACCGTGATCGGTCGAAACTGGCGGATATCCGAGGCCCCCACTACCTTGGGGATCAGGGTAACCACGCCAAAGTTAAGCCGTGACAGGACCAAAGTTCCAATATAAAATTCTTGGAACATTGGCATGATAACCGACTTAATATTCTCCCAAAACTTCTAGAAGAAGATAACTGGAAGGCCGTCCGGCCCGGGGGCCGAGTTGGCCTTCATCTCCCTAACCACACGCTCCACCTCCTCCGCCAAGAAGGGGAGTGTTAGTGCCGCATTCTCGGCGTCAGACACCCGAGCCCTCGCTGGCCACAGGTCGTCTGCTAGCGAAATCCCCGTGCGGGGACCCGCTGTAAATAGCTCCTTATAGAAGGAGTAAATATGGGACGAGATCTCTCTAGGCTCCTCCAGAAGCCGGTCACCCTCCCATAGGCAAGGGATTGAGCATTTCCGACGACGCCCATTTGCGATCGCATGGAAGTATGCCGTATTCGCCTCGCCCCTAAGAATCCAGTTCTGGCGACTTCGCTGTCGCCAGAAGATTTCCTCCCCCTTGTAGATATCCATAAGGGAGTCCTCAAGGGCATTTCGCTGTAACCACTCATCAGTGCTCAGTCCCACCGAGTCTGATAAATGGTCCAGGGATTGGATCTCCTCCAGGATGGATGCTTTCCTCTTCTTCACCTCCGCCCCCAGGTTTGCTCCCCACCCTCGCATAAATTTGCGAGACATCTATGCACAGTGGTGCCACACATCTACCGCGTTAAAGATACGCGGAGGATGGGCAGCCGCGTCAGCCCACTTTTCCTGGACCGCTTCCACAAAGCCTGGTTTCTCAAGCCAGAAATTCTCAAAGTGGAACCGATTCAGCTTTGCGGGCATAGTCCCGCCGGACGAGAGAAGGAGAGGGGTATGGTCTGACCCAACTCTAGTCAATGCTCGCAAGGAACATAAAGGGAAGGCTACTTCCCAGTCTACCGATACTAGGACCCGATCCAGCACGCTCCGAATCGGGTCCGCACGGTTATTAGTCCAGGTGTATCTAGCCCCTACACGCCTAATTTCCTTGAGGGCTAGGTCAGCAATGCAATCATTGAACAGGTCGGTCGCTGATCCACATTTGTCGAGCTTTTGTCATCAGGGGACCTAATGAGATTAAAGTCCCCGGCAATGACTAGTGGAGTGGCGCACCTGGCCACCTTGTCGCGTAACTCGGCAAGGAAGTCCGGTGACCTACTATGATCCGCGGGGCCATAGACAACTATCACCTCCCACTGGAAGGAGGTTCGTCTATGAGTAAGTAGCATACTCACAAAAAATTCCCCGCGGTCCATGTCATCCACCTCAAAAGTATCCTCCTTGGCACCAAGGAGGATGCCGCCTGACCGCCCTGTCGCCGGCAACCATTGCCAGGCAAACTTAAAGGGGCTCAGCCTCTAGAGCTCATGAATGGAGAAGTCTTGTCTGATTGTCTCCTGGATCCCGACAATATCCACCTCGTCCCGTCGTATATATTCGCTTAACTGTTTCGCCGAGCCCTCCCGCCCGAACCCCCTCATGTTCCAAATGAAAGCTCGGATGGGTCCAATCATCTAGAAACCATCTCGGGGGTTGTCCCCTTACGGGGGACAGATTGGACCCTACCAGATGTCGAGGGCCGAGACGGAGCCTTGGGGGCCTTGGGAGGTCGCCCGCGCGGTCTCCCCGTCTGGGAAACCACAGCGAGCGTCCCCGTCCCACTAGGTAGATTAAGGGAGCTACTACTCGGATCTGATGCCGCCTGCATGTGGGGATCCGAGTTGGGGGCCGTCTGCCTCACAAGCTCCGCCTGAGCTCGTGCGGCCGCAAGGGCCCCCTCGTATACCTCCCTAGCCTTAATGGCTGCGATCTGTGCAAGGCGAGGTCCCTTCTCCCCACGAAATACCACCCCACAATCACTCGCAACCTGCGCCAAATGGTCCAACGGGACCTCATCTAGAACAGAAAATCTAGAGCCCGCGGGCGGAGAGCATGGGCGACAGGGCGTACCTGGGATCTCACGGCGGGCCGCCGTCAGCTGGATCGCCTGCTCCTCCACGGTCGGGACAGGTCCATCCAGCCCCCCCTGACGCGCGCCAGCCTGGCGCTGTGGCGAGACGG
This sequence comes from Alopecurus myosuroides, assembly GCA_028641055.1. Classification (NCBI taxonomy): domain Eukaryota; kingdom Viridiplantae; phylum Streptophyta; class Magnoliopsida; order Poales; family Poaceae; genus Alopecurus; species Alopecurus myosuroides. The sequence continues at coordinate 220,489,893 of CM054061.1, forward strand.
CTGTTGAGGTTGTCTGGGGCGTCGCTGTGGAGGCTCCTGGCGACTGGTCGCTGGAGTGTCGGGGACGACCGTGGCCTGCGCGTCGCCCTCAGCAGTCGGGGTCGCAGGAGCCTTGGACGGGGAAGCTGCCGGGGAAGTGGGGGTCGAACCCCGCGAGCCCGGTGAGAGGGTGTAGCACAGGCCCCCCCTAGAGCGCGACGAAGAGGGCGGGATCACCTCCAAGCCCACACTCCCGCAGTCCTCCTCCTCCATGTGTGCGCCCTGCTGCAGCCCCAGTCCAGCCACATACAGCCCCTGCAGGCCGAAGTTGGAGCCGTACTGGGAGAAAGGCGCGGCGGCTGGGAGGGGAGGGTCAGACAAGGAGGTGCGTGACACATCCACCGGTGCCATCTCGGCTATAGCACGCGTAGCCAGCTGCAACGAGGCCGGCCCCATGGCCACGCCAGCTAGGGCCTGAGTCGGAGCAGGGGCGTGGGGCGGGACCTCCGGCGGCGGGGCTGAAGGAGAAGTACCGTCCACTGCAGGGGAAGGTCCATCTCCACCCTGATCATCATCGTCGTCACTGGATGAATCCCCCTCGGAAGAGTCCGCACCCCCCCCCAGACGGGCCAACCTCAGGGTCAAGGGGAGGCAGGGGCTCCGCGTCGTCTCCGTCGAGCTCCACACGCAGGATCGCCCCCCGGTTACCACCGTGGCCGCCGAAGTAGAATGGCGGTAGCAGACCCGGGAGCTGATCTGGCTCTGGAGAAAGAACCCTGATCCGGACCGCGCCATGCCCCTCAAGAGAGCTGTGGTCGACCTCCACGCAAAGGCCAAGGGGCTTAGCCACCAAAGCGAGGATCTCCGCCGACTTGGCCTCATCAGGAAGCCCAAAGATCCGAATCCAGGTGGAGGCCAGGGCGGTCCTCTCCGTAACAGCAGTCGAGGCCTTGATGGAAACCTGTACCTTGTTGGTGGGAAGCGTGAAGGTGGATCCCATGGAACACAGGCGTAGCATCTCAGCAGAGGGGAACACCACAACAAACTCAGTCTGCGAGATGGCGCGAGCCTGCCACTCATGGCCTGGCATAATCTGAGCCAACTCCTCGCGTAGGATCTCCACTGTCAGCTCCGCAGGCGCCGGGCAATGACTATTTTCAAATCTATAAATTGTATCATTTTGTTATTTTTATGTAGTCTATACTATTTAGTATTTCAAATTGAAATTTTGCACATTTGTGGGATATACCATTGACTACAACCAGATTTATTATCACAATTTTTTGAAACCCATAAATATTGTTTTCTTCGAATTTTTTTAATTAGCAAGAGTAGCGATGCTCGGGAGCCAAAACACTTTCCGCGCGTCAGATACTGCCTTTGAAAGACCGATAATATGATGTTAATTTTTCTCCACGTCGGAAACATTCTCCTTGTGGACGAGTCATGGACTGGAGGTGTACTTTGAGCTCGTACACAAGCGCTTCATCTCGGCTCATAGACACACTATGACAATGGATAGGGTATAGACGTAACTAAAAAAAAAAAAAAAACGAGACCCATGGGCACTAGCACCCAGGGTTTATTTTATAGTAGAATTGCTCCTTTGTGAGAATTCCAGAAATTCGTCCCTGACAGGGCTCGAACTCTGGTTGTCTAGGATAGCCACTGCTCCCTTGACCATTGGGCCTCTGCCCTGTTCTCATAGACGTAACTAGACGCGGGGCCGGCTCAGTGAAATCCAAAACCATGTGTGAAAATTTAAATGGGCCCTATCTCGTTGAAAACATTGAACGGACAATTTTAATTTGTAAAACACAATTTTTTTGGATCAAATATATAAGGCTAAAAAAAATCATCAACATCCACGACACCTAGGACGAAGGAGAAAAGACACATTGACGCATGCACCTTGTTGAATTCAATTTGCAAATCATTTTTGCCGATCAACACATAACAAAAACTCGCCGAGTAGACGAACGGGCGAGGAAGATGCGTCGGCGAGAAGACGAGTTAGAGCATCTCTAGCCGTTCACCCTCCTCACCGGTCGTTTTCGGCAGAAAATAGCGTTGTTTGGGGGGGGGGGGTAGCCAGCGCTATTTTTTCTGGGGCGGGGGGGGGGGGGGGGCTGCATCTCGCCCTGGGTCGCTGCCACCAGACTTATTCGGCCACGCGGATGCCTCGTCCTCGCGGTACTCGAGCGGGATGACGCCCCACTCCCACGTGGCGGCAGCGTGGCGCCGCTCGATGATCTCCTCTAGGGCGCGTCTCTGCCGCTCCATCTCCTCCGCCACGAACTTCTCCTTGGACGTGGCGAGCACGACACCAATGTCGTTGGTGGCCATGACGGCGCGTTCCTCTGTCCACGTCGTCGGCGTCTTCTGCTTGGCGACGCCGGTCTCCCTTTTCGGCTTGACGAGGAGAATGTGGCCACGAGGAGGCGAAGAAGCGCGGCGACCCTCGTTGATGACGAGGTTTCCGCCACGATTACGCCGTCGAAGCGGCGTCTCCTGCGGCTCGGGCTTGATGGGGGAGCGGGGAGTGCTCGGCGCCGAGCCCGATGAACGAGAGGTCGTCCCCGCTGAGGAGGACGAGGACCCGGTGGCCATGCCTCTTGGCATCCAGGAGGCCCCTCGACGGCGGGAGAGGGACGGCGGAGGGTACACCAACGACTGAAAATTGCCGGCCGTGATGGACACCAGGACGGCCTCAATAGTCCGTCCAGGCTCGCCCTAAGAGACGCGGCGTCCGCCGGAGTTTTGGCGACCTGGCACCATTAGCGCACCGTTCGTGGAGGCTAGGCGGTGCTCGCGACGCTGCTCGAAGTAGGCTGTCCAGATGGCGTGGTTGTCCGCCGCCCGGTGAGGATCCAGTTGGGCCTCCATCGCCATGGCGGCGCGTATGTACATGATCTCCGCTATGCGCTCCACGCCGGTGGGCACCGGAGACACCGGAACGCCTCCTACGCTCAGATGCCAGTTGCCCGACACACGAATGTCGGGTGGCATCGGGTAGTCTGCCTGCTCAAGGAGGCGGGCTTCCTAGTCGTGCAAGTGACGACGGCCGAAGCCGTTAGCCGCCGCATCGTCACCGGGGTAACGCTTCACTATGGAGAGGAGCTGATGGACGATGAGAGGGTCCCAGGGAGGAGCTAATGGGTGAGGAGAGGGGCGAAAGAGAGCATGCAGGTGGGGATGTGGCGGTCGACGGCGAAGGGTGGATATTTTTCTACCGGCGAGAGGGCGGGAGGGGTGTAGACACGTGGGCAGGAATCCCGACGGTGGAGTGCCATTACGCTGCAGCGTGGTTGATTGGATGCCTCGGCCAGTCTGAAAGGTTGCCGGCGACTACATTGAACAACCCAATAATCGAGGTGATGAGTTCGACGACTACCACGGTCGCTGACTCGGCAGACCCACCGGCGAGCGAAAACATTTTCACGCCTTTCCCTTCCACCGGCCTCCCCAACTGCCCTTGACATGCTGGGTTGGGGCTGGGTGTGTCGGCTCTAATTTTGGGTCAAACCGGCGCTATTTGTGCTTCTAGGGTCGCGACTAGACGAAAATTATTGCGCTACCGAGAAAAAAATTCGGCCTAGTGGCTCTCGGTTGACGGGGGACGGCTGGAGATGCTCTTAGGCAAGGAGCCGTCCGCGAGAACATCCAGGTACGTCAGGCCGTAGCTTCTAGGAGGAAATCGGTCCATTGATTGAGTAGGGAGAGAAATGCACGTTTAGTCCATATACTTGAACTCTGGAATTGCCCGAACTCAGTCCCTAAACTTGCTCTGGACGACCAGATACGGTCCAAACGATGGAAGGGCACCATATATTGCTGACGTGCATACAGTTCGGCCCACTGTGTCATTCCCCACCGAGCACGGCCTTTTGCATGCTAGCATTTATGCAACTGCACCCTTACCTCCCCTGATTCCTCTGTTTGTCGAGGGTTTGGGAGATGAACGACGACGACGGTGGCAGGAAAAGGTGATTGGCGGCAAACCGACATTGCTGATAGCCTGATTGCGGAAGGGATTTGATGGCGGCGGCGGAGGTGGGACTAGCTGACAAACTTTCTCGCCGGAGATGGACGTCGACGGCGGCGGCTGGAAAAGGTGATCGACGGCAAACCGACATTGCAGATAGCCTAATTGCGGAAGGGATTTGACGACGGCGCGGAGGCGCGACTAGCTGACAAACTTTCTCGTCGGAGATGGCGCCCCTTCGGCGGGCAGAAGGAGACTCCGTTCCTGTGTACGGTGCCCTTCCGTCGTTTGGACCGTATCTGGTCGTCGAGAGCAAGTTTGTGGACTGAGTTAGTGTAATTCCAGAGTTCAGGGACCGAGCTGGACATAGTTGCCGGTAAGTATATAGACTGTAAGTGCATATCTCTCTTCGGTAGCGACGTGCATACACGCCCAAATCCTGTTTTCAGTCATTGCGAAGATGTTTACTCCCTGCGTCTCATATTAAGTGTCGTACAAATAGACGATGAATGTATCTAACAATAAAACATGTCTAGATACATCTATTTTTATCCACTTTTGTGACACTTAATATGAGACGGAGGGAGTACTTTTTGAGCCTCTTTTTTTTTTTTAATAGGATTTTTGAGCCTCTTCAGGTTGCGAGGAGATTGCTCGCGTGTAGGCCTAAGGCCCAGCACGTGTTGCGCCCAAATAAGGCCAGCCCGTTGCCATACCAGTTTCCCAAAGCAGACGGACAAGGGGCCCTTGGGGCTGTCTTGTTGCTAGGCTAATACAGAATGCTGTCTTGTTGCTAGGCTAATGCAGAAATTTTGAGCCCGGAATTTTTCGGAGCTGTGCGGCGCACAGGCTGCACTCCTATGTGATCGGCCCGGAGAAATACAGAATCTTATAACTTGTAGATACAAAACTCTATCCATATACTTGTATCCGCGAGTATAAATCTTTACTCGTACCCGCACACGTGGGTATAAAACTTTATGGAGCTGGATATCCTTACCCGCTGGGACCCATTAGGTAGATCAACAATTCACAATACACCATGGTCGTGTTCTCCTACTCTCTAATGGGTCAGCGTCTTCCTGCCATGCTTCTACTTGTCGCTGGCTAGCCGGTGCTAAAGAAACAAAGAGCGGAGTGGTTCTAGAGGTGAAATATGGAGGCCGTTGGCACTATTGCCGACACCATGCGTTGTGGTGGTGTCGCAATGTTAAGGGCTACTAGTGGACTAAAAACTCGAGGGTGCACTCGACTCATGCCTTCAGATCAAGACGAGTAAGGTTTAATAGAACCATGGGTATAAGATTATACCCATACCATACCCACGACCTGATATGTATGGTATGGTTACGGGCTATGGGTGTAACATACCCTATCCATATGGGTACTACACCCGTGGGTACCCAGACCCAAAGGTAAAATTACCATCCTTATTTACGTATGACATGTATTTCCAACAACACTATTATCGTGATGCATGTAGGTCTTACGGACTTGCATGTCGGATTATCAATCGGGTCACCCCAGAGGTTTAATCTGCTCCTGGTCTGACCGGCCGGTTGCCGATCATGTGATGGTTGCACGATCCAAAGTACGCCGTTCCAAGATATTTAGATATTCTAAGACTCGTTGGAAGCGAATTAATTCTTTGATTAGGATATTATTGAAGGGCCGCCTCAAAGATAAATATCAACCAAAGAGTTGGGGGTACTTTGTGCCGTATTTTATCCATAAGAAAGGTACGTCAGAAAAGAAGAAATATGCATGCCTGCTTGGCGGTTATCCGACATGGTGTTACTAAAGTGTAGAGGGAAATCTAAATTCTTTGCGTACCCAACGCCTTCGATAAGTAGTTAACTGCAATCGCCGGTGGCCCCTCCGGCCCCGGCGCCCACCCCTCCCCTTGCCGGCGCTCGCCATCTCCTCCTCCCCGTTGGTGCCCACTCCGGAGCCAACGTCCACCTCCCATGGCAGGCGTCAACTCTCCAGCTGGTAGGGTGCTCCTCTCCGGCTCAGATCTGAGTTCCCCGTCGAGGTCCGCAGGTGCAACCGCCGCCGCCCCTCCCAGGCTCCGCTCGGTGGTGGTGCGCACCGGTACGGGCTCGCCGCGTCCTCCGGTGGGGGTCTGGACCAAGGCCGTCTCCAAGAAGGCGGCGCGCAGGGCTTTTGTCCCCCAGCCGACAGCTCGCCCCTCTGCTCGCGTCCCCTCGGCGCTCTGGGGCGTCTGCTACAACTGCGGCGAGCCGGGCCATGTCTCAGCGAAATGCCCCAACGACACCAAGTGCGTCAAATGCGGTGGCTTTGGCCATGAGTCCCGTGGCTGCAAGGCGAAGCGGCCCCGCAGTCCATCTGGGGTGCCAACGGCGGCGTCGGCTCCGCTTCGCCGACGTCTCCCCTCCATCCAGGAGCCCAGGATGGCTGCTCTTCCCCCCCTCCACCGCTCCCCCTGCCGGTCCACCCTCCTTCGGCGGCCCCTCCTCCCGCCGTGGCTCGCTCCCCCTCTGCGGTGGCTGCTCCCTCCCGCCGTTCGTGGGCTGAGGTGGCGCAGCCGCTTGCCGGAGATCCGACGTCTTCCTTCAAGGTCCCGTTCGACGCTGATGGGCCGGTGCCACTGCGTTCCCCTGCACCTGCCGAGGTTGGAGAACCTGAGGTTTGCGTCCTGGCCCCCGCGGAGGGCATGGTGGCCCTCGAAGCGGAGATGCACCTGCGGGCGGTGGTGGCCATGGTCACGGGCTCCCGTCCTGAGGTGGATCTTTCGGAGGCGGCCGCGGCGATTCACGCGCAATTGGAGCTCACTCCTTATGACTTCTCCATCCGTGCTTATTTCCCAGCGGATTTCCTCATCCTCTGTAACTCCGACGAGACGCACGCCAAGCTGTCCCGCGCTACGACCATCTCCGGCCCCGGCTTCACGTTGGCCTTGAAGCCATGGATTCGTCAAGATCAAGCCACCCAGGTGGCGGCGCCCTGCCTGGCGACGGTGGACATCATCGGCATCCCTGGCCATGCGTGGGCGCTGCGTACGGCGCAGGCCCTGCTGATCGGGGCTGGCTGGATTCAGGACGTGGCTCCGGCCACTGCCAATCGTTTCGACATGTCCAAATTCACGGTGCGGGTGTGGACGAGATCACCGGCGGCGGTCCCTGGCCGCAAATGGCTTGATATTCTTGAACCTGAGCTTGGCCCGCGGCTGTCGGTGGTCAGGAGCGACTCGGCGCCCAAGCACAAGCGTGCCCTCCGCTACCCTATCAAAATGGTGGTCACCGAAGTGGTAGAGCCTGCCGGCGTTAGCTCCGGTCCGCCGCCACCACCGCCCGACACAAGCAAGGATTTCGAGGATGAAGAGCCCCAAGGAAGAAATGGAGGTCCTGGCGAGGCGGGCGCTCCTCGCCGTGGCGCTGCTCATGGCGCTGTCCCGCCGCGGCATCAACATTCTGGTGGGGACAGTGGCGCGGCTCCCAGTGAAGATTCCGTCACCGGGCCTCGCCGCCGATACGCCTCGCGGCCCATGATGTCTGGCTCCGTCCAGGGCTCGGCGCGACGGTCGTGTGTCGGCTCGCTGTCGGGTTCCTCATCGCCGGCGGTTCCATCGACGGCGTGCTCTAGGCGGCTCGTACGGGCAAAGGTGTGGCGTCCGATTGCGTCAGCGGTACCTGCGTCTGCAGAGTTGGTGGGCGGTGGGTCCCGGGCTTCCGGCCCGCGCTCGGCACCAACGGCGGTTTTTCAAACCGTGGTCTCGCGGGAAGGTTCGAGACCGCCGCTGGCCACTCCAAGACCGCCAAGTGTCCTGCCTGCGACCACAAGGACTGGGTCCGCGGGGGAGACAGCAGTGCAGAGGTATCAGGAGGTCTCGCCTGCCAAAGGGACTGTGGCTGCTTCCCCTGACAAAGGTCTCTTGGCGGCTTCTACGCTGGACGCTGCGGCTCTGCTCCAGCAGGGTGATCCTGTCGCTGCTGCTGGGCAGGGCGACCAGACAACTTTTGACCCAGACCTCGAAGACCTTCCTGGCAGAGCGGACAGCTGCGGATCCCTAGATGGATCCTGGAGCAGTGCAGATTTAACCACTCAGAAGGCGTATTCTTTTGGCTCTCCTGTGCGTTTCTCTCTGGAGGTGTCCCTTTCTGCCTCACCCCCAGCTGGACTTGGCCCAACAGATAGCCCATTGGGCCAATCTGCCAACCCCTTGCGGTCGGCGTCGCCCCCCACGCCTACTGCTGCTGAGCGTCTGAAGTCCACATCCAAAGTGGCGTCTGGAAGGCTCAAGCCCACTGCCCTCTGCTTCAAGCCTGCCACCCCCTCCACGCCCAAGGATCCTTGCAAGACCCAGAGCAGCTGAAGGAGCTGATTTCGCAGATTCGTGCTCACGTGGCTTCCCCTCTCCTGCCGCTCCCTAACGTGCAGGCGGTTCGGCGTCGCAAATACAAATTTGTGCCTGAAAGTGAGTGCAGGAGGAGCTCACGATTAGCTCTCAAGGCGAAAACCAGACCGGCGTCCGCTGTCAAGCGCTCTCAGCAGCTTCTGATGGTTCAACTGGGCATCGCCCCGCCCGAGGAAACAATTTCAGCGTCCCATCTCAAGCAATATGCGGCTTTCTTCAACGGCCCGCTGACGGCCTCGCAGGTGCAGGCGCTTGCCTCGCTGTTCAATCTCTCGGTGCCAGTGGGGGCAGCCGAGCTCGACCTCTCCTAGGTCCTGCGTTGCCGCGGTTTCCCTGCAGGTGTTCTCAATGGAGTGGGTAAATCACACAATAGCGGTCTGGAATATCAGAGGAACGAATGACAAGAACAGGCACACGGCGGCTCGTAATCTAGCGGATGATTGCAAGGCATCGGTTATCTGCCTTGTCGAATCAAAACTGGAACATGTTGATCGTTTCATTGTTATGCAAATGCTTGGCCCGCGGTATGATGGTTTTTTCTTCTTGCCTGCGATCGGAACGGCTGGTGGTATCATCGTGGCTTGGCAAACTAGCCTGGTTTCGGTCGCCTACCCTAGGGTGGATTCTTTCTCCCTCTCGGCCTTTTTTTCCTTCGTGGATGGAGGTGAGTGGTGGCACACCACGGTGTATGGACCCACAACTGATGATCTTAAGATCGAATTCCTCGATGAGCTTAGGGAAATTCGCACCTGCTGCAACGGCAAGTGGACCATCGCGGGGGATTTTAACCTCATTGTTGAGGCTGCGGACAAGAACCAGGGTGTCTTAAACAGACGCATGATGGGCAAATTCAAGAAACTCCTGCATGACTTGGAGCTAGCGGAAGCTCCCCTTATGGGACGCCGCTTCACCTGGTCAAACGAAAGAGCAAACCCAACGCTAGTGAAACTTGACAGATGGTTCCATTCCGCAGATTGGGACAGCTGCTACCCAAACTGCCTTCTCCAAGCGTTGTCTTCAAATATCTCGGATCACTGCGCCATTCTAATGTCGACGAATGTCTGCTTCACCTCTAAACGGCGTTTCCACTTCGAGAGTTTCTGGCCCTCTCAACCGGGCTTCGCGGAAACAGTTTCTCAGGCCTGGGCTCAAACTTCTTCGCTGCCTGATCGAGATCCTCTCCTTGCCTTGGATTCTAAGCTCCGAGCCACCGCCAAGGCGTTGACTTCTTGGGGGCAAAAACGCGTAGGAAACATCAAACTACAACTGCTCTTGGCGGACGAACTCATCTTCCAACTCGACAAAGCCCAGGACTGCCGGACTCTTTCGCCGGAAGAAGCGTGGCTTCGTAGAGAGCTCAAGAAACGTCTGCTAGGCCTCTCATCACTGCAGCGAACGATTGCTCGCCAGCGCTCCCGTCTGATCTGGCTGCAAGAAGGAGATGCCAATACGGCATATTTTCACGCTCAGGCCAGTGCTTGGAGAAGGAAGAATCATTGTTTCAAACTTGCTCACGGAGAGGTGACGGCAACAACGCAGGAGGACATGAACACTCTGAGTACGCGGTACTACGAGGAGATGATTGGCACCCCCCGCCCGCGTACGGCGGCCCTCGACTTAGAGGCTCTGGATTTCCCGATGGTCGATCTGGGAAACTTGGAGATTGACTTCACGGAAACAGAAATTTGGGAAGCGATCAAGTCCCTACCGCCCGACAAAGCCCCGGTGCCAGATGGTTTCTCGCTTCGATTCTTCCAAAGTTGCTGGGCGACAATCAAGGCGGACTTTATGCGTGCGATCACACACTTGACAGGACAAGATCCGAGGAGCTTTGTTTCCCTCAATTGCGCGTTCATCACGCTGCTTCCCAAGAAGATCGGGGCAACAGATTTGGGAGATTTTAGACCAATAAGCCTCCTCCACAGTGTGGCCAAAATCGGAGACAAGTAATTGCGGAGGAGCTGCGCGCCATCCCGCACTATCCACGTGGCGTTCTCAGATATTTTTTTTGGCTCGTTGCGGCTTGCTAACCACGAGTCCACGATTGCCTGCTGGCTCGCTCGCGTTGGGCCAAGTAGTACTAGATGTACTGCCTCTATTGTACTACCGCTGTACTACGCATGCCTGTGCACGGAAGAGGAAAAAAATCTGGTCGAACCTATCCATCGCTCGCCACTTCCGAAACCCTATTTTCTCTCCTTTCCCTCTTCCTGGTGGCGGCGGCTACCGGTGGTAGCACGACGAGCGGGCAGAGGGCGTAGGTGAACGGCGGGATCGTATATGGCGGCGGGCAGGGTTGACGGGGAACGGACTACCTCGTCGACGCCAGTGGAGTCGGCCCTGCGTGACACCATCGGCGAAGCACACCAGCGCTGAACCGACGCCGATGCTGGCAAGGAGGAGCAAGCCACCAACTGCACATGACATCGCCTTCTTTCCCTACCTCGATCCCCGCGCACATCCTCCAAGCCGCCGCCGCCTTCTCTGCTCCGACCGCCTGGGCGCCGCCTCCCGCCCGGACGCCGCGCTGCTCCACTGCCTCGTCTGCAACGGCCGAGTGGACACCGCCCGATCCGTGCTCCCGCGGGCCGCCAAGCTCGGCGTCCGCTTCAACGGTGTCTTCTACAACATCATCCTCAAGGGCGTCTGCGCCAGGGACAGGTCCGCGGGCGCCCGCGGGTTGCTCGACGAAATGCTCGCCCGGGAGTCCGACCCACGTTGGTCACCTTCAACACGCTGGTGGGCGCGGCGCAACGGCTGAAGGACGAGATGGTGTGCCAGGGCGTGGCGCCGAACGCCGTCGCGAGTAGTGGCAGGAAAGGGAGAGGGGTAGTCAGTGCATCCTCCCCGGTGTATCTTCTCTCGTCTTGTCATCTCGTTTCCTCTTCCTCTCGTCCTTCATTTCTCCAGGTAGCAAACCCCTCTCTCTCTTCTGAATTTTGCAGTTTCCGCATCAGATTTCGGCAGCCGGCGGCCATCTCCAGCGTCAGAGGAGGCTGAGCGGGGGTGCAGCAATTTGGGGGAAGCAGATGCACAGCGGTGTGGAGGTGGAGGTTCCGATGGCGCCACATCTATCTCTTCTGCGCTGCCCCCGCCTCAGCTGTCATCTTAGGGCGCCGGAGATGAGGATTCCATCCGGTAGTGGCGCCACCTCCACCCCCCCACATTGGCTCACCGGAGATGAGGAGTCGTGCATGAGGCAGATCGCTCTAGGACATGCTCGCCTCCATCAAGTCTGACTACCTCGTGCGGCAGCAGGTACCCCTTTCTCCTCCCCCTACTCATTCCTTGTGCTTTGCTACTGCTGCTGCTCTCTCTCCCTCCTCACAACCTCTTCCACCTCGATCTCGTCCATGATACTCGTTTTGGGTACTAGATTTGAGACGGAGAATCTGTTTAATTTAATTTCTTTCCAATCTCACCAGTAAACTACTGAAAGGGGAATCCGAAGCTCCCTACTGATAATATATTGCTAGGCGATCTTGAATTTAAACGCTATGTGGAGCTTTATGCAAAGGTGCATATGATTTTTTATATTGTGAAATATCGTATTGTCGAGTTAGTTATCGAGTTATTTCCTATGTATCTGTGTTGAAGGCGTAGGATGAGTGTTTGACATACTGTACTTTTACTTTTCCTTTTCAGGATTTCTGTGTACATGATTAGTGGGATGGATACAGGGAATAAGAAACAATGGGAGTCCCCATCATCGTGTCCTCATATAGTGTTGGTTCCTCCATTTCTTAATTCTTCACATGTTCACTTTTTGATTGATTCGGTGCACTAAATTATATCCTTTTACTTTTACCATGTTTCAGGTTGAGCATTCGTCGAAACAACATAAAGAGTTTGCAGTATCACGTTTGGAGAGGTGGAGGAGATGAGGTGGCGAGTGAAGGCCGTGATGCGACAGCCGGTGGATGTGGCAGATACTACATAGAAACCATGAGCATTGTGTGAGTTGTGTTATACTAAATACTTGCAATTACTAGCGCGTGCTAAATATGCTATACCAATCTTGCTTACATACTATTGTAGCATCGCAATTAATGTGTCAGATTTGTATCAGGGCTTTCAATTTTCATTAGGTCAGTTCATTACCATCCATGGAACTATTTTTGGCCAAGGACCAATATAATTGGTTGTTTCTTTGTATTTCAAAGAACATATCTTGGATGTTAGTGCTTTGATTATAAATGAATGAAAATTTAAGAACCTATTGAATATGTCATCCATATTTACTTATCTAGGCACTGCTATGAATCCAATTGGAGAAGCTCTTTACTCAGACTACTCTCTTTTCTTTCGCATATTGTTCCTTGCTTCTTTTTATCCTTGCTGCACTTTCTTTGTCATTTGTCCTATCTGTTAATTATGTAGGCATATTCAGGTTCACCGAGAAAGCATCTTATGTCTACATATATTTTTTATGTGTACGTTATGTACTTGTGTTACTTGTGAAATGGTGTTCAGCCTTCAAGTTTAGCACAACCGCTGCAGACCTCGATCCAGAAACCACTTCCAGGGGCAGATCCGTGGATCAACAACATACCTACGGGGCTGTCTGATTATGCCCCATCTCATCGATCAGTGACATGAGAAATGGGATTGCGATGGATGGGGCTGATCCAAAGACCGACCGCCCAATCCCTTTAATTGTATAGTGGAATTTTATTTTTGTTGTTTTCTCTGTGGAAACGATTTTGTTTCGTTTAGTTGTGATTCATGTTTGGAAGCCTGTTCTGCAGCAGCCACCGTCGTTGTGGATGAATCAGAGACCACTGGGGGTTGATGTGAATGTTGGTACATGCCTTTGTTATGTCCCCTTTTTGTTCTTGGCATGACATTGGTCTTTACTCCGGTTGGAGCAATATTGATCGAGGAAAGCAATGATGCTTGGACAATTGTGATTGATGTACTACTTATGAGGAGAGCCTTGAGGACCCTAACAGGATGGTGCAACCCCAGCCACATACTAAGGTAAAGATGAACTGCCAGCGCATTTGATTCTCCTGCTGTAATTTGCAGTTCTCTTCACCGGTAGACAACAGTTCATTTCTGTTCTGCTTTTAGAAATATTGTCCCTGATGTTTACCTGTGTTTCTCGATTCCTAAATCACATTGGTTACTGGATATCTATCTGCCGTATGGTTGATTTTGTTTTGGAAAGAATAATGAAATTTGTTCTTATTATTACTCCATTTGGACGATATTTAGGATTTTTTGGGATTACCCTTCTACCCTACATCATGCTCTTTTATCACGTCAGTGTTTTGAAATAGTGGAATCTTGAAGTAATTACTCTTCATCCGTAAGCCAAGTATTTTCATGGCACCATATCTTTTTATTTTGTATTTGGTGCAGTAAGCAAGAACAATCTAATCTAATTAAAAACCAAACCATCCTTTTAAATTAGTACTGTGGGTATAGGCATGAAATATATTGAAGGAGGAGAGATCCTATCTTTTCTCAAAGAAAGTTTATTGCCTTGATCTTTTAGTTGTGATGGACAAATTAAAATCAGGTTGGTATATTAAAATGATTATCAATAAGATGTTGGTAAAGCGTTCTGCATTGATGTCAGTTCCGCACGTGATCATTTGGCAGGAAAATCGTAGCAGTCCTATTTGTGGTAAAAATAAAGTTTCAGTTCTGTTTTAGGTTGTGTTCCCAAATGCACCTTCCCCGTACACGCAACTTTGGAAGTTATAACATTTACTCGGCATGAATACTAAAGAGATGTATACACAGTCTCATTTGGGGGTCATGTACCTGCAAACTTACCACCCAAACATGCAAAACTAATTATGCCTGGATTGCAGTTTCGGACCATATGCATGTTATCTTTGTTTGAACACAAGTCAAGTGCACTATCAGCTGCTCACAAGAAGTGATTTTTAGCCTGTTCAGAATCCTGATTTTCATTATAATGTATAATGTATTTATCCTTGGTTCATTTCAGTTTGT